>BSAI01000108.1:34665801-34924836 GCA_036245035.1 Adrianichthys oophorus
TATCTATCTATCTATCTATCTATCTATCTATCTATCTATCTATCTATATGTGTGTGTGTGTGTGTGTGTGTGTGTGAAATCCATTGAGGGAAAGGTTGGCTTTAGAAAATGGGGACGTATATTTATAAGTCTGTAGATGACAGTGTTTCACTTGTTGATGCAGGAGTGTTGTCATTGTATAAAAAAAAAAAAAAAAAAGTATGAACTCGGAAGTCGTTTAATTTACAAAATAAGAGCACAAGCAAATTCTGACTAAAGAAAACAAATGTTTAATTCCCTTTAAAACTCATAATCTACAAGACAATTTAAACTCTAGGATTATTGAAAAGCTTGTGGTAGCTTTTTTGGTAAACAACATATTTATTATAAATCCATAATACCAATAAACAGAATGTTGATATTTATTCATTCTTTTTTTTTGTACCCGTTTTGTCTCTCTCGGGGTCACGAGCCTCCCTTTCCCCCCTCCCCCCACCCACACACTCATGGGCGAAGTCAGAGGACATCCCTGGACAGTTTGCTAGTCTGTCGCAGGGACCACAATAACACACCCATGCACAATCACATCCACACCCAGGGACCATTCAACGTGACCAATTTACCTATGAAACATGTTTTTGGATGGTGGGAGGAAGCTGGAGTCCCTGGAGAAAATCCACGCATGCACGGGGAGAACATGCAAACTCCACTCAGAAAGGCCCCTATTGGTGACACTGTTTGAACTGGTGGCCTTTTTGCTGTGAGACAAGAGCGCAAACAACTGCGCCACCTTGCAGACATCTTTCTTACTGTCTGTCTGTCTATAACCAGATTTTAAACAAAAATAATCTCAAACACGTGAGAAATTGGGAAGACTATCCAAAAACAAGAAAGAAGGCCACAACAAATCTGCAAAACACAGATGGTAAAACCTGCACAAGTTGTTAGTTGGCTGTGGATATAGGCTGACAGTAAATGTTTTACAATGCACAAAAAGTACAGCTTGCAAACCTAATTACAAATTATTTGCAAAAATCTAAAGATAAACTTGATGACAGAGGTGTTTAAAATATATTTTATTTTGTCAAATGTAGTCCTGGAAAGTCACAGCCACATTTGAAGTCTCCATCTGGGGGGGGGGGGGAGAAAACTCCAGATTTTGCGCTTTCAAACTCGTTTAATTATTGTTCAACTTAGGCATACATGTTTTTAATGAAGGTTTAAAACTTGTGGAATGGGTTTGTGAAATATTACATATATTATGATATATAAATACATATTCGTTTTGCAACGATACGTGTTCTGATGAAGATTATCACAATTAATTAGACGTTTTGTAAAAGATTGACCGTTTTTCCTCCCATAGAGTTATATTGATGTAAATAATGTCGGGCTTCGGTTGATGATTATTAGTTTGTTCATAAATCGGTTGCATACTAGTAGAAAGCAGTTTGTTTCGTACACAAGGGACTTCCACGTCGATCTCATAATCTCGAAGCAAAATTATGGCGTTTCGTTTTAATTTGAAAATCTCTGTCGGAAGTTCACATTACCAGGGATGTACTGTGGTTGCAGGCTTTGTGGTCCCGTGACAAATTCATTGGAACTTTCTATGGTAAGACAAGACTGATGTTTCCTGGTTTTGCCGTGTGTCAGCGACGAGACGACACCGATCTGGCAGAGAACTTTCACAACACTCGGTCAAACTGGGATAGGGTGGCTGGACTGACGGTTAAATAAGACCGAAACAAATCATCCTCACCGGAACTGCGAAAATTCCCGATGGCAGCATCAAAATACAGTAAGGTACGTGATGTTCACGTTAACGGCTACCTTGTTTAGGGATTACTGGCGTCCCACCGGATAGCTTTTTTGATACGACAAGTGCTTATTTATATTAAAAAGTTCCAACTGTGAATTATTTTAAGATTACTTGACGTTGTTACGAAACTTTCTCGACATTGAGAATATAAAAACTGCATAAAAATAGGGAAAGCTAGTTAGCTTAATTGGTTAATTAAAGTTTAATATTTTTACTTGTTCACATTACTAGTGTATAGTTTTCACATGCGTGTTTGTTATGGGTACGATAATTCTATTTACTACTATTATTTATCGTTTGATGCTCCTCCTTCCTCGTCAAGCTCATTTTCCTTACTTTTACTGTACCACGTGACCCGTTTTGGGGTTTGAAACTTGTGCCTGTGTCGCTGCCCGCACAGTTTGGGTTGGAAATCCCTGTAAATTTGGTGGACTGTTCTGGAAAAGTAAAAGAGAAGACAACGTGTAAGGACTGTTTTAGTGACTTGGCACCTTTGAGTTTGGTTTAACTTTTAAGCAGGTCGTTGCTGATAGTAGACCTGTTTTTTTTAGGACTTCCTTGTTTTTTTTGTGTAATGTGGAAATGGCAGTTTTTCCGTTTTAGTTACTTAGTCTTTTTAGTTCCACAGGTGGTTTTGTGTAAATAAGCTACTCCCTTTCATAGGATGCCAACAATGTCCTGCTACTTAAAAGCCTGAAGGATTAATTAAAAACTTATAGCACTTGGCAAGGCTTCTCATACTCTATCACCAAGTGGTCCATCACGGTGACATGACTGTGAGCTTTCTGAGTGAGAAACCCTAAAGAATCATTGAATTTTTTTAAAAGCTTAATAAAAATGTTTGATTATGCTAAAGTCTCATCTCAAACACAATATAGAATGATGTTGAGCATTAAAACTGCCACTGAGAAATAAAATGAAACGCACAAAATACTACTAATGAGTAGAAATTCCTTCTTTCCCCCCAAAAAAAGAATAATTACAACCAAGGCTTTTACAGGAGACTGAAATTGGAGTAAAAGTAAAACTTAATGTGGTATAAATGAGTTGTTTTGTCATTTTGTGCAGAATCTGATGGTCAGTTTTCCATAGGGAAGTCTGCGTGCTTATGTCAGTGTGTTTTGTCTGGATCACTTCACAGGTTAGAGGAAGGATTTGGTTAAAAGCTGAGGTCAGCTGCTCTCGCTGTGGATGACTGAATACGTG
Source organism: Adrianichthys oophorus (assembly GCA_036245035.1). Lineage (NCBI taxonomy): Eukaryota > Metazoa > Chordata > Actinopteri > Beloniformes > Adrianichthyidae > Adrianichthys > Adrianichthys oophorus. The sequence continues at coordinate 34,668,809 of BSAI01000108.1, forward strand.
CTGATGGGACTTTTAAAGTCCCACTCCAATGAAAATGGTGTTTTTAACATGTTCTTGTGGCATTTTTCTCATGATGGAGGACATGTATAAAGAAAATCAAGCTTAAACTTGCATTTCTGAGTATTTCTCAATCAGGAGCAGACAAAAAATGTTGCAAGGACATAGAAGCTACAATCAGCAGGCTACAAGCTCTCTGCTCTGCTCCATTCTGATGCATCCACTTGTATACAATTGTATCCATATTCATCTTTGTTTTCCTTTTCTGAGCTAGCATTTGGCTAAAAGATGAATGAAGTGGAACTTTAAAGAAATGCATCTTCTCAATTGAAGAACTTTCTCTGTTGCATTTTAATTGGATGTCACTTTTTAAGAACCTCAGGTCCAATAAATATCTTAATTGTTTTCTATTGTCATTGCAGGTGTAGAAATAGTTATCACTTCTGACCTTACAGGCTGCATGCTCTCTATTCTCCTTTTTTTTTTTTTAATCTGTCTGACTGATCTTTTGTGTCAGATTTCCTGTTCCTGTGTCATTTTGCTTTGTCTTCACAAATTGATTTCTTGACACATGTGCTAAAAAGCCACATATACAGAACAAAAAGAAGTCCACGAAAGATATTCACTGACAAGGATGTGTTTGAGCCAAACAGGAAAAAGCTATTTTTGATCGTGTGCAATCGCCCGTCTTAATTCTGCCTGTCAGTACAAGTTAACTCCAGTTGAGCTCATCTTGTTGTGAACACTGATAATGCTAGAATTAAACTGCAGTACGGAGAGAATGTGAATACTGCCAGCCTCCTTTAAATACTCTCCTTCTCCAAAGTCATTCTGGCTTCCAGGGTTTGTTTAAGTCATCATAACAAACTTGAAAATGTATTTGCGGGTGTGGTGAGCTGCAGCATTCCATCTGTGGGGGAAGTAACATGCACAAAATGTAAGTTACACAACATGGTTGCTGGTAATCATGCCCTTAAGGGAAAATATTTGAGGAATGTTAAAAAGCGGGTCCTACCCATTGACATGCAGGTTCATTTCAGCATGAAAACAGGAGCAGATGTGCGTCTGCTCTGCGATTCTGTTGTATTGTGTGTACCACCAGCATATGAAAATGGGAAACCAGGAAATGCAAATTTATGGAAGATCACTTAAACTGTAGCAGATGTATTTGAGTGGTACACACTGGCTTGAGCTTTGACGTTTCAAGGTGGAAACACTTAATTCGTTTAAACTATAATTTGGGGGGGGTGTCTAAAATGAGTTCAAAAGTGATATCTTTTAAGCGTTTTCTTTTTGCTGCAGGTGACCTTGTGTCTTGACTTTGAATGAAATAACGACTAAAGCAAACTTTAACCCAGACACGGGGGCGGGGCTGCTCTGACTACCTACTTGCATTTTAAAGAGGGCCACTCTTTTGCTGTTGCCTCACCCCAAACATGAGTGGAATGACATCTCCCTCTAGGATACGTTCAAGATCAAAATGCAGGCAGAGAAAGTGGACACGAAGCAGGATGTCCATGTGCTCTGAGCAAAAAGGAGTGAGATTGTTGAGATAAAAAAAAAAAACCTGCTAAACAAACTGAAGCTGACCTCACAAACCTCAAACAATGGACAACTCAGAGCAGCAGACAAAGATCTTTGTTGCAAAACTTACATTATGCAACCCACAGTGAGGAGATGCTTCCCTGTGTGGGGTTTTGTTACAGTGAAAATAAAAGATTAAAATCAGGTGAGGCTGGACACAAGAGGCAATTTAAATTTAATAATGATTAGGCATAGCAATTTTAAAGAACAATAACTGGCTCAATGTGAGGTATCACAGTTTTTATGGGCTGGATCCTATTAAATCTAAGCAGTAAACTTTATGTGCTACCCAATTAAAAAAACAAAATACTGGAAGAAATGTCTTTATACTGATCGAGGCAAGCAATGCCTGAGCAAACACGGAGAAGTTTTAAGTATTTATATGCTGAAGAGGGGTGAGTGTGAGGTGAAATCATATGGAGAATGATTATTTTTATGTGGTTCTGGAATATGGAAAGTGTAGAGATCAGCACTAAGCTAACAGTATGTGGTTTCTTAATATTAATAGGTATTATATTGCTTAAGCTGTGAATGTGATGCTGGACTGAGCGAGTAGACCGGTTCCCTGTTGGATGGATGCTGCCTGATGTCACGTTGCAGCTCACTGATCCATCAAAATATCAGCTTTTTTCAGAAAAAGATCTCCATGCAAGGTTTCATCCTGAAGTGCCCTTAATAATTAACAAAAAAAAAGTACACGGCAACATTGACATGTGTGTAAAACCTTTCTGCTGAAAGGTCCATTACTGCTATCAGCTGTGTTGTTGCTTGATGGCTCTCACTGAAGGGCCCATTATGTTGCATGCTGTGCCATTATTACCTAGTGATGAATTAGTATTCATAACGCCAAGAGCCGGGTGATGTTTTTCACAGAGAATATCAAGTTGAACAGATCTCAATCATGTTCCACACGAGCACAGCTTATGCTGTTCCTATACAAATGAAATAACATAAAGTTCAAGTCAGAAATGTAATGCTACGGCCTGTTGTAGACTGCAAAAATATGAGCACTCAACTTGAGCAAGGAGATCCCAGGAATTTTGTAGGACGCAGGATTGAGCCACAATCATTGACTGTATAAGAAAACTGGACAGAGTGACTCCTCCCCCCTTGCTTTCCAAACAGGAAGTACCCGCTGGCTTCAAGAACCCAAAATCCCATAAGCTCACTCCTAATTGATGAAACTGGTTGCCATAGAAACATGAACACAGACCAATAACTGCTTACCGACTACATTAAATTGGCGAGGTCCAGATCGCCAAAAAATGGCGACTGAATTGACTTTATGTCACTGGAACTGGAAGGAAGCCATTTCTATGGGTAATGTTGCACTCACTCAGTCCCGTTCTCATATTCTGTCAATGACAGTATTTGATATGATGGTTTTTTTTGTCTTCTATTTAATTCTATAAACACATAATAAATGCGAGCATTTAAGTGTAAGTGGGCTTGATTCTCAACAGCCTCTTCCCATACAGGTTTTTGTTCCAGCCTGTCGACCTGTGTTCAGAAAAGAAACTTTAGCTGAGGACACACATTTATGCATTTTTTCAACAGAAAACTGACTGCATGTTTGAAAACCCCAAAATATTCTCTTCATAAACAAAATGAATGTTCTCTTTTTGTTTTTCTCAGAAGTGAGCTCATAAATACAGTTTTTTTGCAACAATTTCACGTTTTGAAAATGCATAAGGATGTCACATCCTACTGATATAAACAAACTGCCACTTACTTAATGAATAAACTTTTCCTTTTCTGTTTTTACCAGCAGCCCATCATGGAACGTGGACATCTGCGTACTTGAAGCCATCTCCTGAAGGACCCTCACATATGTCTTTGCTCCTTTGAATGCTGTCACATCCCAAGATGGAGGAGCGATCCAGTCTGCCTAGCGTCAGTATACCCTGCCACAATGAGCAGAGGGACAAAAAGAAGAGATACACGGTGCGTTTATCACCAATAAACTCACCTTTTTATTATTTTTTTTATAGTCTGTGATGCTTTTTGACTTTATTAATCTTTCAAATGAGCTCAAAGAAAAGTTGTCTTTTTCAGGTTTACAAAGTGCTGGTGTCTGTTGGACAGCATGAATGGTTTGTCTTCAGACGATATGCAGAGTTTGATAAGCTCTACAACACAGTGAGTGATGCAATAAAGCTGTTCAGTAAATGTTAACCCTTTGCAACGTTTAAGTTTTCCATTCTTGTTTTTTGATTTAATTCATTTAACTCCTTTTTTAATGCATGTACAACCATAACCCAAAGACTTTTTATATTTCTCTTTCTCATTTTTGATACAGTTAAGAAAACAGTTTCCATCTATGAACTTAAAAATCCCTGCGAAGAGGATATTTGGGGATAATTTCGACCCAGGTTAGAGCGTATATTACAGTCTAACTGAGACAAATGTTTTCTTAAAGGTTTCTATGCTCACTTTTGCATCTTTCCAACAGAGTTCATCCAGCAAAGACGGGCAGGCTTGCACGAGTTCATTAAGCGGCTTATTTCACATCCTCAGCTCTCCAACCAGTAAGTGTTGTTTTTATGCATATATAAATATATAATCATTTCACATTTTTATTTTGCACTCTTGCTGCTGCATTTAACAGTCCAGACGTGAAATCTTTCCTGCTAATGGATAAACTACAGCATTTAGCAGATGCCTCTGAGGATGAAGATGACAAAGTAAGTAATTATTGCAACAGTTTTACCTCTGATATTTTCCATTTTCTGCTTGTTTATGGTGCATTTAAACCGATCAGGTTTATTGTTTTTGTTCAATCAGATTAGGGGACTTCATGAAAACCTTTTATTTTGATTGTGTTTGTTCACTGCTTTATAGAACAGTTCTACCTCCAGAAACATTAACTTGGGACCCTCTGGAAATCCACAGTGAGTTTACTGATTAAAGGCATCTTTTAAAGCAGCATTTACAGCAATTGACATTTTCCTTTTTTGTCTGTTTTAGAGCCAAGCCAACAGATTTTGACTTCTTAAAAGTTATAGGAAAAGGAAGCTTTGGGAAGGTATGTAGAGACTGGATCTTGTGTTTGAAAATTCAGCTGTATCTCACAATGCTAACAGCATTGGTAAATGAGTTTATTAGGCTGTAATGTTTGTCATTTAGTTATTAACAGTTTAACATAGACTCAATTGTCTGAGCTTTTAAGGTTTAAGTAGTTTATTTCTATTAAGTAAACGTTTTGAAATCTGGAATTTTCCGCTGAAAATGTCACAAGTTTTAGTTCTGCATGTGTTTTCTTCACAGCAGAAGTGAGATCTGGATTAGGAATTGCTATGGTTACCCGCGTGTTTGATTGATATGGCGTGTTTTCTCCCTGATACAGGTTTTTCTTGCAAAACGAAAGCACGATGGAAAGTTTTATGCAGTTAAGGTCTTACAGAAAAAGGTCATTCTCAACAGGAAAGAGGTAACTATCATTGACACATTTTGGCATGCTAATGTGTGTAGAAGTGCCTATTTTTAACATGATTTCTTCACTCAGCAAAAACACATCATGGCAGAGCGTAATGTGCTGCTGAAGAATGTGAAACACCCCTTTCTGGTTGGGCTTCATTACTCGTTTCAGACCACAGACAAGTTATACTTTGTCTTGGATTTCGTCAATGGAGGAGAAGTGAGTGGTTTCATTTTGTGAATAATGTGATAATGTAGCGATGACTCACAAAGTCAAGAGTTGTGAAAATCAGTAACTCTTATTGTTACTACATGAGCTTTGAATTAGAGTAGAACCATTAAAGACCCATTCCGATCATCTTTTGAGCTATTTTAAAAGCGTTTCCAGTGGTCTTTTAATTATTATTATGTTTTTAGTCAAAAATAATAATAAAAAAAAAAACAACGTTTTTTTTTCTTTCTAGGAAACAGTTTCCACAGAACAGCAGCAGTTTATTAAGAATTTGGCTTTGAGTTGTGATTGGGACCACTGGTGCAGAGCAACCCCGGCCCCCCCTTCCCTTCACCCATAACTTAAGCTGCGTTCACACCGAACACGATTTGCATGTTAAATTTGTGTTGGCCGCCTCTCCTTCACAGCACCTTAAGTCATCTGCTCACCACCTGTCCAAAAATTTGTTCCTTAAGCTTGATTCCCTGGCCGCGTGTGGGAGAAGCTACCAGCTAATATTTTTAGCCTGATCCATGCATTGAGCGCTGTCTGCGTTTATCTTATTTACAACGCATGGAAGACACGGAGGATGTTGAGAGATCAGGTTTATTTATTTTGAAGAGCTCTACAAAAACATCAGTAATCATGTCTCCATGTTTGGATTCATCAGATCATTCAGAGATTCTGCCTGCCTCACACCTCTAGCCTAACATTACCAGTGCAACAAAATAGCAAGCAATATGAGAGCTATCCAGCTGTACAGTTTTGAGCCAGAAACTAGCTCTGACGTGGAAAACAAAGACACACATGGATCTAGTCATCTACAAGTGGATACATCAGAATGGAGCAGGGGGGCCTGTGGCCCGCCCAGCATATTTTCTACATCACAAATATGCTCTTTTTCAAATAGCGTTTTTTCAGTCTGCTTTTGATTCACAACAATTGGAATAAAAAAATACTTAGAAATGCACTTTTAATCTGAATTCTCTTTATAAATGTCCTCCATCATGGGAAAATTGACACAAAAACATGTTAAAAATACCCAAAACACATTTTTCATCAGAATGGGTCTTTAAACACCAAAGCATTTTGGATGATTGAGATTTGGCATTTTCATTTCCTTTGAGTTTGGGTCAAATGTATGACTGTGAGAATCACCAGTACAACCTACAAAACATGAACATGGAAAGAAAAAAACGAAACAATCCTTCATTTTATTAATTTAATCCAGTTTTTTATTTAAAGGTTTATAGACAAACATTTTTTTTACTGTATTTTCTTCTTTTTAGCTTTTTTTCCATCTTCAAAAAGAGCGGACTTTTCCAGAACCCAGAGCAAGATTCTACATTGCTGAAATGGCAAGTGCTCTGGGGTACTTGCATTCTCTCAAAATTGTTTACAGGTAAGTTTTCTGGTTAGTCGTACCATTATGCATATTTTGAGAGAGGGTATATAAGGAAAGCTTTTAATCAAGACTTATAAATATGTCTGACCAGAGTTAAAAGTTTTAAAATAAGATTTATTTTGCAGGGACTTGAAGCCAGAAAATATTCTTCTTGACCATGAGGTGAGTGCTAAACCCCTCAGAGGGCCCAGCATGCGCGTTTTTCATTATCAGACACGGTGTGGTGTTAATATAGCCCTGCAGTATGTTTTCATATCTACCTACCAGTATCTTACTTACCTGTGAACTGTAACCCCAGTTTAACTTTCAGTTTTGGCTGGATATAATATGACTTGGTTGAGTCACGGCAGTTTGTCTTGTCTGATGCACAAAGTGAACAGAACTCGCCAATCTGCAATGCAGCCAGCATTCCTAGCAACAATAGACGCTTCAGTCCACACAGTATGAAGCTGCTTGTGTGGCACAAGCTGTCTGAAATCATCGGTTTCCTTTTTTAAGGGACACATTGTCTTAACGGACTTTGGATTATGCAAAGAAGGTATTTCTCAAACGGATACCACAACTACATTTTGTGGAACCCCTGAGGTAAGTTTTATTAAATGTTTCATCCAATAGTTTAGGTGGTCATTTTTTATGGTGACCCATCTCTTAAAGACATTTACATTGTAGTATCTTTGTGTTGGTATGCATGTGTTGAACAGTACTTGGCTCCAGAGGTCCTGAGGAAGCACCCATATGATAATACAGTGGACTGGTGGTGCCTGGGATCAGTGCTGTACGAAATGCTCTTTGGCCTGGTGAGTTTTACCTTCTATATCTGCCTTTCCTTAAAAATTTAAAGATGAAATCTAACAGCAGTGAATATTTTACCGATCACAGTTAAGTGCTTCTTTTTTTTTCTCTCCCAGCCTCCATTCTACAGCAGGGACACACATGAGATGTATGACAACATCCTCCATAAACCGCTGGCGATGCGTCCAGGTGCATCCAGCACAGCCTGGTCTCTTCTCCAGGGCCTGTTGGAGAAAGACGGCACACGCAGACTGGGCTCCAATGATGACTTTGTACGTCTACTTTCTAAATTTTTCAATTATTTAATTTATTTAATGCATTTTCACTTTCTGCACTTGGAAACATGTTGATATAGGGCTCTCTCTGGTGGCTGATGTATGTTCTATTGTGTTATTGCTACCACAAAATCAGAAATCAGCTGCATCATAAAATGTTACAAGTTTCTTTCAGTACAAATGCATGTTCTAATTTATTTATTTTTTTATTTCAGAATGAGGTTAAAGTACACAACTTCTTTTCTTCCATTAACTGGGATGATCTTATACAGAAGAAGATTTCTCCCCCATTCATACCCAATGTGGTAATTGTTGTTTTTTTTTGTTTGTTTTTTTTACACTAACACTACATAATTATGCAATTACTACCAGCATTAGACTTGAATTTTTCAGTAATTGACCCAAACTTGCAAGAATCAATACACTGTGCTTTATCTAATTACTTATTTGTATATACATTACTTTGTAGTAACTCTTATGTATACTGAATCCAACGAATGTGTCCAAAATACAATATATTGTCAAAGTTAAAAGGATTATAACCTAGATCTTAAAAGCAAAGAAGGTCTGACCTATGATCATCTCACCATAAACAAGAAAAATATGTGCTGTTATCAAATCAACAATATATAAATTTGCATGCATTTTTAAAACAATTTTCTGTGACTCAGGATTGTTTAACTTGACTTTAAAGTCATGTTTTCCTGAAGAACTTATTTCTTTGATAAATATGCTCTTGATGACTGACAGTCATATAACAACTGGTAATTTGATCCATGTTCTTTGTGTCTTACTCCTTTTTTTTTTGTTTGCAGAGCTCTTGCTGTGACATCTCAAACTTTGATCCAGAATTCACTGAGGAGAATGTTCCCAATTCCATCTGCTGGACTCAGAGCCATTCCATTGTCAATGCCAGTGTTATGGAGGCTGATGACGCCTTCTTGGGATTTTCTTATGCTCCACCTTCTGATGACTCTTTCCTATAATGCATTCCCAAAATTCAGTGGCCTTAACCGATGTATTATTAGTTGTTTTTGTTTTTTACTAAAAGGAAAAAGTTTGTACAAAGATAAATTTGTTCTATAGAACCAAAGCAAACAGTCGAGAACAAAATGCACTTAAAACAGAGCCTCTGATTAAAAGAAAGTTTATATTTTACATATTTGTATTTATATGAAATTTAGAAAATTATATATAGCAGATTATATTTTTAGCATTAAGGACAGTATCAACGAAATGTCTAGTCCTTTTAAAGTGAGCCTTCAAAATGCCTTAAATTTGCCCTTAAAAAAATCAGCAAAACTTTTTTGAACAGTTTACTGACCTTATACTAATGACATTTTATTAAGAAATTGAATTGAATCTGTAAAGGTATTTACTTAAAAAAAAGAATTAATAATAGTAATAATTTGTATTCCATTTATATTAAAAGTACAGCTATGTATTACTTCAGAGATCACTAAAGAAAGCACTGTGGTTACAATTGAAAACGTTGACTGTCTTTCCATTTGCTTTTGAATTTCTTTTTCTGTTTGAAGATCGCCCCTTTTAATCTTATTAATATAACCATTTACCTGTTAATATTAAACAATTACATGTTCACAGGACTTGTGTTCGGATAGCAATTAGGAGGGACGGTACACCTGCTCCATAACATAAAAGAAAATAAACAAATAATCAAAGAAACTAGACCTGATACTGAGTGGGCTTTTATTTTGATACGCTTTTGCTGCCAGATGGGTGTTGCCTTGACAACGCATTGAACAGTAGCGCGGGAACGTGATAATAGGGTGTTGTAGTGACGCGAAGTCACGGTAAATGAATATGGCGGAGGTTTTATCGTTGAAAGAATCAATTGTGGTCTACTTAGACAGAAGTGGTGGTTTAAAACAACTAGCGGACGACTGCAGACCTCTAAATGGTATGTTTTTGTGGAATTTTAAGGTGAGGTGAAAGGCCTCTTACTATTAAGAGAGTTTTCCAAATTAGCAACTGTTTCTCCATTTTCACAGACCCACAGCGGGACGAAGCAGTCTACAAATTCTGCATCCACGTCAATCCCTCCGATTTGATGGAAATAGACCCCCTGCTAGGAGATTTAGTTCTGCACAATCCCCTTAAGGCAATCGGTCTTTTTCAAACTGTAAGCGAAATGTGTTAATCGGACTCAACTAAAACGAAAACAAATTATCTGAACTTTAAAAGTGGCTTGTTTTCTGATTTAAGGTTTGCTTTCTGGCCATAAAGACACTTTCACTTACTGAAAAAATATACACGGAAAGCCAGGTATGAGTAAACTGTTGCCAGAGCGACCTCTATCGGTCGGCAGGTATTTTACACTTTAAACAGGGACGCTGTTCCTTTATTAAAGGCTATAGTTAAAGATCCCCTCCAATGGAAATCGTGTTTTTAACATGTTTTAGAGTATTTTTCTCATGATGGAGGACACATAAAAAGGAAATTAAACAAAAAAAATGCATTTCTGACAATTTCTTTGTTCAATTCGTGGTGAATCAGGAGCAGATGCATAGATGCAGTTGGAAAGCGTGTTGCAGTGACATAGGTGCTACACTCTGAGGGGCCAGAAGAATCCGTGCATCGTTCGTTAATTTGTTTTTTCAATTTAAAATCAAAAAAGAAAAACCGATCGTTTTTCATGTTTTCGTCTCAAAATTAAAAAAACGAATCATTTTTTCGTTTTCCGATTTGTGTCTTAAATCGAAAATGTAGCAAACGGAAAAACGAGCGTTCAGTTTCGTTTTTCGCAATTTCGTCTGGAAAGTCTGGGTCAACCGGAAGTAGTTTGCGTGGAGTTTTATTTTGAAAGTTGGCCCACTGCTCGTGCTATCAGTTGTCTTTCAACAAAGGGGAAAGATCTTATATTGTTGTTTTGCGACCGTAAAAGGAAACCCAGAGACCCAAGGATATGATAACCGAAAAATACTTCCGTCACTTTCCAGGTAAGAATCAGTTAAAGATCTTTTTTTCCGTCACATGTCTCTGACGATGTTACTTTGTTAGAAGTTTTGCTTTGACAAGTAACTGTTGTTAACTGAAACTCGGGGATGCACAAGAGGAACCCGAAAACCACTCCTGTTGTCGGTAATAACGTTGTAAGGGGCCACCACGCAACAAGGAGGCATTAAAGTTACATGTTCATCAACTTCATCATGAGGAGAATTAAAACGTCCGATTTTACATGTAGGTATTTCTGGAGTTTATGAAACCCCTTATGTAATTATATATGACAAAATCTTGACTGTAAACACAATAAAATGCAATAATCAGCCGTCTCATCTTTTTTGAACCACACAAGTTAACGTAGCTGCAGCGCCCCAAAGTGTGGAATGTGCTGCTAGCTAGCTAAAGCTAGCGTCAGACACCGGTGTAGTTCCAGGGATCAGTGACACAAACAGAGCTCTGTTTGATTAATTTAGGATAAGAAAGGTGAAATGTATGAAACCGTTGTTGTGGAATCATTTGTCAACCGACAAGTAATAATTATTGTCAGAAATATGGATTTAAATTCTGGCAGGAGAAACTATTTTTTCATAACAGCTGTAGGAGAGAAAATCCAGGAAGTATCCAGAGCCATTTCTTCAGATTCTAACATGACATGTTGGTGTGATCTTTAGCAATGACAGAGCACTGATTCATGAAAGTTTTCTTCTTATTTTAAAAATTCACCGAATTATTCTGGAAATATTCTAATAGGAATGTTTTTTGTTTGTGGCAGTGAATCATTTATCTTATTATTTTGATTGTAATCAGTACTGTGTGTAAACTTGTGTTTAAAAAAAACACCTAAAATAGATTAAAACTAAATAATGTGAATTTTTCTGCATTACTGCAACATCATCAATAATAAAATAGGAATATGCACTCATTATGTTTTTTTTTTCCCAATAATCTAATGAGCTGTGTCCCTTCAGGAGCAATTCTAAAATATCTGGAGATAAGACATTGAGCCAGAGGGATCTGAGGAACATCCTGACCAAGAAGCTCCAGGACCATCAGGTTTCTGAGGATTTCTCTCTGACGTAAAAGCATCATCTGCACATGTACATGGACATTGGCCTGTTTTTACTAAACCTGTAGATGCAATAACTGGCCAATTTATTCTCTCATTTATTCAGGACTGATGAAGTAGTCAGAGAGACAATTCAGATTATTTCCCCTTCCTCCAAAAATGAGATTATAGAAGCTTTTAGCATTACTTTCTTCAAAGAACTAGTGAGGAAAAGATAAAACAGACTTAGCTTGATGACTTTGCAAATAAAAAAGCCAGAAACAGACATTTTGAGGACAAAGCATCATGACTGTTACAAAAAATACTGTGTTCTTATTAGGTATTATAAGTATGAGACAACGATAGTCAAGCATTATTTTAAGTGTACATTTGTTGTTTTAATTGCAATTGTTAGTAATCTCTTCGATTTATTGAGATAAAGAGGGACCCCCCCCCTCCCCCCTTGTAGTCATAAATAGTGGTTGTTTTTTTTTTAGATAGAGCTGTCTTAGTAGACCAAAGGGGTTAGGAATCTCTTCACTACAGTTCACAAAATGAAGGCCCTTAACCAGCATCTACCCTAGGGCCCCCACAAGACTAGAAATGGCCCCAGCCAGCCTGGATGATTCTGTGATTCATAAAGTAATTATATGGGATCAGTGTTGCTAAATATATATTTAACATTTAAATCAGTAGACAAGTTAATGTGTGGAAAAAAACATTCAAATACATTGAAAACGACATTTGAACATCTACATAAACTGACACCTACAGTAAACTCCAATAAAACATCAAATACGATGTTGAGTTAAAATGTGTGATTTCTGCAGGTCAAGTTTCTAGAAGCAAAGTTCCAGAAAAGTTTGTGCAGAGCCAAAAGAACAGAGGACAGCTCTACAAGGGAATAAAAAAAGACTAAAGTCATTTCACCATGGTATACAGCAAACAGACAAATCTCTATGATGGATTTCACTGATTTATGTTCAATACAATCATTAATTTTTTTACTCTAATCTCTACATTTTTTTAAATTGCAGGTCATTGGAAAAGCCTTTTTTTCTTGACCTGCTGGTTGAGTCTGGTTGGTTAAGGACGTCTTGAGGAAGAGGAGCCGTGATTCCTGCCTAAAGTGTCGGGCTCATGAGCAGGAAAACAACATCCAAAAGGACTGCATCATATTGGACTTGTTTTATTTAGGAGTTGGTGTTTACTGGCTCCATGTTTACCATTTTAAGTTTAAAGCTTTATTAAAACAGTCAATGTTGACATTTTCAAAGCTGTTTAGAAATGTCTCTTCTTGCTGGTAAAACTGAATGCTGACATGAGTGTTATAATGGATATAAAAATAAACAACTTGGTTTCATGGCAGAACAGTATATTTATTACAAACTTAACATGAATATGTTTTTCAACAACAGAAACACAGAGACAGTTAGGTGTTTTGTTTTGTGGCTTCTATATGCATTCAAATGTTACATTTATAGTCAGCATGTCTGTCAGTAACATTTATTAGATGAAGAAATGCATCTGGAACAAGTCTGTTTGTGGTTAAATTCTGCATCAGAAACAGTCGTGTCAGGGAAAGTCTGTCCACGCTGCTGCTCAGCATCACATCTGTCATGCTCTGATAAAGGATCCTCTGCAGATGAAGGAACCTCGGTAACAGACCCCAGCTCCTGCTCATACATGCTTGCAGCTTCCTCGGCACTGGACTCCAGCTCCACTGAAATCCCTGAGGAAAACCAGCAGCTGCAGTTGGTCTTTTATTCAGAAATCAAGCTCAGTAAAATGAGGAGAAAACAGGCTATACTAGGAAAGCATTAGAGAGGGGTCAAAACACCAAAACCTGATTAAAATACATTCCTTCAGTCAAACATGATAGTATTCCTCTGCCTACAATCTAAAATGTTCTGTTCTAAGTATATGACTCTTTCATTTGCTATTTAATTAACATTTTATTTATTTTCAATATATATTATTTTGCACATGACTGGGCCAGTCTTATGATTATGGTAAAATATTACATAGGTAAATGCAGATACGGTAAACCCCCCAGTATTACATTGTGTATTAATCATAAAATAAATATACGTTTAAGGGTCGTTCTTGCCTTCTCTATGGCTGACACAAGTGCAACTTCAAGTTATCCGTCCATCATGTGTCTTTTTCTCTGGAGCTTTAAACAGAATCTTCTCACAGACATTTCTGAAATCTCTGAACGCGCTTGACTACTGAAAGCACTCTGTCACTAAACCTGAACATTCTTCTAAATTAGCCATATTATCTCTGCAACTCGCATTGTGTGTCCTCAATAAAGCACTTAAAAAACTACTTCCGGTTGACCCGGACTATTCAGACGAAATCGCGAAAAACGAAACTGAACGCTCGTTATTCAGTTTGCTCCATTTTTGATTTATTACACATATCGGAAAACAAAAAAACGGTTCGTTTTTTTCATTTTTGGTTTTAAATTGAAAAAATGAATGAACGAACGATACAGGGATTCAGAAGCTACCTGTTCTGTGCCATTCTAATGCATCCATTTGCAAACAATTGGATCCACGTACGTCTTTGTTTTTCTCGTCAGACCAGACATCTGGCTCAGAAGTGTACGGCTGATAGCTCCAATATTGATCGCCATTTTTTGTTGCACCGGTAATGTTAGGTTGAGGTTGTGAGGGGCTGTAAGCCTTTCAGGAGAGAATGTAAACAAAGAGATGATGGGAAATGAGGGAACAACTAGAAGGCAAATTTCTAAAAAAAAAAAAAAAAACTATTGTCACTGCAGAAACTATGTCTGAGAAAACAAACTTTTTTTAAAAAAGACCAATGGGAAAGCTTTTACAATTGATCAAAAGACGATCGGAGTGGGTCTTTAAGAAGTCAAAATAAGCCCATAAAATTGGAGGGATTTCAGTTAACATTTCTAAAACAGATCTGAAAGGTTTTGCTGAAAACATTTTTTCTGCATTAGGTGAACGTTACTCTGAACTTCACACACCTTCCTCCATTCCCTGAGTACATGTTGGACCTTTGTAAATTTCCTCGAGTGTATGGCCCCATGAGGCCTGTCGGCATGGAAGGCTTTGTAATTGCCATGACCAGGGTCACAAAATACACACAGGGGGCAAGGTTCCTCTGTGTTAATGATGACTGCCCTTGCTCCACAGGTAAAGTTCACACTAAGTTGAGCTATCCCACTGTTGAAAATATATATTTTCCACAATTAACAGGGATTTAGAAACACAGACTAGTTTTTTTGTAATTTGAAAATCATATGTTTATGTGGGCTTTAGGGTTCCACCACATTCGAGTCCAAACACCAGGAACAACAGAGTCTGCCACTGTGAGAAATGACTTTACATGCCTGATCTGCAGCTCCCAGCTAAAAGAAGATATGAAGTTCAGAGTTTTGGGAGGTGAGTGTGTCCAGAGATTGTGAATTCTTTATTTTTTTATTGTGAGTACACGGATGTTCTTTTTGGAACAGATAAACAGCTGGTGGAGTTAATGCATGCTAAAGCACTGGAGGCGTTAAAAGGAAACCAGCAAGGTCCACTCAGATATCAATCTGTTACCGTGTTCCTCAGAGGTAAGTCAAGTTAGCGGCTGTGCTTTGACAAAAAAAATGAAGCTACTGATCATTGGTGCAATAAAACAGTAAAATGTTTTCTCATACACTGCATTATTGATGCAACTTTTTAAATGAACTATTCTTTACACTGGAAATTGTACCTAAATGTTACAGAAAACTCGTGTTCTTGAAAGAATGTAAAGGTCACTAAAATACGTAAATTCACAAACATTTAACTTTTTTTTTTTTTTTTACTTAAACTACATTAAAAGACAAATAATTCTCATCTGAAATCAAAGATAGATGTCTCACGTTCAGTCATAAAAATATTCACAAAAAACAAGCTTGGTTTATCGGCAGTAACGTTTTTTGAGGTTATTTATACTGGCCCAGCTTTAGATAGCATGTTAGCTAGCATAAACTGGAGCTAATATGCAAAACTACTTAATTAGAAATGCAAATTTTGTCTGGACTTTTGCAGCTGGCAAAGCTCTAGAAGGCACCAGACCTATTTTTCTTATTTGAAACGGTTCAGGTAAAAGTCTTGGTTTAGATTTGCAAACCAACATCTGCAGATAAATCACCCACAACTGCAAATTTATTTTAAAAATCAGGTCATTATCCATTATATCACCCCCATGCTTAATTAACACGGGAACTGCTTATATTAGAAGTCTTGTGAATTAAGTTTGCCATTCATTTTCTGAAGATTTTAACAAATGAGGCTCTTTTTGAAAATCTACCTCAGTAGGGGAGAGTTCAAATACCTGGAATGTGTGTGCTGCCCGTGGTGGGATATTAAGCATTTCTGTCCCTTTTAATAACATTGTCCCACCAGCACCCCTGAGAGTTCAGCAAATCCCAGCTCCGGGATTTACATATTCTGTTGACTCAGTCCCGTGGAGGAATTTAATACAGCAGGTTCTTGTTACTAAACATATATGTTAATGAGTGAAAGGAACACTCCTTAGCTGACTGTGAGGTGCACATACAGTGAGATCTTTGTTCAGAGGACCTCGCTTTGTTTCTCTTGGCAGAAGTTGCTAGTATCCTAAATGTTTCTTCAGTGATCACCAAGCGTTACAAAAGCTCCTCATCAACACAACCAGGCGTCACAGCATTGTTTTCCTTTCTCACACAGATGAGTTGTGTAACTCCATGAGAATTGGCCAGCTCTACTCAGTGTTAGGCATTCCTGCCCTTGTGCACCAATGGCCCAACATCACCTGGAATGTAGAGGCCAACAACGTCCAACAGTCGGAGCCAAAGAGTAGGGAGAAATGATCGAGCTTTGAGTTATGAATTAAATCTGCGAATGTCAGACTCATACTCAACCTTCCCTACAGGCTGCTGCGAACTCCCCACCAAGTTCCTGGAACTGCTGAACGGCATGGCCTCCTCTCCATGGAGGTTCTCCGCCATCGCAGCTCACTGCTTTGGGTTGGACGTGGCTCCTCCAGGATTGCACAACACTGTTAAGTTAATCTTGCTGCTCAGTTTAGTTCAAACTAGAACAAACACAAACGGCACATTTCAGTATCTGGATCTCCTTGTTGTCACAAGTGACACACTCATAATGGACAGGTAAAAATATAGATGTGCTGATTAAACGTTAATCATATTAAGTCAAACTGCACTATCTAAACAAGCTCTAAACTTTAATTGTGAGCAATCCTTTTAATTTCCCCCAGACTCATGGCGCACAGCTTGAGGTTGGCATGCCGTGGGGTCAGACATCAGGCCTCGGGGGAGATGTTTGCATCTCTGTCTCGGGATGAGCACGGAGCAGGTGCTGCAAACATCCACGCTGGCTCTGCTTTATTGGCCACTGGGGGCATTTGCATGTTGGGAGACATCAGCTGTTACAAAAAGGACAAACTAGATCACATTCAATCAGGTAATATATCAAAGAAATCATTAAAGAGGAACGTCTGAAGTGAAAGAAAGGGTTAAAGGAGGTTTTGTTTTGTTTTTCCTGCAGTTCTGGAAAGCCACACAGCTTCTGTGTTCATCCCTGGTAAGAAGTTTGGCGAGGATGCTGACCAGCTGCTGTCTTTACCAGTCCAGTGCAGCTTCTGGGCCCTCACAGAGTCCTCTCAGAGGTCTGGAAAACTGGACTCTTCTGTGCTAGGAACGGCTGTAAGTTAACTTCTGACTGAAATTCATACAATAAACTGCCAAGAAGGAATGCAACTCAGATGTTTGAAAGAACCCTGAACTTTAGATGCTTTTAGTCTAAGATTCATTTCTAGTTTTGAGGAGAGATTTCACTCAATCTTTTTATTATGAACAGGAAATGGGTCCTGTGCCACTTCAGTTTTCGGAAGCCTTTGGCCTTGTCATAGAGTGCAGGGAAAGGGTCGGACAGCAGGCTCAGCTGGCCCAGACTGTGCACACCCTCCAGCAAGCAGTCCACCCTGAAAGCCTGAACTATCCGCTCTGCTGGGAGTTTTCTACTCAAGATTACACAGAGGTTCGTGTAGTAAAGTCCTTCAAATCACATTTTTAAAAGACAAATTTATCATCAGAGCAGCATATTATGTTTTACAGTTGGTATCCTATGCTCGGGATTTGCAAGTAGAACTTCTCCCTGCAGCTAAGACGTTAATCCATGGATACTACATGGCGAGCCGTAGAGCTCGCACACAGAATCAAAGTGTCAAGATATCTGTGGCTTCCATCAAACTGCTGTGAGTTATGAAAACCAAAATACCCAATTAGTCAAAAAATAATTACACAATTTTTTTTGTAGTAATCGTTGCTTGAGAGATAGATCCACTGCTCCTAGTAATATGATTTCAGTCCACTAGAGGGCAGTGGACTGGACTCAGTCGTCCAGTTTAAAATAGCCATCTGTTTTCACATGAACATTTTTCACTGAATTATGACAAGTGTTTACAATATACTTTACTCCTGTGATACTTATGGCATGTGCTTTATAAAAACAAACCTGGTTTCAGCAAGACGGCAGAGTCAGACGAGGCATATTGAGCTTCAATTTTAAAACCTGTTATGAGTTTTGATTTATCCACTTACCAGATAAACATTTCTACTAAATCTTAAAAAAATAGGTACAGGCTTTCACTGGTTTCTCTCAATAAATGACAGGATCTCACTGGCCGAGGCTCACTGCAAGTTAAGCCTCAGGACTAAAGTACTGGAGGCGGACGCCGTTATCGCCGTCCTGCTTTGTGAAAACGCCGTCACCCTAAAGCACGGTAATTAAAAGTTTAATGTTACATTACCTCAAATATTTTGACAACACCACACAAAGACTGCTTTCCTGTATTGAGAGCCAATGAATTAAACGCAATAGATATCTCCATTTTCCTGCAGGTGCCTCCACACCATTTCTTCCACCTGACCCCACATTTCCCTGTGATGTGGGGGAAGCGGATGGTTGGCACAAAAGAGACATGATGCTGGATGAGCTCCACCAAAATATCCTGCGTTTTATCTACACTTACGCTCCTGGAGCTGATACCTATATCACAGAAGAGTAGAAAATTCAAAAAGGCTCAAAATTTAAGGTAAGCTACAGAAAGTTTTAAGCAACATGAGGGGGAAAAAAAAAAAAAAAAAAAAGACTTTTCTGCAGAATGTGTTGTGAATTTCATCACAAACTTACTTTTTGGAATAAAGAGTAAATACTTCACATTTTTTGCCACTACAATCTTAGAAATCCTTCAGTAAGAAAAATAAAAAAATCTGAAAAAAGTCTTGACTAGGTCATGTAAAAAGTTCAAAGGATTGTCATTTTTTAAGATTATTTTGCACATATTTACCTGCAACCAAGCCCAAAAACTGCCGGAAATTTTTGTTGCATTGCCCGCACATAGTTTAAGTGTGTCCAAGCCTAAATATTGTCAGTCACACATTAACATAACCATAACCCTTCCTCTATGTGAGCAAGAAAAGTTCTGCATTAGCCGCACCTAATTAGAAAGCTATGTGCAAGTAACCTTTTATTTTTATAAGTCCACGGTTTAATAAATAAAACATTTATAAATTTGCCTCCGACACTTTAGTTACTTCCGAGCAACATTTAAAATTTTTTTTAGAAACTACTCAAAACTTGTATTTATTTCTAGGATGTTTTAAAATGCAGTGTTTGTAATTTTTTTCTCTTGATGTACAATAGAAAAACACATTCACACAATCTGAGGAAAATATATTCTTTATTGAAAAAGTCACATTTAAATGAACAAAACATGAAATTTTGTTAAATAGGTTACCTTTCTGTTTGCCAGGGATGAGGCCTGTTGTACCTGTTCCTACCCAATAGGAAAAAAAACTTTTGTTAAATTCATTTAATTTGTATTATTGTATTTATTTTTACAACATTGTTTTAAAAAAAAAATGTCGAGAGTGGTTGGATGCTATCCTAAGATTTCAGCTGGTCATTCAGTTGTCACAATTTCACCACTTTAACGTCTGACGGGTAAACGGCAAAAAGTGAACTCATCACTATTCCAGCTGTTTAAGAACCCACTCCTCAAACTACATGCATTATGAGAAAAAAAAGGACTATAATAATAATAATAATAAAGTAGACAATGTATATATTTTATTTTCTAGATAAAGGAAATATAGATCAGTTTAGAGACATGTTGGTCACCAATTTCTTCTATAGCCTGAAATATTTTATCAGAATTAAAGAGCAGAAAGAAAAATATTCCAATAAAGTCACTCACCATAAACCCAGTAGACAAGAGGTTCACTACTTTAAGACAAGACGGAGCTGAAACAAATACACAAAATATAAATTTTTGTAGATTGCTTCACACATCACATTTTATTGCATAAAGGTTTTGCTGGAAATTCAGTTAGTCAAATTCACCATCTTTGTGTCTGATGGGTAAACGGCAAAAGATTGTGAAATCATCACTATTCCCGCGACAGGATTGTACTACAGTCAGCACGACTGTGCTCACCTTTTAAAGTCGACACAACAGAGGGATTTGGTCATCGGTAATTTGTCATTCTGGAATCCACCTGACAGAAAGGCACAGCATACTTCAGTACATAATCTATCTTATACTTAAAATAACTACAGTTCAACAACTGTCTGAAGGTTGATTTCCTTATTAAAGCAAGAAAACTCCAAAAGCATTTCAGCATCAAACCAATTGCTTTCAGCAAAGATGTTTTATTGATCAGACACAGAAAAAACTAAAATCTAAATGAGTAACCAATATGAGGAAAACAGATGACTGATCACCTGAAGGTCAAAGGGTGCTGCATCACACAGCTTGGGAGCACAACTAACATTGTATGTCTAAAGACAGGTTCAACAGCAGGTCACAACCTCTGCCATGACCTGCTATGACTTCTGCCATGACCTTAAATCCTCTGTGGGGGCTTTGATAACTTTTCACTGTGAAATAATGGGAGGCTAGTGATTCTCTGACCAGCTACTCCTCTGTTGACCTCTGGTCGAAATCAGGTAGTCAACCCAAAGCGGAATGACACTAAAGCACTTTTTTCCGCTTCTCAGCTGTCAACAGGAATGATTTATTACTGTACTTAAAAGACATGAATATAATAAGACATTAACTTCGATTTTTCTTCTAACTACGCCAAACACAACACTAAGTACACATTAGAGAGAAGTTTTAAGCCAAATAATAGGGAGAAGGTCATTATTTCAATACACAATAATTTGGGTCCCTATATTTAATTAACAAAATTCCAACGAGATTTTGAACGATCGCATGAAAGAACACGTGGTCTGTCAAAGCAAAACTTCATAACAATGTTTCAAAGAAAGAGTGCGGTAGTGCTGGCATCAAACAATGCTCCCAGTCTTACAATTGTTTGGGCAGTTTCATCTTTCTAAACAGAATTATTGAGAAAGCAAAAACAACGCTGCGATCCACGTGGTCATAGTGCTAACTAGCTCTATGCTAGCAACAAAAATCAAAAGAAGAGCAATCCACTGATTAACAATAAACAACTATTTAAATTTTGTTTCTTCGACTATATGTAAGCGGTTTTGTAACAACTTACCAACCCAGCACCAGTATTAGAACCCATATGGAGCCAAACATCTCGGTCGATGCTAAGTCGCGGCCGTCTTCGTGTGGAAAGAGAGCGTTTCCTGTCTGTGCTCGCTTTTTCTGCGCAGTCCAGCTGCGCATTGCAGCACGTGCACTGTGCGTGTAGCTGAAAGCTAGTGTGTTTCAGCCGGCGTGCAAAGCGCGTGACTCTTAAATACTGGGAAATGTTCAATTAGTCGCGATACTATAGGAATACAGGGGTAAAACCAATGCACACAAGTACATATGTTGGTAATTTAATAAAAAGTTCATTTTAAGAGCAGTAGAATAATATATACTACTGCACTTAAAAGTTCATTTTAAGAGCTGTAGAATAATATATAACCCGTATAGAACATGTTTGTTTTATGGTTATATCGACTTTTTTCATCTTCAACCATTTGAATGTCTAAATTGCTCACGTTTTGGAGAGACTTGATAAAAAGAACTACATAAAAATTACGTTATTGTATTCAACGTGTTTAAATAATGGAAATGGTTCTGTTTGTTTTTTTAAAAATAAATATACTGGTAATTAAAAATAACGTTTTGTCAATGATATATAGTATAACAATAATATATAGTTATAATATATCGTGAAAAGTGTAATATTGTGACATTTATAATTTCTTTTGTTGGATTTTTTTAGCATGTTTTCAGCTTTTTAACCATTTTAAAAAATCTGAATTGCTGTTGTTTCAGGGGATTGTTTTATTCATTTATCTTATGCAACCTTTACACTTAAACAGAATTTAACAGATTATTCAGCAGAGTGTATTTCCTTTTGCAAATTTAGAGCCAACTTTCATTTTTCAGTATGCACATTTTGATTATTAATGTACATTTTCATTTTTTAAATTGATTTGATTTATTTTGTGCTGGAAAAATTCTGTCTTTTCCAATTTGTACAATTATTTTATACATCGTCTGACTTCGTTTTTTAAATAAAATCGAATAGTGACAACAGTGTAAAATTAGTTGATAAAAAATAACAACAAAAATGATTACACTGTTGATGAGGACAAATGTGTTATTTTACATTTTCCTTAAAAGGTTTAGAAACTGCTTTCAATGCCATTTAATTTATTCAGAACACATTTAAAACCGTGCGTGTCAGAAGAGGGAACATGAATAAGAGAGTCTCCATTGTCGACCCTCTGACAGACCACTTCACATGACAGATGTTAGGTTATTCACACATGCATTTAGTGCAAATGTCTCCAGTCAAAGTGCACGCTCAAGCATGACGGACTCGACCCGCAGAATTTCTGCAAATATACTTGGGACATGTGTGGGACTGCACAAAGCAAACAGGATAGATCCAGACAACATCAATAAAGAACAAAAAAGACATGCATCTACAATATCTGAACAATAAAATTTAGGAAATATATTAATTTACAGCGTTTATGGAGGAGCTGTAGCAAAAGTGTTTGTTTTGCAATCGAAAAATGCAGGTAAAAAGCATGGAAACATGATGCAGAAGAAGCCTCCTCTCACTGGGAGGTAGATGATGATGGGCCTTGATTCTCTGACTCTGCTGAATTGTTTAGGAACTGTCCGCTTGCTCCGACGTACAGTCTGGAGCGCATTGGCCATTTCTGCAAAACAAAACGATATTAACTGTTAAAAAACAACAACAAACACAAAATAAATATTTCTTAATGCATGAATTAAACTTCAGGTAATTGTTGGAACATCTTTTATAATTTATATTGTTTAGACACATTTTTTCTCAATGAAAGATATTCAATTATTATTAATGTTATTATAATTATTATTATTGCACTGACCTTTACAGGGTGCAGATAGCCTTCTCCTTTGAGTGAATGTAACGCCTCTGTTTGTTTTGTGCTGTCTCCCTCCTCCGCGCCTTCCTCTTGAAGAGTTCGAGTCAAATGGGCGATATAGGTGGTGGCTAGTATCAACACGTCGAGTTTGGACAGCTTGGTATCCGGGGGCACGGAAGGCAAAGTCCTCTGGAGTTCCAGGAAGGCGTTTCTCAGGGTTTGCACCCGGCTCCTCTCCCGGGCTGCGTTTGCAGCCGCCGGGCGTCCTCTGCCGCCGAGCCCGCCGCTCTGGAGCTCTCTCGCCCTGTGGAGGTCGCGACGGCGACCGTCCGGACTGGGGCTGGAGCTGGGACTAGAAGCTGGGCTGTCATCCACCACCGCATTGGAGCAATTTCCACTGTCCATTCGGAGCGTCTGACTTCCAACCATGCAGGCGCTTATAGATCTGGAGATTTATGACACAGATTTAAAATGATCTTAACTTATTGTTCTGAAAAATAACCCGAGTTGTAGAAAATTATTCAAAAGTATGTTCTTGTTATATTGTCGCTGTTCTATATTTATTAAACTTTTAAGTTAGTATTATTTCCATTTACCCCCTAAAAAATGTTTTTTGTTTCCAAAAGTTTAGCAGCTCACTAAGCAGAAAAAAAACAATTATTAATCACTCATTTAAAAAGGAGGGAGGGGGAGCTTAAATAACTGTAAGAACCCCAAAACAGATGCTCACATCTGCTTCCTCACATGCAGAGCTCGTCTCGGTTGCAGCAACTTTTCAGCAATTAAATCTCCAATTTGTCGGAGGTTGATGTTGGATTAAGTTTAATTTGGAGTTTACCTCTAATATTTCTCCCAGGTGCTGTCCTGACAAACGTCATGAAGGCAACCCAGCAGCGCCTCGTCGGAGGTGTAGAACTGTCTCCTAATGCGTCCACGGAAATGGTGCGCAACGGCCCCGGTACGCGCACCCCACACCTTACCTGTGTGCGTAAAAGGCTCACGAGCTCTTTAATTTATTGGTCGGACAAGCATTTATTTCAGACGTAATTAATCACCCGCTCCATAACACTCCGTCACAGCTCAGAGGAGCGCGCAAACCCCAAACTTCTTTTCTGTCTGAGGGCAGTAGAGGCTCGTTTGGCACGTCAGGGGCAGGACTCTGGCTTTAACCCTGATGGCTGAATCCCTCTCTAATTGGTTGCGAACATGTATCCCATTTTCTCTGTGAGCCTGTAACAATCTTTCACTGCGCAGGAATTTTTTAAGAAAGCCTTTCACCATCAGAAATGAAGGCAACTAAAAGGCAACCAACAACTTGACACGTGTAAGGCGATATACAAAACATCTGACTAATTGCCAGAGTGTCTTGAACTGCAAGGTCGTTGGAACAGCTAATAAATAAACTCCAGCACTGCAATCAACAGGCAGGCATTTCGGAAATTCTTGTGAGACTCATAAATTAATCAGTCTGATTTCCAGGGCTCCAAACGGAGATGTCGGCAAATTAATGAAAGGAATTATTCATATTAGGGTATGTATATCCTCCAACTGTTCTCATAACATTGTTTTTGTAAGGATGGAGTAACAGGATTGCTCTGGGCTCATTACAAGGAGGTTAAGTAAGCTTGTTTCCTTAATTATGCCTCATCTTTCAGGGGTCCACGTGGGTCTTAAAACTCATTCAGACACCTTGTAACAATGCTGACAATAAAGGCATCCATATTGTTCCTATGAATGCAACAAAGAAGGACTGGATCATCTATCACGGTTGTTTGGATGGAAGCATAAGCTGTTAGCTTTGGTTCGTGTAAAGACTTGTAGTAATGGGTCAAAGTGATCATTTAGATTGTGCCACCTTGAATCTTGCAGCTCACTTGTTTTTGCGCATGCATTTAGAAGAAACACCGCACAGATTGTAGAAAATGTAGAAAACTGTTTGACATAATTTATTTCATTAGAAAACCACAAGCTGGAGAAATGACAGGAGGAAATGAAGGATTTTTTAATTTTAAAAATCAAAAAAAGGAGTTTCAGAGTGGTCATCTGATGCCTGAAAATGAACCATTAAGAGGTAACCTACCAGATTAATACTAAAGCAACTCTATTGCAGTGGACAACACAAGCTGTCATGTTGAGACAGAACAGACAGACATCAGTTTTGTTGAGTTTTAGGTTTTACTGTAGGGATTTGTATCACAGCAAATGAGTAAACATATTTCGAAGATCACAAACAAACATATTTGCAATAAATATATTCAAAAGCAGATGAAAAACGTCCTAATATTTTACTATGAACAATTTAGTAAAAGGGGCTGCACGGTGGCACAGTGGTTAGCGCTCCTGCCTCACAGCAAGAAGGTTCCCGGTTCAAGTCCTGGCTGGGGGACCTTTCTGTGTGGAGTTTGCATGTTCTCCCCGTGCATGCGTGGGTTTTCTCCGGGTACTCCGGCTTCCTCCCACCGTCCAAAAACATGCTTCACAGGTTAATTGGTTACTCTAAATTGTCCCTAGGTGTGCATGTAAGTGTGCATGGGTGTGTGATTGTGGCCCCTGCAACAGACTGGCGACCAGTCCACGTGTGTACCCTGCCTTCGCCCATGAGTAGCCGGGTTAGGCTCCGGCAACCCCGTGACCCCAAAAGGGATAAAGCGGATTGGAAAATGAATGAATGAATTTAGTGAAATGTTTGTTTAAAATAAACTGCAATCTGTCAGAACAGAACTGAAATAAAGTGAAAATAAAAATCGATGCACAGACCAAATATGAAACAAGGACAGCAAACACATTTTACACAGTTTTCATGTTCAATTTCTGAATAAGCAGCCATACAAACAGCTAAATTTATGACAAGTTTAAGCCTTTTTACATTTTTTAAATCTCACCTTGCATTAGAAAACTCTACGCAGTTAGATGTCTTGTTGTAACTTTTTCACACCGCGCACAATCTTTTGATGTCATTTGTTTGTTAACTTGATCATCTAGAAAATATCCTTGTGTAGCTGAACCAGAGAGACTGCAATGACTCCCAGTTTTACATGTTAGCCTGGCTGCAGATGTGGTCAGGAAATGGACCCTGACCCATGTCAAAGTCATCTGGAACACAAACAAAGTTAGGCGCACACCAAAAATTAAAGCAGGATAAAACACAAGCAGGATAAAGCAAATAACAACACCTTCACTGGCTCATTTAGAAGCATGCATGTTGTACTGTTAAATGAGACAGAAAAACTATTATATGATTAATTATGTGGTTACTTTGCAAAAATACAAATTATGACAAAAAAAAAATAAAAGTTACACATAAAATTTAGGATTGAAATAAAAAAATCAATACAAAATCAAGTACAGAGTTCTGTACCGTACCTGTGAAAAAGCAGAGAATCATTGGCAGAAACTTTATGTACTTGTTTCTTTTCTTCAAGGCGTTTACAGCTCTTCTTCCAAAGGAGGAAGCGTCTGGTTGCTTCACTAACTTTCCTTCCATCAAACATCTCTACAAAAAAAGGGAACATATTAACAAGCAGGTCATAAACATCAGTTATGAAGTAATTGGATTAGATTTCCTCCATTAAATTGAATTTCATTTTAATAGGAAGAAAGTGGTAAAGTAAATGTCTTCTTGCAATACTGTAAAGCATGAATCTTAGTAATATTTTACCGAGGCTTTTGCGCGCTGTTATTAATTGATCTCTGTATTTCAGTTCTTTGCAGACAGGGTTTTCTCTTAAATCCAACAGGATCAGCTTTGGCCAGTGACGGAGAACATCTTCCATCTCCTGTGACAAAGCAGAAGCTTAGATAATAATTTATTATTATTATTGAAACTTCAGATTTTTTGAAAATATTTTGTCTTTAAAAAAAAATCACAATCAGCTCGGAAACAAACATAATGCATGCATATATAATGATGACTAATCACAGAACACAATCTGGCATTAAGGTTGGATGAATGTGAAATTTAAGGGCCAATAGAAAATGCATAAACAACACATCAGTCTGTTTTAATAAACAGTGTCGCCGGTGTCGTGTAACTACAAGTTTTCTCCTGGGGCGATGAGGTTGGCTCCTCCAGCGAGTTGCCTGCAGTTGTATGTTTATCTAAAGGCACATTAATCCAAGGCTGGAAATATGAATACCCTCTAGACACGCTCTGATTGTTCATTGCCTTCCTGTCTTGGCCAAAGCGCTTCCACTTTTCCAGCCTGAGCTGCAATCAGTTCAGAGGGGACCCCTGAGCACCACGCACTCCCAGGCTTTGATAAATGATCGTGTCAGGGCCGTCACTCAGAAGGCCCTCAGTGAAGAGGAGCCCAGCGCCAAATTGCCCCCCACGCGGGGGCGTGGAGTGCAGGAGAGTCTGGACACTCCTCGGCTTTCTTGTCTGGGCTAATGACGAGCCACTTATGAACCTGTGTTTGACCAGAGCTTCGATTCTGCAGTCCTCTTTGCCCTGCGCACAGCTAACAGCCTCCAAAGATGCCCCCCATTTGTCACCCTGGCTGACTGCCTGTCATAATCTATTTTAAAAAATCCATAATGTTTCCTCGGAATTCTGCCAAAATGGTGCAGGAGAAGGAATTGATTCTTCAGAGAGCTGTCTTTGCAGAATCAATAATGGCAGACGGGTTGTATAAATTATTGGCAATATTTTCCCAAAAATGACACATGAACAACAATTACCTATCAATCCCCTGAAAAGAATTTGATTTTGAGAAGTTAACTTTCTCCAAAGCAGTCGTTTATTAACTGTATTGAACATGCAGCCACTTCTTTTTTCTTAAGTTTCACAGTCAGACCGAATAAATAGGAAGTTAAAGTCAGTGTAAGGCTGGTTTAGAACATCAAAAAGAAGATTTTAGGGCATAGATGGGAAAGCAGTCGTCTAAGGAAACACAGAAACTTGTGCTTGTTTAAAGCTGTCAAAGAGAACTGTCTCGTGGGACCGGCTCGCTGATTTGTTGAATAATTTCGACCCTGAGCGCGTCATGCAGACTGGGAACCTCTGGCGGGATTTGCAGGATTTGCTGCTTTACAACCCTCCCCTCCATATCATTTCACGCACCGCTGCAGAATAATGTTAACATTGACCCGATCCCCCTGATGGAGACGGATTTCAATAGTGATGTGGCAATATTTACTTCAACTGCACCAATGTTACAGAGCAGCCTGCTCCACCTTCTGTCACACTGTTCAAATCGGAAACAGCAGCTTTACTGGAGGTACTTTTTAAACCAGTAGTCCCTGAACTCACTGGTGAGTTTGCAATCACATGGGCTGAATGAAACTGACCCTACCATAAACACAGTTTTCACTCAATATTTAACGAGAAAGGTTTCATAAAGTTTCTAACTGAAATGTTTGGCTTAAAACAAACATAATAAGAGGTATGACATAATGTGAAACCCCTTGGAATAAATCCTTGGGACTTTGTAACTCAGTGGAGCTGTCTTTTTTAAACATTTTGCCTCATTGTTTTGTCTCTCTTTGTTTGTGGATCTATGCATTTTTATTTTTTACTCTACTCATTTTGTTTTTTCTATAAAAAAATCTCAATTTTCAAGATTTTTCCAGTAAAAAAAAGACAATATTTGCCACTCAGAATTGAGTTTTTTGGATGGTTTCAGGTTGACTGAGGAACTATTTTTAATATAATAAAAATATATCTGTAAAAAAAAAAAGAAACTCAAAATATGGATATTGAGCATTGGTCCAAAAAAAACAGTGTTAAGAATAAATGAATTGATCAAATTGGAGATTAAAATAATAATAAAAAAAACTCAAATAGGTCCTGGACTTCTAGGGGGTGGTGAGGGTTTACTTACCTCAATGCTTTGCAGTTTGTTAAGAGCAGCAGAAAAATGCTGGAGATTCTTTAGAACTGAGAGATCTGTGATGTCATCAATGTTGTTGTTATTTATATTGAGTACACAAAGAGTTTCCTGTGCAAAAAAGTCAAATGAATACAAACAGTTAAAGACAGATCTGCAGCCTATGTGGCAAAATCAAAACACCCAAAAATTAACCAGTTACAAGCAGACTGTAATTTTTTTAAACAGTTATTTTAAAGCTGAATAAGAAAACAACAGCTTCCCTCAGTGCAGTCTTGTGCATCTGCATTAAATTCTCATTTTAAAGTTTTCTGAATCCTTGCTTGTCATTTTGCTGCATCTAGTTTGTTCTGTTTACATGTTTGCACTGCTGGGATCACATCCAGTCGGCAGAGGTGTTGTTGCTGAATATGCATTTTGGTCTACAGTTCTATCCTGTTTTTGGAAAGTTGGAACTACTCAAATTTGCACACTTTCTTTAATTTATCCAAACATACAAACAAACTTTTAGGGTGTTTATCTATGGAACGGTCAGTAAACAAAGACTGAACTGAATTTATTGGACCAGTGAGCCACAGAAGTCTCGTTGATATTATTGAATCCTGGGGCTCTTAGATCACAAAGGCTCAAAATATCCAAAGTATCTGACATAAATTAATATTCATTCTCACTGGTGGAAAAAACACTAAAGACATTTTGACTTTTCAGAAAATAGATAAGTATACGGAAAGCTTCTATGGAGCTTTACTTGTTCTGTTACAGTTTCTGCAGTGAACTGCTTCAAAAAAGTAGGTCATACAGCAAGAGAGAGGAGAGTCCTTGAGTCAAAGAACAACTTCTCTCCAGGCGCCAGCCTTTGGTTCTCCAGATGAAGCTCCTTCAGTTGGCGAAGCTGCTCCAGACCCTCCACCACTGCAATTCTGTTCCCACCGAGATACCTACAGAGCAGGAAATCACACTCATTTGTTTCTTAACATTCTGTTTACTCCCTTTGTCCTACAGATCAAAAATTACCAAACCTTCCAAAGCCTCAGAATAAAGCAACTTCATTGGATTTTTAAATCTAAACTAAATTGTGCGCAATGAAACATCATGCTACACATGAATTAAACTCAATTTAATTCATTTTTTGTTTCACAATACATACAATCATTAGTGAACAATATAAAAGTCCCACTCCAACTATTTTTTTTTTGTAAAATTGTTACCAGTGGTCTCTTAATTATTTTCATGCTGTTTTTTAGCAAAAAAAAAAAAAAAAAACATTGTTTTTTAAAGTCATATTTTCTACAGAGGGCAGGAGTTTTTTTGAAATTCACCTCTGAGTTGTGAGCAGGTCTGTTGGCATGGAGGTAACCCTCTGCTGATATCCTATCATTCCTTTGTGTACACTTTCTCCTGCTAGCTTACCGCCATTCATAACCCCATAAGTGGATGCATCACAATGGGGTGGAGCAGGCAGACTTTGTCACACCCATTTCAGTTGCAACATCACAACTGACATCTTTTTCAAACGGCGGGTTTTAATCTGCTCCTGATTTATCACAATTTGAATAAAGAAATACTCAGAAATGCAGTTTGAATCTCAAGGGGCCAATATCATGCTTTTCTTAAGCCTTTTTAAAAAAAACGATATCCAAATATATGTACATATATTATCTTTGCCACACTAAAGACTGTATGTTTTATGAAATATGAATTATTTTCATAGCCCTTTTTCCTACGTAGAAGTAAGATGACTTGATCTCTGAGGCTCCGCCTTTCGCTCCTTGTGGGTGCTTTGTATTTCACGATGTCAACAACGTGTCTGCGTTTCGCCCATGAACCTAAACAACATCTGAACTATTGCAAAGATGGATGTTGTGAAGCGTTTAGCCAATCCCCGTTTGCTCCATGGAGAAAGTGGATGTGTGTGTATTAGCCTGGAGGCGGTGCTGGCAGCGCAGACTCTTCCTGGAAGGGGCTGTTCTCACTTTCATACATACGTACACGAATGTGAGGACCTGCTTTTTTTCGTGGATTGGGAGCGACTGGTGCTCATGGAGCAGGTTGTTAGAGGAATACTCAGAAATGCGTGAATGGATCAAAATACCGCTTTGAGGTTGTTTTTTGAGTGTAATGAAGATTATAATAAACTTAAAAGCTCAAATAAATTGGTTTTATGTGACATAGGGCCTTTAAATTTTTTTACACACGTCCTCCATTCTGAGAAAAATGCTACAAGAACATGCTAAAAACACATTTTCCATTGGAGTGGGTCTTGAAACTGTTTTTTTATGCAGTAAAGGTTTATTATAAAAAACATCAACAAAATATGACTGTCATAACATTTGAAGTTGGAACAGAACAGAGTAAGGTATTTTTACTACAACTACACATGGCAGTGGATCACTTTTTACCCACAGGACGACACTAGGGTTAAATCAACCCAGAGAAGTTATATGTAAAAAGAATGAAGCTCCTACTCACAAATTGGAGAGTTTCTGCAGCTTATGTAGATTATCTAAATGCGTGATGTTGTTCTTTTGCATGTACAGGTGGGTAAGGTTGGAGGCAAAGTCAAGGTTGGAAATCTTTGTGATGTTGTTATCATACAGGTACAGAACGGTGAGGTTTGCACACATGGAGAGATCCCCCTGAAATTAGACTAAAACAGTCAAAAGAAAAGAAACAGTACAAAAGAACGAATAAACCAGCAGATCCTTACAATTTCTTCAATGTTCTTGTTGGAAAAGTGTAGATGGGTGAGGGTCTTTAGGTACTGTGAAAAAGATACACCCCTTTTCTTCTTAAAGTGGTTTGATTTGGAGATCAAATCTACCGTCAGGGACACCATGCTGGCTCATCAAAGAATCTGCTTCAGTCAAGTTTACTGTTGGCCAAAGAAATACAAATTTATTCCAGAAAGCAGACACACAACTTCATTAGCAGCTGTTTTATGACAATATTTTTGTTCCTAAATATAATTCACTGTAGTCAGTTATGAAAATAAAGAAAAATTAACACTCAGCCATGCTATGAGGTTCATGATTTTTCAGTTAATTTCTAGCTTTCACTGCTTTTCCTTGTTCAACTTGAGGGTATTTTTACCAGCTAAATTCTAAATACAACATTAAAAGAACTGTCAGGCTGTGTTGCATCAGGTTTCAGGAACAAGCTCAAGGTCCAAATGAATTACAGAACAAGTCCAAATCTGCCACAAAACAAAACAACTGCAGAGGAAAGAGAAGACAAAATAGGAAGATTTAAAAGTAAAAAACCTGCAAAAGTAGAGTGAAGTCACACCAAAAACAATGATCTGAAAATAAAAATCCCAATAAAAAGAAAAAAGGTTGTGAAACAAACAGGAAGGACACAAAATAATGGAACAAGTACTAAAAAACACAAGGCAAAATAAAAAAAAAACTTTTTATAAACAGAAAAAAGAAACAAATTTACAATGAATAATATAACCTTTATTACAGCTCATTTAAATTTTAATAATTACACTTTAATGTCATTGCATTGACAGTAAAATCTCTCAAAATGGTGCAAAATAACATAAATAATATATTAATAAAAAGTTAAATAGCTTTAGAAATGCGCCTTATTTATAAAGCTTTGCTGTTTGCATCTGTGACACTAAACAAGCTAACTTTATTAAACAATGTTTCGTAAAAAGTTATATTTAACAAATATTACTATGGATAACAATACGGACCGCTGATGCTCTCTCTTACCTGTTGAATGGAGCAGACTTAGATCAATGAACAAGTTTAAAGAAAACGAAGCTTCACAGCTCGGTTTGTTTGTGACCGTTGTGGTTGCTATGGGAACAAAGGAAAGCGTCGGCGATGGTCGTAAACCGTTTTGCTTGCTGTAACTTCTGTAAACAATTCGCAATTCTATTAAAATTACTTAGTGACCAAATCTTTGCCACACTTATTTTGAATGAAGATGTACTTTAAAAATGCATTTAAACTAAACTTTATTTAAATAGTTCAGTGGACAAAACCTTACAAAATGGTTTATATTTAACGTCTGTCAGTTTGAGTTTCCTATAAAGGAGAGCTTACTTCCATCATTGCTGAAGTACTCTGGATGGATGCAAAAAGACATGTGCAATCACAATAAACTTCTATTCTATGCTTTGCTATTCTATTCTATTGCAGAAGCACAAAGTCTAATGCCTCAATTCAGACTGGCAATTGAAACTATATTTAGGGGCTTAAACTCGGCATGTGCCAGTAAGTCACTCAAAGTTATGAATAATATAATCAATCTACAAATCAATACCACAACACTTATTGTCATCTAGAAATACTTGGCAGTAAATTAAATAGATTGTTTTAACTGGTCTTTATTAAAGTGGGTAATGACTTTTTGGCTGCTCAACAGTTTAACTTAGTTATGATTTACACACGTTTTCTTTTTACGGCTTTAGTCGTGCAAGTAAATATCCATCTGGGTATAATCATAATATTTATCTATCCCATATGGATCAATTATTATTCATTTTCTCTAAGGTCATCTTGAAAGACAAAGCTTTTTAAGAAGTACATTTTTGAAATATTTCTGAAGCACCCCGACAGTCATCCATGTCATATTTTTAAACAGCAGCCACTAATGTATACATTCTGCAGAGCAGAACTTAATTCAAAAATGTAAAATTTCTGAAATGTATTCAAATTGAGCTCACTCCTTCCACTGAAAATTACATTTTAGGAACAGAACCTAAATAATGGTATAAGAAAATCATTACAAACAGCCATGCCAAAGATTATGTGCATGACAAAAAACAGACGCCCCCAACGTCCCAGTGGGTTTCAAACCTCTGCCATACATGACACTAAAAATATACATTCAGCCATTACAATACAATAAAAACAAGACATCATGCAAGCGGCTGTTAGGAAGAAAGAAAGCATACTCGGTGAGTGTTTGTGCTGATGAATAGCAGATACATGATGTGAATAGATTTCAGTGTGTACAGCTTCTGCCTCTGCGCTGCATCACTGCCATAGCCAGCCGAGGCCGACCGCTGGGCCAGAGCACGTGCCGCAGCGTCTAAAGCGAGCAGAGAGGAACTCTGCAGAGACGTTCAGTCAATCCCAGCTGAACCTGAGCAGATTCTTTGTTCCAATAGGTAATTCTGTGACAGGCCGCACTGAACGAGTGACTGGCGGTGAGTTGGGGAGGGGGTTATGTGCAAAAAAGTGTCCAAACCAGAGGCTATATGTGTCAATAAAATGCTGGGCCTCATTTTCTCCTAAACCTACAAATTCCTATTTAAAATGGATTACACAACCACATATATACAGCTTTTAATATTTTTATTATTGTTTTTATTTCTAAGTGTTTTTGTCACTTCAAGGAAAAACAGGAAAAAAAACCCACAGATAATGCAACTTTCAGCAGTTAAGCACAGGAAAACATTTCCCAATTAAATTCAATCTGGTCTGTGGTTCAGCTTTAATTGGCAGAAGTGTTGATTTGATTGAAGAGTTTGTCTTTGATGACTTGAGACATCAGGCCATGAATAGCTTCGATGGTTGTCTTGCAGCTAAAGAACATTAAAAACAAGAAAAATTAGTAATTATTGAGTTAAAAAAAAACATCTTACACACATTTGACATCTAAATTTTTATCAGTAGTCTATAAATGCCTAAACTAGAAAACAGTCCACTTTTTAAAACTGGCTTTCGGATGTTAATGTGCTCAATTTAAATATAAAATGCAACATTTACACAAATAAAGTGCCTAAAATATTTTAGAATTGGTACGTTTTAAATTTGATTATTTATGGGGTTTATTTTGTAATAAATTCAGACGCAGTCAAAATCTGTACTTGGAAACAAAGTAAGGAATGTCCAATATGATTAAAAAGTTCTTATGGATAAAAAAATTATTAGCCTTGACTATTAAAAAAATAATAATATTGCCTTTCTTTTGTACGGATTCTTATGTACTGATTACATGAACAAAAATGCAATGTCAATAAGTTTATTTAAAGGCTATCTAATGTTTGCGTATATTAAAAAAATATGTAGAATGTTTAATCTGTAGTAAAAACAGATAACAACAAAATAAAAAGCATACCTGTCTCGAGTAGCTTTGGCCAGTTTGTCTTCTGACTTCCTGTCATGCGTGTCCAATCCGAGCATGAAGCTACCTCTGCCCAGCTGAGCCTCTGACTGCTCCAGCTTCTCTGACAGGTCAAACACCTGACCTGTGGTGTAGTCCGAGTTCTGGCCGTCCAAGACACACAAATGGACAGAATAAACCAATGCATGCACGGTTAACACACAAAAGCCAGACAACAGATTTTTCCACAGAAAGGACTTACAGACTAGCCACAAATCTAACTGCTCACAGAACCGTTTCTGAGCTGTGATGAAGGAAAAGAAGTCATGGAGAAGTTTGCTTAAGGTGAGGCTGTGTTTATGGTAGAGCAGGTAATTAAAACACAATGACATGGGGGCCCATGGCTAGGGTGACAGTGTAGCAACTGACAAAGCCCGTCACCTACTGAGCGGCTCCTTCTTGACATCTAGTCAATTCATCTTCATCCAGAATGCCAGCGAGCCAACTGTTTAGATAAGCTTGGTGTCTATTTAGCTGAGCTCAGGACAGAAGAAGTGCGACCACAATGCAAATTCACATGACAGGCTTTAGAAAGAACTGCGCTTGAGGGGTGGGGAAAGGGGGCTTCTGGACCAGCAAAGTCAAGTTTAACTTTAATACCTATCTTCATCTGCTCTAACGTTCACAATGAGCTTATTACTAAAACCAATAAACAAGCAGGGACGGCTAAAAAGCAGCAATAAATCAACACATCGCAACATGTTGACCATATGTCTGAATGAGTTATAGAGTAATAATTAACCATAAATCAAAATGTCAAACAATTAGTGAACATTTTGATTTTTGAGGTGGCTCACATACCGTAAGAAGGCTGGAGGAACTTAAGGTATTGACCCAATATTTGTTCCAAAGGAGTTCCAGGAGCTTTCGATCTAGAGAGGACTTAAAGTAAGTCACCTCCAAGGCGTAATACCTGAATGGAGACAATCACAGAATCAAGAAAATAATTTATGAGCACGTTAAATTTAATAAATGTGTTTTATTGTTTTATATTTACTCACTGTTTACAATGAACACCAAAGTCTTCTATCTTGTTCAGAGGGATTGTTTGATATTCTGACGGTCCTTCATCTGGAGGTTTATAACCCTAAAAATCCACAAGAACAAAAAATAAATAAAGACATAAAAAACAACATAGCACATTTGTTTAATCAGTGACACATAAATAAATGAAGACAAAGATTTTGGTGTACATATATGACTAATATTTAATCAGATCTCTCCTAATAAACTCCAACATGAAAAAAGGTTATAATCTACCATTTTACTTATTACTGGAATAATTTATAACACAGTGTTTGTCTTTGTCATTGCTTTACCTTTGGGTATGTTCTGAAGGCACCTAGGTTGACTTTCCCTGCAGAAATAGTCCGAGTGGGGTCGATCTGTAGGACACAAGATACAGTAAAACAGGAAAACAAAGTCAGAGGTCGGAAACCTCCAGAGACCACCGGAATCAGTCCACCAGGAGCCTTTTTACCGCAGCTGTCAGTGTGAAAAAAACGAACACTTAATTATATGACGCCGCTGGCATTGAAGCCCTGCTAAACTAAAGGATGTGTATACATAGCATATGGAGTTGTAAAAGGAAAATAGTCAGTAGTGCAATGCCAAAACATGCAGCAAATACATCAATAAACTTTCATTTGCTTTCATGTTAATGTAAGTTTTTTTTAAAGAAAAAATACAAATTTTCCCGCTCATTTTTTTTTTATTTTAAAAGCAGGAAATTATACAAAGAAACCTTATAAAACTTTATACGTACAACAACAGCAACAAAAGGCTCTTGAAACTGCTGGTTGAGCATCTGAGTGCTCACATCGATTCCCGAAAGCCAGCATCCGTAGCCCGGGTGACTGTGGTACCAGCCAATTGCATTCTCCAAACGGCCAACCTTGGAGGTTAAAAAGATAAATATAACAAAATTTGTAATTTAGTTTGAAAAATAATAATAAAAAAAGAAAACAAAGATGGTTAATTATTTTAAAAAATTAAAAATGTTATGTGAATTAAAAATGTTAAAAACGTGACATGGCTTTCGTAAATAAAAAAAATATGGAAACTATTTATGAAAGAGAATAGACAGACCTGAATAAGTCAGTCTATTTATTACATACAATACCCAAAGGACAGTGCTCCAAGTTATTATACAATTTATAAAATACTAAAATTAATATTATAATGCTCTGTCATCTCCAATAATAACTAAAAGGTAGAGGTTTAATGATTAATCAATTAATTCATGACGAAATTAATATTCCTTCAATCAAACCAGATCGATCTGCCTGAAGAAAGTTGTTAATTGAATCTAATCGACTTAAATCATTATAAAACTGTCTCAAAATTAAATAAATCATTACATCAATCTCAGAAAATCCCTTTTGGATTGCAGCACGGTAGGTTTATGTTACTATAATGTAAAAATGACCAAGCTCCATCACAGCAGACAAAAAATGATCAAGCCATCATTACAGCTCAATGTGTGGATAAACTGAATTTTGCAGACATGTGACCATACAGTGTGGTAGAATGTTCTAATAATGTGCCCTTTGTATTATTTTGATGTGGAAAAACAACAGTGGGCTGAACTATAGTAAAGGTAATATGTGAATGCATTTAAGATTAATTCTTGTTTACTTGTTTGTACACATATTTAACTTGCACTTGACTGTCTTGCAAGAATTACAATGAATCTGGAAAACTTCACCTCCCCCAGTAAGTACCGAGGAATTTATCTTTGAGTCACACTGGTTGAATTTTTGGGTAAAGATGTCCTGGATCTATTTTAGGTCAGTGAATAGGATCGTTTAAAATGACTCAATATCAGGCATTAATCCAATCGGCAACCAAAAATTATGATATAATCATATCACCGTTCAAATGAATCGTTACACCCTACTAAAAAGAGACACTGCAACAATGGGACAATAGTTAGGATGCAATCAATTCAAAAAAATGTATGCCAGATTTGTTACGATTAGATTCAGCACACTAAAATAAAAGTCATAGCAACAATAGAAACAAAACAACAACAACAAAAAACACAAGATTAAATGATTCCATATCAGTTTGAAGACCTAACGAACAAAGAATTCATTATTAAACCCTAAACAAATGCACTTTTAAACACTTCTTTAAGGATTTGATCAGGATTAAATAAAATACTTCAACTGTGTTATCTGTTATTAAGTGATGGCTGCTTGATTTCAGTTTTAATGCATGTTTTTGCACTACAATAAAATGATCTAGAGTTATAAGGTACAATCATCCCACCTGCTTGGCGTTTTCAATGTAGGCAGCCATGTATTCGTATGCTGCAGCCTGCGCGTTCACCCTGGTTTCTGTTCCCTCCACAGGCAAAGCGAAGCTGTCCATGATGATCATGGTCTCCCCGTCCACCTTCCCCAGCATGAGACCCATCACCTCCAGATTCCCCCCTGACCTGGCATGCATCACCATCTTCAACAGGGCCAACGCTGAAATTTTGCAGTACTTGAAGTAGTGGTGACTAGTAATAAAAAGAAAACACAATTAGTCTACGCGACACAACAGGTAGTAATTCCGATAAACATACATTTATAGCTTAAAAGGTTTGGACCTACTCTTTTGTCCATGGCTTCGCCGCGAGGATTTCTTGTTGTTGCTTTTTGTCGTATTTGTAAATTTCATCGATGCTCTGGACTTCCTGCATGCTGTTCGACAGCTCCCATGTTTTCTGAGCTGTACTGCTTCCCGCCATGATGAAGTGTTTAATCAAATACGGGGAAAAAAACTTTTCAAACGTCAATGTCAGCAACACAAACGAAGAACGTTGGTTTGTCTGTCTAATGTAACAGGACCTGGCGTTCTCTTGCAAAGGCGGCCATGACAGTGAACGACACCAAAACACTGACGTCTAAAGATCGAACGGCCTTTGTTAGTCTAAAAAGTTACAAAAGTCCGAGTTTCACGTTTTAATATTTTTAAAATATATTTTTTAATAATATATTTAAAGCATAAATAAAGTGTATGTCAAAGTTAAAGTTAGATCTGCTAAATGTATCTATCATATTCTGGTGCTGCCACCCCTCTAAGAATGGTTTAGTCCGGAGGAGACGCCAATAGACAGCTGAGGATGCACTGACATCTAGCGGCGAGATTTTAAAAAAGCAGCACACAGGTTTGAGACAGTTTTTTCTACAGTTTTTTTTTTGGACTTTTCTCTCTTAAAAATGTCTTTGGTATCATACAACGGTCCTAATTGTAAATAACAATTATTAATGCGGCTAAAAACGTATCGAAATGCGTATTAGCGCGTTTTGGTCAAGCGTCAGAGTAAGAGGTACAAATCATCGAATGTTACTTAATGTTTATCTTCTAATAAAGCTTAGAAAGCACGTTTAGGATTTTCAAAGGTATTTTATGCATAATATAAATACATATAAATTATTACAAATAAAAAAATACAAGAGGTTTTTCTTTGTGATTTCGTGCTTGCTAACTTAGTTAGCTGGTGCCAAGCTTTGTGTCACGGTTACCCATAGCAACGCTTGATGCTTTCCCATTAAACTGCGGCGATAACTGGTAATAATCGTATGCATGCTTAAGATTTGGAGTTTTAACTAAGTTTTGAACCCAGTTACTCGTTTTTACTGCTTTGGTCACTGCTAGGTTGAGCTGTTAAGTTATTAAGGGGGCGTTTACAATGGAAAATATTACATTTTCAATGGGACATTTTGCATGAATCTGTGCACTGAAAACGTTGAGTTTACTGTAAACATCAAACTTTCTGTGTGGATTTTTTTCATTATTTGTAGGTGATGTCCATTTTAGAATATGACCTCATCATCTACAAAATATGGAACTATATGCATCACTTATAAACAAGCGGAAGTATTTCAGGATATTGTTAAATTTGCTCTTTTCTAGGTTTTATCTGAGTCTTAGTAGTTGAGTGTGAAATGGAGGAACAGAGACCTCTTCCAGACCTACAGCTGGACTTCAAATGTCATGTGGCCAAGGTCTGGTATATACTTGAAGCTTAGAGGACCATTTAAAGCAGGGGTGTCAAACTCAATTTGGTTCAGGGGCCACATTCAACCCGTCTGATCTCAAGTGGGCCGGACCAGTACTTTAATAGCAAAATAATCTATGGTCAGCTTGTTTTTTTTTTTCTCAGTTGGAAAAAATGCCTTCAAACTACTGTTATGTTTTTTTTTTTTTTTAGCTATTATTACATATTCATTCACAGAGGCAGATGGATTTAAAAAACAATACATTTTCATAAAACAAACAAAAAAAGATTTATTCAGTTTTATACAGGCTGAATATTTTACATCTGACATTGAAGCAATCCTGATTGTAAAGTCAAGAAGGGGCTATGAAAAAAAAAATATCCTGTCTAAAATATAAATGTGCAAATCCATGAAAAATTAAACTAAATTAAACTTGCAAACACTTGTGAACATAACAAGAATTTAGAGTTAATCTTCCTTTCTCTCCCCATTTCTTTCTCCTGAAACCTGGCATGGTTTGGCCTTCACCAGGCCATCAATATCAGGATTCAAATCCTGTGTAGCAACACTTTTCATGTCATTAAAGTGTGCAAAATACAATGAAATGTCCAAAAATCTTTTCCAGTGTTGGCTGCCTGAATTTTTTGGCAACACCTGCCTTCTTCATAACCACTGATGAGACGGCC
The DNA here is from genome assembly GCA_036245035.1 of Adrianichthys oophorus. Taxonomy (NCBI): domain Eukaryota; kingdom Metazoa; phylum Chordata; class Actinopteri; order Beloniformes; family Adrianichthyidae; genus Adrianichthys; species Adrianichthys oophorus. The sequence goes on from BSAI01000108.1 coordinate 34,709,532, forward strand.
AGTGGCCAGACTGACATCACATGACCAGTTCACACCACATTGTCCAGCGTAGTAATGAGAGCTGACTGTGTCATCAGCTGTTGATGTGTCCATCAACCTGATTTAAACGCCGCTGTGATGGCCTCATTAACACCTCTAATAAATGTACGCGATTGTGTAATATCTGTGATGTCATCAATAAATGAGTGGATTCTGTCCTTCGTTAGGCTGCTCGAGTCTCCTTAGAGATCTTGTATCTGCAATCATAATCCTTGACACACTTCTGTTGGCAGAGGTTGATTGCTTTTTGGGGCACACGGCTTCTGCAGCCTTCAGCATGTATTTTTTCACAAGTTCACAATCCGAAAATGGTTTGGATGTTTGCACCAACTTATTTGCAATAAGGTAGCCAGCTTTCACTGCTCCATCACTGATGTCAGGGCTGCAGTATATGCAGACTGCTGTTTTTCAAGCTAACAGTTGGTTAATTTTCTCTTTTCTTAACTGCCCCTGCAAATGATGAAACTTTTCTTTATGGTGAGCCTCATGGTGGTGCTGAATGTTATATTCTTTGAGCACTGAGCTCCATGAATAAATAAAACTGTCAATTTTTCCTGAAAAGCTCAGCACTCCACCTTAGCCTTTCTTCTTTTTGACAATGACGTAATTGGTAATTGGGGTGTCACAGTTGATCTTTTTTATAGCAAATTAACAGCGATGAGGCTCGAGGGACCAAACTTCATCTTACCCAGACGAGGCATGCCCTGCAAAGATTTGCTGTTTATTTCTGGTTCTCTTTTCATGTCTTGCTTTTCCTTTGATCCCCCTAATAGTGGCAGAATTGCGCATTTTGGTCATTTCTTTAAAGAACCACAACTCGCCACAAGAATGGGTCAGAGACTTTTTTTTCCCCACATTGTTATATATTTTTTTCTTTACAACTGGGCCGGATTACACCATCTGGCGGGTCGGATACAGCCCCCAAGCAGTATGTTTGACACCCCTGATTTAGAGAGAATTCTTGTTCACTGTGTTACCTCTGCTTCTCCATTCTGCTGACTTAGTTTTCTACTTTTTACTCTCACATTTCTTTTTTAAGAACCATGGTTTAAAAACCTGTGTCCCTCATCCACAACACCAGGGGCTTTCCTTACCCATTGATGATAGAGCATCAGTAAAGGTGTGTACTTGTGTGCACATTTTCATCTATACTGGCATATTTATGCCTTTACGTATTTATTTATTTTTTGCTGCAGAAAAGACTGAGAGAAGAGATGAATAAAGAATATAATCAATTTCTTCAGAAGCAAGCTCAAATAAGGAAATTAAATAGGAGAGTCCTTCCTGTCACCTCTAAGGTAAAATGAAAACTAGCAAAATCTTTTTTCCTCAACATATAGGTTATCTGAAAAAGAAATTTGCCATAATATTTCTACATAGCTGTAGTATCCCTCTTTATTATTGTTTCTTTCAGCCTGAAAAAATTCAACCATCCAAGATTGTGAATTCAACTGGTGAAGACCATCTCTTCTTGCTTAAAACCAATGCAAACACAGACAAGGAGCACGCTGCATCCAGGAGGGATGCTGCCGCTCTGACTGAAGATGCAGGAGAAAGAAGCACAGGGTCTCCAGGCCCACAGTCACGGAGGAGGTGGAACATCCTTAATACAAAAGGACCTCAAAGTTCTGAAGAGGGACAAAACACAGAGAAAGAGGATAGTTTAGGTTGTCAGACACAGCAGATGTGGATAGCAGAGCCTGAAAGCTCAGAGTTGGAGCTGGACACAGATAAAGAGGATCAAATTGATTTCAGAGCAAGAAGAAGACAAAGCAGAAACACAAACGTTTGCGTGTACAGAGCTAACAGGTGTCGTATTTTCTTCATAGTGTTTTTAAACTATTGCTAATCTGGATTTGCTTTTAGGAGGACTTTGCATTTTCTGTATTTCCCGTTTCTGCAGCGCTAACTTAAAGGCGATGGAGGCTTCTGCTATCTGCTGTGAGAACAGTAGTGACCAGACTGGACAGACAGAGTAAGTGATGGTTCTGCTAGTTAGAGCATGATTTGTGATGAGTAACTCATTTTGTTTACATATCTGTTAAATAGAAAACAAACTCCAGACAACACAAAAAGGCACACAGAAACCACAGTCGTTTCCAGTAATGTGAAGAAGGAATTTGCAACTGGTCTTATAATTGGTAAAATTATTTTTCAGCATAGTGGTTCAAATAATGCTTTCACCAGACTTTCACTGGACCAGGGGTCTGCAACCTGTAATGCTAAAACAGCCAGTTGGGCCAGTTTCTTATTGATCAACACCCAGTAAAGTCTCACGTTACCCTTCATAAAAAATACACATTGATTGTGTTATTGTGACCAGTAAGACATTCATTTATAAAAAAAATAGCCATTGAAATAGTAACAAAATTGTATTATGATAGGGTTAAATTTTTCTCAATACAACAATTTGAACTTTTATTCCTTTCAAAATAAAATACACCCAGTGTCACATAGGAACCTCCTGCTGCAGGAGATTTACTTGAATTAAAAATACAAGAAAGCCATTTTAAACAAGGCATTTTCTATCATTATAAATTTGGTGCCCCTTCATTCTTTTCTCTGTTTACTATTAAATTTCAAGCATGAAACCATTGATGTGGAATTCATTCTTTTTTAAAAAAAAGATCTAAAGATCCAAAAGATTTATAGATCCTCTGAACATCAACAGTTGTGCAACGGAAGATAAGAGTATGTGCTCTGTAGTTTATTCTAATGATAAACCACTTTGATAATAGATAAAGCCTTTTACTATAATTTTGCTCAGTTATCCAACATGTGAAAAATCCAAATATAAATGACAAAACTTAATTAACTAAAAAAAAAAAAATCCAAAACTTCAAACCCGTTTTTATTCAGTTCTTTGGCATATTTCTTTAAGGCCAAGGAGCCCCAATGGAAGGATATAAATAAGAGCATCATGTGGCTCCAGAGCTTCAGGTTGCAGACCTCTCCACTAGACCATTATCTGACGGTTTTTAGTCACTGTTGCAGACAGCATATGAGTATTTCTGAGGTTTTTTTTTTATTGCGATGCAGGGAAGACAGAAGAGCCAACTGTAATTACAATGAAGAAGGAACAGTACAAGCAGGAGCTGCTGAGGCAAATTGCAGAAAAACGGGATAGCAAACTGAAGTATCTTATTTTTAAATCATTCATTTCTAACCCATCATATAGAACAGTATGACAGTATTTGCTCTTGGATTTTGCTTTGAAGGGAGAAAAAAATGGAGCTGCAGGTTGCTGCCACTGGAGCCACCGGCCCAGAGAAAGAGGTAACAGAAAAACCATGAAGAACTTTTGCACAAAGCAAATGCTTTCTTGGATGACTTCATTATATTAGTCTCAGTCCTGTTTTTGTACTTCACAAACTCTTCTTTGAATATTTTCATGAACTTATACATAATCTGTGTCTGATTCTTTTGATTTATTGCATCATCTCCTTCAGCCTGACAGGATCAAGCGGTTTGGGGCAGAGCTTGAACAGACTGACAGCTTCAGACAGGATGCTCCTCACAATCCCAGAGCAGACATGGACTATGTTGAGGAGGTTTTCAATCCAAAGCCTAAAGGTGACAAACCCTTTGAAGATTCAAGACGGAGTCCATCCTCAGAAAAGACCCTAAGTTCAAAGCTCAGGCATCTCCAGAAGAGGACAGTGCCTTTGTCTGTGGCGGCTGTACCGCATGCTCTCCCACCACTGGACTATTTTAGTGAAGACCACAACAGGGCCTTTATGCATCAACTTTTAGGGGAGGGGGGCATCCTAAGGTAGCTAACAGCTTCTCCACGATCCCATTCATTAATGATACAAACAAATTTGCAGCGATTTTTGTTGTTTTCCAGATTTGCTGGTGTTCCCCCTCTTGCTCCCATCGTACCAAACACGTACATGACTCCCTATGATGGAGCTCATGCGTACCATGGAAACGGGAACTATCCACTTCATCTGAACTCTGTTAAAAATAAAAGTACTGCATTATTTTTTTCTATCATTTATTCAGTGCATTCTTCTGCAGTCATAATCGTGTTTGCTCATTTTTCTACAGTTTTATCTCTGTTTTTGTTTAAATTTTATTTTATCCTAATGCTGGATATATTTGAATTCCTTTTAGCTGAGCTCCCATCTAATGTGGAAGTTCAAAACAACATGAATAATGACATGTCCCCAAAGAAGCTGCCTCCTCTGAATGCCAATGGCTGCATTGAGTAAGTGTTCAAGTCTAACTCTTTCTCTTTTAGTGATTAAATTGAAACAAGTCTTTGAAATGTTATCCTCAAGAAGAGGGTCCAAACTGTCTCATGTCTCCTCTTAATTAGTCGTCTTTGTCTGGTTTAAGCTCACCCCCGTCCTCCACTGAAGGCCTTCATGTAGACAAAAGTCTGCACAGGAGAGACAATGCAGTGAACTATCAGGAAGCACTGAGACAACAGGTAAAACTGGAAGGAAACTGCTGTCACGCAGTAGGACACAGGAGATGTAAGAAGCTGCATTAACATTTTCAAACCGCCTTTCATTCATTTGTCCAGATCAAAGAAAAAGAGAGTCATAAAAGAAGAGAGAAAGAGGAGAATGAAAGGTCTGATGTAAAGTTACACACTGAAATGAACGCATTCAGCCCCTGGGGGAGAAGTGGAGGTGGGGCTCCAAATAAAGACCAAAATGGAAACCTTATCAGTAAGTTGGCTTCAACCTTAGATGGTCACACTTTGTTTATCTTATTAATTGGTTATATTTGCTCCTGTGTTTGAAGGTGACTTCTATCAAATGCACAGAATCAATGAAGAAAAAAAGTCCACACCTGGAGCATATGAAACCGGGGCTCAACTCCCAGGTTATTTTCCATCCCACACGCTGTTTCTAAATTTTCCTCAAGTGTTTTTCTGTGTAATTGACTCTGCAGACATCACATTTGTCTTCAGGTTTTCTCTACTTTGCTGCAGGTTCTGAGAATCAGTCCTCTCAACGGCAGCTCAGTACCAAAGAAAGACTGAGAGAAGAGCAGAAACGAGAGGTAAGCGGAACATGTGTGTTTTCTAAAAATCTGGAATTTGAATCCACAGATACCACACCCATTCATCTCAACATTACATCTGAAACAGATTGAGGAAAGGAAAAGAAAGCAGGTGGAAGAACGAGAAAGGATGAGGATCGTCGAAGAGAAAGAAGAGGAGAGGCTGGCAAAGGAGAGAGCTTTCATAAAGCAGAACTATGAGGAGGAGCAAAGGAAATTAAAGGTGAGAGGCGTATCTCTTTCATCTTCCTTTTTTACAAGCCTCCTTTCCTTTCTGAATGATCTGTTCTGTCTCTACAAAACAATCTGAAGAACAAAGGAAAGATCCAACCGATACCCCAAATACCCCAGAAGGATGAGGTGACGAGCGCTAGGCAGGGAAAACAGAGGAGACTTCTGAGCAAGGAGGAAAGAGGGGGACACACGTCACCAGTAATTTCTGAGGTGCAGTAAATGTAGACAGAAATGTGTACTGGAAATGTGACTTTTTTCTGAGAACGTGATCATTGTTTTTCAGAGAGGACCATCTCCTCCCATCCCAACTTTGCAAAAAATACGGACAAAAAATCCTATAAACTCGAGGCTGTCCTCTGTCACTCCCAACACTGTAAATCCAACTACTGCATCGATCTGGGTTTTATTTCCAATCCTATAGTAAACAAAAAATTACAGAAAAGGATTTTTTTTTTACAGAAACACCCTGTGTCAGCAGCAGCACGCAATCAGCTGGTCCCTGAGAGAACATCACTGCCACACAGTAATGTTTTCAAATGCCTGGTCACGTATGTTAACGTAAATTATCACGTTTGTTATTATTCCATTGTTCACCCTTGATGGACTTTTTAGATGGTCAGGAAGAAGTGATCAGAGAGCTGTCGGCCATACGGAGGCTTCTGAGGACAGAGCAGAAAAAACTGGAGGTCCAGATGGGTCAGACATTTGTACAGGAGGATCACCACTCCATCCCCAGCAGGTACTCTGGGGAACGGCTGATATTCCATTATTAACATGAGACCCCAAGAGAAAAGCGCACTTTTTCTTAGTGTTGAGTTAACAGTGTTGAGCAACAGAGAATGCTAGGTAATAAGGACATATTCTCTAACTTTTTAAATCCCATTTTACCTGCTTGAGTTTAATATACTTCACTGTGAAATGTTTAAAGAACAATGGTTTGAATATAACTTTTTATCTTCTCACATAAAGAGGAAACCCCACCATGGATGCCTGTGAAAGTGCGAGGAAAGCTCCACACTCAGCTCTTAGGACCCCTTCTTCATCTGCCGTTGCACCAGTCAATAAAAAAAATCACAAAGGACTCAAACCAGCTGAATTACAAACTACTGATTGACACAATGCTTAAATAAAATATCTTTAAGTCTTAAGTCACGCTCTCCACTTTAGTTTTTTGATAATCCAGCTGTTGTATGGATTAGCTTTTCCAACGCTCTATCAGACCTGTGATTCTCCCTGATCCCACTGAGACTCTTAATTTCATGAGTTGGTGGTAAAAGTTTAGCTATGTCGTGCGGGTTGGCTGTCCAAATGGCGAGGGAAATTTAAGCAGCTTAGGAAATGGCTTTGGGTCGGTTCCCAGACTGAAGTATTGCTCCAATACTCAAGAGCCACAGACTGTAAAACAAGCAGAATTGGATTCTGTATGTGCTGAGTCGCCAACAAATCTTTCACAAAAAAGAAAAAAGTTTCAAGAATACCTGCATCTGAGAGGTAAACATGATCCAATTCTGCCTTTGACAAGGATGCAGTGATAAAAATGATGCAAAGATGTGGGCAAACAAAGAATAAAGCTGAAGAATAAAAAGTTTTCTACAGTATACATACTTCTCTTTAGATGTCTGCTTACGTTAAAAAATAACTCCATCTGCTGGTCAGGTACTAAATAATTCCCCTGATCCTCCCACTGACTTGTGATGACTGGATATTTTCTCCCCTCTAAACCATCTGCACCATTTGTGCTTTATTTTGAAAAAATACATCATTATGTTGTTCTTTTTGGAAATTGATGCTTTTATAATTTAATATTTGTAGACTATCTTTGACACACAGCTCTGTAGTTTTACTAAAAGTTTAAAGGGTTCCAAACTTGCACCATTCTATATCTTCCAGCTTTCTGGATGCCAGGTCATTTTAGCTCTTTGTCTCAGAGCCAGGTCAGCAGTTAGCAGCACTCATGTCTCTGTTGCAGCTGGTGGGAGAGTGCTATGGTGTGCCAACATAGATCAAACACATTAAGTGGATTAGAAATTTGTCTCTTGTATAAACCTTGGCTGCACGGTGGCGCAGTGGTTAGCGCTCCTGCCTCACAGCAAGAAGGTTCCTGGTTCAAGTCCTGGCTGGGGGACCTTTCTGTGTGGAGTTTGCATGTTCTCCCCGTGCATGCGTGGGTTTTCTCTGGGTACTCCGGCTTCCTCCCACCGTCCAAAAACATGCTTCACAGGTTAATTGGTTACTCTAAATTGTCCCTAGGTGTGAGTGTGCATGGGTGTGTGATTGTGGCCCCTGTGACAGACTGGCGACCAGTCCAGGGGTGTACCCTACCTTTGCCCATGAGTAGCCGGGTTAGGCTCTGGCAACCCCGTGACCCTGAAAGGGATAAAGTGGATTGGAAAATGAATGTATAAGCCTTTTAACTTTACAGATAATTTCCCTTTTTTTTTTGCTGTTTTAATTAACTTTTCAGTTTTTAATCTTTGCAATGTAGTAAAATGACCTTTTTTTGAGATTATCCCAGATGTTAACGGCTGTGATGAGCGGGAAGGGAAGACGCAAGAGCAGCGCTAGCCTCCGATTTTAGACGAGTTCTGCAACTCATGAAGAACACACATCTTTGAAGTATGACCATGAAAAGCAAAAAAACACTACAATGGAAACACTTTGATCTCATCCATCAGTCATTTTTGATAAAGCAGAGCACGTCGAATGAAGAGGTTCACAGTGGTGGGGCGGCTGCGGGGCGTGTGTGTGATCCATCAAACCAGCTGATACTTATGTCACTTCAAAGCTCCGAGCCTTCTTCACAGCACAAGACTCTGACTAAGGTAATCACAAATGGATTATCTGCAGGGACATAATCCAAAGGCAGCTAGATTTGGCAACTTTATAATTTATTAAAGCTCCTAAAGAAAATATATTTAATATTATCTAAAATTAAAATGAAAAAATATAATGATAATCTAAGTCTCTATAGAAATGCTTGGAGTCGATGTTTTGCCTTGGCCCTCACTCTACGGAGGAGCGTTTCCACGGAGACCGTTGCCACAGTGCCCTGGCTGGAGCCCTAAACAACAACACTGCAGAACAACTGAGGCGGCCAGGGTGACAAACTATACCTTCAAGCTAATTTCTGAGGTGTATTCAGGTGTATTAGTACTTCTAGTGTTATCACTGTTTCTGATCACATAAGATTGAATCTTTTAACAGATAAAATGTCACAAATATCAGAAATGGATGAAGTAAGCATAAGTATTTAATCCTTTGGTGATTTTGTAGGTTTGCCCTCTTAAATAGAAATTGACAGTCTGTCCTCTAAATGGTAGGTTCATTTGAACAATGGGAAATAGAGAATTACAATGAAAACCAAGAAACCATTTCAAATGGATTTGTATAAATGTATTTGTATTTCATTGACGGAAATACATATTTGAACCCTCTTGCTGCAGGTCACATTTCTAGTAGTTGATGAGCAGGTTTCTGCACATATCTGGTTGAGTTGTCTTTGCAAATGACTTCTAAATCATTCAGATTTGGTGGCGTTCACTTGGCAACTCTGAGCTTCAGATCTCTGTAGGTTTTCTATAGAAATGAGGTCTGGAGACTGGCCATGACCTTGATAAGCTTCTTCTTCAGCCATTCCTTGGTTGCATTGGCTGTATGTTTTGGGTCATTATTCTGTCGAAAGACCCATCCACCACCCATTTCAAGCCTCCTGGCTTCGTGAGGGAATTTGATGGTACACAGCTCCATCCATCCTCCCATCCACACGAGGAAGTAGCCCTGTGCAGAACCCTCCCCAAAAGCATGTTTCCACCTCTATGCTTGACACTGGAGATGGTGTTCTTGGGGTTGTAGGCAACATTTCTCTTCTCCAAACACAACGTTTTGAGTTAATGCCAAAGAGCTCCATTTTGGTCTCATCCGACCACAGCACCTTCTTCCAAACACTCTGAATAGTGTTTTTCACTTGCAAACTTCAGGCGGGCCTGCACATGTGCTCTCTTAAGATACTTAAGAACTACGAAGGGCTACTTTGATGTTAAACCATTGCAGCGTAAAGCAATACCAATGGTTTTCTTGGTAACAGCTGCTTTCAAATCATCAAACTCCTCCCGTGATGTTTTAGGCCAATTTCTCACTGTTCTCATGATCATGGAAACCCCACCAGGTCAGATCTCATTTGGAGCCCCAGAGCTGTAGGTGGATTTACGGTCATGTTTTTTGTACCGTATTTTTGACACATTTGCACCAACACTCGTCATCTTAACCTCCAGTTTCTTGCTGATGGTTTTGTAGTACAAAGTATCAAACAGGTGTCTTTAATTCAGGTGACTGGTTGATTAGGAGACTAACTGGTCTGTGTGAATCACAACTCTTAATGGATGCTAGGGGTTCAATTACTTATTTCCCTCAATAAAATGTACATACATGTATAAACATTCTTTAAAGTCTTGATTTCTCCATCTCTCACTGTTCAAAATAACCTACAATTAAGACGACAATTTATAAATGGGCAAATCTAAATCAGCAAGGGATCAAATACTTATTTCCTCCACTGTATATATGCATGTAAATCAAAAACAAGTTTAAAATCAAAAGTTTAAACTCCACATTTCAAATCAACTAAGTTCAAAAAGTTTATTGACCTAGAACCTGATTAGAATGCCAGATGAAGTATTGTACAGAAAGTTGTACATAATCTGTCGCAACATAGAAAACTTTACATTGCTTTTTCATATACATTTTGTTTTCTACATCCGTGAGCAGGAATGCATCCCATTCATACAGAAAGCACAGCAAACATTTGTCATTTTCTCTATACATTTCATCTTCCATGTGAACAAAGGAAAAAAAAAGTTAAATATGTTATTAACTTTTGATTTTGTACACAAAAGTGAAAACTAAAATGAAAAAAGTGACTCAAAAGCAGCTAGCATCAGTTTACTGTTTTTATCTTCCAGTTCAAGAAGCCCAGTTAATGCTGAGCAGTTAAAAATCTAACATTTTATTAAAAAAATGTAATAATTTAACCCTTCAGTTTCTCCTGTTTAGTTTAATTACAAATCGTACTGCGTAGGAAACTGCTGCAGGAGGTGTTGCAGTCAAATAAATTATCACAAAGTAAAATCTCCAGTGCCTTCAGAAAACGAAATCAAAACTGAGACTAAAATAAACCAAAAATAAAGGAAATCTAGTGTTGTAGGATTATATTACAAAGCCACAGATCTGTACAGCAAGTTTCATCCAAGAGGCTCTCAGCACTAATGTTTCGCCATGTGCAGATCATTGCTATCCAAGTATGAGAAATGTCCCGTTTCATAGTTGCTGAATGATGTTTTGCTTCTTGCTGGAATCATTCGGTTTTCACGTTTCACACATACAGTAAGAAGCACGAGTTGGGGGAATATTTTCTTCTGATCGCATCACAGATATGAGTTTTGTCAGATGTTGATCAGTAATTTTAACTCAGCAGAAGGCGTCATCACTTTTGTAATGACAGGACTCCTTCGTAACAGGAGGTGGAGGGAGGAGTCTGTGTGTAATAACTGGGTTAAGGAGGCAGGTGGGTATTAACACACAACTGATCAACATTTCAATCTTTAAGTCAAGTCTTTGACGTAAAAACGCAGACGGCCCCCTCAGGAGGCCACAGCCGAATTCTTCTTCTTTTTTTTTTTTTGTAGTGCAGCATCACTGGGCCTCCTCCCCAGCTTCCTCCCCCACCTCTGTCTCAGTCTCTGGCTCTCGTGAAGGATAGGGTTCATGCTCAGGCAGCTGTGTGATGTGAAAAACGATGCCGATCCGCAGGTAAAACTTCCTCAGGACAGCGCGCAGCTCGGGGATCAGGTCGAACTGCATGATCTCACAGAGGAGCGGGTAGTATCTGGATGCATGAGCCTTGAACTGCAAAAGAAGACCCAGAGTCCAGGCTCACATCCGTCATTCATGCGTGATAGGAACTATAGACACAGGAGAACGCGGCTGCTTACCCTCTCATCACTGATCTTTAGCACCTTGGTGAGGAAGAGGAGCAGCAGGTTGGTCCAGGCCTCTCTGTGACTTTCAGAAGTCAGAGCCAAGAAGTAGGCCACAGCCTCACTGCACACACTACCCAGAACAGGAACATAAAACACTCAATATTCTTCAGAATTAAGACAGTTGTTTACCCTTTATATTCACGTTTATCATTTTTGATACAGACATTTCTGAGACCCCTATTAAACATATTTCTGCCCTGTAGAGGATTATCATTCCTTTTTTAAAAATCATTTTTATTTGAAACTAACTGTATAAGAACCTAGACACATGACAACAGGTAAAAGTAAACACTACAAATACTGTGCCACCTGCACCTTAACAATAAAGAAATAGTCCAGAGGTTTACAATATATTATTAAACCTAAAGAGCCACTCCGATGAAAACAGTTTTTAAAATGCCTTTGGCATTTTTCTGATGATGGAGGACATATGTAAAGAAAATTAGTCAAAACGTTGTGAATCATGAGCAGACGAAAAAAAAAACAGTTTGAAAAGAGCGTATTTGTGACGGAGAAAATACTCAAGCCTTCAAGCTCTGTGCTATGAGCATTCAGCAACAGAGAGGGGAAGGCGGGTGGGATGACTCCTCACCAACAATTGTGCACACAACTCAGAGGTGAATTTCTAGCAAACTACTGCCGCTCTGCAGAAACTATGTCCTAGAAAATGACACAGGTTTGGGGATTTCAGCTGTAAAAATGGCATAACCATGACCAAAAGATCACTTTTAAAATAGTTCTGAAGATGATCAGAGTGGGTTTTAATATAGAAAAAAAACAAAACAAATGCAGTTCCTGGGAGATTAAATGTTCTTGTAACCTTCAGATTTCACATATATGCTAGCTATCCTCTAGGTGCAGCTTTACCTTGTCATTTCAAAACGGCTACTTTCATGAAACTCTGAACAAAACCTTTGGCAGGAAAAGTTTTGCTAATGTTCAAAACTTTATGGTGAGAAAAACTAATTTTTTTTTTTTTTTTAAATGACTGCTGTATTAAAATAATGCACAATTAGTTGATAATTAATTCTTTATAATACAGTTACACCATATTAAAAATGTGTGGATCAAATTTGAAACTGTGGGTAAATTAGATGCTTTTTTCCTGAACACTCATGTCAATATTTTTGCATCTTAAGCTAGCATTGTGGTGAGCAAAAAGGTACCAAATTACCCAATGTATCATATTTGATACTATTAATATCTAAAAAATGTTTTTTTATTGTGGATTTCAAAACATTTAAAAAACATCTTAGCTCATAAAAGTTTAAATTTGTTGTCATTTCTTTGATGTGGAGGGCTTTACAGGGAAAACACGCAGATGTGACAGCTGGGTTGAGGAAAATGAGGGGAGATCATCTTTGATCAGCTCATTAAAGCTCCAGCTTTAGCCATTTCTGAAAAAAACTCTGTTTAAGCCAAACTGCTGCAGTATTTGATCATGAAGCCTTTCCAGAGCTTAGAGGGAAAAAAAAGTTAGTTTAGTGACAAACAAAAAGAAAATGGTTAATCTAATCACACATCCAGGCATTAACTATCTTCCCCATCAGCAATCCTCTCACTGTCGGGCTCATAATGAACGCGAGCAGACAGGTGAGGTTTTGTCCTGATGTCATCCACACACAAAGACGGGTACAGAGGGAAGCGGGGAGGAGGCTGCTTGAACTAAAGCTGACTTTGCAATCAAACCCCAGCTTTCCTTTGGATCTATGAAGCTGCAAAGATTGATGGAGATGAAAACAATAGACTGGAAGATCAAAACCAGCCTATCAATCACACTCCCACACACTGTAGCACTGATGCAATAATCCTTCAATCAATGAAATAGTGGTGCACGAAGAGGTGGGGTTGAAACAACAAATTAATAGTCAGTGCTTAACATAGAAATGAAAAGTTATTGAAGTGTCACTGATCATTAACAGCAGTTGATTATTTTAGGATTTTTACGGCTGCTTTCCTTGCAACATACAAATGTTTGCTAAAATATTGAAACCTATGTATATGGTTATCAGAATAAACCACAGCAATATTCTCACGCTGCATTGCTGTTAGTGTTACTTACTTGAGCAGCCGCCTCTGGACCTCCTCCCAGGCGTCCTGCCGGCTCTCATCTGTGTACATGCGAAACAGGATGCGCATGCCACATGCCAGACTGCTGGTCTCCTGTTTCAGCAGGTTTGGCTTAGACTTTCCTTTGAAACCTAGGATACAGACAGTTCAAGGCATTTTAAAAGTCTTACTTCACTAAATCACTTCAAGAAACAGGGTTAGGGTTAGGGCCGTCTTACCTGCTTTCCACAGCAGGGTTCGCTGCTCGTTGTTGGAGTTGAAAGCCTTAGCAAAGCGGTGAGACTCCAGCAGGCAGTCCAGCAGCTTGAAGAGCTGCTCTGAGGTCAGGTACCGATACATGCCTTGATCCTGCATCTCCACTGACACGTCTGCTTCACAAACAGCATCCCGCTTTGAAATATTTTAATAAAAAAAAGAATTTTTAAGAATTTTTCCTGGTAAAAAACACAGGCGGACAGTCGTGGTCCTTCTTGAATCACAGCGGCTTGTACCTGGGCAGCTGCAAAGTTCTCAGCATCTTCTTTCTTACTGGTCGCCGGGAAAAACACAATGTTATCGATGGTCTGGATCAGCTCCAACTGCACCACACATTTAATCAGCAAAGCTGAGAACAAACGCTGCTCCTGGATCTCTGTGGGTCAGGCAGAGAAGCAATCATTAGAAAAAAAGATAAGAGGAGGAGGACCAAACCATAAAACCAGTCCTTGGCCATGTCTGAATTCCCTCACTACTTCCTGACCCCTAAGCACAATGTCAAATAATAAAAGACTGTGGGCTATAGTGCCGGACTATCTGGTGTCCAGGAGTTTAATGCAATTCGGACACATGCGCACTACCTCATTTTAATAAAAAAAAAAAAAAAAAAAAAACAGGACAGCACCCATTTGCAAATGTAAAAACTGAATAAATATGAACATTTTATAAAGACTATGAATCCACTGATGATGAAAACTTGGATCATTTAAATACTTTTTTTATTTCCAAAATTGTTCAACCGCAATGCACGGTGACTTATCTTTTGACTTCTGGGAAATTTCCAGGGCACTGGATTCTAGAGCTGTAGATTTGTACACCTCGAAAAAAATGGCGAAAGCCCAACATAGTGCACTAGGTAGTGAGGGACTTTGGTAACAACCCTCGTTTAACTTACTGGTTGAGGTCCGACCCCGGGAGCTGTCCTCAAACATGCCTGGCGCCGTGGTGTGCTGACTCTGACGACGATTCTCTGTGGTAATCCTGTCTGCGCTGCTGATGGAGTGCTGGTCATCAGAGCGGGACTGGATGTCCACGGACTTCTGGGAAACGGAGTCCTGGAAAAAAAGTAAGGAAAGTTACAACTATACAATTTACAAACACACTATATTAAACAAAAAAATGAAGTAATTCCCACCAGTTGTTTGTCAGACAGGCTGTGCGTCGCAAAGTGTTCTCCTTCTGCTCCCGCTGGTCGCCATGTCAACAGCCTGAAAAAGAGAAGACATGGTTTCCCCATACCACTCTTTGTTTTGTCGTTTTAAACAGGAAGTAGATTTATTTTGTCAGGGGAACAGCTTACATATGTGGAATTGTGGTCTTGAAGATGTCTAGCATGCAGTTACACGTCTTGTCCCAGGTCTCTGGAGAGAACTTCTCGCCGTTCAGAATGACCACATTCTCCAAACAGTTGGTGCCGGAACGGGCAAGCTGCTCATTGTCTACAATCCAGAACAGAAGAGTCACACAAGTGAAGAAGCAAAAAACACAACACAAACAATAGAGAACAGAAAGCCTGAGAACTTCTTCAGGTGTACTCACCTTGCTGCACACACCAGTAGAGCTGTGCCAGGATGTCATCCAAGAGGAGGTTGTTGAGGGACTCAAAATACTGAGTGAAGACGTCGCAGATGGCATAAAGTGCATGATTGCATGTTGTGGTCATCCACTCGGCTTTCTGGAAAGGAGTGAGAAGATTTCCACCAACAGGATAGAAAAAAAAAAAACAAAGCTACTGAATTGGTGAAAGGATGTACCTCAGTCTGCTGCTCGGGCAGCTTCATGTTATCAAAGATCCTGAAGACGATCCGGAAAAGATCTTGCCACCAGTGTTTTTCAAAGGTGTGTCCATAGGTCTTCATTACTTCAAACATGACCGTGAGGCCCCTGGGGGTAAAGTCACAGTTGACACCCTTCAGTCCAGATAGAACGCCCAAAAACCAAATGAACAAACTGTAGAGTTTCAAACAACCTTTTCACTCAGGTGAATGAAAAAGCAGATCTGATGCCTGATTTACCTGGTCCTGACATCCAGTTTACACCTGTTGATGATGCAGGAGAGCTCGAAGAGTATTGGGAACCACCCACGCACCCACACACGGTCCTCCGGCGCTACATTCATGTCATCACTGGTGTAATCCTTAAAGGCCTGCAGAGAAAAGTACATTCAAATGAACGTAGGTCATTATGTGGTTTACACGTTCAAATATTCAGAGCAATAACTGTGCAGAAAGAACAGCCTGATGGTGACCTGTGGCCTCTCTGAGACGTATTTGGCGCAGTGACGGATGAGGCGGATGGCCTCCATGCTGGTGTCTGGAAAAGAAGCATTGCAGGCGAACTCCGACAGACACTTGACGGCGTCCTGGAAGGAGTCAATCGTAGCAGCAAAGTGCTTCTCGAATACATTCGCTGGCAGAGGAGAAGTGGCACAGAACAAGTAATAGAATAAGACATTGAGATTCGACCGATTATTGACAGAAAAACGAACTGTGAGACGTTAGTGTTGCACTCACTGACGATGTGGCCCGTAGTTTGGAAAGCCAGCTCCACGATGCTTTCATCCTGGTCAGATGCAGCCAGGTGGAAGACGGAAAAGATGTTCTTCCAGCCGGAGCGGATGTTGGCCGCCTGCGAGTTAACCATCTGTGCTATGCAGCGCACCACCATGTCTCTGATGGTGGGAGACCTACACAGGATTGAGGTTGGGTGGGAAAACAAACTGTAAGAATCAACAGCAGAAGAAGAGGGAACTAAGTGAACATCAGTTTGCTCTGAATCTCACACGAGACCTGCTTCTTCAGAAGAGCCATTCTCAGCCTTCTTAACACACCCAGCACCACAGTTGGGTTTAATGGAGACAATGCACTAAGGTTTTATTTCTGCCTCCTCTCAGCTCTCAGCCTTCTTAGTCTGTGGGTGGATCCCTTCTTAATATCACTAACTCCTGTTTCATGCAGGAAGAGGATGAAACTGAAACCGCTTGCCTTTTTGATGTGCCTAAAGAAGAGTCGCCCCATTTGGAAGGGAAATCTGCCTGAATTTCTTTTATTGTAACCAAACATGATGGAATTTTATGTGACTTCACGCAGAGAGACTGAAATGGATCTGCTTTAAAATTGTCTTTCTCGAGTTATCGTTATGGAGATGGAGACAAACATACTCATGAGGTGCAGAACTGTATGGAGGTTCAGAAGAGACAATATACGCCATGAAATTATTAAATAAGTGCCATTAATTATTTGAAATTGAAATTTAAAATTGGAAATCAATAAATAAATGTTAAAATACATGTGGCATAAAAAATTAAAAAGCACATTTAAACATTTAATGACATGTTTATTTTTTTCATGGCCAGTGTGGGATTAAAGAGACAATATAAAAAATATGTATATATATATATATATATATATATATATATATATGCCATTAAATCGTTAAATAAAACTGCCATTTTTTATTTTAAATTGGTATTATTCAAAGGTGTCATTAAATGTGTCAATATTTCATTGAAATTCAACTTAAATGATTAAAGAAATATGTATCTAGAAATATGTATTTATTTCATGATTTAATGACATATTTAATGATCTGGGTCACACCATTTCATTACATTATCTGTCAAAACTGTCCTATCAAACTCACTGGTGTAAATATTTATTTAGTATTGTCTCTTCTGGACCTCCATAGGGCTGCAGGTGGCGGTGTGCTCTTTGCTCACCTGTTCTTCTTCATGATGTGCTCGAATGGCCTCAGAAAGTCCTTCTGGAATCTGAAGTTGGCCAGCTCCCCCTTCTCTAGGAACTTCATGGACAGCTGTCTCAGGGAATCCACGGCAAAAATGGCTACATCTTCGTTGGGATTACAACCAACCTGAAATGAAACATCATTCATGATTATCTTTATTGATACGACCAAACACATCACGGGATTTTCAAAAACTGCTGATTTTAGGAGAAAAGTGACACTTTGTCACAAGTGAGAATAAAAAGATGAGCATGTCTGGAAATATAACAGTCTTTGGTTTAAAAGACTTAGCCCATCTTAATCTTTAAAAAGTGAATTTTTCATATAGAAAACGGATCTAAGATAAATAAATCATATTTCATAAAACATTTGGAACAGTTTTATGAAAACATTATTTTTTATTAAAAAAAAAAAAAATCAGACATAAAAAATGTGTACATTAAGTTAAACACGTTTTATGCTGATAACCAGAGTAAAAAGAAAACTCTAGTCTTCTTGGTTTTTTGAAAATACTCCACTAATACATTCTGTCTGACACACTGAACCAAAGCACAAAATATTTTTCCTGCATTTTGCAAAGCTTTTCCAAACGGCTGAATATCATGACCAAATTCCTGAATCCATTTGATTGAACTTCGTGATTTGATTTACAAGTCAATAAATGTTTTCCCTCATAAATAAAAATCAAATTAATTTGGTTAAAACACACAATTTCACAAAAATAGGGATTTAAACTGAAAAAGACTAAATTTATATTATTAAATTAGGAATTCTCACATAAAGATCAAAGAAAAAAATCTTTGTTTTTGCCAAGAATTTGATTTTATGAATGTATTTAGCTTATTGTAAATTAAGATCAGTTTAGATCAATTTCTTAATCTCTGATTAAACTTTGCTCTCTTAACTTTTGTCTTCTACAAACATATTGATGGGGGTAGATCAATGCATCAGACAGTGCATGCAAAGTCTGTGTTTGTCTCAGTTTTGTACATGTCCTTTTTTCCCTCAATGTAATTTATTTATCATTTTAAAAAGGATCAATTTTAAAGTTGCATTTCAAACTCTGCATGTTGAAAAAACCTAATTTTTCCAACCATATCCAGGCCTTTTGCCTCTTAAATGTATCCAAAGTTTAAGTTAAGCACTTTGATTCAGAAAAGTGTGAAAATTTTCATGTCTAGTGAGAGGTTCTACAGCCTTAAATCATTGATAATAATTGTGAAAAATAAAGACGAGTCCTTTGCTGATTTTGTTTAACATGTACTTTGTAAGAAGTGTGCCTCCCCCAGGCCTCACTCACCTTGTTAAAGTGGTCTCCAATGACCTCCCAGATCCTGGACCACTGCAGCCTGATGCGCCCCATGTTGTAATAAGAGATCTCAACTATTTTCTGCAGGCTGAACATACGTGGGTGTGTGGGCGAGGCCAGCTCATCCATGGACACGGCACAAAGCCAGCGCACAAAATCCACTGAAGAGCAGACGCAAGATGAAAGAAAGGCCTTTAGAGCAAGAATCCGTGACTCATGGCAACCAAATACAGTTGGACTGTGAATGTCCTTGGAGAAAGAAGAATAAAGCAGCTAATCTCACCGATTGCATTACCGTCCAGTCTGGTAGAACCCGTGAATATCCTAAAGCAGAAAAACACAATGGTTGTGATCTGACAAAGCTTTGGAAAGTGGATTTTCTAAGCTGGGAAAACAATCAGAGCACCTGTCAACAGCTACCACCACACTCTGAGAGCTGGTCTCCCCAATGGACTCCTGAATGCTTGCAATCTGCTTCCGGTCCACCGTTCCTCCAACTACAAAGAGATTCAGAGGTTCTGAAAGTGAAGCAGAACAATCCTGAGAGATGCCTTCGAGTGTCGCTCCTAACCTAGACCCAGGTATTCGTCGCTGCTCTGCTCCTTCATGCTCGCAATAAAGCCGTCTCTGCCCCGCACTGTCCCTGAGATGTAGCGGGCCTTCACCCCTGTACCAATCAGCTGAGCCAGCTCCAACTGACTGATGCACTTCAGGATCTGAAAAGACACAATTGCTTGATCCAACTAGCAGAAACTAACAAAATACAGATAAACATACGAAGCCAACTTGAAATTAACGTTATTTTTACTGGTACGAGTAAACAAAAAAAAAAAAGTTCTATTTAAACATAAATCAGTTTATAGTGTTAAGCTATGGAAAGAACATTGAAACAATTCACAAACACAGTTAAATCCCCCAAAACAATTAAGGATAAAACATTTGATATATGATGGAGAGTAACTAGGCTAACTCAAACTGTAAGTGGGTTACAGGAAAGGGGTTATTATTTGGAAAGAATTACTGTTTACTAATTTCTAATTATTATTTGTTGTCATCTTATGTTGATATGCTGATGTAGAAGGAGCAGATACAATAAGATAGATGTTCAAACTGCTTGTTTTATTTTGAAATGTCTTGTATGAACAATAAATACAAATAAACTGTAAATCAGATGTTGCATTTAAACTATTTTTCTGTATTGAAAAGTGCAATGCGCTGGTTAATTTACTCTCACTTGAATGGTTAAATGAATAGCTGCTTTATTTTCTGGATTAAGTTCTATTTTGTAAGTGATTCTACTCTTGCTTGAAAACTGTTTTTGGTTGTTCCACCAACCTCTGATCTCTGCACTCCTAGCTTGACCATTTTTTTCTGTTGCAATCATTTTTTAAATTTGCTTTTCTCAGTCTTGCAGTTATCTGGGAATTCAAATGTTTTACACAGCACTGCTTTCTCCCTTTCTTTCGTATAGAGTGAATGTTGGAGATCAGTCCCTATACAATGGGATAAAGAAGTATTAGTGAGTCTGTTTCTGCAAGTGGTTCCACTTAAGATGTGAGGTCTTTAATGTCCATCATAGGTTCACTTAAAAAGAATGCACTACAAAGGACCTAGGAAATTACCTTGTACAATTTTTAAAGAACTTGTTTATATAATGGTAAAAGTATTTAACTCCTACAAACAAACAATTCTGCTCCTCAAAGATTGTTCACTTCTTCTTTAAAAAATTCTTCTATCCTACACTGGTTACTTGTATTAATGTCCACACCCCTAAACAGTCAGACTGTAACTTCTCTAGCACGAGCAGGACCAAAGAGCCGTCGAAGGACACCACAGACCAGATAGTACACCAGGATTCTTCTTTTACATCCCGTCTTTCACAACTGAAGCGTATCTATGATGCACATCACAGACCTCTCACATCTTTTTCAGGTGGAAAACTTGCAAAGTCTCTGACTGAGGAATAGTGTTTTAACCTACTGTAACTGTCTACACATTCCAGTTAGGATTGAATACCAGAATACCAGTTAGGTTGACAAGGAGATGGGAGTCAGGATAAGGGTGAAAATTGAAGGTGAAATTCAGTTTTCATAGAGATGAGGATCACAAACCTCATGCCAGGAGTTGCCCAGGTAGTTGCCATCAGTGTGAGCCACAGTGATGAGGGTCTTGATAGTGTCGATGTTCTTCTGCTTCATTTCAGCGATGCCAGAGCTGGCAGTTAGCAAAGTGAACCTTGCGAGAGCCTGAACATAGGCGTCCCTCTCCAACTGTAGACAAAAAGCAGTAAAGCTCTGGGTCAGAATATTGACAGCTAAAAGAAAAAAAAAAACACTAGAAGAGTGTTATTGAACAGAACCTGTATGGAGAAGATGCAGGCTATCCGGATGGCACAGCGGATTCCTTCTAGACACAGCGAGGCCACTTCAGTGTCATCACAGTCTTGAAGACCCACACTGAAAGCAGCCAGGAAGGGTGTCCATGCAAGCTGCAGGAGAGGAGGAAAGGTCTTCAGCTGCAGGTTTCACCAGTGCATGCAGTACAGTACAGGTTTCCGTCTGCATGCGTCACCTTAAACATGGGCCGGACGTGCTCCAGATGCGTGGCACTGGTGAAAGGAGCCTGCACGTGGCTGACCGCCTCCATCAGAGCTTTAGCTGTCTTGGCCATCTGCTCCATCTCTACATTGTAGAGAAGGCGCCTCTGCTTCTCGCTAGCCACACCTGCACAACCATCCATGCAACAGTCAAATGGTCCTAAAAACCCACAAACCTTTCATCTCAGACAGCCTGCCAGAGTGGAACTCACTTTGCTTGTTAGACTTCATGGTAAGCTCTTTTGTCTCCTTCATAGCAATCTTCTTCCCCGCAATCTCATCGTATATAGCTGACAGATATTCCTCTGGCAGGTCTTTGCTGTCATTGATGCCCCGGTTCATTTTGATGTATTGCTCTTTTGTCATTTTATTCTTCACCTTTGGAAGAACAAGAGGAGTCAAAAGCTGCGACTGTCATCCCTGTGATTTATGCTGGACAGGCTGTCAGAACACACGCCTGCAGACGGCTGCGACTTGGTTTGAGGGCTTACCTGTGGACTGTGAAGGTCTGTTGTCAACATAATGATTGAGTAAGCGAGGACATACGCAGTGTCTGCACTGGCAAAGAGAGTTTGCCTGAAAGCAAAAGGAATAAAAAAAAAAGGGTTTATTTCTTTGACTTTTAGGGTCACAACATTTATTGATTGAAGTCTTACCCCTGGTTGCATTCTAGATATCTTGCTGCAAACTTCTCCATGAGCCGATCAATCTTCTGGGCCTCACCGGGGAGACGAAAGCCCTCCAGAAACAGCCTCAGAGCAGAAACAAAGTCTTTGCCCTGGAAGTCCATTTGATCCACGTAGGCGTACATCACCTCTTTATTGAAGCGGTCATTATCGCCCAGGAATTCTCCCACTTGAGTCTGAGCAAGAAAAGATGGAGGTCAAAGTTCCCGAATACAAAAGAGTCTAGTCCGTTGAGCGTGACTAAAATAATTGTTTTGCATAAAAATAGTAGTAAGACTTTCATGTGATCAAAACAGTGATTTTAGCAAAAACCAAACTAAAATATTAGCCAATGAATATGTTTTTCAGGTTTTTTTGCGTGAAAACTATATTTTTGTTGCATTAAATCATTTCAAAGACAGAACAATCCTTTCGTTAGAACATTTTGAGCACAAAAACGGGAACTTTTGACCTTTACTTGATCTTCAAGGTCATTACCGAATCAAGTCTTTCTTCTTGATGTAAAAACTGAGCCAGGTCCTCTGGGGTTGTACCCAGCATGCCTTGATCTTGAAGATACTGAATTCCTCTCTTTGGCTTCTTGTTGAAGCTAAAGATCAAAGACAGGGAAATTTGTTGTGGCTATGTTTTGTCGAGGGGATAAAAACTGAACATTTAGATAAAAGAACTCGACTCACAGGTCAATGCCTTGCTCGATGATCTCTTTCTGCTGCTTGAGGACTTCAAACTGCTCAGGGTTATCGGTTCCTGACATCTGGGTGCTGTAGCTTCCTATTCCGGACGAGGCTGTTGAGTCCAGGGAGTTGATGCTCCCGTAGCGGTTTATGGTCTCTGGAGCCTTCGTTTCTGTGCTTTCCTGCTCTGATGGTTTCTCTTGGCCTAAGGAGCAGGAGGTGCGACACAAAAGAGGATAAATACAAAATATTTGACTGTTATTGCTTTAGAAATCCCACTTTGTGCCACAATGAAGGTGAAAATCCTTCACTGTGGGGAAGGTGAGTGTTGAAAGCTAACTGTATAGAGAGAAACTGCAACTCAGATCCAAGGAAACTTGAGGCATTTTTAAAGATGACTTTTTAGGGAGGGTAAAAAGAGGTCTATTTTATTCCAAAGTCACATATTTTTTCTCAAAGTGACAGAAAGCAGGTGCAGAGCAGGGTAACAGGGGACAGCTTTCTAAAGGTGAGTTATCTAGAAAGCTCCAGGCAGTCAGACTGTAGAAGTTAGACACCACTAGAGCTGGTTTTGTTAAGCAGACTGAAAGGAGATCAAGGATTCGCAGCCTCACTGGGGCCACGCATCAAATTACTAATCGGAAACTCTTTAAAACATTCAGAACAGCTTTAGAGTAATGTCAGCCGCTGATGCACTTCCTGTTCTTCCATGTACACAACAGGAGGAAATTAACCATCCTATGAGGTTTTTGTTGTTGCTGAGACATTTTTACCACAAAAGCATGACACAACACACTGAGAGGGTTCCTAAGGTCTTAAGTACGTAGAACAGTCCAAACACAGTGGTGTCTATAATCTATGCTTCAAAAGGGCGACACCCATCACAATTCCTGTCATGTGACATACAGAAAACTCAAAAATAGATGAAATTGTTTATTCCAATGAGAATTTTAGCTCGATGATGTGCAATAATTGCAGGAAAAAAATTAATTTACTGCGATTTAAATGACTGCAGGTGCTGCGCTGCAGGAGGACTTGTACTTGTGAATCTCTGCTCTAGAGCTGCTTTGTTTGGAAAAAGTAATTTAAAAAAAGGACCACAGAGTAAAGAAGTGAGGGTTCTGTTTAATTTATGTCAACCGTTGCTCAAAAACTTTCAAATCACTGTTTTAAAAGATCTGTTGCTGGCTGTTTCTGGCAGAAAAGGAAAATAATCTGAAAGCCTCTAAATGTTCTTCTAACCTTTTCAAAACAGCATTTACTGGATGGGTAGATTTAGATTTTGGTCCATATGTGGTGTTCATGTCCTGGGATGTGAGAGGGGCATATGACAGCACCCACTGCTTATTGAGAAGCAAAAAAAAAAAAGTGCATTCTTCGCATCCCCCAAATCTCCAATAACACTAGAAATAAGATACATGTACTGCTAATTACCTTCTAAAACAAGTATTAATAAAAGGGATCTGGAAATTTGCATTAAATATTAAAGCCCCACTACTCCTGATATTAAACATGGAGGACGGCCATATAACGGAATAAATCTTTTGATTAAAAAAGCTGATGCTGGTTTGTCCACGTAAACATATTTGAGCACAAGTATCATAATGTCGCCAATGAGTGTTGCCCTTAAAAATGTAGCACAAACCTACAAAGTCATCCAACACTTGAGTACCCAAACAGTATACAGACACATAAACAAACGGATTTTAATCACATGAATGCAGGATAGACTGCATTCTTCTACCATTACCTGCTTTTGCTTTGTAGCCAAAAAGGGAGGAGAGAAGATGACAAGTAAATGTTGAAAAAAGCACCACTTTAACAACTGAACTTGCAACTCAATGTTTTGTAACTCTTTTGTAACTGCAAAATATGCTAAAGATAATTCAAAGTATGGAGCGGAGCCAACTTAGAAACTTCAAATTCAAGCGGCTGCTCGTCTGAGGAGCTGTGGTGAGTTTTGGCAGAAAAATCCCTGTGTGAGTCAAACAGCCGCCTCTGCTGGGCTGCCCTGACAGCTTCGTCTCAGGCTGGCCTGTGGTTGCTACAGGGGCTTATGGGATATCTTTCCAATCCCCCCACAAAGTTGCTCCTTATCTCAGTTTTAGCTACTCCTTCAGCCAAGAAAAGAAGAGTGGAAAACCCCAGAGGCCGCTTGGACAAATAGGACACGGTAAGAGGACTTCATCTCAGTTCATCTAAAGGTACCACACATTTTAATGTCTAAACATCCTGGATTAACCTCTAGGAGCAGACGTCTGGAGTGTTTTCCTGCTTCCTTTTTTAGCTGCCTAGTTTAATCTGGACTTTAATCCATCTGGATTAATCTAAAGTAAAATGTAAAGAATAATTATAAACACCCAAACAACTACCTGTCCAATCTGAACAAAAATGTACATCTGAAATTGTAAAACAGTTTTAGTTTCTGTAACTTAACCTCCATATCCTGTAGGATTATTTGAAAGATGAGCCCATCCATCCATGAACTCCACAGAAAAGTTGATCTGCTCTTCTAACATTAGCTGAGAGGATCAAAAGAGGAACCCCCCCCACTAGGATGTGGAGCCAAAAACCCAAAGTGCAGGATTAAAGAGAGCCCCAATTTTCCAAAAACTACCATAGCCACATGCAGGGATTAGAGATTATGTGTATTCCAGTGTGGAGGAACAAGAGAATGAGGGAGCCCATCTCCTAACAAACGAAACAAACAGAATTTCTTCAAAGACAAAGAGGCATCTACTCCAGAAATGTCCAAGAAAGATTTCCCTTAATACAAGACGGTCCAATATGAGAATGACTCACCAAGGCTGGTTTGGGAGTTGGGATTGACGTATTGGTCTTTACTCCACTCCACCATACATTTTAAGATGGACACCAAACATTCAAGACCTTTCTTTCTCAATGTCAGCTCCTAAACAAAGATAAGCACAATGATTGTTATTTTTTCTTTTTTAATTCAGACGAGGTGTCAAACAGTAAAATTCCCATCCAGGAATACCTGAAAACTAGAAATAGAGAAGTATAAATCACCTGTTGAGGTGTTATGCCGAGTTCGTGTCCTCCACGACCCTGAGCTATTTTTGAAAGGTCGTTGACCAGACGTTCAAAGATGTTAGCAGCATTTAAGTCACAATCATAGTTCACATAGATGTCCACAACACTCTGAGCATCTGAAAGAGTCAAGCAGGACACGTGAGTATCTGCACAATTCTTCATTTTGTTTTAAAATCAAGTCAAAGTGAATTGGAAAAAGGTCACACATAATACTGATAACTATTTTCTTGTAAAAAATGTTTAAGAATATCTTACTTGTCTGATAAAATCTTTGTAAAACCTACAAAAGGGACAAACCTGCACATATTCTAGTTAGGGTTTGGATGACCATCCACTTGTGGTCGTAGGAGCTAGTGGATGTTTCAAGGATGTAGAGGAAAATCTCTTTGAAGAACACCTGAGAGCAAAGATGAGAAAATGTCAGACATCTCCATACTAAAACACCACACTGTAAAACTACATGAAAATGGAGGTAATGCATGATAAACGAACGGAAGTTGTTCAGGAGCCGAAAAATGGAACACGTTTTTATCCTGATTTAGTTTCAAATTGACAAAAAAAATGTATTGGATGTTTATACAACATGCAGACTTCAATCGCACAATAAGGAAAAAAAGAAAAAAAACAGGAATCCTTCTACTTTGTTTTCCTTCAGAGGCTCAAAGAGAAGAAAAAGCAAACAAATCACCTCGATTTGCATCTTGAGGTGCGTCTTGAAGTGGGACAGCAGAGTGAGGAAAATGGAGAGCGAGAGCTCAAAGACTTCAGGCACAGAGGAGACGCCGTTCTTGGAGAGTGCCACGCACAAGTACTGCTTGATGGCGTTTATGAACATCTCGTTGGTTTTAAAGATGGGCCCAGCATTCTGCAGGATGGACAGCAGCAGCTGGAGGGACAAGACCTTGGACCGCAGCTCATGGGACCTGAGGCAGCACAGAGGAGAGATGTTGAATTCTGGGATTTGCAGACATTGGAAAGAGGTCTTAACACAATACTAATTCATAAGCAAGAATCACATTATCTCTAACATTTTCACCTTTGATTTTTTTAATTGAGCACATTCAGCTTAGATAACAAGAGAATAACGCACAGTGTGGGAGCACATTTCTGAATCAGACTTGAAAATCTTCTGCAGCCTTCAAAGCATGCTAAAGCAGCTGAATCAGAGGCCTGTGTATACACAGCCTCGGCTTGACTGAACAGTTTTCTGCAGCAGCGAAAAGGATTGTATGTTTAGCTACTTTATATGCTGAGTTTGGCTGCAACAGCCCACTTCTCTGTCTGCTTTCCCTCTAAAGTAGGATTTAGGTGACACAACGGTTTGTCATTACTTTCTTCACAAAAAGGCTTTGTCACGCTTTGTGAGTCGAGACACACAGAGACCCTCATCTCTCTGAAATGACCGTTGTTCCTGAAGAAAAGACTTGATTATGTTTCACTCCCAGTAACTCACAGATACAGGGAGATTGAATTAAAAATAAGAAGGAGAACAAACAAAAATGAATTGAATTTTAAACGGAAACCAGATGTAGAAAATCCAGTTTCACTAAGAGGTTCAAGCACGAGGAGAAGCTGATCGACTGCGTTTCCCATGAGCAAAGCACAGTCAGAGCCAACCTTCAATTAAAGCTAAACTACCTCCTCTGTTTTCTGTGCTTAATCGAACACAAACATGGTTTCATAAATGTAGAGAGACGTCGAGATTGTCTTTTTTATCGTAACTTTACAAAACTTGACCATTCAATTGTGGAGATCAGAGATGATTCCACTAAAAGACTAAAAGGGAAAAACAAGGCATTTTGTCCTGGTAGCTTCACAAAAGTGAAAAATATTAAACTGATATATATATGTAGTAATTAGAATGTATTTTTTTCAAAAGAACAATGACAATTTTGAAGCCTAAAATTGGAGAGGAGGAGAGTGTAAAAACTGTCTATCTAGAAAAAACATTATTAAATAGAAATACCTTAAAAAGAAACAAAACTGTGTTTTTGTCTTAACATTTAAAAACATTTCTTAAAAAAAAAAAAAAAAAGTATTTTTTGGAAAAGAAATCGTCAAAAAAAACGAAAACAAAACTGTCTTTTTTTGTCAAACCTTTAAAATACAGAACATCTTCTAATAGTAGGCAGGGTGTTTATTCCCAGCAACCACTCCACTGCAAATGAAAAGTCTATGTAACACGAGTAACTGCGTGTTTTGGGATTCTTTGTACAAAACTCTAGCGTTGACACGTAGCTGACCAAGTTTTTTAGTCTATGTTCAGGCCTCACGTACAAAACGTTTAGCCATTGAACGCACATTAAAAGTTAAACCAGCTGAACTTCAACCAATCAGGGACTCATATTTAGTAGTGATGTTTTGGTAGCATCTGTTTTGAAACACAATCATAAAAAAGCCTGGAGCAAGATATGCCCCACTTAAACATTTCGCACCAAGCCTCTTCCAAATGTAGGTACTGTACATGCACTTGCATTAGGTCGCGACAGTCCAGCGTGAACACCATATGCTAAGAGAAATTTAGCACATTCTTGAACGTGCCACACATGCATGAATGTAGCGTCACATTTAAAAAACACATCTTAAAGAAAACTCTTTTGTCGAACATTTTCCTTTCCACCTAATTTGTACACAACTGGTCAAAAACTATTTGTTTTTGTGCTATCAACATTTACTACTTCAGCTCCCTCTAACCAAAAGTGCAAAGATATAAAATTGTCTTTTTAAGAAAAAAAAAAGGAATTAAATGTAAAAAAAAACAAAAAACAAAAACAGAAGAAAAGGAAACTTTTTTTTTTTTCAAAATGAGAAATATAAAAAATGTGAATAATAAAATGATGTTTAAGAAATAGGAGAAACGCACTTGGGATCAGGTGGTCCATCTGACAGCGGCTTCATGGACAGCTTGCAGAGCGAGCGGAAGACCAGAAAAGCATCTTTCTGAAGGATGTGAGAGAATTTAGCGCCTGGTGGTTGACCCGTTGCCGCTCCTGATTCCTGAGGAGAGCAAAGAGAAGCCGTCAGAAACATTCACTTAAATGGCCATAATTTCACATAAAAGAATGGTAGTTTTGTTACATTCTGATCACAGTATCAGGAAATGATGTGATAAACATGAATTTTAGTAAAAACATTTGAATAAAGTGTAACTGTTATCTTCTGTAGAAAAAGAATGTAGATACTAAAACACACAAAAAAATATCATGAAATACAGATGTTGACAATAACAATCAATACATAGATAAGAAAATAAGTTGAAGCTTGATATGGATAAAAAAAAGACTGTTTCACCAGGATTAAGCCCACCTGAGAATTTTTGAATCAGTTTTTCATCAGTTTTTATGAATCAATTTCTTAATTTTCAGAACTCAATGACCCTTTTTCAGATATTTAGCATTTTATATCCTAATTCCCTGAGTAAACAGCAAAGTCGATGCAGTTTTTGGTGAAATATGATCTCCCATTAGATATTAAACCCATTTACTGTTCATCCAGAAATGTAATTGTTTAGTTTTTTTTACTGCAGTCAGTTTGTGTACACAATCAGAAATATTAATAAATTAAATATTTAAACATTTAAGGATGTGCACATTTCAGGTGAGGGTAAAGTTTTCCAAACAAAGCTTGCTGGAGCTCACCTGAGTGTCAGTGGATGAAACGGACAGCCTGTCGTCAGGCAGCGACGGGGTGAAGCTGGCGGAGATGGGTGTGCCAGGGATGCCGTTGGCATGGACGTGTTCGCTGTCGCTCCCCAGCGCACCCTCATCATCCAGAGAGCTCTGGGGGCCCTCCGGCCCTGCTTCAGTTGACTCCGCGGGCTGGCCCTCGCTGCCCGACTTCTTGGTGTCGGAGCAGAGGTTTGCAGGGTCCAGGCAGTGACCTGAGATGGGGAGTTAGACCAATATAAATTAAACACCTTGAAACATTACAGAACATCATGTGAGACCTACGGTTAGAGTATGTTCTATTTTTTAGCAACTGTGGTACATCAGTCCACTTGACCGTATCTAAAAGGATTTTTGATGCTATGAAGCAGCACTGAAGTGCATTTCCGTTCAGTTCTTCTGCAGACTTTTAAAACACGTTGTCAAACCGTTGCTCAAGGCTCAAAGTGAGTTTGGAAAAAAGACAAAAAAAACATTTCTTTGGAGTGAACAAGCTGATAAAGCCTTTTCTGCTATCGGGGGAAAAAAATAAAGAGGCTTTTTTTTTTTAAAGATTTTGCACACAAAGAAAAAGGACTTTGACCTACTTTCAAACATCATCTGAGGGGATTTTAGGGGAAACTGACATGACATGGTTTCATACTGTCCAAAAAGAGCTTATTTGTTGACTGAAGGCTGAAACTACAGTTTGTCAGACTCCTCGTTTTCTTACAAGCGTCTTGCAGAAAATGATGAGAAGACATTTGAGCTGAGTAAACACTTCTCACCTCCAGCAACAGTGTTGACTACCTCCTGTAGAATGCTCTGGACTATTTCCTGGGCTTTCTCCTCATAGTTTGGCATCGCCTCCTCCTCTTCTGCTCCTTCAGGCTGCTGGGCTGCTGCACCTAAACAAAACAAGCTCAGGTTCACCACGAATATGGCCGTTTCTCATCTGTCATGGTAAATCAGATGCTCCAAAAAGCAACAATTACCTGGCTTTGTGAGCAATGTTTAAAGTTTGAAATGGCACTTTTGTCATCAAGTGTAAAAAGAGTTGTGACGATTGAAAACTACTTTTAACTCAACTCAAATAGAGGTTTCTTGTTAAAACTGGATATTAGAGACACACGAGAAAATATATAACAAATTACAAACCAATGAGTTCACATTCAGCCAGAAAATGACTCTTCAATTGATGTGGGAGCACAAACAAGGAGTAATTTTACACATTACTTTCTCAATTCTTATGAGATTAAAGTGCCGTACTCTCTGCTGCTGTAGTGGCCTGGTCGGCTTCAGTCTGTTCATTTTCAGTCACGCAGAATTCAGAACCGTTTTCTGGATCTGGGTTCTCACAGACAGGTCCTTGCTCCTCTGGCTCTGTCCGTCTATCAGACTCTGGAGCCGGCGTGGAAGGAGTGGATGGAGTGGATGGGATGTTAATGCTGGGAGTGGGAGGGCTGACGGGCCCGTTGGCCTCCTGGGTCAGAGCTTTGACTGGTGGTGGGTGAACGTACGTCTGGAGCTGGGGGGAGTCGGGTTCGGCTTGCTGGGTGACCGGGGAGTGCTGCCGGTGCCGCTCTCTTTCCAGCTGTTTGGCTTCTTGTAGCTGCGGTTGAGGCGGAACACAAAGGGACGAAAATAAATATGAAAAGACAAACGGAGAACAAAAGAACGCACGCACGGAATGGGAAAAAGTGTTGACACATGACGCACATACACACAAAGAAAAAAGACAAGTTAAGAACATGTAAACAAACTCATCAGCACTTCACAAGATTGATGATGTTTGCCTGCTTTCCCCGTGGACACAGCGAGCCGACAGCAGAGCCACCACTCTTCCAGATGTCAGGAGAACAAAACACATCACACTGTGCAGAACTGCTTTTCCTACTGTGTCAGCATACATCAGCCGTGCAAACATATGAAAATGCACATGAATATGCACTGAAAAAAATGAGGCATGCTATTTAAGCAGGCAAAAATTTGGGAGTGCAATTCATGCTGGCTGCTGCGAGCTCCATCTATTTTAGTCTGCTGGTGGCAGAAAGCATTTCTGGTGAAAAATGGCTGGTACAGCCATGTCTGGGCTAATGTGTCACGGCTGACATGTGCTGCCACCGTTTCTGATGGGCAAAGCGGCGGGAAGCGTTCCTGGGCTTTAGCTTGGCAGGTCACAAGACGAAAAGTGGGTCACAAGAAGCATTGTAGGGACCTTCAGAAAATAACATTCACTCCAGAGAGCATTGGTACTAAAAATATTAGAGAAAATGTGGCTTCAGAGAGTGAATATTATTAGAAGAATTTATCTAATATCTGAACAGTTTGACGTCGTTTCATAGCAAACAGAGTCGTGCAAAGTCAGAAAACGAACCACAAGGGATGAAAAGTTTCTCAGTAGGCCTAAATTAAAAACAGTCCATGCTGCATTATTAACCGAGCTGAAATGAAGAAAGTTTTTAAAGAAATAAAAATCATACAGCTTGACATGAATGACTCAAAGAGTTAAAAATGACAGCAGTTTCGCTTTTACAAATATTGATATATGAAGATCTTTGTTTTATTCGTTTTTCCCTTAATGACCCACTCCAATGACAACTGGAGCTTAAAATTGTATTTCTGAGCATTTCTTTATTTAAATTGTTGTGAATCAGAAGAAGAGGGAAAAAAATGCTGTTTGAAAAAGAGCATATTTGTGACGTAGAAAATATGCTGGGTGTGTCAGAAACAGGGGGGTGGGGGGTGGGGGGGTGTGCTCCAAGCTAACAGTCCTGCCTGCAACTCAGAGGTGAATTTCTATTGAACTACTGCCATTCTGCTGGAACTATGTCCTAGAAAATGACACAGCTTTTTGGATTTTGGATAGAAATCACACAATCATAGTTAAAAGACCACTGGGAACGCTTTTACAATGGGTCAAAAGATGATCGGAGTGGGACTTAAAATAAGCACTTTGCACAAAATTTGCAAATTGCACCTTCTAGAAAAATCAGATCCCATTGGGAGTTGCTAATTAAAACAAACAGTTGTCTCATATGAGTGTGGCTCCATAAATTCAGCAAAGGAGCCGTCTAAACTTAACACTAGGAGTCCCTCAGAGCAGCCATTTGGCTTTTCTACCTATAAAACCTGCAAGGCTTTTAGCTAGGGCAGACAAATGCACCTCAATTGGAGGGGATGGGTGAGGAGGCGCAAGCAAGCTAAGCTCATTATTTAAATGCCACCTCAGTCAGAGAGTGTGCACAACACAAACGTTGCAAGAACGTGTGCAATCATACCATGCTGAGCTGCAGCCAGGAGGATGCACCTACACACACAGAAAGCGGATCTTCCCGCACAGCACCACAGGAGCGGTGGTGACATGTTCACCCCATGACTTCTTTCCTTTTTCAGTCTGCGTCTGACTCTAAAGTGTGAGCGTAAAACTAAAATGTTCTGGGAAAGCGAGATGAATCGTAAGGTCAACAGAAGCCAATGCGAGCACATGGTGGAGAGAGTGCACAGCAAACGTGCTCCTGAGCGGCGTGGGAGCAAAAGGAATGGATGAGTGTGTGAATGGATGAGGAAAAAATAAATAAATCTCAAAACACAGAGACACACAGAAGGGCTCTGATCAGGCAATGTGACGGCAGGCCTGCACGCTTTACCTGGCGGTCACGCTTTCTGGAGGCCAGAGACCAAGATAGCTTGTGATTTGTAAGCTATGTGTCCAAAAGGAAGAGAGGGGGGCAGGTGAGGAGGGGGAAAGTGTCATTCAAAAAGAAAAAGATGGCATTAGAGCAAGCTTTCTAGAAGGCAACATTAAATATGTCCTTCTGGACACAAAGCAAACTAGATTTTTGCTAAAATGGAATTGATCACACACCGATTTCAAGCTAGTTGTCTTTTTTACATATTTGTTTTACCTTTTTTAGTTGGAAATCTAAAGCCCATGTAAGTGTTTTTCCCAAGGAGTGTTTAAAAGAAAAATCTGCACTCGTCTTTTTTTCTGGCGTTTCCATGACAGTGTGTGTCTGAGCGTTTGCAAAGGTCAGGACGTACTGCTTGATTCTCCATGCGGGCAAAGATGACGTTGAGCATCTGGGTGAGGGTTGCCTTTGCTGTGGTCTGGTTGATGAGGTTCTTGCTGGCCAGGTAGATGTTGTAACAAGTGCGGACGCCTTGCAGCACCGTACCCTCGTGGATTTCTATGTGCTGGGAGGTCACGGCTGTCAGCAGTGCCTGAGAGACGAAAGGAAGTACAGAGATGTGAGGAAAGTATTATGCATGAAACGATTCCCTTTACCCACAATTCAGTTCAAATCTCAACTTTTGTGTATTACCAAAAAAAAAAAACTAATAACTTTAAGCAAATAACTTTCATTTGCTAATAAGCCAATAACAATGCCAAAAACTGTTCAGTTGGCTTATACTAAGCCTGGTGTAATTTAAAAAAACATAAACAATAAAAAATAAATATTTATTATATGATTACACATTTGACACTTTCAGGACCAAGTGTGTGTGATATCACCCGCTTCCAACTCCAACAAAATGAAGTCAATTCAATCGCCATTTTTAGGTGATACAGACGCCACCAAGTTTGTCAATAAGCAGTGGCTGGTCCGATTTGGTCAATGTCATCATTGTCCACTCTCACCAATCAGGAGTGAGCTTGGTGGAAGGCCGCACCCCCATCAATGAAAAGCATGCTCAGGAGAATCTGTCAAACATTTTGAATGCTTCATGTGGGTGGGCCAGGAGGCACCACTTACTTTTATTAAAGGTGTCTGACTGGCCAGTTTATAATTAGAATAAGTTGCAATAGAAATAATATCATGAAAGAAAAATTAGGATTATCAAGAACATGTTAACAAAAAAGTTAGTAGAGCAAGACTGGTTACTCTGACAAATATAATGACCAAGTAATGGTGGCTTATTTCTCAAAACAAACATTCAGAGCCCTGGGATTTTAGCTTCTTGGAGCCTGCGGGTGCTTCCTGCTTGGAGCGCCGGGTGGAAGTGACTTTTGATGCAATTTCTACATTGTTTTATATCTGTCATTGTGATATAGACATCTTCTGATTGACAGGTGACCCTTCACAATAAAATATCTGCAAAAGCCTAATAACTCCATAACTGCCACGGTCATGTCTCATGCTTTTTTTATTTGAAATATTTTTGGAAAGGCTGGGATTTGACAAGGCAGCTTCACCTTATTATAGCTGACTATCATTCATTCATTCATTTTCCAATCCGCTTTATCCCTTTCGGGGTCACAGGGTTGCCGGAGCCTAACCCGGCTACTCATGGGCGAAGGCAGGGTACACCCCTGGACTGGTCGCCAGTCTGTCGCAGGGGCCACAATCACACACCCATACACACTCACATTCACACCAACGGACAATTTAGAGTAACCAATTAAATGTGAAGCATTTTTGGACGGTGGGAGGAAGCCGGAGTACCCGGAGAAAACCCACGCATGCACGGGGAGAACATGCAAACTCCACACAGAAAGGTCCCCCAGCCAAGACTTGAACCGGGAACCTTCTTGCTGTGAGGCAGGAGCGCTAACCACTGCGCCACCGTACAGCCCTTAGCTGACTATTCTCAACTGAAATCCATCTGAGACTTGTATCCTAAACTTTGTCTTCATAAGCACCAACCTCCTCTAAGATACCAGAGTGGACGCCCCCAACGCCCCTGGCTTACAGTAACTGATATGTTTGTGATAATTAAAGAGCAGCCTACTTTAATAATCTGCAGCTGCACCCCTTCATCAGTCTGTGGTCCTTGGAAACAGGCGCAGATGGTCTCAATGATTCTGTCGATGAGCTTCTTGCCTGGAGCTGTGCTGTCCGGAGCGCTGCCTGTCAGGTGGCCATATGCAATCAGCTTCTGCAAGTCATATAAAAATGAGGAGTTGTAAACTTGCACATTTAACACCAGCATGTGACATCTGAGCATCGGACATTCAAGACAAAGCTGCTGATCTGAATTCTGCATTTAATTAAACTTTTGACACCCCCCACCACACACACACACACAGTTTACTCTGCAGCAAACCTAAACTAGGGCATAAAAGCGCACTTTCCCATCTACAGCATTATGCAAACATTTGGAAGTCTGCAGTCTGATCTATCTTGCCACTGACCTGTAAACAGTCGAGGGAGGTGATGACGATGCGAGGACATTTGGACTGACATGCCAACTCAAACGGCAAGAAGTACTTGTCGGCTTCAATGAAGTTGGTCTTTGATTTGATGGGCGGTAAAGTGCTGGAGCCGGATTTTCCATCTCCGCTTGGTGGACTGCGACAGCGGAAAGAAGGAAAAGTAGTCAGATGGAGAAAAGAGAGAAGACGAGCACTGCTATCGCTATGTCAAATCTGGGTAAAAGTGGCAGTCCTTTAAAAAAAGTCAGCAGACTTTAAAGTGCAGAGAGAAGTAATGTTTTACATCACATAACCTCATCTTGCCTTTGGTGGAATATTAAACAAGTTAAACCTTCAATCCTGCTTGCATTCTTCTAAAATCTTAATTAAATCGACTTTCAGCTAATGTTTCAAATTTTCCGCCTGATCTGTGAGCAAGCAACAGCAGGAATCATAGAGGTTTGGGATGCTGCCGTCCACTTGTGTGGACAAAATATCTTCTGGCCAGAGAGCGTCACATGACACGGCTGTAATTTCTACATTTATAAAAGACCTACAAAGGCAGTCATAAAATATGGAGAATAGCTTTCAGCAGCCATGTCTCTCTGCACAGCATCCCTGAGCACAGCCACCACACCCAGACTGCACAAGATGCACAAGAAAATAAAAAGGACAGAGAAGGGATGGAAGCAAGGCAGGCGGAGTGAAAAGGAGGGGGTGGCATTGGCATCCTGGTGAGCAAAAAAGAACAACCTCAGCTCTTTTGTAGGAGCTACCAGCTCTCCAAATTAGAATCAGAAATAAAAACAAGATAATGGAGAGATCTCTGAGGCTGACATTGAGGATGATACTGTTTTTTTTAAACTAAGCTTAGTGAATTTAAATTAGTAATGGGGAACAGCGTAAGAGGGGAAGGAAACAACAGAAGGATAGGAAAACACAACCTGAAATCAGGAACCAGAAAAAAAAGTTTGATTTTCATTTTCAAGGATGACAAAAGCTGTGAGACAATAACTGTGCTCCTAAATAACATAACAACAAAACAAGCAAAGTCCTATGTGTCTTGCTGCTCCAACAGGATATATATATTCAAGTGGGAGGAGAGAACACTGACACAGCAATTTAAAAAAGAGGCACCATCAACAAACATGGAGGAGAATCCTATAGTTCTCCCGCTAACCTTTATAAAATATTTTTTTGAATTGTGACATTATTCTTGTTTTTTATTGTTATCTTGTTTTTTTCTTTTATTAGACTAATGTGGGGCAGCAAGTCATCAAAGTGGGTTACAGAAACACGGAAGCACCACTAAAAGCGACGTCATTCAGATGTTGGTTCCTACAGTAGATGGTAAAGATCGCCGTAAAATAAAAATAAAAAACATAAAAAACCTGAATGATGATAAAAGCGTTGCACTTTTCTCCCAAAAGTGACTTTTATTCCATTGCGACTAATGTTTTTTTTTTCTTCCTTGTCATGCATTTTTTGCTCCTGTGACCTAAACTCTAGAAAATATGGGTAAATATATTATTTCACAGGAAAATATAGTTGTTTAGAGGTAAATTTTAAAAAGAAAATAAGAAAAGCACAATATCAAGCTTTTTGAACAATCCCCAGACAGTAAAATTTAAGATCCCAAACATCAATTAAATGTAAGATGTGTTGGAGCTGTTACCTTTAAATTAAACTTCAACTTTTATTTTCCCTTTGGTTTAGCTACATCTAAATGCAGCATCTCTCATTTTATTTTTCCAGTTTCAAGTAATGTTAATGGTCTGCCCCCTGCAGCAGAGCTTAATAAATCTTCCCTTTTCAATTTGAACAAGAAACGGTCGTTCAATGTACATGTTCCCGGAAAATAGAGAGAGGAAAGGCTTTTAAGCTGGGGACTTCTAGAGTCCTTGAGAAAATGCATAAATAACTTTCAATATACTTTCATTAAATTGATCCAAAAGGGAAACCTTTCATTGTATGTTTCAAGCTTTTAAACATTAACGGGAGCAGCTTGTCAATCATCCTGCAGACATCAGTCCCTACTGGACTAGAACGTTAGGAATAAACGCCTTAACCTGCACTGTCTCCAAGGAGAAGGATGGTGAGCCATTCAAAGTGTGCATAAAGCATCTGCATTTGCTTGGCTTACTTAGTTCAATCACAAACTAAACAAATGATCATAACTAAAATGAAATCTGGTTTTAAACTGTGTGGTGCTTCCTTGCTTCTTTGCTAAAGAACTTTCTAGTAAGTCTTGATCTATACTGCAACCAGAAATGCACTAGTAAATGGAAAAGCTCCCTTTCTGCATCCATGTGGCTAAATAAATAAGTGCTCAATCTGGAGCATCTGAAATGAAATTAAGACAGCAGTATCTGTGTTTGAAGGGTGTGGCTGCAGACATCTTCAAACACTGACATTCTAAAGAAAGTGGGAGATTGACGAATCAAACAGTGCACAGGGAGACCTGATGACGTTCTGATCCCAGTGTGAGAGGAGAAATTAGGAAGAATATCAAGAAAAGTTAGAGACTATAAGATGGAGAGTAGAAGAAAGGTGGATTTCAAGCTCTATAACATTCCAGAGGCGACGTTACTTAGCAGCCTCTTCATGAGCGCAAACGGCTCAGTCAAAAACAAGCTCAGGATCATGCATGGCTTCATAAAGAAAGCCATTAATGAGAACGCTGGGGAGCTTTTGAGCACAGGCCAGCTGAGACTCCAACAAAAATCACATTGGAGGCTGTGAAAACAAGCAAAGTCACGCCACGCTTTAATCCCCTTTACTGGTCGAAACGCAGCAGAAACTAACAGCGAAGCCGAAAACTTCAGGCCCCCTCAGTATGCTCACAGACGCAGCGTAGAGGCTTACCTTAGTTTTTCTGATTCCTGCTTGATTTCCTCTGAAAAAAAAGAGAAAGGGAGAATTATATTTACTCAGCAAAATGAACTATAAAATGGAGCACATAGGAAACACAGACAGCTTGATATCATTTATTCATGAAGGAAGGCTTTTAGAGAATTCCCTGTTTTTTTCTTAAACTTATAGACTAAAATAACCCAGATAACATCACATTTAGACATATTTTTAGATTCATTTCCATTGAACGTAATTAAATTGCCGTGTTTGTTGCATGGATGTTGTTAACGTGAATGCCCTTTGTCGCCATGGCAACAGTGTTGCTTATACATCTCAACTACAAGTACAAAGAAGCCTCCTTTATTGTGCTGCCTCAGCTGCTGCATTGTGCCAAAAATATAATACTGTTTTACCCTGTGCTGTGACTGGGAGCCAGACCTGTGTTTGTGACCATCTCAGAAACCTCCAGGCGTTCAAACGAACAGGTGCATAAACTTACTGAACACAGGAAAAAGATTTTTTTGCACAAAAGAAAGATGTGAGACAGAGAGTAAGAGGTAGAAAACAGAGGGGATGATGGGTGCTCAACATGAAAGTGGGCTTCCAATGAGGCACAACTGGCAGCGTTCCCACAGAAACACACCTGCGTGAAAAATTTGAGAAAGCTCATGCCAATTATTTCTTTGCTAGAAGGCGTGGAGTCCTTTTAAAGATTGGGTTAAAAATATTTAGAAGTTGGGCGTCTGTGAGGCTGAATTTAAATTGTTTTCCAACATTTCACTGCACTTTCTGTTTGAGGAGGTTGTTTGCATGCACATCATCCATTACTGAGCTGTGGGCAATCAATGCTGCTGGCTCATAGGAAAGGTTTGGTGAAGAAAAACATGCAATATTATACATGCCAGTAGAGCACTGATGGGTTTGAGTTTAAAACAACATATTTCATCAAGAAACACAGCAAATCTAATGATTGAACTTGTGCAGACCTTTTCAAAGTGAGATCAATTAACTCTACAAGCCATAAATGATTAAAATAAGTAAATATATTCAAGATATTTAAGTTAGAACTTGGAGGATAAATTGTTTTGTTGTGGAATGCTTTCCAAAGCTAAATGTTTCTTTTTTTGGTTCTTACTGACTTAGTTTCATGTATTAGTTTCCTAAATAATCCTTTTTATTATCTTCTGTATATTAAAATGCCTGTAAGTGCTCAAAGCATCAACATATCTAGGGGGATTAACTCTTTAGGCCACCCACCCCTCAATTACTTCAAACAGAGCATTTAAATCAGATCCCATTCTGCACCAAATTAGCCTCAAAATGGAAAATGCAAATTTGAGATGAAATATTAGAAGAAAATCACTGGGATTTAGATTCTACAAGAAAAACCACAAACAAAGCAGTTTTAAAGTTTTTACTAAAACTACTGTAGAGGAGCTCACAAATATTAAAAAGAC
The DNA here is from genome assembly GCA_036245035.1 of Adrianichthys oophorus. Classification (NCBI taxonomy): domain Eukaryota; kingdom Metazoa; phylum Chordata; class Actinopteri; order Beloniformes; family Adrianichthyidae; genus Adrianichthys; species Adrianichthys oophorus. The sequence continues at coordinate 34,749,334 of BSAI01000108.1, forward strand.
GTCCACACATCAGTTCCATTCTGCTTTTCTTAGGACAGAAACTCCTGTTTCAGACTCTTTAATCAGATGTGCCAAAAGGTTCTGTGGTCAGGGAGGGAGACAGTGAATCAGAGTGGCTCATCTCTGCCAGCTTTATCAGTAGATGGAACATAATGTACCTTAAACAATTTTTGATTCAAGGCAAAAAAAAAAAAAAAAAAACGTTATTCTTTCTTCTGTGTGCCTGTAGCACACATTCTAAACATATTTACAAATGTGGTTGGAACATGAGTCAAGATTTACAGAGACACCTAAAGAAACCTATAACTGCTTTTTATTACAGTAATTCATCCTACAATAGGGGCTTGATTTGGTTCCAAGCCCTCACATTCTATTTCCCAATGTAATAGAAGACCAAGAATTAACAAATACTGCAATTCCCTAAAATACCACCAGAGGCTGGTGGCAGAACAGAGGAATTTCTATGGATTGTCAGATTTTACATCAAAATATATGCCTACGCACAACCTGGTATTCAAAAGTTTCTTATTTATTCCTATTCATTACAACTCTGGGAAATTATTATTTTTGAACACTTTAATAACACAGCTGTTGGCGATGACAGGAAATAACAGACACTCTTTAAACTAACTTAACTCAAAGAAATGTACATAAAGAATAGAAAAAGAACTGTTAAAGAACAGAGGTATCTCTAACTAACTATTAAATTAAACGTCCACAATGTCTGGCAGCAGCCAATTAGACCCTGATGATTTGGGCATTGACATTAGCATGGAAAATACCTCTATAAAGACTAATGGCCTAGGTCAGTCTGATGCAACAGTGCCTGAACTTTCTGGTGTTTTAGAGGATAGAGTTAACTTACTTTTGAAGACGGGCTGTCAGTGCGGGATGAAGCAGCAGTGCCCACACAGACCAGCTAACCTCTCCTCCACCTCGGACTGAGCACATATGCCTTTAGGCTGCCAGATATCTAAATGATCCACCGAAGTAGTTTAAGCTGTCAAAAGCTGTCTGCACTCTGCTCTGGAAAGAGTGCAGTTTTAAAGACTATATAAAGACCAAAATATCTGTTGGGGAAGATTTCTACGAGAACAAACTAAAAACATGTGAAGTACCTGATGTGAAAGTATAGATTAGTACATAGAACTGTTACAACCTACAAGTCAAACACATTAAATTAAGAAACCTCAATGTCAGGAAGTCTTCTGCTTCCTTCAGTCCAACACTATCCAACAATTAAAAAAATACTTTAGTTTATTGTGAACAGCTTATGACTCTGTGGACGGAGAAAGAAAGTAAACCAGCTATCACATCCTTTGAAGGAGAATTATTAAAGCAAACACAATAGCCTGAGTCTTTCAGCACAACCAGAGACTGATATTTGACCCCAACAACGAGGCCGACTGTGAAAAATACATGAGCTCACAACAACAAGCCTGAGCACCTCAAACTGAGGTCAGCTCATGCTAAACAAGCAGAAACGTTCATAGGGCATTACTGCACAGACAATAAAATAAAGGAAGTGAATAAGATGTATACTTTTATTATAGCATAGACTGGAAGCATCAATGGAGGCCTAATGAAATCTGATGAGAAGTGTGGTTGGGAAAAATAAAGGCACAACCACCTCACAGAATCAGGTGACAGCCTCTGACTGAGCTGATGAGCACAGTCTGATCTAGAGAGACCGTCGCAGCATCACGCTCCATTGCTGAACCTGACAGTGAGCTGCGAAACTTCTAGCCTGGTTTGATACCATGTGTGTTTCAAAGAGGATTATCCGTGATCTCCTTTCAATCAAGGTTGAATTCAGCAACAAAAGCTGATCCTAAAGCAAACCCTTTATTCAAAGTAAATTATTAGTGAAATTAACATCAAGTAAGTACTGATTTATGAACACAATCAGGTGGAAAACAGTGCTCCGGCTCTCCTTCTGCTGACTTGGCTGCCTGCAGGCTAACTTGAGTCCAATGACAAAGCATTTCTCATCCTGCTAGGATAATCCACAAGAATTCCAGTGTCCAAACTGGGTGAGAAACATAATTAGCAAATAAAGCAATTAGTTGTTTCTGATACATTCACTATTGATTGAAATGTATCGTTCTTTTAAGCCAGACTGAGCAGCCTTTGAAGACTTTCCCTGATCAATCTTAAACAGGCTCTGAAGTTTTAGGCAGGGGTGTGAAATGATGAAGCTGTCTCTCTCAACAGTCAATAACATTTAACAGCTGGTGAATGAAGAAGCAGAAGGCAGGGGTACAAAAGGGCCGCAAACGCTTGGAAATACAATAAAAATAGCTTCTGGAACAAAACAGGTCTTGAAATTGTTCTACTTTGATACTGAGATTTGCTAATCATAAAGTAGATCTTTATTTAATGCCACCATTTATGTATGAGCTTAAAGAGGAGCTCATTTATAATAACTAGCACTAAAAAAAAACCTAATTTTTTTCCGAGTTGTGCTTGACCGTGTTTTCCATTATCTAATAGGCCACTGTGGTGTTTCTGTACACTGATGGAATGGGAATGAGAAATGTGCAGTTCTGATGTTAAACCAGGTTGGGAGGTTATTTGTATTCACCACAAGCAAAGATAAACATAAGAATTCTACTGCAGGCCATCTCGGCTCTTTTTTTTTCTTCAACGCTGCGGCAATCAGGAAAATGTGGTCCTATTTGAGCCCAAAGCCGCTTTGCCTGGTCTGTCGCTATAATGCAATGTAATTTGTAAATATTTAGTTACTGTTTCTTCTTTACCTGCAGCCATGTCTTTTGTATGCAAAGTTGCAAGTAAAGTTGATTTTTATTAACAATTTCATGATTGGATATGTCTATTAGTGTTTGAATACGGGCTAGCTCCAGCTTTTTGTCCATTAGAGAAGACAGAGCTGTTTAGAAAGGCTGCCTGGAAACCTATTTATAGAAACATGGAAGTTATCCATCTGTGTCGATCTTATCCCAGACAGCAGGATATGGAATATGTCAACAACACTAAAGGGAGCATGTGTTGTCCTCAAATAATACCACATCTTGTGAATTCTGACTGGTTTAGAGTTAACTTAAGCCAAGTCAGTGCTACAATCCCCATACTTTCACTTTAAAAGGGTATTTTCATTCACTAAAAAAGTACCTGATTGAGAATCCTTGCAGATCTAAAACATTGTATCAACCTTAATGCAATAGAGACTTGATCTTCCATCCAGTGATTCAAACAAAGTTACAAAAAAACTAAGAACATATGTTTGTTGAACGCGCAGATCTCAAAAACTCTTATGATAGCATCAACCTCTTTTATAACAGGGACAAAATAGGCTACACATGGATGTTTAACAGGTTGCATGGGGCAAATGAACAGACAGCTCTCAGGAGATGCTGTGCCCCACGTCAAAAAACCAGAGGCAAGACAAACAGATCGCTGGGAGGGGACACGGTCACGCACAGGAAAAAAGGACAAAGAAATGAAGAAAAGGCCAACAAAGAAACCTCACAAACCCATATTTCGTCAACTGTAATGTTGGGCCAACGTAAAAGGACAACATTATTAAAAGGTTAGCAGCAAGACACTGCATAGGAGGTATCATTTTAAGAATGAAGCAAGACATACATCACAGGGAATATAAACATGCCTACATGTATACGTAGTGGCGAGGTTAGAGGTGAATCCCTGACTCACTTATCTCAATGAGGAGCATGAGCCAGATAAAGGGCATCAAGCTCCTGCTGCACCATTTCCATTTGACATCCACCCCATGGTTAGTGCCAGAAACAGTGAGCTGCTAGAGACAGCATCCAGTACCTGATTGAATTTACCTTATAAAGAAAAACAGCAGACATGGTCTCTTTCGACACTTGGGCAAATTAAAAACAGATAAAATAGAGGAAAAACTACATTAAACTATCTTCAAAACTGATTTTGAAAGCTTAAAAATAGACTAGTCAAGCAATGTCTTAAAACTTTAGTATTAAAAGTTTGAAAAGCTTTGTGTTGATTTAAAGCACAAAATTCACTTTATTATCTGTTCTGTGATATCTTGTGAAAAAAAGGTCCTAAAAACAGTTTATATTAATAAAATTAATGAAAAAATACTTTTTTGAAGAAGAAGATGATGAATTTGTTGTGTCAACTTCACATCTTCTCAGGCATCAATAATTACGGGCCAGCTGCAATTACAATGGACAATCTGATTAGAGCCAGATCTGAGACGTTTCTTTTGTTCAGGGTGAAAGGAGAGGTTCCACAACAGTAATCAGACTCATGGGGGTGAATGTAATACTGGCAGAGGTTTGCAGAGACTGAATAGTCCCATTTGCACTAGTTCGTCTCACCAAACCCCTCATAGGACACCCATAAGCTACCGTCTAATCGCTTGTCTTGCTGTTGTGCCTGAATCAAGCCTCTCACTGACAGTTAAGCTAAAAAGTTGCAAGCTCCCTCCCTTTCATAGCTCAAATTTTACTCATCAGCTAATGTAGAGATATTTTACCATCACATTGTGGTTATATGCATTAGCATCACATATTTTTTTTCTTTTTACTCCCTTGTGAAACTGAGTTTCTAAAACAAGTGTTCTGATCCAGACAGAAATAAATGGTGAGTCATGGAGTAGTGTTTGCGGCCTTCACTGCAGCCTCCTCAAGTCATTCAGGCAAACATCCTTTTCTAATCCTTCTTACAGCATATATGGACTAGGTGTTACTAAGTATAACATCACATACACAAAATTGTGTGCGTTTGCGATGGCATTTCTTGTTTTTCTTTGTATTTTAGTTTAACACTGTTTTAAGACCCACTCTGATAAAAATGATTTTTGGTGATTTTAACACATTTTTGTGGCATTTGTCTCATGATAGAGGACTTACACAAAAAAAAAGTTAGCTCAAAATGGCTTTTTTTAAAAGTATTTCCTTATTTAAAGTTGTTATAAATCAGGAGCAGACGAAAAAACGCTGTTGGAAAAAGCTTGTTGTGATGTAGAAACTACAATCGGCTCCAAGGCTCCCTATTCTGATGCATCTACTTACAGACAAATAGATACATCTACGTCTTTGTTTTCCTCGTCCGAGCTGACATCTGGCTCAAAGCTGTATGGCTGGATATTGCTCGCCATTTTTGCTGCAAAGCTAACGTTAGGTTGGGGTTGTATTGGCTTTAAGATAGAGGGGGAGCATGTAAACAGATGGATGACAGGAAGTGGAGACAGGGCTGCTGCACACCAACAGTCTCAGCCACAACTCAGAGGTGAATTTCTAATGAACTATTGCCGCTCTGCATAAATTATGTTCCAGAGAACGACACAAGTTTTTTGATTTTGGGTAAAAACAATTTTTTTTTTCTCATTTTGATGCATTTCTTTCTCTTGTGTGCTGCAATGATCCACAATAAACAAAAGGTCAGTACACACAAACACAATAAAGAAAAAAAGATAACGTATTAAAGAGTCTATATCATGCAAAACCTACTTTTTTGAGCTTTTAAGTGTATTACAATGCTAATTTCTCACAAAACACACTCCCAAAGCGGTATTTTGCGCCATCTTTGAGAATTCCTCCCCAACCCTTCTCTCTGAGTACCAGTCCCTTCCCTGAGAATGACTGGGTCCCCACATTCAAAAGTATGAATGTTGGGGGGGGGGGGAGCCCCTTCCAGTAAGAGTCTCCACTGCTGGCACTGCCCCAGGCCAACACACATTCATCCATTTTCTCAGTGATCTGCAAAACGCTTGCTTTCATTTTAGCATAGACTGAGAAGAAATGGTTCCTCTTCCACCTAATTTGCAAATACAACAATGGCTCGATACCAAGGCAGATTCTAGGTTGACGTCATGAAGTAGGCGGCACCTACAAGGAGGGAAAGGCAGTGCCTCAGAGACCAAAGTGTCTTACTTCCTGTCAAGGAGATATGAAAGACTGGAGACAACAAGCCTTTAATTGCTCCATTTCAATCTTCAGGAGCTGCTTTAATGTGGAACATTCATTCATTTATATACCGTTTTATCCCTTTCGGGGTCACGGGGCTGCCGGAGCCCAACCTGGTGACTCATGCACGAAGGCTGGGGACACCCCTGGACTGGTCGCCAGTCTGTCGCAGGGGCCACAGTCACACACTCACATTCACACCTAAGGACAATTTAGAGTAACCAATGAACCTATGAAGCATGTTTTTGGATGGTGGGAGGAAGCCGGAGTTCCCGGAGAAAACCCACGCATGCACAGGGAGAACATGCAAACTCCACACAGAAAGGTCCCCCATTGGTGACACTCCTGGTTCAAGTCCCCCAGCCGGGACTTGAACCAGGAGCCTTCTTGCTGTGAGGCAAGAGCGCTAACCACTGCTCCACAGTGCAGCTTAATGTGGAACAATTTGTCTTAAATTTTGCCTACCTTGGTGGGTTTCATTGTAGGGATAATGTTTTAAGACAAGTTTTAATGTGGAACAATTTGTATTAAAACATATCTACAATGTAACCCACCAAGGTAGGGCCTCTGTAATCAAATTTACCAATGTAATATTGGACTTTATTTGGTATTTTGTAGGGAATAATTAATGATGTTTTAATATGTATTCAAGTACATTTATGATAGCTGTGTGTATCCCTAAAGGATGGAAAACAAACTCAACCCAACACACATGCATGCATAAATGGATAAATGGTGGATGCCTCCTTTATGCCTCCCACATAAATAATTCATAAAATATTCAAAACTGCACACAAGAACATTCATAAAGTCCCACTTTTACACAGAGGAACAGTCCAAGGAAACCAATTCAGTGTCATAAACATTCAGGTGCAAAAAAGCAACACTAAAAATGTCACTAACATATTTTAACTCCTTGTAGATCTACTTCATCACTATGACTGACATTTTAGAAGGTAAGTATCAACTAGATCTGTTTCCTTAATGTTTCTCACAAAGTAGCTTTTAAAACACCATCAGATACACAAGTGATAACCGGTCTTATATTAAATCTATGAGAGCGCAAACATCAGCATCCACAAATCTTAAAGAGCTGTCACATCTTTCAGGAGTCACGGTCAACACTTCAATTAAAAACAGGACCTCTTATAACCCAGTGCTTTCCATGGCTGAACATGTGCTGATTGGAGATGAGCATATCAAGGAGGAGCATGCGTTCATCATTCTAGGTACAACTGTTTTGTCAGGCTTTCTGTAAAGAGAGGATGGCTGGTGCAAGCTACGGCCTTGTGTTCTGTTCAAAAGAACACACTGCTGTATCTTGCTGATTTTTATCAGTGTTTACAGCTTTGAATCAAGGTTCTTTTGACCTGGGTGTGATGGTGGAGGGGGGGATGCTGAAAAGATATCACTAGGTTGACCACTAAAGAAATTATACAAGAAAATAACATGTCTTTTTTATGAACCATAAACCTTTTTATTGATTGTAGTTTTAAAAAAAAAGACTTAAATACCTAAAATATACATTTCATGGTAAAAGAGGGACATCCTGTAACACTAAAGAGGACTAATTCATAAAAAAATATTTAAAGTACTATTAATAAATATCTAAACTTACAACTTTTCATTAGCTTTCATGTCCAATGGTAGCAAATTCTCACAAACACTAAATCTTCCATTAGGCCAATAATATATACAGTGATGTCAACTTTAAAAACAAAAAAAAAACATCAGGTCAGTTTAAAAGTACACCCTACTTAAAAGCAACAACCATAAGATAAAGTTTACTCCATTTGTACATTTCTGTATTATCAAACTGGCTTTTAAATCAATTAACTAATAGATATAAATATTCTGTGGTTTAGAGACAGTGAGATAACGTTGCTCATATTTATAAATATTTATCACAAAAATGTCACTGTTTTTACTCGTTAGATGACTAAATATCACCCCCCACCACTGTAATTCATGTGCTACAGTCTACAGCAATTTGTCAAAACGTTCATGCTTGATTTTCTTTCTCCTTACCCTTCAGGTAGGCATCTTTTATTGAGTAGGAGTTTGAAAGAAGATCCTAAATTGACTCTTGATTTTTCATGGGTGTCACATCTCAACTTTTATTTTCAAGTTAGGGTAATCTATAGATCAGGGGAGGGTTGGTCTATGCTGCCTAAACAGTGTGAATTGGGTGGTATTTTTATGGAAGTGACAATTTTTGTTTCTATCCACTCCTGATTCAAGGTTATGTCAGGAAAATGCAGTGACAAAAACAAATGTAACAAGGCAGATAGTAATGATGAATAAAGATTTTAAAAAGAAAGAAATACAAACACAGCAAGTCAGATAGCAAATAACCAATAAGATTTTAAACATCTGGTACAAGGAAAGCAGTTTAAAAACAAGCTTTTCACTTTACCTTACAGATGGGGTAGGTTAAAGATTTGTTAACAGCTGCTAACATAGCAGAGATTGGTAAAGGAACTCTCTTAAAGATGACTTAGTCCCTGGAGCTGAAGGGATTATCTAAGTCGCTCAGCATTATGGGTAACCCAGTTGTTTGATATGCTCCACTACTTCATTACTGCACAGATTCTTAGATTATGCATCACTTTGATCCATATAATTGACTTACCAATTCACTTAATTTCATCAATTAATAAAAACTAGTTAAGTTTCGTAACTGCAACTTCTATCTACAATTTTGGCGATAGTAAATCTCTACAAGACAGGGGGAAATCTCTAGTACTTAGCACTGTAGCCAGTAGCCATAATAACAATTCAGCTTTCTCCAACGCCATTCAGCTTTGCCTGAAGCTAAATGGACACCTATTAGGTGTCTCTTTCGGATGTCGCTGCTCTGAACACAGAGACTTTGTTTGGTTGAAGGGGCCATATAATCCCTCATTTGGGCGAAAATAAACTGACATCACAAAACAAAGACAACCATTATATACATATGACTTGCCTTGTTTTGTGATTGCCTTTTTAGAATTGAAAGATGTATTTTTAAAATCTGTTTTCCCCTAAAACTGAAAATAGTGCACCTTACTATGCACCTGCTAACAAATGCCTTAATAAAGCTAGCAAATAAAGCCGATAATACCCGGATGTTAAAACATTTTTCAAAATAAAAGCTAATCAACTATCTGTGCTTTTAAGAGCAATGGAAACATATCCACAAAGTGCCACTTTTATTTGTATATCTTACTTGCTGTATCAGTTAAATATCCCTAAGTATTAGTTTTTCTTCATAATATATTAAATGTTATAGTAACCTTACTTTATCATGACCGGAAATGCTTGCGTTGTTTCCGGCAAATGACAAATCTAGCATAAAGGTGCTACTGTCAACTGTCTAACAACATTTAATGTGCAATGAACAAAACAACCCCGATGAAGGCTCTGACTAGCCGATGATTAGGCAGGTGAATGAATAATACATGCCCCCAAGGGACAAAGATCGTCTATAGTTGGAACAAGAGCTGTTCCAGGAAGACGCTCGTACCTTTCACCTTTATGAAGTGAAGAGGGTTCCGTTGAGTCGTTTGAGTGTGTTCGGTTTAAACCCAACTGCGGTGGTTGGAGGTGTAGGTTTATGTGAAGCTGACAGTAAAGCGAAGGAACGCCAATAACAACTTGTGAATAACGTTCGGCCTGTTCTCTCGCTTCGCAGCATCGTCTCGGCGTTACAAACAGCCACCCCTCCCCTCCTGCACCATTTCCGTGTTTCAGACGGAATCATTTCAATGGATCCCGTGCCACGTCAAAAATACATTTTCTCCTGAATTTTAATCATGGACATCACTGCAGGGGGAGCGCGAGCCCCGGGATGAACCAAACATACGCCAAACGATACCCGGTTAAAGTGAAAGGGTGCATGACGTGCCGAGATCAATGATGAGTCCAAGTCAGGAAGACCGTGACGCCAAAACAGCTGAACTTACCTAATGCCACCTCGCAGGCTTTGCGCAGCTGTGAATGGTGAGCCTTTTTCACCTCCTTGTCGGCCAGGATCTTTTCCAAAGCTCGCGTGAGGAACATGTTTTTCGTTTTTTTGCCCTCATACATGTCGAACCGGAATCTGTCTGGCGAGTTCAGCCTGGTCCCAGTGGGCTCTTCAGCTGCCTCGAATGGAGATGTATCCCCTTTAACGAATGTTAGCCGCAGGCCCCCCTAACAGACAAACATAAATAAACCCAGAAGGTGGGGAAAATCCCTCAGATTGTTCCTAACGACCTGCCTTCTGCGCCATGTTGGATAGAGGAAACGACGTCACGTACGTTTGGGAACGGCCGCAGTGAGGCACGAGAGAGAGGGGAGGCGAGCGCGAGCTCCATCCAACAACAGCAGACATTCCCATGAGTTTATGAGCTGAAAGAATCCAAAACTCTCTACTCTTTCGGTAAACATACTACATTATTTGAGTTGGTCTTACAACACGCATGGGTTTAAGTTGTTCTCCATTTTTCTTACTTTCGGCTAGTTCTTTAAATAAAAACACATTTCAGCAATCTTTTGATCTATTTTTAAAGCGTTCCTAGTGATATTTTATTTACGAACATAACGTTGTTAGCCGAAAAACAAAACAAACTTGTGTCTATTTCGAGGATATAGGCTAGTTTCTGCAGAGCAACAGTAGTTAATTAGAAATTACTCTCACCTGTGTGTGTGGGGTGGGGGTGGAGTGGGGGCATTGGTGTGAAGTAAACCCCCCCCCGCCGCTCTCCCAGTTGCTGAGAGCTCTCTGTTCACACTTCTCTTGTCCATTCAAGTCTGTAATTGTTATCTATTATCAAAATGCCAGTGGTCCTGCTTTTTGTTACATCAATTTCTCTCAAAAGTGCGACTTGTACTCCAGTGTGACTTATTTATATATGAAGTTTTTCTTTTTCACTATAGATTTTTCGTGTCTGCAACTTATACTCTGGAGCGACACATAGTCCGAAAATACGATACATGGATCGAGTTGTCTACAAGATGCATCAGAATGGAGCAGAGCAGCTTTATGCCCACTATTGTATTTGCAATGTGACAATTACAATCTTTTCCCCCTTGTTTACAACATTTTGAACAAAGAAATGCTAAGTAATGCCACTTTAATCCTAGTTTTTTTTAATGCCATCCCTTGTTAGAAAAATGCCACAAGAGCATATTAGAAACAAAAACAATTTTCATCACAGTTGGTCTTCAAACTGAATTATCAAAGTCCAAATCCATTGTGAAAAATAAAATAACACATTTTTAAATTAAATGATTAACTCTGTTTAATATTATCATTTTAATTACATTAAATTTAAAAAAGGAAAGAAATTGGCCCTACTATGTGAAAAGAATAGTTAATATGAAACAACTAAACATACCAACTTCTGCTTTTTTTAACAATAACTTGTTTTTAATTGAATAATGACATTTGTACAATTTAATGTTCTAAGTTCATGCACATCTTAAAATAAGTTAAATTTTTGTGTATGTATTGAATAAAAAAAATCTAAGATTTCCTTTCTAGTAATAGAGTTACAGAACTGGAGAATCTGTTACTGATTCTCATCTTTTTCACACGTTATAGATTTTACATTATTTTTCAAAATTTCACAAATTCTTAGTTTTAAAATGTTTCAATTGCAGTTAGAAGATCTGTGAAAAGATGTGGCTCTTTCATTCTTCTATTTTTTAAACCAAAAGCTAAATTGATCAAGAAATGTAGGTTTCTATCATTCATAATCAATTCATCCATTTTTCAAACCCACTCAATCTATTTTGGGGTCATTGGGTTGCTGGAGCCTATCCATGTTGTTGAAGGCTAAGGGCCATCACCAGGGCCAGCCTTGGGAATAGGCAACCTAGGCGGCTGCCATCTGCTGGACCACTACACCACTGTGCAGCCCCTTTTTGACTTTAAATTGATGATCAATCCTAATAACTAAGATTTTATCAACAAACATTGTAAGGGGTCTACCTGGAGTAATGCCTTGATAAATGTTCTTGGGTAAAGATGTTGTTTTTTTTGTTTTCGGTTGTGGAGGTCCCCATCTTGTGACCTGGATTCCAGTCAGATATCAGATTCAAATTAGTTGAATTTAAACTTGAAAAAGTTCAAAGGATCAATCTGAAAATGAATCAAGTTTGGACCATTATAAACGTGTAATTACAAACAATACATTGTGTTTCTTAAATAAGCTGCAAGAAAAAGCAGAACTTCAGTGATAAACTCGAACTTTTTAATTAATATATTATTTTTTCTGTTTCATTTGTTTTGGAAACATTTGTGTGACTCAATTAAAAGTATTTGAGCCTCCTATTTCTCCCTGCATTCTCATCTATCAGATTTATCACAATGATGTCTAAAGACACATGTATAACACAATCAATATTCAGATTTTACTGAACAAAATAACCCACTTTCTGACACATTTATGGTTATAACGTTCCGTGCCTCACCTTGCCTATAACATACCTACATGTTTATTCTTCCCACACCCACCGCCTTCTGCAGCATCAACAAGCACTCAGTGCAGTCCAAAACCAAACACACACAAAACCTGGCACCCTGACAACAGATTTGACAGCAGTGAGAGCACTTTCACTTAAGCTGTCTTCTCCCTTTCTTTTAGTTTCATAAATGAGAACAGAAGTGAGGATTCAGCAGCTATAATAAATAAGTATAAACATCCCTGTAATACAAAAAATACTAAAAGAAGTTTTTGCTGTTAATACTGCTTGACTAGAACTATGTTTATTATCAAACATGGGCACCAGCATGTAGTCAAAACATTGGTTTAACACAAATATGGGGTCTGAAACACGACATTTCACAATTTTATCTTTTTTTATTAAAGTATTCCTGTATCAAGATTTGTAAAAAAAAAAAAAAAAAGTCAGAATTAGAAAATATCCCAAGAATTGAAACAAATATATAGAAAATATGCCTATAAATAACATATCTAGAGTAATAAAAATAATTTCAAGTTTTACTTTCTCAGTCTAAGCAAAGAACCTGTCAAAAGTAAACATTTCTAAAGTTATACCTGAGTAAAGACAAAAAGAGCTACTGACGTGTCATTCCAAGAAAACAAACCACTCTAATAAAAATACGTATGTAAAAGATGCATAACAGCTTGGTGTGAACATCACAATAGAGCAGGGGGCTGCAACCTGAGGTCTCCAGAGCCACTTGGAGCTCTTCTATCCCTCCATTCTGGTTCTGTGGTTTTAAGAAAAATGCTAACATTCTAAAATAATTATAGGTTTGTTAGCTTAGTTTTGTCATTTACATGTAGATTATTAAACTTAATTGATCTAACATCAGTAAAAAGAAAATTAACCATTGCTGACATTACACTAAATCAAGAGCTTTACCTTTCTTCCATAATGCACACGCCAAATAATTCAGCAAAAATGATGGTAAACGGTTTGATCTATTTTAAGTGATTTATTATTAGAATACAAATAAGCTCATATTCTTATCTTGTGTCTAGTTGCTATCCAGAGGCAAAGTATAGTTGCAATTAAATCTACTGCAGCAGGAGGATCTTATCTGACACAGGATGTTTTATTTTGAAAGGAACTTCAATGTGCTGTTGTCAAAAGTAATATAATGAAAATATAACCCTTTTATATTTCAATTTCTGTAAATATTTATAAGCTATATTTTATAAATGAATGGATTAATGGCCACCAAAATGAAGTGTTTTTTTCTAAACAGTAAATTGGGACTTTGTTACTCTAGCCAAGTCTTAGTCTGTAAGAAACTAACTCAAATGTTTCTTTTAGTGTTAAAGGTTGCAGACTCCAGCAATAGAGAATTAAAATCCAAACTAGCAGTTAATCCAAGCAGAGTCTCATTATAGAAAATGTGCTGTGTTGACATGGGCAGCTTTCTGTTTTTGGTTTCAGCATGTCATCCAGCTAAACTTCCTTTCTTATCAGAAATGTACATTTGTGTAAACAAACTTAAAGGAAAAAGAAAAAATCAATTGAATTTGTGCTTCGACTTTCCTTTTCTGATCCAGATAACACCTGGGAGGAATATGAAGTCTCACAAGAAGGTGTTGGGTGATCAGCTTCATATAAATGGAAGTGTGGCCTTGTCTGGGTTGCACTTCTTTAGCAGTCCTGATGCAATGGCTTTCACAGCTCTGGTGGTCTCCGTGCAGGTGGGCTTGATAAGTGACTCGGGCAGGAGAAAACCGAAATACCCCGTGTCCCTCAGCTCAAACGCAAAAGCATAGGGGATCCCATTCTTGTAAGCCCAGTCGATAGAGCTACCAGAGCTCACATCTGAAAGAAAAATTGAAAAGTTTTCCCTGTGCACTTGATTTTAGGAAATGTTTATCATGATATTTTTCTCAGGAGCTTCATTTATTGCAAAGAGTAAAAAGATTAAAACATTGCCAGGGCAGAATATGATTCATATGCTGAACAAATGTGGAGATTATGACATGACAGTTCTCCCTTTGCTACGGAAGCCTGCAAGATATTGAAAAAAGAGAGCTCACAAAGAGTTGTGGAGGCGGGTCCATATCTGTACCGGACTCCGTAGGCAGAATACAAGGCTTTAACTGCACTGCTAGCTGCTGACTCCTGCCCAGTAGAAGCATATTTTAGAAATACTGTGCCTTTTTATGAAGTTATGAAAAAATGAGCATAATATGACGAGATAATTAGCTTTCACTGGTAAAATAGGAAAACATACACAGTCTTACCACACAGTTGAAGTTAGGGATCATAGCGTACTTGTAGGAGTATGGATAAAGAAGCATTTGTGCATAAGCGTGGATGGATATGTACGCTTTAATGCGCTTCTTGTTTTTGCGCAGGAACTTGGCGACAGCTTTGACTTCAGGTTCAGACTCGGGGAAAGGGCCGCAGTACGTGTCATCACACGGATGAGAGGAGGCACCCTCATCTGGGAAAGGACAGGGATGGTAAAGGACGCAAAAATCCAAGGGATTCTCTCATGTCTCATTAGAAAAAAACGTGCAAATTTCTTCAAAAATAAGCATTAGAGGATGCTTTTGCCTAAACTGTATTAATCTAAAAAGATTCCAATTCCTTCTACAAAAAAAGCATATTTTTAGTGTTATGGTTAGAAATAGAGATACATTTTGTCATGTATGAATTAAAGGAATCTAAAGATATTAAACAACAAAATTCATTTGCAAAAATGACATTTTAATAAGCTAAATCTAAAATAAGTTTAATGCCACATTAGATCCCCAGTGCTGTAATTCTTATACTTGATAAAGTGTGGTTCCCTGTTTTACAAGCAGGTTTATTCTGCAAAGTGCATCCAATGCAGAAGTCCTTGTAAATGCATCCTACCTTTAAATAGCAGAAACAAGGTGACAGTTGCCATCATAAAAATAATTAGCATGACTTCCAGTCACCTCTCGTTTCCACCTTAGCTTGTATTAAATAGCAAAGTACTTCTCTTTTTTCTTGTCGTATGCTTTTGTCTTCTTCTGTTGTGATTTTGTTGAAGTACCTAGTTTCTAGCAGTTTTTTTAGACTCAGAATCAAAATTATTTTTTCTATTTTGTGTGTGTGTTTCTAGGGTATAATGATAGGTTAAATCTGCTGCTGACACTATAAAACACTCACCGCACCATTTCACCTTCCAGTTCCTATTAGCGTCCACCCCTCTGCAGTGAAACTTGCGAATTTTCGACCGTGTCTTCCTCCAGAATCGATCCTGAAAATGAATGAAGACATTAAGCATAAAATTGATGTAAAACATTATATTTAACATCACACCTAACCTAAAAAACAACTTATCAGACTCATTCTGATCAATCCAAAGCTGTGGTTGCACTAAGTTAATATTTATTTAATGTTTCTTTAAAACAGAAAATATTTGGTCTTTGTGGTTTAAGTACCAAATATTTTAGGGATAATATTAAAAAAACAGAATTTGTTTAATTTGAAAAATTCTTATAATAGTGGACATGTGCCACCGTGTTCCAGCTGTAATGATATCCATCCACATTGAAGACAGGCATGATGTAGAAGCTGAGCTGGTTAAGGAGCCGTGTCATTGCGGAGTCATACTGGTATGAGCTGATGGCCTGCAAGAAACAAATCATGAAAGATAAAACTGACTACAGATTTAGTTAAAAGCTGGTATTGTATCGCTCTTGTGAGTTTTTAATTCATGCATTTTGCTTGTTTTGCATCCACATGCTCAGCAGATTTCTATTCTGCCTGCAAATGAGGATTGAAGTGAAGTGATCTGGGCGCTGGGCTAATTCTGCTTATCTGTCACTCTTTAACTAGACAATCCAAGGTTAATGGGCTTAAGACCTGAATGAGATGGCACTCTGACCTCATGTGGCCTGCTTCAGAACTGCACCACAGTCACCACTTAAGCCATCTAAAACATAATTTCCTCTTTTATGGCGAAATCCTTCGACGTAGGCGTTTCTATCTTTTTAAATTGAGGGATTCTTGTCTCTTCCTGTAGTAAATCATTTTCCATTCCCTTTGACTCTAATATTTTTTCCAACTCTGCTGCACAAATGTCAACACTGTGACATACCTCTTTTTCGATTTAACTGCCTTTTCCCGTTCCTTATCTCTATTCCTGCCTGTGACCTGGAAAACGGTCTCAGCTAAACACGCCGAGGCTCATCTCAATTTCAAAATCGACATCTGGAGCAGAGAGAAGGCTTTCAGCGTGATTTATAAAAATGGCTAATTTCTCAAGTCTGTTAAATGTTGGAGGAAAGCTGGTTGACATATTTCACACAATGCAAACGTAATTTCAAGAGATAAAATGCTCAAAGAGATGCGGCAAAGGCATGGAACATTGCAGCATTATTGTAGGGATCAGTTTAAGACTGCAAAACAAGCATTACTTGTATAAAAAATATGAATCCCTCTCCTGTTGAGCATTAACTTTTACTCCTTTGCTCACACTTATAAAAAAAAGAGGAGCTAAGCTAAGAGAATTATAAATCCAAAAAGCTAGAAAGCCTTCAAAAACTCAGGGCTCATCCTGACACTGTTTTTCTTAACCTCCTCTTGAAATTTTGCATTTGTTTATTTTGAAAGCTTCACTTCTTTAAATTTAACAGACTTTTCCTCTTATTTTTGGCACTGGTTGGCTGGCTTTGTGCCACAAATCCCACTCATCTGGCTCATTACCAGTGCCAAAATATTCTTGCGGTCTTAGAGTGTCTCTGGACTGGCTCAGACTTTAAATGGCACTGTGTTGAGAGGGTGCAATGAAACCCTTTCCGAACAATTTTTTTTTCACAACAGTGTGTGAAAACAGATGCTGTTTTTTTAAGTGCCCAAAAAGGACTGGATGCATGCAGGATTTTAGGAATTAGGGTAAATTTTTTTTCTGTAAAATCATGCGATTTTTCAACGGTTATATTTAAAGGCCACACAGTATGCATACCTCCTTGACAAACCACTGGCAGAAGGCTGGCCCTATCCATTCTCTGGCATGGACGCCACAGTCAATCCACACCGCCTTCTTCTGATTTCTCTTTCCTAGCTGACGGAACACAAAAACGGTTAGTTTTTATACACAAACACTTATACTTTGTGCTTTCTGACTTACCTGAAGCACATAAAGAGGCCTCCCTTCATACGATTTTCCAACAGAGAACAATGAAACTAAGTCAGGTTGTGTTCTGTTCATCTCAAACATCCAGCTCTGGATCTTAGAGGCAGAAAAAAAATTTACTTTTTGCAAGATCAAATTTTTTTCTTCCTGTTGGAAATTTTAAAGACATATTTTGTCTGGTGGATTTGTGTCCCAGCAGTCAAGTTTGCTGTGTGCAAAAAATAAACTTGAAAACTGTCAAGTTTTTTAAGCAGTTTGTGCTTTGAGTTGAGACAATCTGTAGCTGGACAGGAGCTTAAAGATAACGTTTATTTTGCTCTTGAGATCAGTGTAGTGTGAGGGACAGGTGGGAAGATGGCGGCCTTCACATCTACCTCCTCCAGTGAGTGATAAACCTCATAGTCGTACTGGGACTCTGCCCTCCGCTTGCGAGAGGAGCGATGCCCCGTCTGATTTTCAATTTCTTTCTGTAGATTGGAGATCAAAACCCTGTGTGTAGAGGAGATAAACATAATGCACACGACAGAAAAGCTGCAAGAACATCTCTATTAGATTACATTAGCTTGCCAAACATGCCGATGATTCAACCCAGAAGAGTAACAATCCATGAAGAAAAGTTAAAATAATACAATAGCTTTAACTAAAACTCATTTTTAACGAAAATTAAATGTGGTATTTTGATTTTCTCACTATTTGGTTGCAATTTTGACACTATCATCCATTAAACTTAGCTGATAATTTCCATAAAAAACACCCAGAGCAGAAAAGATGAAGCTTAATCATTGGCGTCGTATAAATAAACTCTCCATCTTCCTCCCCTCGGTTCTTCACTACACATTTCATCCATAAGCAGCACATGAACTTGTAAGTAAAATGTAATTTATGACGCCTCATTCCCTCAAAGCCTCTCACTAAGCCTTGTGCGACTTAGAGTGAACTGTTTTTGAATTCTCAGTCACAAAACTCAAACTCCTCTCTCATGCTCAGCAGCGAGGTTTCTCCCAAAGGACGGGGATGAAAATGGAAGTGATCCTAGTTGTGGTTGCTTTGATAAATCTCCATCGTTTCAGCACTAATTTTCATGAGGGATGGTGCAGGGAGATGAAAGAGCTGCTCTGAGGAACAGATATGGAGAGAGGGACTGTGTTTATGTGTGTCCCGGCTTTGAGGTGGAATGAAAGCTTTTGGATGGACCAGTCTGCATGTGTGAATTGTATTTCATGTCTGAAAGGGAGCTCGGAACTTCAAGGACTGCGGGATAACGCACATGTGGAAGGATGGAGAAGCTCTGGGATGGCTAAAACAAGATCTACTCATCTGTTTGCAGTTTCTGCACTTACTGATATCGGATTTTCTGCTCAGTTAAGCGTTCACGTATTCTTCGTATGTCGTGGTGTTTCACATGAACATCCACAGATCCATTCTGGTGAATTAGAGAAGCACTGTTGGGTTGCCAAAAGTCCACCTGCAGTGAACACATCAGAAGTTTCTTTTAAATATCCAAAATATTCAAATACATTTGTATTAATAATAATAATTATAATAAATATTTACAACCCGATTTTCACCAAATCTGAAAATAAAATAAGGTTTTTAAGAGCTAAAAAGCAGTTTTCTTTTTTAAAGATGTAAACAACTTTATGCATTTTAAATTTCTTCAAGAAGACTGTACAAAAAAGTACAAATGATAGGTTTCTGTGAATAAATTGGGCTCAAATTGCAACTAGAGAAATTAATACACTAATAATGTAGAAACACAAGTCAATGGCAGGTTTTTATGATGGTGAATTTTGGCATCTGCCTAAATATTCCACTATTATCACCAAAAACTTTATACTAAAAAATGGTCCTGAAAAAATCAAGCCGGTGGTCAATTCTGATCCACTGAATCTTCCTTTTTGTTTCAAACATCCCCTTGGTTCTGGAGAGTTCAAAGAAGACACTGAAGTTGAGAAAAATAGGCTATAATTGTTACCCAGCTTTAATGTCCAGAAATCAAATAAAAGAGAGGAAGTGTTTGCATCAATGTCAAACATTTTTAAATGATTACACAAATAATTAGCTCAGAGTTGGAAAGCTATAAACACATGATGACGAAGGGAATATGTGGACATTTTGCAGCTTTTCTGGAACCAAATCCCAAAGTTTCTTTCATCCTATCTGACCCCCAAATCTGCAACAAAAGTTTTTAATGCAGGTGTCACAATGAATACAAATTCATATCGACTGTTGTTACACATCAGAAATAAAAAAGATGACTTCCTTGCTTGCTAATCAGTCATTTGTTTGCAAAGCAGATGAGCGGAACTTTGTTTGGAGTCAACAGGTTTGAAAAGTTTCATCTGGAAAACTTTATTGAACTCTTGCAAATGGTTAGGCATCCTCTCTGTTTCCTGTTAGAAAAAAACAATCCAGTATTCTGCAGAATCCAGAACACCAAAAGCACCCTTAAACATCCCCAATCTGATTAAATGACTTCTCAAATAAACAGTTTATATGTGTGGTTTTAGACCCCTAAAAACATATCATTTGTCTGCTTTAAAAATCTTTCTATCACCGTGTCCCTTTATGTGTATTTTTCCAACAGGCTTATAAAGAAAATTCTAAAATTGTGTTGTTTTTGTTGGAACTGGGACCAGCAAGAGGGAACAGATCCAGGTCAATAAAATGAAGGGCTGTCTCTTCTTTAGGCAGATGGAGGCGACACAAACTCTCAGTGTCACCTCAGTGAAAACAAATCGTCAACAGGCACAAAAGAAGGAGCCTGCAAATAGTAAAAAACGTGGCAAAATAAAATAAAACATATGGTTTATTTCTTTCAATAGGGTATCTGGTTTTAAAAATTTGTTAGACCAAGCTGATGCAGCAGGGTTTTGCAGATAAAAATTCTTATGTCTACATTTTCTGAATGTTATTCAATGATAATTTTTTTAATAATTTTTGCTGCATGGACAAATACTTTCATCAGTGATAGGTCATTAAGTTACCAAAGTTATTGCAATTTTGTTTTTAGCAGACATTTTTGCAGTGATAAAAGCTCAAATTTAAACCATTTTACTAACTGGAAATTGTAGGTTTTTCTCATTCATGGAGTAACTATCCTGTTTTTTCTTTCCTTTTCCACATTTTTTTTATTTATGAGAAGTAAATCAGTATAGCTCTACAAAATAATTGGTAGGATTTCAGAAACTCTGTAATGTAATGTTATAAATTTGAATTAATCTTTCTGCTACTTAATCAGGATTGTTTTTCTTTCTATTCTATCGAGCGAATTGCCACTTTTGTGAGGGAAAAATGCCATAAACAAGGGTATGTTTTTCATCGAACAGCATCTGGATCAACAATAGTATTTTATATAGAAACAAGATGCTAAACAAAAACAATCAAAATGGAAAGGGATTTTATTCAAAAATCTGGTGTCTTTGCGCAGCCTGAAGCTGAAACCTTTTGACTGGAAGCACGGCGGTGTGACTAAGCTGCAGGGAGTACACTTCTGCAGCTGTCCAAACAGTAGCTTCTGCAGCCTCTCTCAGCCCTGCAGCAACATGCTTGCTGCACCTCTATTCAGAAAGGTCAGGCTAAACCCTGACCACAGGTCTACCTCTGTCCTGGTATATGCCATGAGTCATGCATAAACATTCTGTGTCCTTCTATGGCCTCTCCAGTCTTTTCCCTGTAAATCTGAGGGGTCACTCGCCACGAGGTCACAGAGGCGAACACAGAAACAGAAGTTTTTCGGGAACCATCATAAACTCATCCTTTAAAGTCCCACTCTGACTATATTTTTATCTATTGTACAATTATTCCCAGTGGTCTTTTAATTAGTATTATGCAGTTTTTAGCCAAAATTTTTTTTAAAGATATATTTTCTGAAGTGCAGCAGAAGCTCATTCAAAATTTGCCTTTGGGTTGTGGGCGGGATTGTTGGTGTAGAGTTAACCCTACATTGATATCCCAGCATTCATTTGATTACACTCTTTCCCACTAGTTTACAGCCCCTCAAAACCCAAACCTAACATTAGGAAAAAAAAGTGACAAACAATATCGGAGCTATCCAGTCGTACAGTTTTGAGCCAGATACCAGCTCAGATGAGGAAAACAAAGACATTACTGAGTCTAATTGTCTGCAAACAGATGCTTTAGAATTGTAGCAGAGAGGGAAGACAGTCACAAATCAGAGCTTTTTCATACCAATGGTTTTTAATCTGCTCCTGATCCATCACTGTTTAAATAAAGAAATACATAGTGATAATCATAAATTATTTTGTATATGTCCTCCAGTATGAGAAAAATGCTACAAGAACACGTTAAAAACACCAAAAAAATGATATTCACTGGAGTGGGACTTTAACTAGTCGTTTATCTTTCCTTCCTGTTTAGATAAAAGCAGATCCAGTTCATATTTTTTAATTTAAGCTAGATCTTAGTTTTGTAATTGAATAAAAAGTTACTAATAAATAAGAGTTTATCAGAATAGACCCAAGATTTTAAAATGTAAAAGTGTAAAGAAAAAATAAAACAATGAGGAAAATGTGCATTTAAAAAATTTGCATTGACCAAAATAAAAAAATATGTTTTGGTGCTTTGAAAGATGTTCTGGTTTTCTCAAGGAACAGAGTAAAGAAAACTGCTTGAGCCGCTCCTAGTGATAGTTAATTACTTCCAAATGAGTTTGGGCAAAAGGGAAGGGCCTTTGTGTCCCTCCTAATTTCAATATCTCTGAAAGTTTGTTGAGTTTCCCAACTGAAAAACATCCAGGCACCCAGACTCTATTAAACAAACACATATACACCCATGTTTGTCTGGGAGTATTTTTTTCTTTTTTTATTGAAGGGGCAATCCAAGTATCCTACCATCAAGCAGGAAGCATGCCTTAAAAGTGAGCATGTGTGTGAAGCGAGATGGGAACAAACCTTTATCAGTCCCAGAATTCCCTTCAGGGCTCGGACCTCCTGCTCATTCCTCAGAGTAATCCTGAGGACTTGATCGCTGCAAAAAGAAAGAAAGAAAGAAAGAAAGAAACACAGTCATACGAATGTTGTGTTATCACTGGAATCAAATTGCCCTGAAGGGGTTTCTACAGCACTTCAATTCACTTTGATCAACTGTTGAGTGCACCTCTTTTCAAAAACATTTGGGCTGTGGAGTTGTGCAAAGAAACTTTTGTGCTTTTGTGGCTTTTGTGCGAGCCAAAGGTGACACTTATAGCAGATTTCAGATGGGAAATAAGGGATTTTTTTCTCTTCTAGAATCCAGTAGATGTCAGAGCCAATGACCAGCCAAGCAATCTGTCTGTTTTAGACACTAAGAACATCATTATAGGATTATATTTCCAGCTCTGCTGGCGGCACCTGGAACAGGTTTCTGGTTGATCCAGTAGCTGCAGCTGTTTACATTTTGCAAAAGTCCATCGATGTTATCTTACACAAATGCTGCAGACGTAAGCTTAATTTTTTTAATATTCAACATCTAAATACAACTAAGACATTGTTTTATTCTTATTATTCAGTTAAAAATTATACCTATTCTTTTAGTGACACAATAAAATGAAAAGTAGGACCTAAACAATAAGTCTGGTTACACAAAACCCTAGATGGGTTAGTCATAATAGGTTTTTGATTGAAACGCTTTAAGCAGATAATGCATACCATTCAAACTTTAGTTGCTTTTGAAAGCTAAAATAAATAGACTATTTTCATACAAGATGACAGTAAAATAGTTGACTAGTTTTCAAGAGGATACACCAAATTAACTAATATGAAAAATACAGAAGAAAATGTTTATGTCTTTGCTGATAAGTAGAACAAAACATGTAAGCAGAGAAGCTTGACAATGTTTGTAACTCAATCTGAAAAGCACATCCTTCATCTTGTTGTGCAACAAAACAGACAGTCTTTTTGTTAATCGTGAGTCTTCTAAAGTGAAAATCTTGCAGCCAAAATTTTAATTATGTTCTTTTTCTGACAACCTCTTGTTTTCTG
This sequence comes from Adrianichthys oophorus, assembly GCA_036245035.1. Lineage (NCBI taxonomy): Eukaryota > Metazoa > Chordata > Actinopteri > Beloniformes > Adrianichthyidae > Adrianichthys > Adrianichthys oophorus. The sequence goes on from BSAI01000108.1 coordinate 34,772,805, forward strand.
TCCTCTTAAAACCATAGAAAAGCTGCCTTTTTTGACACAGGACGCTGCAGATCTCAGTAAACAAACATTGGTAAAACCTTCTGATGTTTGGGGAGTTGAAGGACGTTGGAGTCCAGCATTAATGGAGACAAATGAGAAGTTATGGGTTAAACACAATTTTTTCAGTTGCTTTTTTTACATGTTTGCTCTCTTGGATGAAAGCAATTTGTTTCTGAGATGATCTAACCCAGGGCTCTGCAACATGGCCCAGTCATCCCTCCATTGTGGCTCATTGGCTTTGAAGAAAAACAATTTCAGTAAGCAACAGGTCTATTAATTTCTTTTAATAACTTTGTTAGTGTCTTTTAGATACGTTTTGTTATTTAGATTTAGATTTTAAACATGCGAGATAACTGAGAAAATGATGGTAAGAGTGGTTTATTTTTTAGAATAAGCTGAAAGCACATAAAAAAATCTGGATTCTACACCAACGTGTCATGTTAATATTCAAAAGTAATAGAAAATGTCATGTTTGAGTCAGCTTTCTTGCATTCAAGTAAACCTGCTGCAGCAAGAAGATCTAATTTGTCACAAGTTGTATTTCATTTTGAAATGAATTTATATGTGCTGCTGTAAAGAGTAAAACAATGTTAAAATTGTTATATAAAGAAAATTACTACACTTTTATAGTTCAGTTGCTGTAAAGTGTACAAATAAAGGGTATTTTTCTAAACAGTGAGGTTGGACTTTGCGCTTTTGCTTGGTTTTGTTCAGTCAAAAACTGGCCCAAATGTATCTTTTGGCATTAATGGTACCAGGCCCCTGGATCTAACTCTTATACCAAATGCATCTTTTTCATATTTTATCACTAAATGCTATAATTTTGTTAGTTTTCAAGAAAACTATTTTGTTAACATGTTAGTTTTGCAGACTTTTGGCTCATAGTGAGGAACATCAATCATCAGTTTGCACAAAATATTACAGTTTTAGATCTTACACTTATGATGTGAAGCAACTTATATTCCAAATCAGTTTGTGTGAGACAGAAAGGAGGCAGTTTTCACCAGTGACAGTCTCCCCTGCCCCTACATCAAAGGCTCTTTTGAAACAGGCTATAAATATCTTTACATACCAAAAGTCTTCTTGACTACATGTTTACTCAGATTACTTTTCAGCCTAACCAACTCAAAGTCTTCTTGACTTCAGAAATGTAACATAAAAGAGATAATTTGTAATTTTTCTTGGCTGTAAATCAGATTACCCCTCTGTGGGCCACACAAAGAGAGCTTGGAGTTGTGGTTTAGTTAATAACTCAAATAGATTATCCAAAGCATGTGTCGTTTAAACAAATAGGACAGGAAAGCCAGGTGAACGAATTAAATGTGAACTTTACGCAGATGTAATACGCAGATGTCAATAAAACGACAGATGGATCACCATTTTTGTTCATCCAAGATAAGATAGTGTAAATAACTGAATAGCATTTCCTGTCCTGTCTGTCTGTCTGTCTCTGCACTTGAACAGAAGTCAGGGCGGCCCCCATAAATTCAATGAATGAGAGTAGTGTGTGTGTACTCACCCTGCATAGCGGTTGTTGTAGAGAAACGCACCGGCAGGACTTAGCAGGGAGCTGTAGATCATCACAGACGCCAGTAAAGCGGAGACGCGAAATGCGCTCATAGAACTCTGAATCATCATCGTTGACCACAACATCAGAGAGTAGGAGACGACTTCCACGGTGCCGGTCAGCCGTGCGCCTCCGGAGCGCAAAGGGATCACGGCGCCTCGTTCTGCGCGCTTGGAAACCCTCTCCACATGTGGCGCAGAATCACACACACCACCTCCGCCGTAACAGTGGAGGGAGTTTGCAAGTTAGTTTTTGAAAATGAGGAGGGTCACAGTCACGTGGTCCCCAGTAGGCGAAGTCAAACTCTCCATCCCGACTTGAGCGCCAAAAGAAAGATTTGTGCAAACAATACACGCGTAAAATGAAAGATGTTTTTTTTAATTATTATAAAATGCAACAAATTTTACTGAAATCACTCAAGAAGTTTTATTAATGTGGGGAAAAGTATCAAATCCTTGTATGCATCATATACTGCTTATATAAGTTTCCTTAAACATTACTTTTGGAGCAAACACTAAAAAATAAAGAAGTGATGAGTTGGATAAATCTAATCAACATAGCCTTGATTGTGTTAACTGAGATCCTGAATCTGTCAACTACAATCTCTGTTGGAGTGTTGGCTCGAATCCTGCTGGAATTCCTCTGCGGAGCTGCAGACGACTCCTCCTTCTATTCCAGGCTTTTCGTGCCTCCGTTTGATTCCCCACTTATCACCCAACACGGTGATCAAATGTTTAAGTCAACTGCCTGCCTCCTTCTTTTGTGAGGGCATGGCAGCAGCGCATTTTTCTCATGCTTCTCTCCGGTGTCAACAGTAGGCCACCTGTTTTGCACCAATTACACTATCTCACAGGTCCCCAAACACACCCCTTCAGTCCCGCTTTCAGGCAGACGCGGCACTGTGCGCTCACTTAAAGCAAAGAAGGATGAAAAAATGTTCTCTCGAATTACATTTGATAAATGTTGCTGTTTTAAATTCGCCCTATCTAGAATAAAAGGCAACCAAAGACCTTATATGAGCACATTTAAGTTGTTGGTCTTATTCAGATCACAAATCATCATTCTGTTTTAAAAGTGTAAGCAAAAATAGCAAATATTTAATGAAAATGTTTTTGTGTCTACGCTGCAGGTCTGAAAATAATAGGTCATCTGTTTTTTTTTAAATAGATTTTTCTTTACCCCAAACAAACCTTCCACCTTAACAACACCAAAGCAACCCCAGACCATGACATTACCACCACATTGCTTGACAGGTGACGCCAGACACTATTGCAGGATTTTTTCCCCCAGTTGATCTGCAGCTAAGAAATGTTCTTCTGTATCATCATTACTTCAAATCATAAATCTGCCTTCGTTTTAAACAGAAATTGCGTATATTTTGAGTCAACTGGTCTAAACAGGTCTTTTTCTCTCCACAAATACCTTTGACCTTATTTTAGTTATAACAGAAACAGAACATTTACTCTTGTGTATGACTTCCTGAAACCAAATCTGCTTTAATTTTATGTTAAAAAGTTCTGAAATTAAATTTAGGAGATGTTTTTCATTTTTTCCCCCAAGTTTGATGTGAGTTTTTATGTTTCCACTGAATGTAAAGAGATTTTGTTTTCAGTTTTGTCAGGTTTCATGTTTCATAAGACTTTAAATTCAGCTTGTTGTTGTTTCAAATGGTAAAAGTCCTGGCAGTAAATGTTTTAAAAAGTAAAAAAAAAAAAACAAACAAGAAACCGTTAAGAAAAAAAGTGAGCTGCACTGACAGCGGCACACAGGGACATTCATAAAATGATGTTTTTACTTCATGCATATCATGTTCAGAGACCTACAGGGAGAACACGAACACTGGCACAGTAGTGTTTTTTTTTACATTAAGCACATGTTGGGTACTGTGATTCATGGCACTGCCTGGAGTCAGTTTGATGTTGTTTTCTTTACTCTGGACTGCATTCCTGACTGTGTGGTACATGTTTCAGGTTCTGGGTTGCGGTCTGCAGCAAAACGAAGGACTGAGCATCTCTTTAAGATGAACCCCAACAATTTTACAGCAGCATCCAGGCCTGCAAAAGTGACGTTTTTTTCTTCTTTGCTATCACATTTATTTAAAAAAAATGCTCCTTAGAATTTTCCAGTTTGGGATAGAAGAGGCAGTGAAACCAATTTGGAAGGGATTCCGACTCGAGAACTGGGGAGTGCAACAACAAAAGGTTTCTTAAGAACAGTCAAAATGCAGCTTAAATAAATTATAGATTTTTTTTAAATTAAAAAAGGTTTTTTTTCTACTTGTTAGCCAAAAATGAAAATTAGGATAAAAAGTCTATGAAAAAGTCATATTTAGATATTTCATCATTTGTAGTTCACTGAAACAGTTGTAAAAAAAAAATTCAAGTTTACTTTGAATCTGGTGTCACAAAAGAAAAAAAATCACCAGGGTTTAACAAGGTTTCCATTCTATATGTTGGGCAAAAAAAGTTTTTAACGCTTACATTAATTTTAATGGCTTTTTTAACTTTACCTCATTTTGCTAATATTTAATTGAAACGGTGAATGGCCAAGACTTATTTTGTGCTTTTCTACCTTTATCACACCTCAAGGTGCTCACACACAAACACACGCTGATGGTGGCAGAGATGCCACCCAGATCACAATGTGAGGTTCAGGGTCTTACTCATAGGCCCTTTGGGATGTAACACTGGCAAAAACTTGCTACCTTTTGATCAGAGGTTGACCGCTCTACCTCTGCGCCAAAGTAGCCCTATATTTAACTGCAAGAATTTTGTGACAACTTTCTCTCTTGATAAATAAGAAGGCTTGATTGAGTGACCATCTATTGAAATATTTCTGGGAATTTAACTGTGGTTTTCTTTGCCAAATGCTGATAGTTAATCTCAAACTTTATTTATAAAATGTCTATAAAAGGTAATAAAACAAATGTGGGCAAACCAGAGAGTGTAAAGGTTAGAAAAGGGAGTGCACACACCCCAGTTCTTTTACACTCATTGCATTGCTAATATTTTTTGCAAAAGTTAACCAAAAGGGAACCCTTTCTTTTACTTTGATGTTCCCTGAGTTCTTGTAACTCTTTACTTTAACTTGAGTTGATGCTTGCACTGTGCATTTAATTTTGCATCCAGTTTGTATTTGTTAGGATCCATTTGGTTAGGGTTTGCATTTACTATTTAAAGTAATCTGAGCTTGCCTTTTGCAATATTTAATCAAAAACTCCATTTTTAATATCTGCTTTTATTACTTTGCAATAAAACTGCCTTTCTTGCATGAAGAAATGTAAACTTACATTTCATTGTAATGGAAAAGTTGTTTGCAGTGAGTGGTGAGAGTTGGCATTTAACTGAAAAGAGTATATATTTGTCACTGAGTTTGCACAAATATCTGTAAAGAAAAGAAAAACAGCTTTACTTATTTATTTTATTGTGGTTTTCAGTACCCTCTAACATAAATGAAAAAACAAAAAAGTCAAAAGGCTTAAACAAAATCCATGCAGTCGAGTAAGTCTTTGTCAGAAACTTACCAGGAATTTGTTGCACTGCTTATCTTTCCTTTTGTTACGCACCAGTGCAAGAAAAACTGAAGCACATTTACCACAAAGAAGTGATTGTGACCTGCTGCAGCTACAAGCTGAGAAGAATGCTGTTTTTGTACGAGGATATTTTGAACTTTGGAGAAGGTTTTACTTTTACCTATTAGTGGACCCCTTTTCTGAGCAAACAACTTTTTTTCTGGTTTTTACTTTTACAGGCGCTTGTTGTAGAAGTTTCCATGTTCTCCTCATGCATGCATGGGCACTCCAGCTTCCTCTCACAGTCCAAAAACATGCTTCATAGGATAATTGGAGTCTCTAAATTGTCCCAAGGCATGCATGTGAGTGTGTGTGTGGCCCTGCAACAGACTGAGGACCTGTTTAGGTCATCCAATAGAAGCTGGGTTGGTTCCAGCCTCCCCGTGACCCCAAGAAGCATTCAGTGGGTTCTGAAGATGAATGGATTGGTGGATAAGCCTGTTTTTTTTACTTGTTTTCTGCTGATTTATGTGTTAAAATCACAAAAATTCTTGAACACTACCCAACAGTGGTCCATCTATGTGAGCTATGTTTGTTTTTGCTGCTCTGCACTGATTAACTGTACAGCCTTTGCACAGAAATAATGTTTGCATCAGCTTAAATTAACACTGTTATCATCCCTTGTGCTTAATGTGTCATTCATGCAAAAGTGTTTCATGCCAGATGACTCTCTTTTACCCAAAAAAAGAATAGAAGAAGTCTTGGCAGCATTTCCCAATCCATAAAGATTAGCTAAATCACATGAGGGATGTTATTTCTACGGATCAAGTCATAATAAAAAGTAATGGTCCGGAAATTCACCTGAGCTGTGAACCTAAAACTGCAATTAAGCAGTCTTTCTGCAATCTTTCTGCAAAATGCCACCAGAATCTACAATTTTTTTTCCCACCAAAGGATTGAGTTTTGATTTTTTCCCCCAATCCTAAACAAACGTCTACATGGATTTAAAAACCAGCACTGCCCTCTAGTGGCTGCAAAGGTTCAGTACAACAAAGTTCTTCCACCTGCTGGACCTGGAAAATATGCAGTACCTTCTTAGACCACTAGAGTATGGTGCAGGTCAAGATTTCCTCCCATTTAAGGACCAATCCATAACTCACTAAACCGAATGAATCACAACTTAGACCTACAGTAGCAAATTGAACTCTCCCTCTGGTGCTGGTAAAGTAGGCCACCCTCCTTGTTTGTCTTGTCCCTGCTGACAATGTTGCAACCATGGATTAAAGTTCCCAAACTCACAGCAAAACTCACTCACAGTCTGAGATGTTATTCTCTCTGCCTCATTATCTCCATTTCAGTAAAACATTTTTGAAAGATTGTTTAAACCAGAACAGTTTCAGAGGTGAATGTGTTCCCATTTGCACCAAATTGCCCCAGTTGCTTTCTAATGCAAAACATAAACACTTCACCTGCAAGAAACTCCTCCAGCTCTGCAGTGAGAGCTGAGAGTCAGAGGGGCTGCGATAAGTGTTGAGCTCAGTAAGAGGAAATTAATGTCCTGATTAAAGCCTGATTAATTACATGTCATAGTTTGTAGATGCAGGCTTGAATAATTTGCCTTGCAGCAGTTTGTGCTGGTACAGCTTGCACACTCCCATTCAATGGGATATTTTTTTTAATTACATCATTAGGAAAAGAACATCACAATTGTTTGTTTGAATGTTCCAGAAAAACAGTTTTACAAAAGGCAGAGCCACTTAAAGTCACAATATTCGAACATATAAATTACAGCTATGCAACTATTTGGCAGATAAAATCAATTATGCAATGAAAATAAAGCAGAAAATATCTGATTTCTTCAAGTAAAACCAAAAATTCTTAAGTAAAATGATAAAAAGAACAACATTGGGTTTCTTTTAGTTTTGCACAGATCACAACACGATTGGAAGCTAGTTTTCTGTGTTTTTCTGGCCACCTGTGTCTCACTTCCTCTGAAAGTAAGTGTTTTGGATTCTGTGTCTGCACTCTCTTAGTGAGGAAACTAAAACAAAGGGGCAGTCTATGGAGAGGCCTGGTCAAGAGCTGAGACTCAGAGGCAGAATGTGATTAGTCTGTAAGTCACTGACAAATACAAGCAGCATTTAATGAAAAGGGGTCCAGGAGTGTGCTGTTTATTTTTGCTGTTCTTCCTTGCTCAGGTTTGCCAATGTAGCTGGGGATGGAAATAGTTGGGCGAGCATGTATAGAGTGAAACAACTAATTTAGTGTCTTTTTTTTTTTGTTGCAGGTTTGTTCAATTTTGACAAAACATTCCATTTCTTTTTTTGCCGCAGACCCATTGCCTCCGTGACGACATGACAAAAGTATTTATTTGACAGAGTAAAGTTGAGATCATGCAAATCAGCCTTTACTTTAGTCACCGGGACATTCATACTTCAAAGAAAGATTTTTCTTTAAATAGAAAATACTGGAGCTGCACCATGGTGTAGTGGTTAGGACCCTCACAAAGGTTTAATTCCTGCATGGAGTTTACTGGTTATGCATGTGTGAATTTTCTCAGACAGCACCAAAAATGTGTTGACTGGGGATGCTCAATTTCCTATTATGGACATGAGTGTGTATGTTTTTGTGCGCCCAGCAATGGGTTGACAAACTGTCCAGGGTGTTCTGCCATGAAGTAACAGGGATAGACTCCAGCAACACTGAACAAGTGCTACACAGGACGAATCAAGAATCAAAGATGTGTAGCCAGAGAATATTAATTAATTAATTTAAAATGTAGTCTTTTATATATACTTGGAAAAAGAAAAAAGAGATTTAAAAAGGATGGGGGTCTTTTTCTAGCTATTTTGTTTTAAAAATTCCTGAAATAGCTTTTATTTATTTTTTTCTTACATAATTTGCAAATGTCCAGCCTGCACACAATTCAATAAGGAAAAGTAAAGACAAGATTTTGATTAGTTTATAAATGAACTAAATGATTAAAAACATTATATAAAAAGGTTTTGTTGCTCTATACTAGTAGAGGTAAGCTTGCAATCTGAAGATTAGCAGTTTGAAGTACATTATTAACTTGTACTAAAAATGTAAAATCTAATCCCAAAGAGCATCATATTATTGAGGTAACATTAATTTAATTTCAAATGTAATGCCTTAAATTAAATAAAAATTGCTGATAGCATGTCAATTTTGATCTTTCTGACTTTAAAGCATGCTTATTATTTTATTTCACTACAATGATGCTATATTTTTTAAACTAACATTGTCAAACAGAGTTTGAAAGGATGAAAATAACAAATACATTTTCAAATTATTGGTAAAAATGCTTTTCAAAAATATAAGAAGCTGCAAAAAGCCAAAAACCCGTATAAATATTTTTTTCCCTCTGAGCGGGTGCCCTTCAGTAAGTTTTTTATCTAACTCTTGTCCCACAGAGTTCAGTTTGCCAAGTTTATTTTATTTTGTAAGTGCAGATAGTCAAACAAAATCGTTGTCTTTTCAAGTTAAAGTACCGGTGTTCACGCCAGGGCATTTAAAAAGAACAAACCCGCTGTCTGTTCTGCTGATCTGCTTTTATTTTGACAGCAGTAAACGGAAATCAGCCGCAGTTTCCGTCCTACTTGACTCTGGTCCACAATGTTTGGAGGAGGCTGGGACAGGATGAAGGTCCGAGGAGACACATGGACTCAACTTTAATTGGACTGTCGTCGCAGCAGTGTTCAGCCGCTGTTTTTCACTGTTTGGCAACTTTATTAAAAAGAAAAAAAAATAATAATAAAAGAAAGGCGTCACATTTTAAGACTATTTTGCTCGTGAAGGAGTCGTAGAGACACCGGTTGCTCCTCGACTTTGGAACTTTTTTTTGCCCTCCCTGCATCCGAATCCTGCTTTGTGATGTGAAACCGCGAGCGGCGGAGGCAAGTAAAGCATCTTTTTCTACTTTGAAAGCCCCAAAAATGACAGAGGAAAGCAGGAACGAGCACAGAGCCGAGAGCGGTAAGGACTTGGAGAAACAGCTGCGTCTGCGCGTCTGCGTCCTGAACGAACTCCTGAAGACAGAACGGGATTATGTCGGGACGCTGGAGTTCCTCTCGGTGAGTATTGAAAACGGTTAAAGTGGTTTTTTGGTTACGAAATCTCACCAACACTGATCAATGTATAAGTTAAGCGAGCCATCCTCTTTAGTATGCATGCTTCATCGGGTAGCAGAGAGATGATCTGACAGAAATCAGACTTTTAAACAAAACATTTTATTTGATTTGAAAGATGCAAATATTACAGAGAGATATCTGTAGCACTTTGCTTTTGGGCTTCATCCTTCTGATGGAGATCTTATCCCTGCAGCCTGCAAGTGTGAAATTGAAGGGGCAGGCACAAAGAGGCACTGCACAGTTGGTGTCCCCTTTAATCCTCCTCTGAGGCTGCTCATGGGATGTTTAAGACTCACATGGGGTTATTGGACATCTCCCACACTGAAGGGGTTTGTGTGGTGACTCTATGCTTACCAAATTGAAAAAAAAGGTCTATATATATATATATATATATAATCATTTTGCAGTCATATGTTGTGCACACATTAAGATTAATTCTTTAGGTTAATTCTCCTGGTAAGAATTGAAACAGATGGCCCCCAAAGTTATGCAATGATAAGCTCAAATTCACCCAGAAAATTGTGTAACAACTTTTTTTCCCTGAGAGAATTTGTCACACCCAAGCAGCCAACTCCTGTCTTGTGCTGCGCTTATTATGACTCCATCACACAATTACTGCCCTTGCCACAGAGCATAAAAATCACATGCGAAGGCATATGCTGCCTCATCAACTCCATATGGCATGAGTTTTGCTGGAGGCAGCACAGGTGAACTCAAATGAAAACCATCGGAGTTGGCCACACATCTGCAGGATCGTAGAAGTCACGAGCCTTCTGGTTAACAGCACAGCAAAAATGGAGTCCCAAAGTTTACAGAAGAATGTGCTTCTTTCCTGATGGCATTTTAAAAAAGGCTTGGATTTCTAACATTAGAAGGGATCGCTAGCATGTTCTAAGTCTGGCCCTTGGGTTAAGTGGGGCCTGCATTCAAATTTCAACTGGACTGCAGACTCCTTTCATAAAACCAATAACATGCAGCCCCCAGCACTTTCTAAAATCGGTGTGTACGATTTCTTGATTGTGAATGACTAAATAACATTTTAAGCCATTGTACACTTGTGGCAGCACTTCCGCGCGACCCTTCTGTGACACTTTTTAGCATATTTCTAAAATGTCAACCGTAAATAAAAAAGAAAAGTTGATAGTGAGGTTTACCACCTCAGGGACAAGTGGAAATGGGCATATTTATTCAATGGAAAGTGAAAAAATATTGTCTACCTTAAATGCCAAGAGACCGTGGCTGTTTTCAAGGAGTTCAATATCAAAAGAAACCACCAGACAAGACATGCTATCTACGACAAGCTAACTGGGAATGAGCATTGTTAAAAATTGACAGTAATTTTGGTAAATCTTATGTAGAAGTATTTGTTTTCTATGTAAAGAATTGTCTCTGCGACAGACTGGTGACCTGTCCAGGTTACCTTTGCCAAGTTAGGCTCTGGGAGCCGTGTGACCCCAAAAGGTACTCAGTTAAGAAGATGATGGATGGATATGAAGAAATGCAAAGTGTGCTAAAGCAACAAAATTTTCATTAAATATTTCTTTGCAATTAATGGTATTAAAATTGTTCAAAGAATGTCAGGCCGAATGGCTTTCCCTCAAACATTTTCACTTCACCAAGGCCGAATCCAAATTGTTCACCTATCTCTCTGGCTACACCATATTGCTCTAATCATAGGGGCATTTGGAACTGTAGTGGTGTCCGACTATGTTGTTTTAAAGAGGAGCTGTAGCAACTTAGGGCTGGCTATCCCTTTGCTGGTAGGGTAATCGACGTGGAGGAGAAACACATTTCTTCACGTGGGTGTGCTCTGAAGCACAGAAGTTTACATTCAAATGTAAGTAGTGACTTTTTTGTTTTAGCATGACTTTTTAAAGTTATAAAACCCATGTTGTTATGTGTTTTTTGAGTGCTAGCAGCTACGTGCTTGTGAAGATGACCGGCGACTATTCATGACCTCATCGAGCGGTGGGAGCGTCCAGATTTGAAGACAATTTTTTTCCAAATCTCTCTGCCTGTAGGGCTAAATGTAGGGGTAGGGAGAAGCCATAGTGGTAGGGAAGCAATTCAGATTCTGCCTAAATTTGACCCTCTTGGCAAGAAATTTGGATACCATTAGTATAGTGTGAAAGAACAGAGATGGGGCTTGCATTGGGGGAATGTGTCTTCTGCCCTGGTGATAGGTGTTTTGGGAATGCAGCCACCCTTCCTTTATCTTCTCTGCTGTGATGGATCTGAGATTCCCATTAAAGCTTCCTGATCATCACAAGGCTTTTGAGTTCTGGCTAGGAAAATCAAGATGGAAGGAAGCATCAGTTTGAGATGGAACAGTGCAAGAAAGCTCTGGTCAGTCCTGTTCTAGACGACGTGGTTGTGTGGTGATAGCAAGGTTGCAATAGGAAGCTGAAGTCGCTCTAATCCGCAGCTGCATCTTCTTGGAAATCCCGCAGAGGATTGTGGGAGACACTGAAGATGATCAAAGAGTAGCTCCACTGTGGAGCAGGGTCACATTTGAGACTTTCATCTGAACAGAGAATCACACATTGGACTCTGCCACTTCCACAGCTTAAAACAACACCATTCTGCATGTCCTAAGGTCACAATGCTACCTCCCCCTCTGTGTGAGACCTGGGGGTTCAAATCCAGAGGTTTCTGGGAACCAAAATGGAGAGAAAACTTCCAGAAGGGTGAAAGGGAAGCGATTTGTGATCCCACAGTAGATATAGCCTGCAGGAGGGTAAAGGGAAGGGGGCTGCTCTCTCTGGGAGCTCCTGGGCTCGTTGTCTTTCTTCTTAACCATATTTCCTGGAGGAGGAATTCCTCTGAGGTTAGGAAATGTTGCAGAACAATGAGGCTGTGGTCAGTTGGCAAAGTTGAACTGTAGAGCTAAGATTGTTTCTGCTGATCCAGGGGACCTAAACACAATACCCAAAAGACGTGTTTTACCGTTGTGGAAAGCAGTGGATGATTAGAGTCAACATGTCCCAGGACAGCCTGAGCTCATTGTCTGTGATATTCTTTCGTTTGTGGGAAAACATACAGATTAAATATTGGAAAGTCAAGAACTGATTTTCCTAGAATTCCCTTTCGGATTTGGATCCACCTTTTACCCCCATTAGACTAAATGTCAGCAGTAATAGTTGGAAAGCTCCAGGAAAGCTGTGTGATACATTTCCTCCGTTTTACATAATGAACAAATTTAGTTCCAGATAAATGGGCGGCGGTGGATGCTGGTGTTTATCTTGGACAGCTACAGCAAAATGATAGTTGTTCTTAGCAAGTGGTGCAATGCAAAGAAAAATCAAAGAGAAGCGTAAACAGATGAGCTGCTCACATTTTTGCTGTTTTCTGCTTACACTGTCTGAGGAAATGCTTTTCTTAGAGCAATCACAGAGGGCTCGTGTAATAATCTCTCAGGACAGGGAATCCAACAGTCAATGAAGGGGTATGGGGGGGATACATGTCCCGATCCTGGAGGAAGATCTGAGCCAGAACTTAACTAAATATATTCCAAAGAGCTCTGCAGTACATTAAGTGGTCCCTTTGCTGCTGCCATCCGTCTCTAACAGAGCATGCTGTAATATGAGTGTAATATTTAAAACGTTTTAATCCTGTGAATCAAGTCTGATTTTGAAAAAGTTTTGGAGCTTGTAGCCCAACAAAATCGCCATCTTTTTTTTCCTTTTTTCTAAAAGCAGTATTATAATATTGTGGTCAGTCTTTCCAGGGATTTATGGGAGAAAGGGTCAATACATGTCTTTGAAAATTGAGATACAGGAAGTAGGAAATTGTGGCCTAATGGAGAAAACAGAAAATGAGCATTTAATAGCACCTTGAGACCGAGCAGCTCAAGCCAATGCTGTTTGTGTTTGGAGATTCCCTTTCACTCTCTATGGATTTTTTTTTTCACATCCTGGATGGAATAGTTGCTCTAGGAGAAGCCGCAGAACCAAGAGGGTTTGTTGTGTGCTTGTAATGTATGACCCATGGAAGGTCCTCCTGACGGGGGTCAGGTCAAGGGTCATATCCTCTGGACACGCTATGGATGATCCTAAAGGTTAAAGCCTGTTGTTCCTATCTCTTTCCTGTCTGTTAATCAAGCAGATGTCCTGGTAGTGTTCAGCTACTTCCTTTGTCCAGAATGATTGAAAAAAGCACAGACGATTCTGCTGTCAATATAATACAAACTTTTAAATGTTATGCATACTAAGGGTTTTATATTTGATTTGTTTGGTATTATGCAGCCATAAAGAATGTCAGATGTTTACACCTTTTTGCAGGTTTGATGTAAAATTATGTAGCCTTATAAACATTTGCTGTTATGTACAACTACAACTAGAAAAACAGTTCTAATTGAAAAACGCAAATGTTTAATGCTGGTAAAATTTACTTAAACAGTGAACAAAACACCAAGTGAGCAAACATCAAGCGAGTTCATGATTCTCTAGTTTCTTTAGGGCAGTGGTTACCTACCCCTGGGCTGCGAAGAAGTAGTGGTTCGCGGTACAGCTGGAAAAAACATAGGAAATTAGGAAAAAACACAACCTGCATTTATTCATAATCTGATTCTGAAGGAACTTTTATTTTATAAAATTACTGACCAACACCCAACTCGTTTTTGACTCATATCAAGTTGCTTGGTCACATGCCGATAATACAATGAAGGTAGCTGCGCCGATCGCTAAGTTGAAAACTCAGTTGAAATCCACAATCTAGTAAGGTTAACAAAAAACAAACATATTTGGAAAGTTTATTTTTGCAGAAAAAAAAAAAGAAGAAGAGCCTTCGACTTTAAAATAAAAGAAATCTGCATTAACAGACATAAACCAGGAGTCTTTACTCCAAATATGGATTTATTGTTTGCAACAGTTGTTCCCACACACCATAATACATAATATTCAGCAAGCGGCTGTCCAATGTTACAAGGACGCTGCCAATAAAGTTGCTCAAACCGTGGATTCATGGTTATTAATCACATGTTTATTAATATATTTTGAAAATACCAGTTTTAGCGACTGTTTATGTTGTTTTTTTGTGTTTATCCGTCGCACCAAAAAGTCAGACAAGGCTGAAGTTTGTGTCTGATTTTGTAGCTTCCACTTTGACAGTTATGGGTTAAGGGAAAATCTATATTACATCTTTATTAGTTGTGTCACAAATCTATTTACAAAGTTAAAAGTTTAAACCAGCTCCAGATATTTTACAAAAGTTGCAGAGAAACTTTACCTTTATAGGTTAAGGGAAACTGAAGGCTAAAAGAAAAAATTCAGGCGCCCAATTCAGCTTCTTACAGGCTGGTCCGTGAAAATATTGTCTGACATTAAACCAGCCAGTGGCCGGAAAAAGGTTGGAGACCACTGCTTTAGGGAACAATTTGCTGTTTGTAACTATTTTGTCAAGACACAAACCCCTACTAACCCCTTGCCTATCTCAAAATGGTCAACCACACAATAGATATGAGTCTAAAACCTGTTAGTTCCCCCATTGCACGACTGAATGCTTGTTTACAACCATTGTCCAGATAAGGAGCTTGATATGGTCTTATCTCCAAGAGCGCAGTGTCTGCTGACTGGCTCTCAGTACATGTTTATTTGTTCTTGTTGGGACACAGCTCTGCTGGAAACCTCACAAATATGTGGCATTAGAAACAAACTGACCTGTATGTATGCCCACTCAATCTCTCCTATTTGACTACAAGTAGGGAATCGTGGGAAAAACGGGTAACCTTTTTCAGAAAACTGGGAATTTGTAATT
This sequence comes from Adrianichthys oophorus, assembly GCA_036245035.1. Taxonomy (NCBI): domain Eukaryota; kingdom Metazoa; phylum Chordata; class Actinopteri; order Beloniformes; family Adrianichthyidae; genus Adrianichthys; species Adrianichthys oophorus. Next base: position 34,787,827 of record BSAI01000108.1, read on the forward strand.
TCCAAAGGTTGAAGTTGACAATTTAGGAAAGATTATGAATTAATACTACTTTAGGCCAAAAAATGAACAAAGACAGTCATATGGGACGCAGGTAAACTGAGATTAAAACACTTTTTACCTTTTTTCCCACCAACCTCCTCTTACATCACTTCGTACCTCGGTTAGTTTTAATGGATTATGTGGACTGATTCTCATTTGCAAAAATGTTCAAAAACCAAGTTTAAGTTTTTAGATCCAGCAGCCATTGTGTACTGTGGTAGTCCATAGTATATTTATTTTGAAGAAAAACTTCATTATAACATTCCAGTACTGAAACACTGTTTGTGTAAAATGTGTGCCGGCTCCACCAACAAACTATAAAAAGTATTCAAAGCATTATCAAGTGGAATGGTGTTATAATAACCTGGACACGCCATTAGGTCAAGTTTTTCCCTCAATGAAGTTTTTTATGACAACTCATTGATCTGCAATTCAGCACTCTTTTACATTTCAATAAAAAGCTGACATTTTGATGGACGTCATCTCAAATGCAGAACATGGAAGGGGTTAAAGGTACACATGGTTAGATCCTTCTCTTTACTCTCCTAATTGGATTTGGATAGATTCTACAGTTTTTTCTGCCCTTCCTTTGATGTTCCTGAACCCACAAAGTTGCTGACCTGCAATTCAATGTGTCACTGCTAAAAAGCACTTACTTGGCTTCCATTTAATATTTTTACCTTGAATGTACGGTACCTTTAACTTATGTCACTTTCCCTCACAGCCTGTCCTTTCTAAAACGTCTTTTCATTTCTTCTTTCAGTTGCCCCTTACAGTTTAGGCAACTGTAACTTCCTGCTTTATCAGTAGGTGCATTCCGCTGCATTAGTATGCACAAATATGATTAGCACCTTATCTCAAAGAAAACTGTGCTTCATAAAACTTGAGAAGAATCCAGTTTTGAAACATTGGGTGAAGCAACTTTTTCTGCATGTTTTAATATATCTTTTTACTTAGCAAAAAGCACATTTCTTTTTTTTTTTTTAAGTTTTAGCTAAAATTGCTGATGAATAACGAATATCCTGCAAACCCCCAATTAGATTTTAAGAAGTACATTTTTGATTAAATATGAGATTCAGTTGGGATTGTAGTTCACTGTGTCAGGTCATGCACACCTTTTCTGGTGCTCCCTTGCACTGCAGAGGGTGCATTAGCTTTGTATCACAGGCTGGTTTTTTGCACAGAATTTCCTTCCTTCCTGGACCTCCCTGTCTTTACATTTTGCCTCGTGTTTCCTGCTTCATGCAAGCTCAGACCCCTTCCTACCTCTTACTCTGCCTCAACGAAAGCAGAGAAAGCTCAACCTTTGGCCCACCTCACTTTATGGATCTTGACAGCACTATGTAATGAATCTGTTCAGCGTCTTTTGCTCAGGATCTTACCTGTCGGCCTTTAGGATAGTGCCAGCTTCCTTGTTGGCATGGTTTTTATTTGCTTCTTTCAGGCAAATTTGGGACTGCAGTGACATTTCTTTTTGAGGATGAGTGAGAGTGCTGTCAGTCTTACAGACATTGTATATTATTTGGCACGCTTCAATGCTTCAAACCCACCAGTACACTTATTGAGATCAACATCACTACAGTAAAGAGATGCTGCTGGAAATTTAAGTATTTAGGTTTATCCTAAATAAAAAAAAAACTGCGCAAGTTATGGCCTTTGAAAAGGATTCGCTGGGTAAACATCTTCCAGATAGCCTCACACTTTCTCTTATGTTTGTATTTAGTTCTTTTCTTATCTGTCTGGTTCAGATTTTTTTTCCTGAAGGTATTGTATGACTCTGTTGTATAAATATTTTTTTTTACTGTGGTTAAACAGTTCTCCAAATGATGCAGGTGGCAGATGCATAAACATACATGATGCAGAAAATGTATGAGATGCAGGTGTTGGTGTAAGCTTCACGTGGCTGCATTAAAACGTTCTCACCTATTTTTCAGTTTTAATGAAAATTATTAAATATACTTAAAAATAATCCAAATCAATTTTGTTATATGTGAAGGATACCTAATGTCACGTAAACAGGAAAATGTGAAGCTTTTACACCAACAGAATCAGAAAAAGCTTTATGCGTTGCTTCAGGTTTCCAAAGGTCTATCCATCCATCATCTAAATTCCCTGAATCCCCTCTGGGACCACAGGGCTGCTGGTGCCTATCCCAACTACTTTTGGGTGAAGGCAGGGTACAGCCTGGACAGCCCTGCCACTCTGTCGCAGGGTCACACAACCCCACACACCCTCATATTTCCTTGAAGGGGACAATTTAGGATCATCAGTTAACCTAGAAAGCCATGTTTTTGGATGCCAGAGTGCCCGGAAACAATCAATGCATGCACAAGGAGAACATGCAAACTCCACTCTGAAAGAGCCCAGCTGAGATTTGAACTAGGGCCTTCACAGTGTGAGACGACAACTACACAACTGTGCAATTATGTGTTTCCAAAAGTCTTTAAATTAATAAGTCAGCTCTGTTTCTAGTATTTTCAATGTTTGTCTCTATCGTATAATGCAGCTTCATTAAAGTTTCATTAGGGTCAGGTAAAGCACAATTTCCCTAGAATCTGGATTCTGAATCAACAGGACAGTTGAGCCTCTCAAGCAGAAATCCCAAACAATGCTTTTCTTTGTCTACATGGATCTCATCATCTGGGTGGGATCTGGGTGGACAAGACAAGGGTAGGAGGATACAGCTGAATATACAAAGCAACTTTTCAGATGGAACAGAGCACATAAAAACAATACTTCCTATGAAAATAGTTAACTAAATAACTACAGAGAAATTTAAGAAGGGTGAAAAGAAAGAAAGATCTGACGACTAATGACGTTTAGAATACTCACAATTCTGATCATTTATCTTGAAAATCAGTGATTTGGTGTGTGGTGCTGCTGACAATGCCAACAAATCAGCAAATGATGTGTAAAGGTTTGAGTTTTGGTCTCCAAACTTTATACTCAATGTGGGTTTTTGAAAAAAGCTCTTTTTCATTTGTGAATATCTCTATGATAAATGAAATGGATCCATTCCTGCAGGCATCATTTCATGCTCCTTTCGGTCTTATGTTGGTCGTACCGAGGACTCGCTTGAAGCCAAACACTGAATGCAGACTTGTTAAGTTATCATGATGAAAAGCTGTGTAACAGGTTTTTTTGTGTAGAAAAAAAGTCAGGAAAAACATCAAAGAGTAGAAAACTTTCTGAACTTCTTCAGTCAATAAAGTTTTTTTTTTCCTAAAGAAAGCGTCTAAAGACTTTGCAATTTTGGTGAGAGTATATTTTCTTTCAGTCTTACTACTTATGACAACACCTCCTTTTCAAACATATTTGTGCCGAAGAGCTTAAGTAGCCACAAATCTCAGAATACTTTTAGCGAGTCTGCATTTCCAAACAATGGAAACAAATCAGAAATGAAATTTGGCCCATGTTAATAAGATGGAAAGGCCAGGGTGACTCTTGGAGGTGTCGTCTGGCCTTAATGGAGGGAACTCGGTTCTGGCTTATTGGATGAATTCTCTACAAAGTGCCTTTTTTCTCATTTCAGATTTCTCCCAGTAGGGTCTAGCTCTTTGGTTTGTACTTAAAGGAGGCTAAGTTTGCCATTTGCCAGGACCTGGTTCTCTGTGTCAAACTGTGTGTGTGTGTGTGGCAAGCCCCTGGGCAGAAGATTTTACCCCATGATGTTGAACTTTGGTTTAAAAGTAGCTCTCCTGTTCAGGAAATGAAGTCACCTTATCCTCCCCATTTGGCTGTTTTATTGAAAAAAAAAAGTACTTTTTCTTTCCTGCTGAAATCCCTTGCATAATTTATTCCTCCTCTCCATCTCTGCAGTCTCATTTTCTCAAAAGTACATTGAGTGACTCAGGGGCTTTCAGAGCTTGTTGCCCATTCATTCCGAGCAGCATGCTCACTTGTTGTCTCTTGTCATAGCAGTTTATTTTCCCACTGTACTCTACACTCCCAAGAGAATGATGAATGATTAATACAAATATGCACACATATGTAATTATATATATATTTTTTGTGCTCCTCTGGTGTCGATGTGCAAAGCTTCACAGTCTAGTAACTCACTCCATTGGGGTCTGTAATGTGGAAGCTGCTGTTTGTGTACCATTCTACAGTTTTGGAACAGACTTTACTGCTCCCTATCTCTTTTTTTCTAACGATAAAATATTCAAACGAATGTGCATGCATGGTGATATTTTGGATGTTTACACATCTGTTTGTTTAGCCTCCTGAGAGAAAAAAGCAACAGTCGACAAAAGTGGCAGATGGTTTAGGATAGAACTGTTTGTTCTTTTAAGGTTTTAATTTATTAGGAACAGACTTTACATTATTACTTCATTTCCTATTGTTCTGAGAAGGTTTTTGAACTAAACCAGTTTGTTGTTGCTTTGTGCACTCATTCCCTTTTTTAAATAAAGCTGAATGACCAGTTTAATGATAGGTATTCTGCATTTGGTCCACAAGGACCTAAAGTAGTTCTATTGCATGTAGTACATCAAACACACCCCTGCCTGCTCCTGCCTACTTGTCTGTCCACTTGTTCAGCTTCAATGCAAAAAACAGATGTTTGAGGCTGGCTTTGTTCTCACTTCAGACTGTAGAATGGAAGCAGCTTGGGAGCCTTCTCGTCTTTTTTTTTTTTTAAATCAGTACAACTGTTTGCATTGCTTTTCTCTTTTGCAGCAATGATTTTAGTTGCTCACTTTCTTGAATACTGATCCACTATTTTTTAGTTTTTTTTGTTTTCCATGCACTTCTCAAGAACTGTATCCTTTCTCTCATCCTAGTACAAGTGATCTAGCTATTACTTGGGGAATAAAACTAACACACACTTTTATTTTGAAGTGCATGACATTTTTTTTTGTTGCCACTGCTCTCTTACATGTTCTAAGAAGGAAGTGGTCTTTGTTTTAACCAAACATTCATGCAGTAATTTGTCTTTTTTATTGACAGAGAGATAAACAAATGCAGTGAGAGTGGTTAGTTTTCCGCCAATTGTGTCTTTTTAATCTGGCGGAGAAATGCCAGTAGGGTAACATTACATAACGTCCATTCATAAAGTGTCTTAAACTAGGTCGTTCTCTGGTCAGCCAGTCTGGCCTTCTTCTTTCCTGTATGCTCCAAAGCACTACAGGGATTAGCTGCCCATCTCCTGCCAGAGTGCATATTTTAAAAAAACTCCAATTATTTATTGAGCTGTCACTCCAACCAAGGAGGTTCGATCCTCCCTTCAAGCAGCTTCTATGTCATGCTAAGTCTGCGGTTGAAGGCTCTGTGGTTAGGCTTGCACATCAGCAAACTGAACCTGAAATCAGCTTCTCCATTCTTATTTTAGCGTGACAGCAAAGTCTGGTCATTATTGCTTTTTTTTTTTCTTTTCTTTTTTCCAAACCTGAGCACCACTGCATGAGGCAGTGCTGCCTTGATTTCCACCCCCACATCCTTGTAGCCCACAGCAAGAGGCCCGTTGTTGATTAATGGCATGTTGGGCCACATGCAGTTATTGGACCAATCTATTCATCACAGCCATCTGGTCTGGTGGAATAATGAAAACTTTAATGGGGTTTAAATGTGTAGGCTACCTTTCAGCTATCATAGTGAAAATCCAGGTGATTATACCTGGGCCTCAGGGAACAATGTGACTGTCTGAGAAAGTTTCTTTTTTTCGTCCTTTTTTAAACATATGAACGGATTTTTAGTAAAACTCATGATAGTGACGGACAAAGGCTCTGAACACGTTTTTCTGCATGCATAAGGAAGAATAGCTGTCATCTTGGACTGACTTTTACTTGAATTGGAAGGAATTCTGGAAGAAAAGGCACAGCTGTTACACAACTTCATATCCTTCCTATCAAAAGCTGTCCTCATGCTGCCAAATATCTTGTTTTAGAGCTTTTTCCTGTTGAGTTTCTGCTTCTGGTGAAGTTCTGTCCCGTGTTTAGACATCATAAACTCCCACAACAAAGAATGTCCAGAGATTACAGCCCCCTTTTAGGAATTCAATTGTGAGGACAAAGAATGTTTCCATAGTAAACGGATGTAGGGAAAATCGTTTCAACTTTTTAAAATTTGCATCTATTTTTATACCAGAAATAGCAATTAAAACTGTGTTTTTCTCTGTGCTTAAGTTTACGTAAAATCCCCCATGCAAATACATTCAAGATACAAACAAGCTGCACAATGTGGTAGGGTTGTCCCATACCAAAAACATGAAAATGGGGTTAAAGTCCCATTCACCCTCTGTACTGGTACTGTTTCTATAAATTCCAGTCAGCCAGCTTCCCCATTCACTGTTCATGGCACCATTCCAGGACCCGTTCCTAAACAAGGCTGTCTGGCAGTCTCTTCGGATGACACATGTACAATTCAAAGAATAGATTGAACAACTGTTTAGCCACTGTGTATTTTATATGTGTAAGGTTTATTCTGAAAACTGCAACACACAGATTTTAAAGTTAGTGTATAATAGAAGCACTTCATTTTGAACATTACTACCACATCAGTTTTTTCTTGGTGAGATAAGCATCTTGGCTCCTAAACAGTTTCCACATATACAGAATATTTCCTGTTAAGCAGAGTTTTTGGTGTTATACAGTATGTGCGGTTTTCAACTACCTGAAAAAACTGTTTGATGTCACGCCTGAAAGGCCGGAATCTGCTTTTGGTGAGATTTGATCAGATGCGGTAAAGCCTGTCAGACTTCTATGAGGTTCTGATGAATTCTGCTCGTTCTATGTACATATTAGACTTGCTAATCAGATGCTAATGCTCATGAGTGGCAGGGTTGCAAGGCAAAGCAGCAACAGAATGGTAATCAGCCTAGCAGTTGCCCAACAAAAAAGAGGCTAATTATCTAAGCACACTTTTTTTTTCTAGCCACAAGTCTTGATTCAAGCATTCCCCAGTGCAGCTCTTTTTGAAGTGCTGCTTGATGTCAATATACTGTGATTAAGATAATCTTTTTTCATTTTTTCTTACTGAAATTAAGCCAGGGCTGGCTTTGTAGTTAACAAAACGAATGTAGGTTTTACCACTGAATTAGCACCATCATATTCCCATCTGTTTTTGATTAATCAAGTGAAACTTTTCAATAAGCTTGTTACGCTTCTAACCCCCTTAGATGTTGATGTCAAGGAATAGATCTTGGCTTGTCTGCTCATTAAAACAAGCTGTTTACACACTCTTGAGATGCATTATGTTAGCCTGCTCTGGTCAGGCTGCCTGCAGAGAAGAGACATCACGAAACAGATGGTGATATGGCTCTCTAAGGGGCACTAAAAAAGGATGTCTATGATTAAGGTTAACCGCAAAGAGTAATTCTAACATTCTATCATTTTCTATCATTCACAGTGAGAGTAAGCAGTTTGTTGGTCATGTGTGCATAGAACTCTTATTGCTGGTTTGTGTCACCATCAAAAGAGGGTTTGTATTGGTTTTTATGTTTTCTATGACCTATGTGCATGTATAATCTCTTTTATAAGTTCACAGCAGAGATACTTTTTCCCCTTCTTTTTGAATGCTATTTTGCCCTTTTTAGAGATAAATGTATTTTTCTATCTTTACATACTTTTCTAACACTACCACGTAAGCAATTGGAGCAGAGATTACCAGATCTCCCCCTCTAAAAATCTTGGAACTTTACCTTTTCTTAGAGGGGCATGTCTCAAACACTGGCTCTTTGAGGCATGCTTATAGAAGACATAACAAGCCGTTTCAAGGCCAATAACTCTTGGCCAGTTAAAACCCTTTGTGGTTTCTTCTCAAAGCTGTCCTCCATGAAGTAGCACAATAAACTTAACCCCCACAGTTCTGATCTATCCAGGAATAATAAACTGCATTCACTGCTACCTTGTTAGAAACCAGAAACGGTTTTCATTGCCAAAAACACTCACTGAGAAGTTCAAGACATTGTGTTGTTACTTCTTCTGTAACAAAATAACTTAAGTTTCACTTACTAAATAGAGAGAAACCAGCCCTGCTGCTAAACCACCCCCGTGTGATCTGCTCAGCTTATGTAGTCACATTTTTTTTAATTGAATCAGGATCTTATAGAAATCATGTTTCAAATCCAAATAAACTGTTGCTAAGTCCTAAATAAAAAAACATGGCACAGTGGTACATCTCCATTTTGACCTATACACCTTGTTTATTGTAATACTGACATAATACCATAGAAAGATGTTCAGGTAGAACAATAAAAATAGGTTATTTTCAGTCACCCAGATGTGAGAACAGATGCCAAAACTCGTTTTGGCATCTTATCATTACAAGAAAGAATGGGGTGACAACTTATTTTATTTTTATTTTTTAAAGCCGTTTAATTGCAATGGCATACTGGTACAATTGTTCTACCCCAGTTCCATCTCCATTGTGATCTAAATAAAATATCAAAATCCCAATTACTTTAAATTTAATCAAATAGGTTAATCCCTCTCTTCCTAACTGAAGACTCAGACGATTGCTAATTCTCACCTGGGTTGCTTCACTTTCAAAAAGGTTCCAGAGGAAGCTAAATGTATATATTTCAAAATGGTAATAATAGAATGCAATGCTAACCCTCCATTCCTCACCACTCTGTCGACACCATAAAATGCTTTTGAAAATGCTATGAATGAGTACAATGGGACATCCTAGAGGAACATAACTCCCATTGAAAATTACTCTGAATTATTTATGGTATATTGCACAAAGCCTTCGTTCAAGTAATACATCAATCAGAGGGTCTGTAGCTCAGGGTCCGGCATTTCCCGCTTTTAATAGGATCTTCAGCAGAATATACAGGATTGTTATAATTCAAGTCAGCAAAACACAGTGAGACTACAGTGTGATCTAAATTACTTTGCAAAAGATGTTTTTCTATGATTTTTCTAAATACTTAACTGCTAATGACAACCAGCATCATTTTTTAAGTCACTATTAGATTAAATATTGTTGAACAAACCTCCTAAAGATAAAAGTATTTAAAAAATAATAAAAACCTAAAAATGTACTGTTCCACATTATTACGCACAACAGAATTCCACAACATTTGATAGATTCTAAAGAACAGAAAATGGTCATTTATTGAATTTGCTGCATTAGGAGGTCATATTTACTGAAATCTAAAGCTTTTCCAGTCAACAACATCTTCATAGGTCAAGTTACATTTGAACATAGGAGCTCTTATTTTGCATCAGCTCCACAATTTTTGCATCCATTGAACTTGTGAGTTTTTTGAGAGTCTCTGGTTGAATTTCTTTGCAGAATGCCAGAATGGCCTCCCAGAGCTGCTGTTTGGATGTGAACTGCCTCCCATCCTCAGATATTTTGTATGACGATGCTCCAAAGGTTGTCAATAGGGTTGAGGTCAAGAGAGGACTGGGGTCACACCATCAGTTTATCTCTTTGTATGCCCATAGCGGCCAATGATGGAGAAGTATTCCTTGCAGTATGAGATGGTGCATTGTCATGCAAGATGTTGATGACGCAAGATGATTATATTACAGAAAGCACAAGGCCCAAACCATGACTCCACTACCTCTTGCTGTTGTCACAGCCACTACTTCATCCATCTGGACCATCCAGGGTTGCACGGCACTCATCAGTGAACAAGACTGTTTGAAAATGAGTCTTCATGCATGTCTGGGCCCACTGCAGCCGTTTCTGTTTAAGAGTGTTGTTTAGGGGGGCCAAAAGAAAGCTTACGTAAAACTGCAAGCCACTGGAGGATCCTACACCTTGATGTTTGTGGGGCTCCAGATACACCATCAGCTTTAAATATGTGCTTGCTGCTTTGTAATGCCATTTTAGCAGCTGCTCTCTTAATCCGATGTATTTGTCTGACAGAAACCATCCTCATCCTACCTTTATCTGCATGAACCCATGTGTGCTCTGAATCAGCCACAAATATCTTAATAGTACTATCTAATAATATCTGTCTAATAGTATAAATCAAATACTACAATGATCATGCTTACATTTTTGTGAAATCTCCAAGAGTTTCATACCCTGTCCAAGGCATTCAACTATTTCACGCTTTTTCCACAGCAGAGAGGAATTTTTTATTCCCATATTGTTTGAAAATGTTGGTCTGCTTAATAATTTGGAACATGCTTCTTTAGTAGTCTTTCCTTTAATTGAGATCACCTAGCAAACTAATAACCACAGGAGTCTGAAATTGATTTCAGTGATCCAAAGAGGCCTGAGACACACTATCATCCATGAGCTTGCTTGAAATTTTTTTTGTCTTTTTGACACTTAAATACAATTTCCATTATAATTTGAAATGCACTGTACTTGAGCATTGACCTTTTAAGCTACTTTAAAACTGGGGCACGTGACACTCTTTTAAGCAGATGCTAAAAGCACGTTCTTGAATGCGCATTTAGCCCATAGTGTTCACATTGAACAAGCAGGGAGGGTTTTTTTTCTTTATTTGCTTTTTCTACTGTTTACTTGCTTTTGTTCGCCACCTACAGCTAAACGAGGCTTGGTATGAAATGTTGAAGCGGTGAAATCTTGCAAATCTTGCTCCAGGCTTTTTCTTTCACAGCTCTATTCTGATATATGACTTAAGACTTGCAATACTTGATGTCATACAATTCTGGCTGTGGACAAACTGCAATTATTCATTTTTTCTCCATGATCAAGGTTGGCACTTCTATACTGTATGCCAGTACCAAATCAGATTCCCTGATTGGTCAAAGTTCAACCTGGTTTACCTTTAGATGCATGTTCAATGGACATGCATTTTGTACGTAGAGCCCAAAAACTGTCGTAGAAACTTGTGTAGCTATGCTTGAACCCGAGAGTTTTAACGCAGCTGTCTGGAATGTGCACAAACGCACATATTCATAGACTTTTCATGGGAAGTGTTCGCTTTAATGTGTGTTGCCAAGGGTGGTGTGAACATAGTTTTAGTGTTCCAGAGCAAATAGGGAACAGTAGGTAGAGCAGCCATTGGCTTGATAAAGATGCCATTTTAAACGGTTGAATGTAATTTATTTCTTGAAAAATGTTACTCCACTTTTTATTTCACTACAGCCTCCTCAAAAAAAAGTTGCTCAAAGTTGGTCCAGAAAAATATTGTGATAGATTTTCGCCTGCCAAATAGCATTTTAAACAATCCACACATAAATCCAAAGATGTGGGAGCTTTATCTGTTGATAGAGTTATTTTTTTTCCCACACTTATTGGAAAAGCACACCTTTTTAATTTGTCATTCTAAGAAAGGGTTGTGAAGCATTAAATAGAATGTTGTGGTCTTGTGCAGTGAAGCAGAAGGGGAACCGGCGTCCTCAGGTTGAAGAAAGTAAAAGCACTTTCCATCAGTCTCAGTTCACATCCATAACCACTGCCACCTTTGTAATACAACACTCGCAATGATTGTTGTCTTTTTTTCATACAGTACAAAGATTATGTTTTGAGAATATCAAGTGTCCATTGTGAGGGTCGCCAATTTGAGGTAGAGAGGAAGTGTTGCAGCTGCACACAAAGCCTCAAATCTGGCCTTTTGGAGGTACAAGCGATTGGATGGCTGAAGGAAATTGAATCCTGGGGCCATTTCAGACGTGTTAACTGCTGCTTTCCTCTTCGGCAGGTGTTTCTACATCGACTCAACCAGTATGCAGCCACCAAATTGGACAAGAATATCACAGAGGAAACAGTTAAGGTGAGGAGGGTGGACCGTGTGGTGCTTTATGATTAACACTTGCAAAAACATTCAAAGTAATTGACTTTCATCAATGCACATGGACTTTTCTTTTTGAAATACAATCTGTGAAAAGGTCGTAAATTATACTGAAAACCAAACAAACTCTGGTTAGAGGGGCTTTTTTGGCAGAAAATTGGTTAATTCTTAATGGAGAAAGAAGTAGTGGGCGATGCAGGAAGTAGCTGTGCATACCATCTATTTATAAATGAGTCCGGCTGCAGGATAATAAAGACTGGTCCTTCACAGTTTCTGCAAGCTTGCTTACTTTTTAAGGTAAACAGGCATCCAGAGGATATTTACTGCATGTCCCGTGTTTTGGAAGATTTCCTCTCAAGTTGGGTTTTGTTTAGGAACACACTGTGCAGAGACGGCTGAGATAGCAGGGAGTTATTATGGCTGCAGTGTCATTGAGTGAATGACATTCAGTCCTCCGGAGTGGAAACATAGATCTTTTGCTCTTTGCTTGGTATGTTTTTTTTGTCCCTGAACACAATTAACAACCTTTTCATGCTTTGATTTAATTCCTTATCCACCTTGTTTCAGCCAGTTTTTTTTTCTTTTTACTTTAACACAATCCCAAAAAACATAAATGAGGGCATATGGCAACCCAAGATGAGAGCAAAGGCTTTTATGCAAGAGCTCCTAAAATTGTGGTTCTTTTTAGCTTTTTTTTCTTGAGATTTTCTAGCTAATTTTAGAAATTCAAGTATCAAAGAGTTCTCAGGGAAGGGGCTTGTTATTCATCCTCTCTGCAGTTGCTCCAGACAATCATTAGTCTAGCCTTGCTGGCCGCAAAAAAAAAAAAAAAAAGGTTATTGATTCAAGACCCACAAAGAGAGAACTGAATGCAAAAAACAACATATTACACTAAAAAACTAAGATGACATTGAAGTGTGCTCTTTATTTGTACCTCTCAGGTCTTATTCTCCAACATTGAGGAGGTCCTTGCTGTGCACAAAAGCTTTCTGTCCATGGTGGAAGAGGTGCTGCAGCCTGACCCTCAAGCTCACCACGAAATCGGGCGCTGCTTCTTGCACTTTGTGAGTTGCTTCTCTCCGAACATCTGTTCTCCATGCAAGCTGCAAGCTGAACTTCCAAACCCATGAAGGTCCATGAAGCAGATGCAGTCTCCTCTAAACCTAGATCCATCAGCACTTCTGAAAAGCTTCCACATGTTGTCAATCTATCTCTCCGCATTACTCACGATGAGACACTGCACATGTGTGATATGCTTGATGTGGTTCTAAAGTACTCATCTCCCTCACTGTACAGTAAATCACTTTTCTTTGATGTGCAGCCTGGAGGCTCCCCAGCATGTAAGAAGTTTCAAAGTGTCGTAAATCTGACCATCCTGTTGGACTGGGCAGCTTCTGTGTTGGTCATGGCTTGTTGCTTCTGGCAATAGCAAGAGAGATTATCTAATGGCAAAGATAAGGCAGTTAGGTTCTTGATGGGATTTGATTCATTCAGAGGAGGTGATAGAGACTTAATGTATTAAACTAATTTAAATGTCTTATTTTTATTTATTGTTCAGCTTTGTTTTTAAAATTCATTTTTGACGAAAAAAATAATCCTGCAGCTTTGTAGCAGAAGCACAAACAACAATGGGACACTAAACTGCTCAAATCTCCATCCTATTGTGATTTTCCATTTCCCCCAAAAAATAGAGCTTGAGTATTTATAAAACAGGGCGTTATAAAAGCATTATTCTCTGTTAATAAGAATCTCATGTTTATGCAAGGACCCGTCTTGTCGATGAGACATTTATTTCTCTTCACGTCGCCCGCTTTGCTTTCCCAGCTTATGGCTGAAGACTGTGAAGTCCTCTGCTGCTCTGAAGTCACTTTGTAGTCAGTGATTTACAGGCTGTGTGGTCTGCTTCTCAAAGACAAAACAGCATGGAAGTTATATGAAAAGCTTTGGAGGAAAGTTGGTGTCTGGCTGCAAGGCAGATGGACAGGATGTCCCCCCCATCACAACCACCACAACATACATTTTGTATTTTATGACAAACGAGGATAAAAATGTTCAAATACCACGACAAAGGTTATATTTGTGCTGTTTCTACACTAAATTAAAAAAAAAAAAATAGGGACAGACATGTGATGACCTTTAGCTGTCCATTTGCACCATAAAAGTACACCTTCTAAATTATGGACTTTTTATTTACATGCCCTACCTGTAGTGCTGTGAACAAGGCAACTTAGTCAGGAGAGCAGGTCTATGAGATCCTATTGTGACTAATTGTAGACAAAAATAAGATTTTCACATTTCAGGTGTATAAATAAAAGGTTAAAGAAGGAGGAAAAAATGACATTTTACAAGGAGTCTGGGCAACTTACTGCAATACCAAAGCGAAAAAAAAAGACAATCTGCACATTGTCATAAATGTTCCTACTATTCCTGTGCAGATATAGCTTTAAGTGGTTCTGGCATTAGGGTTCTTAAAACGTTATCGCTTTTATCTTGTTTTACATCAGGGCTCAGAATTTGGCTGGGTCATTTTATATGACCACAATTAAAAAATATACATGCTGTGTTTGGTCACAGAACTGTTGACATTGTCTTAAATCAGTTTTGAACCTCAATAAGTAACCCAAGTTTGTGTATTTCAGAAAGTGTGAGAAATGTATCAAAACATTTTATGTGCTTACAGCTCGTGGAAAAAAAATATTACAAAATTGGAATAATATTGACACTCTTGCAGGAATTTCTCGGACAGCATGCAAATGTACCCAGTAAACTGTTCCTTTTGAAAATGGTTCCTGATTTGAGAATTTTTGTGTATTTTTTGTTTCCAACCAGTTGTGAGGTGTCCAATAACTAAAATAAAGCTTCTAAATTATAATTACTACTTCAGAGGGAAGAAAACTCAGTTTAAATATATTTACATGATCAATAAACCCTAACCCTAACCCAATACACTTTACAAGGTTTTATTGTATATCTTCAGTGAGTTGTGGTTAAAAAAGGATTTTCATTGAAAAAACAAAATTTTTCAAATGTAAGTTTTTTAAACTCACGGAAATTAGGAAGCGTGGGTAAAAACTTTACAAACTTTAAAAAGATTTAAGGTTTTTGCAATGTCTTACAATTTGTAGATCCATGTAAGTGGTCTTTTCTGTTGTATTTCTAGCAAGATATTTTTGGATTTATTTGTGGAGCTCAAAGATTATTCACCAAATTTGTGAGATACAATGACTTACTTTTTAGGGCTCGGCTCTCCTTTGTTTCTCTCTTTGCTGTGCTTTTGGTTGTTGTTTTTTCTTCTTTTTTCTTTGACTCGATCTCACTGTGACATTCTCTTACTTTTGCAGAGGAGCCGTTTTCAGATCTATGATGAATACTGCGGTAATCATGAGAAAGCCCAGAGGTTGCTGCTGGAGCTCAATAAGATCAGGAGCATCCGGACATGTTTATTGGTGAGAAAGGACTCTAAAACTTAATGTAATGTATAAAATAAGCTCAAACATTCATTTATTTAATGCACACTAAAGGTAAGGGCTGTCTGCAAATCGAAAACAGAGAGAAATAGTAACCATTTCAAACCCTGATACTCAGAAAAGGCTCGTAAGTGATCAGATTTTCGACTCCTTGTACACTCACCCACACTTAGCAGCTGGACAGCGTCAAACCCTGCACTCTGTGTTCCAGTGGATCAGACAGCAGCTGACGTGAATCTGTCCCACGTGTGGGTGGACTCCCTCATCCTGCTCCTTCGCTTTGACAAACTCGCACTTCCACAGGGGAGCATCATGTTACTGGAACAAAAGCTGACTGCACCTCTGCAGCTTTGCTCACCAAGAGAGGAGACACTCCCTTCAACTGCCTAAGAGCTCTCCCCTGGTTTTCTTTTATGTCGTGGTCACTTTTGTAGGTTTTTATGCCACCCTTCATGTTTAGCACAGAAAGAGGTCAAAGGATAACTCGAACATGACCTTTTTTTTAAAACATACAATACCTGAAACACCATCATAGTAGAGAAGCAGCTCGATCACTCTTGCAGTTTGTCTTTATCTTAGCAGTCAGAAGGGAAAACATATTTATTGACTTCATATCTTTAACTCCTTTGGTAATCAAATCTTTTAAGGTTCTTTTATTTCTCCTGTTACCTTCTTGCTACAGCCCAACATGTTTTGCAGAATTGTAGGTCACTCTCTGTGTCCTGTAGTGTTCGGGGTGGGAATATCCTCTAACGCCTAGTAAACCTTTGACCTATTGACTGCTAGAAAGACTAGCTAAATGTTTACTCTGCAGTTTAGCTGTGCATCTTCGACAGAACAGGGCAAATGCGTGGTGAGAATGATTATCACCAGCTGACCCTCTACCTTTTTACCTGGCAACAACCACATGTGGGGGAGATTTATTAAAATCAAATGAAGTCAATTCAATTCAATTTTATTTATATAGCCCAATATCACAGCCATAGCCGTCTCATTGGACTGATTATCAATATATTGCAAGAAGCAAAAAAGATTATTAACATGTAAAAGTAAACAATAGCTGGTTATAAAACAGACTAAGCTGAACAAACATCTCTGCCCTTACACCCTCCTTCGCGGTGAGGAAAAACTCATTAAAAAAAAAAAAAAACTATCTTTTTTTTGGGGGGTGGAGACTAAGAAACCTCAGGGTTGCCCACATGAAGGAGAGATCCTCAACCCCGGACGGACAGGTGATGTGCTAAAACTATTTAAGAAAAGTGAGTTTAATTAATTCTATAACTACATGGTTGAATAACAAGTATATGTCCAATAAACAAACACGTCTAGCTAAACAGCTACAAGTAAAGGTAACAGCTAAGTATTAAATAAACAAAGACATGTTTGAATAGTCTATCAGATGGGCTTCATCCAGTAGGAGTTGTGGTAACAGCTGGGGTTGCTGGAAGAGCCAGGCGAGGTTACGGCCAAAGACAGGGGTGGGAAGAGCCAAAGGCGAGGTCACAGCCGAGGACAGGAGCACAGGTGAGGCGAGGTCACAGCCAAGGACAGGAGCACAGGTGAGGCGAGGTCACAGCCAAGGACAGGAGCGGGAGGGGCCAAAGGCGAGGTCACAGCCAAGGACAGGAGCACAGATGATCCACCTGGAATCAGAAATCTCTCCCACTCCCCCGTAGGGGGGTGGGAAAGAGGGACAACATGTGAATCGCAGTCAATGTCTGTGCTTAGTTTTTATGAAGGTTAAAATAAAATATTTGTATAAATTTAAGATTGGGAAGAATTTGAGAATTCATTTTAAGGATGCATAGGTCTATTCGGGTTCTTTTGTGTATCTAAGGAAACCTGCACAGATGCCATACCTGCAGACTGTGCAGCTTCTCTGCACGTTCGACTGCAGAAGGTTGCATGTAGGAAGGACAAAGCCAATGGGCTTGTATATCTGATGGCAGTGAGGGAGGCATATGAGAGCAAGCAGCTATTTTTCTCTGAACTGAATCCAATCTAAGATCCAAGATTGCATTTATTGATCACAACACAGTACAGCAACTTAAAAATGACAAAAGAAAAAGGAAATATGTCTGTCATTCACCCACACTAAACATACCATACTTTTTGCAGTTTTACTTTTCCAGGTTCATGCTAATTTACTACAGGATAACCTTGTTTTGGGTGGTAAACAGTATTTTATAGCACCGATTATGCTAAGGTGTGTGCACATATTAAAGAGTTAAATATTTTTGTATTTCATCCTATTTTTTGGTGTTTATGATGCTTTTTGTCAAATATTCCATTCTGATACTGTACTCCCACTTGTCAGTCATCTATTATGCTAATTCAAACACTAAGTTACATGTTCCAATAATAAAAATTTGTCCTTTTTTTTTTTTAATATAACCTCTAACAGATGTCATTGGTGGGATATACATTGTCCACTAATCCTCCTGATAGAAAACAAAATCATGGGCTGAATTTTTTGGCAGGTTAGTGTTGCAGCCTCAGTCTGCTCTAATGTTTGACCTTCTTTCATCTCTTACAGAACTGCATGCTGCTGGGAGGCAGGAAAAACACAGAGGTCCCTCTTGAAGGTTACTTGGTAGCTCCCATTCAGAGGATTTGCAAATACCCATTGCTGCTTAGAGTAAGTGTGCAGCATGGGGCATGTGAGGCAGTGCTGCAGGCCACCTTCCTCATCTTGTCTCGCTTTATTTTTGCCGTCCCCGTCCTCTTCACAGCAACCCCTCCCTTGCTAATGAAACACCTGGATTGTATTCTGACCCGTTTCTGCTGTAGTTCTGTGGTGCAGCCACACTGAAGCAATAACACAAGACCTATCATCACCTTTTTGGCCCAACTGCCCGTTCAGACACTGCGCCTGGAGTCTTTCATACCTGTTATCCCAGTTGTTAGCTTAGAGATGTCCTTTTTCCAAAAGTAGAGCCTGACTGAAATGCAATCCATTTTCAAAGCCTTGTTTGAGTCGCTGATCTGAGCTGTCCCAACTCATTTATCTTGTTAGGATCTATTAACTTCTCTAAGCAGCCACCAGCATGTGCACAGAGATGTTATGATAATAAGGGGGTAATCTGATGCTCTGCCAGATGAAGGCTTCCAGCTGCCTCGTCTCCCTAAAATCCCACAGATAGCCATTAGCGGTTGCAGATATATCCAGACGAGTGTTAATCCAACCTGTTGTAGCAGACACTGAGAATGTTTTAATGTTATGATAGTCACTCTGTTTCTTCTAGGAAACAGTGATAGCAATTATAATTTTTTAATTTATATAAAAAATGTACATTTTGAAGAGGAAAGGATGTGCTATATGAAAGCACAAATTGTTAAAGACCCACTCTGAAAAAAAAATTTGGGGGTGTCTTTAACATGTTCTTGTAGCATTTTTTCAAGATGGAGTACATATATAAAAAAAAATATTAAGCTTAAAATTGTGTTTCTGAGGATTTATTTACTTAAATAATTGTGAATCAGGAGCAGACAAAAAATTGTTGTTGGAAAAAGCTTCCAGATGTGACATAGAACCTTCAACGGCAAGCCACAAGTATTCTGCTCCGCTCCATTCTGATGCTTCCACTTGTAGACAATTAGATCAATTTTCGTCTTTGTTCTCCTTGTCTGAATTGGCATCTGGATCTAAATTTTATGGCTGGAAAGCTCTGATATTGTCCGCCATTTTCCTTGCACCGGTAATGTTAGGTTGGGATTGTGAGGGGATGTAAGCAAGCGGGAGAGCGTAAACAAAGGATGATGGGAAATAGAAGCAGGCTTACTCTGCGCTACCAGCCCCGCCCACAACTTAGAGGCGCTCTGCCGTTTCTGCCGCTCTGCAGAAACTATGTCATTAAAAAAGGACACACTTCAACGGCATAATCGTTAGGCCACTGGGAATGCTTTTAAAATAGATCAAAAGATGATCGGAGTGGGACTTCATTCTGTTTGGACAGTTTTATATTTTGTCACGTGTACATTTTTATTCATGTGTTCTATTTTCCTGCTAAGGAGCTCTTGAAGAGAACTCCGAGGAAGCACGATGACTACATCCAGGTACAGGAGTCTCTCCAGATGATGAAGGCTGTTTGCTCCAACATCAATGAAGCCAAAAGACAGATGGAAAAACTGGAGATTTTAGAGGAGTTGCAGTCACATATTGAAGGCTGGGAGGTGAGTTACAGGGCATCTTCACAAACCATGTTTGGAGCTCCAAACTCTGGTCCATTTGACTACAGTAAATGATCAAAACCATGCTTGGCCACACTTTAGCATGCCTGCATGAAGAGGTGTGCCACTAGTGGTATAATGGAAAGTGGTATGGTGTGTTGAACTGATGCAACACCCCATGCTGCATAATATTTCTCAGAAGAACTCGACATAAACACATTATAAATAGATCTGCATTGTCTATGAGACAGAAATATGAACAACAAGACAACTGTCCGCTGTGAGGATACTCTTAGCTAAGCTTTATATTGTGGTTTTGTGATCCAAATATAATCTATTTATTTTCATTTAGTTAATGTTTTTTTCCTGGCCTCCAGCAATCTCATCTAGGCTTTTTTATCACCCTCACTAACTCTCACATCAGCTTTCTTCACCAAAGCTCCAAGTCATGAAATTTTTTTTTAAAGCTACTTAGTCCCCGCTACCATTATGAATCCTAAGAAGCACAACTTCAATAGCCTTTAAGCTCTCTTGTGCTCATGGGAACAATGACTTTTATTCACTGTGGACAAATTCTTTCTGGATGGATAAAAACACAGTCAGAGCTGTCATGCTTTGGGATGACCAATTCATCATCATCAGGTACATTGGGAAAAGCAGGATTACTTTTCAGATTTGTTTTCTACTAGAGTAAAATAGTGTCTCAGGGAGGGGTCACTAAGCCTTGTGATGTTGGGGAAGGGTGACAGGGAGCGATTGTACAATAAGAGTTCTTGATGCTCATGGAATTGACCTGACTGTATTTTTTAGACTGCCTTCAGGCCTCTTTAAGCATATTCACAAAGAGATATTGTATTGATGGGGCCTCTTGATAGAAAGACAAACTCAAATTTTAGGACAAGACTCATTAAAAAACATGAGAATTTTACCCTTGTTTATGTGTTGTTTAAATATCATTGACAACACTGAAGGGATATTTTGGTTTTACCAGAGTACATCTGCTCTTTGCAGTGAACAAATATCGCAGGAGACAAAAACCTGAATAGTTTTAATGACTGTTTTCATGTAAACACAGATTCAGAAAAGTATGATGACAGTTTATCCATTGTTAAACTTCTGTTGACATATAAATGAGAAAATGCAGACGATAAGGTCTAAGTAGTTCCAGACATACAGTTGAAGGTCTATTAATAGAACAGATGTAAAGAGGCACACAGTTGGGTTTGGTAACATCTTATACTCAAACTTCCAGCTTTAGCAGCTATGCGGTTTTCCCTCTGACTTTATTAATAGTATACACTGGCTCATTCTGGAGCTGGACTCTGTTCACATCGACTATGGCTCTTCAGATGAGATGAACTGAGAAAGTGAAATGATAAAAGGGACTTGTAGAGGAGCAGATTGATTGAAAAGGTTTACAGCCAGTCAGGGCGCAGAACATTGTGCATGCAAAATTGCACTGAAAAAAAATCTGCAAAACGAGATGCGAAAGGTGAACCACAATATAGCCACTGTATTGCATGAGAATGACCAGCCAATGAACCGCCACCATGGTCACCATGGTGATGGCTGACACCATTACTCAAAGGGGTTATTGCCAATTGATGCTTGTGTTTTACCACAATAAATTATAGTTTTCCATATCACATTGTTTTCTTTTTAAATTTATTTAAATTTTAAATTTTTAAAAATGGAAAATCTTATTAGAAAATCCATAAGGTGTGGCTCACCTTATAGGAAAAAAAGTACGTGTGTATATATTTTTAAATGGCTTTTCCCTTTAAATGTCTTTCATTTCTTTGTGCATTTTTTCATGTTTGACATTTATAAGTCCTGTGGTTAATGAGAAAAGTGGGACAATAATCAATGTTGATTGAAGTGGGTTTAAAAATACCTGCAAAAAAAGAACAATAAAGAGTAAAATACCTGAAACATAATTGAATAGTTTGAATTGAGATTCAGAAAATAGTTTATCTAAAAAATGTGTGATATCACTTTAAAAGGCCTTTCAAAGAGTGACCAAAGCACAACTTTGCTCTTATGCTGTCAGTGAAAATTGGTTTAACATCTGGTCTTGGGTCCTGAGAGAACTGGCAACAAAAAATAAAAAGAAATAAAAGACATACAGGAACAGAGTGGCGGAAGAAAATGTGAGAACAGTTTGTAGGACTGCACAGGAGGAGAACAGGCTAATAAAAAATAAAAAAAAGAAAAGAAAAGAAGGAAAAAGCAGAATAGGTTTTGGCCTCCAGCAGGAGGAAACGCTGAGCACATTTTCCACCTCTTCGCTCATGGAAGATATTTTTAGCTCAGAGGGGTTGATCAAACGGGCTCCATAAATTCCCAAGGCAGACAAGTTGAGGAAAGAGAATGGACACTTTATCACTTACAGCGGGAACACCAACAAATATGGTTCAACAGACAGGACAATGCAACACATAGCTTCACTTGACGGGATGTTATTCTATAGAAGCTATTAACCACCCTGCGTTTTAAAGTCATGCAGCAATTTTCTCTGAGGAAGCAGAGAGTGTTTTCACAGACCCATGAGAGCCAACAGGAAAAGCAATCGCTCCTTCTGTTTAAACTTGACTCAATGGTATTCAGATATTTAGTCATAACTTTCCACAGCAAAGAATATTATTTAACAGTTTGAATTTAAGCTCTGTGTCTAATCCATTTATAAGTGCTTTTTCTTTCCATTCAACCTCATCTCCAGGGCTCCAACATCACAGATACATGCACGGAGATGCTAAAGCAGGGGGTCCTGCTGAAGATTTCTGCTGGGAACATACAGGAAAGGATTTTCTTTTTGTTCGACAAGCTTTTGGTCTACTGCAAGAGAAAAAACAGGTGCTTCTGCTTTCCCTGTATTTCATGATGTCTGTTTGTCTGATTCTTTTTGCTGCACCATAAATCTGATGCGCTTAGTTTCTTATTAGGCTGCAGACATTTTAAAAAAACTAAGTCTTTTTATGCCAGTTTGAAGTCTTCCTATTTGTGCTCCAGCAGAACATTGTTTCTATTAAATATTTATCGGAACAGTTTTTTTTTTCCTTTTTGTAAATAAAAAGTAGACATGTACCATAGGAATGAGTCATCTGGTAATTGCATCAGCTCAAAAAAGTTTTCTTTATTTGTCATGGGGGCATTTTGGTATTTACAACTCTTTCTGTAGGTATTTTACTTTCTTTTTTGCAAGTTAATTTACAAGTGTACTTTGTGCAGGATCAGGACAGGTTTTGTGGTGAAACTCCAGCTGAATGCCGGCTATTCTAGTGTTCCACAGGCCCAGAACACTTGATGAATAGGCTTTTGATGAATAGTCTGCTTTGCTTACAGAGCGCCTCATCTAGCAGCTTGTACATTTTGTGTTTTTGTCATCTTTTGTTAATCTGGCAACAGTGGTGCTGCTACCTGTTTTGCTCATAAATCTTGTATTCAGTGTGGCATTTTCAAGTTGTGCACAGCAAGTTCATCTTCTAAAAGAAAATATTTATAAATTCACCAAGACTGGGCAAAGTCTATTCTCAGACTCAAGCTATGTTCACACCACCCCCAGCAACGCACGTTCACGCGGCCACTTACGATGAGAAGTCTATGTAAATGTGGGTTTTAGTCTTCCACAGTCAAAACTCTTGCATTCATGCGTAGCTACGCAAGTTTTTACGAGCGTTTTTCGGCTCTATGTACAAAACGTGTGGCTATTGAACACGCGTTACAAGTTAAACTAGGACAAACTTTGACTAATCAGGGACTTGGATTTGGTAGTGTCGAACGGATGGCGTCTTTTTTTAATTAACGGAAGTGCCAATTGTTTGAAAATTGATTTTGGAGAAGAAAGAATTAATACTGTAATTGTGGTTTGTGCCCAGCCGGAATTATAGGACACCAAGTCTTTCATAAATCTGGGTATAGCTGTGAAGGAAAATGCCTGTTGCGAGATTCACCCGATTTTCACCTTTGACCTTTTACACCAAGCCTCTTCCAACTGTAGGTAGTGGACATACACTAGTAAACAGTAGAAAAAGAAAAAGAAGAAAAAGCCCCTCCCTGCTTGTCTAATGCAAACACCATGGGCTTGAATGAGTGTCAAAGGCTTCTATCAACTTAGTTTATTTTTTAACTCATGGATAATTGTCAAATGTGAATTCCACTTACATCAAAACTTACAGCTACTGTGCTTTTTCTCCTCAACCTACATTTGTCTTTTTGAATTATTCAAATCTTTATTAGGTTCTTTACCCCTGAAAATTGTAGGTTTTTGATTAGAACAAATTGCATTATCAGATTTTCCGCACCTTTTAAGAACCAGATTATTATTTTGTATACACGGTCATTTGTAAAATTTTTAATGAATGTAAAAAATTTAAGTGTAATCAATTAATTTAACCAAGAAACATCGGTCATATAAACAAGTTTCTTTTGGCTCGCATTTCCTTCAAAATAAAATGCTTTGAGAGGTGCAATAGTCAAACTAAAACTGGTTTCTTTTTTACTTTGAAACAGAGCGTTTCTTAAAATATTTTTTCCCTTTTGAAATTGGTTGTTCTTGCTGTTATTTTGTGAAAGGCGATTGAAAAACAGCAAAACGACCAGTGAGGGTCCTCGCTACCTGTTCAGAGGAAGAATCAACACTGAAGTGATGGAAGTGGAAAATGTGGATGATGGCACAGGTGAGAATGTACCTCACTCTCAGAATCTGATTGTGTTCTTCAAAAGTAAAAAAAAAGCCTGTAATCCAGAGATGAAGGTTAATAACATACACATTGACCTGAATGGTGGGATTTTATTTGTCTAGCAGAAGAATACGAATTACTTTGAGCTTTTTTTAACACACATAGTTACATGCCCTTGAGGCTGTTCTGCTGCTTACGCTGGTGAACTTGTGCTCTTGAGTCTTTTGGCTGTCATAGCCGCTGATTATCATTAATATTTGTAGAAGCCATCATTTCCTTTCCAGCAGGCACACACGGGGAGTTGTATTTGGTGTTTCCAGTGAGAGATGGATGGATTTGGGTCTGAAGAGAGCAGGAGGATAAACATGCGAAGCAGGCAGCGGAGCAGAAACTTGTGGGTGTTCTGCACCACAGGCACAGATCTCAATCTGAAATCCAGGGCGACATGAGTATTTTAGCTTGGATTCCTGTGTAATGAAAGTGCCTCAACTTTTTCCCAGGCACACACTTGCTGCCTGAGGTTAAAACATGCCTTTGAGGCATTCCACAGAGAGAACGCCTCACTATATATGCTTTTGGCCTTGATTATAACAGATGATTATAATGGTTTGTTCTATGTTACAGCCTCACAGAGAAAAGCCAATGGTCAGCTGAAGCAAAATTTTAGATGTCTTTGTAGATGTGGAAATAATTATCCAACTATGTTGAGAATCTGTCTTATTTTTTCTTAAGGGTCCCATGATGTTTTCATTTTATAACCAAATCCCCTTTTCATTATCAAGATCTATATAAAAAAATGTAATTGTTTGAAATTACCATTTAATTGCTATTTTACTCAGTTTTTGACAAATTTGTTTCAGAAATGTCCAGGAAGCTCTGACTGGTTTTCTTCAAACCATTCAAAGAAGGAAATCTACCTTTGCTAACAAGAGCTTTTATTTTGGAGCTGGAACCTTTGTTGGACAGAATTCATCACTAGGCTGAGGGCTTTGTAACGTTATTGAACTTAAACACAAAAACCTGTCTGACCAGGTGAAGCAAAAGACTTCCGCAGAACAGCACAGGATTTTTTTTTACACTTTTGTGGAATATTTTTGAGGTTTTAATCATGGTAAGATGAAAAAAAGGTTAGCTGGAAGAGCAAAAAGTGGCAATCTTTACTATAAAGTAGCTGCCAATTATCAAACACATTACATTACATTCTTTATCCATGCATTTATGTCAATCAACTAAGCTTAAATACGTTTGTCATTAAACCAACCAATGAAGAAATAAATGAATAGATCAATGAATCATTACAAGTCCATCCGTCCATCCGTCCATCCATCCATCCATCCATCCATCCATCCGCCTGTCTGTCCAACTATCATCCAGACCAAAGGCTTGAAACTGATCAACTATTGATGGTTCCCACACCATCTCTAGAAATTAACACAACAAAGTGTTAGTGAATTCTAAGTTCAACCACCTTCACTGAATGGTGAAGTTTCCTTTTGGTAGCATGGCTCTATCTATGGCATGCTTAAGGCATGACAGTACTTATAGGCTTTTTCTTGGGTCTTTTAGACCCTCTTCCTAATGAATTACATCAGTTTAAATTCCTCTACAAAAAGTTCGGATTTACTTTAGAGTTAAATTTTCCCAGGACTGGAGCTACTGCCAAATATTCCTAATATCCCCTCACTACATGCTTGTGTGTACCACAGCTATTCATCATCTCCCCTGCCCCCCACTGTTTTTATTCAGCTCATCTTTTTAGCTGTGTGTCCACACCAGATAGTTACAGATATAATGAAACTATTTCAAAATTGATTGCCGGCTTTTCGATTTAGTTTTAATTTAGTTTTAGTTTTTACTTTAAAAAATTCTGAACAAATAAATAAATAGAATCCCCAAACCTTCACTGTAATGGGAACACTCAGAGCTCTAGGTAATGACAGAATTACATCCTATGAGTCTCTCAATTGGGAGGAATTTGGGACTGAATGTTTCAAAAAATAAGTTTGAGGACAGACCTGGATTTCTGTAGATGTTTATTTTAAACTGTGTTTTGTACACTACTTTTCATTTAAAGTTTATTTAAATCGTACCCAAACATCCAATAATTCTACTAAAGGCAAAGGATCAATAACGTCACAAATGAATGTGTCACCCTTTAAAAAAAAAAAAAAACATTTGTATGAGTCAAATAGGGTGTTTTTGTTGTACCACTCCCATGAAAAGGATGGCCATAAAGTTTTGAGTCACGATAACTTTTGTTAGTGTTCTCTTCATCTCTACCTTTCAGCTGACTACCACAGTAGCGGGAACATTGTGAATAACGGCTGGAAGATCCACAACACAGCCAAGAACAAGTGGTTTGTCTGCATGGCGAACACACCAGAAGAAAAACAGGAGTGGCTGGAGGCCATCATGCAAGAAAGAGAGCGGAGGAAAAGTGAGAGGCTGCTTTGAATTCCCATCATTATCTTTTGGGTTTTGTTCACTTGCCTGTAATTGAACACAGCTAAACTTTGATATTTCTTTTATTTCTAAGATTTTTGAGTCGGAAATGCCAAAGAGGTATAAATATCTTGCAAATGTTCTAAAATGAGAACTTGCTTGTGCTTCGTTTGCACCATTCCCTCCCTCTGCACAGGTTTGAGACTTGGTATGGAGCAGGACACTTGGGTTATGGTCTCAGAGAAAGGGGAGAAGCTCTACCACCTCATGACCAAGGGGAACCTCATAAAGGACCGGAAACGCAAGCTTACCACCTTTCCCAAGTGTTTTCTAGGAAGGTAAGGCTTCTACTGTCCTACTGAAATGATTGTTTTTGTGAGGTAATTTATATCTGCGGAAAAACTACCAGTTTGCTTCTTTTGTCACTTTTACAACAATCATTGCTAAAACAGACAAGAATGATAAACAAACCGCTTTTAAAATATCTGTCCATTATGCTTTCTGTGAAACTGATGGTGTTGTTTGGGCTTTCTTTTGAGTGTTTTAGGTATTCATAAGATGATGAATTAATTCTCATTCGCTTCCGCCATGTGATACAGCCATAGTTTCCACATTGATGTGTTTCAGGTTATCTGGATTTTCTGACATAAAAAGTTAGGCTCTTAAAGTCATATTGGATTGGGGCACAGGTCTTTTGCGTCAGTATAAGAATCAAGGACTGTGAATGATAAGGTGTCGGAAGTGGCTGGTTCCAGCTTTAAATTCACATTCTCTCACTCAATAATTTTTGGGAAAAACAAGATCCTGACATGACACTGTTGGTTTTGAAGCTGTTCAAACTGAATTCCTGTTTTCCTTTAAAGCTTTTTACACTTTTGCCTAGTCAGCTTTCTGTTCTTCGTTTTAGAGCAACAGGTGTTTTCAATTTGTTTAACTCTTCTAAGAGTTTTTTTGGCCTTGCACGCATCACCCGAGCTTAAGCAGTCTCGTCCAAAAAAAAAAAAATCTGTTATTTTTAAAAGCATTGGGGGAAACAAAAAAAAAAAGCAACAACCAAAAAGTCCTATAGACATATCTGTGGCTAACTTACATGGAGTGGTGGTTTGGAAAGGAGCGTTACTTTCTCTTGTGGTCCAAGGAGACAACACCAGATCCCTTGTGGTCTGGTAATGGAATGGAAGTGTCAGCTGAAAAGATTAAAGGATCAAATGCTTATCATATGTGGTCATCTAGAGTCTGAGGAGATCAAGTGGTGAGAAAGCAGCTCCAGAAAGGATCTATCTGTACCCCCCCAGTCACATAAAACACCTGGTTGGCCATTTTTTGGTCAAAGACCTTTCAAGTCCCCCGTTTGCAAGGATTTTTGGAGATGATTACATGTAGGCGTAATTGTCAAAAAGAGAAACATCATCACATGCTTTTAATGAAAACCACATTGCCTATGGCTTCAACTTGGCCCACTCCTTCCATTGTGAAATGCTTTGCCTTTATTCTCTCTCCACGCCTCCTCTTTACTTTTCTTTTTCAGCTTCAGGACTATTTCTGTGACTCCCAACTCCTCCTCTTCAAATGGCACAATCTCATTTGTGGTTGGTTTTCTGCCATAGAGTAATTCATCAAAGAAAATGCGTGTGACAACCACCTAGCCAGATGTTCCCACCCTATTTTAAAATCAAATAGAAGGGAAAAAAAAACAGTGTTTTTGTTTCAGTATATTGATGCAAGTTTTAGTTTACTAGAGGTTTAAAACAACTGACACAACTTTAAATACATCTGAATGTCAGATTGTTGTTTAATGAAACAACACAAATCTGTAAAACTCAATATTCATAGTGACTAAGTGACTTTAAAGCTAATGTTTTGTTACTTTTTTTATTTCTGAAAGGTAAATATGACTACAAGTTATTTAAAGCCCCACTCCAATCTATTCTAAAAGCGTTCCCAGTAGTCTTTTAATTGGGATTATGCAACTTTTCCCTTTTTTTTTTTAGCTGTATACCAGCTTGGACAAAGTGAATGCATCAGAATGGAGCAGGATCAGGGAGCTTGTAGCCTTCCAATTGTAGAGCCTACATCAAGCTTTTTAAAATTGATTTTTTTCCTTCTCCATCTTTATGATTTGAATAAATACTCTGAAACACAAATGTAAACTTTATTTTCTTTAAATTTTTTTCTCCATCGTGAGAAAAATCCTGCAAGAACATGTTAAAAACTCCAAAAACACAACTTTCATTGTTGTGGGTCTTTTAAACACTTGTGTTCACTTTTTTGTAAAAATCTGATGTCTGATAGCTAAAAAGGCTAAGTTTCATTTTATGCAACACGACAAAAAAAAAACTTTAAAAAATGCAACTAATTTCTACTGACTGGCACTGTAAGTTTTTCACCAAAAAATTGAACTCCAGCTTGAGATTACACACGATTAAGGTGCTAACTTTGTTATCCGAGATAGCTCCAGTCATGTTTTGTATCTGAAATCCCTCACTACTCCCTGAAGTGCAGGACTATTGAGTGCCCTGAATTTGAAAACATTTCAGACACATGCTCACTATTTTTTTTTACTCAAAATGCGACCTCGCCCATTTGCTGAAGTAAAAACCGCATAAATATGAACATTTTACGAAGACAATTTATGAATGCACTATGATGATGAAAACTTTAACGATTTATAAAAAATAAATTGACATATGTTTCTTCAAATGACAAATTGTTCAAATGCAGTGCATTGTCGTCTATATACCAATCAGGTGAGCATCTATGCACATTAGTTCATCACAGAGACTTCTGGGAAATTTCCTGGGCACTGGATTTTGGGTTTTGGAATTATAGATTTGGACACCCCTACAAAATGACAAACTCCTTATAATAGAGTTCCTAGAAAATTCTGGGGGCCACAGGTTATTGATTTTAAGACAGGAGCCTGTGGACCAATAGAAATTTGAATGTGAGCTGCATTTAGTCCAGGGCACGGACTTTAGACATGCCTGCTTTATATAGTGAACTAAAAAGTGAGTTGTTGGGGAATTCGGACAAGCCCTTATACATTCCTTTTAAAAGATAGTTGAATTAAATACATTCATTTTGTGATTTTTGCATTATTACAAACATCATGAGACAACTCTGATAAATTCAAAGTGTGGTTATAAGAAACAATTACTTTATTAACATAAAATCGTGACTCAAATGTTGTCTCTGTAAAAAAACAGATTTTTTTTTTGCCTTAGTTATTTAAAGTCCTGCATTTTCATGCTTTGCCTTTAGCTATAATTTTTAAACACTTTAATTGGATGTTGGTCTCCTTTGACACCAGCAGCTCTCCTGCTGACAGCTGTTCGGAGGAAAAACTTTCTGGAAAGAAAAATGGCTCAAATATGTTCCACCTTAATGTTTTTTTTTTTTTTAATTAACTACATTGTTTTCATGGTGGCAGATGGTGCTACTGTGCGTAGAGCAAAGTGCAGGGTCTGTCGTGAGGTACTTTGGAGAAAAATTAGCATGCATTTACAACCCCACTGGTATGAACAACTTCAATATTATCTATAAACCTTAAACGTTTTTGCCTGAATTCTGAAAGAAAGCCAAAAACTCACTGATGACTATGGAGACCCAAGTGTTTACAAACTTGATGTTAACCTTGTAGTTCATACACTAGAAAAATAATAAAAATAGTCCAAAATAATAACAAATCTTCAGATTAAATTTCAATAATGCACCACTTAGAGTTTAGATGTAAAAGAGAAGCTATCTAAAGGAGTTTTTGCTTTGTTTTGTTTCAAATAAATCACGGTCAAAGGTTTGTGTTTTTCCCTGTTGTCTGGTGGGGAGAAACAAACTGCAAGGACCAGCGGTTAAAGAGAGGAAAATGTTTGAGGTGGGCAGCTTTTGGCTTTTTGTTTCTCCTAAATCTTAACAAAATGTTCCATTTGACTCGGGTTTGACACCCGTCTACTTCTATCATGGCCTGAAAGCGAGTTCCAGGGAATTCCAGTGGAGCTACTGGCTGTGTTTGGCTTTTGCGGAGAGACGGGACATAAAGGATGTAATCAGGCGGGCTGCTGCTGTGTTTGCCAGTCTTTCTTGTTCACTGTCCCCTTCTTACTTGGTCCTTCGATTATCGTTCTTCATCTGCTTTTTTCCCTTAGACATTAAATTACAGAGAATTATCCCATTTAGCCGGTTTGAGCCATCAAAGCATTAGATAATGTTTGTTATTTTTCTGGTGGGAGGTTTATTTCCTTTTTCTCGTGTTTTTCATTCAGCCATGCCCAAGATTCAGTTAAATCTGTTGTATAGGATAGCAGTGTCTATAAAATAAACGCAAGAACCAAAGGCCTGTGGTTGTTTTAACAGTAAATAAAGCATCCTTCTGCCAGAACTGTGTCGGTTTGTTATTAGAATTGCTATCATTGTAAAGTAAATGTTTGTAGAAATTTTTAAAGCCTTTCCTGTCTCTCCAATTCCTTTAATAACTTACCTTTGATAAACTCAACCTTCTTTATGTGTCCTGTTTTGATTTTTTTTGTCTTCAAAGTGAGTTTGTTCCTTGGCTGATGGAAATTGGGGAAACGGCAAACCCTGAGGAAGGAGTTCATTTGGGTCAGGCTCTGCTGGAGAACGGTATCATCCACCATGGTTGGTCCTCCTCCTTTTTTTTTTTTGCCTCCAGAAGTTTCCCTGCAGATAAATTTGTACTGGTACACCTCTTGCATGATTGCTATATGGGGTAAAATGTCTTCTCCTGTAGTAACCAGTTGGTTTTTACTTGTGTGAAAGCAGCTGTTGTATGTGCTTTGCATGCATGCCTCCTCAGCACTTGTTTGACATCAAGTTTAGTTAAGGTGCCATAAATATTTATCGATGCTTGACGCTAGGTTTGTGTAATATTTTCTCAGTTGCACGGGGCTTAAGTGAGCAGATCCTGTACATGTTTACGTAAAGCAGCACATACTGCTCTGCTTGTATCTGTTCTTTAAAGAGCAGGCCCCCAAGTCAAGTTGTATTTTAAATCACTCAGTGGGACTTTATTGCTTCCTCATAGTGAAATGGGATTGGACTCCCTGTCAGGGAGGAATACCGCTCACTACTACTTTACTGCTGTTAGAAATCCCCATGAGAAAAACGATAGAATATTTTTTCAGAAGAACCGTTAGTGGAACCTGCATGGTTGCAGCCATGAACACAGAGGCAGCTTTTATTTGTGTGGGAAGCTCTGGGTAAAAGTCGCCCCCAAAGCAACTGGGGCATGGTGCTCTGAGCAGCTGCGTTATCTGTGACGGCTTTGTGTAAGGTTGGAGTCTTCCTCTTGTCCTGAGAGCTTGTTCCTATACACAGTCCTTTATGGTTTGAGTAAGTTTTTAAACCTCTTATACTTTCAAATTTAGTGCTAGATGAATAAAGCTCCCTAGAAGTTTGACAATAAACGTTTTCCCCTCATAAATGAAGCACGTCTTGTTAAAAAGCCCCCCTTTTTTTTGGTTTTATTTCAGTCACAGACAAGCACCAGTTCAAGCCCGAGCCTGTGCTGTACCGCTTCCGCTACGATGACGGCACCTTCCATCCCAGGAGCGACATGCATGATGTTATATCCAAGGTAGAGGTGCAAACTGCAGATACTCATATCAGAGTTTACACACTTTTCACTGAATTCACATGTCTTGTTTTTTTTTTTTCAGGGTGTTCGCCTTTACTGCCGGCTTCACAGCCTCTTCACCCCCGTCATCAGGTACACATTCTCCTATGTGAAGTCAAATCCAACCAGCGCTGATGTTTTTTTTCTGTAAACGTTTTGAGCTTTCATTTAAAATATGCTTCTTTTAAAGTTAGTTAAACTTTTACGAATATTTAATTAATATTGCTTTCTTTTTCTCTGTAAGATGCATTTTGCAGAGTAGCAGCTTTTATGAAAAACAAATCTGGTTTGAAATTTTCTATGACCAAAATCAAGTAAAACCTTTATTGTTAAAAAATATCATTCCTTTATTAAATAATCTTGCTTTTAATCCCTTGACACCTGCATTTGTTTCCAATTATCAATTTTTCATCAAATAGTATTGGAGAAATATGGATGGTATTTCCGGTGCATTTGGAGTGAAAGTGATTTGATATTTATTTGCATAGAATATTTTCATTGTAACATTTAGAAAAACGTATTTTTTAAAGCTTTGTTTTTAACTTTGCTGCTTTTTTGTGGGGGCTACTTCTTCTTAATATGTTTGAATGTCATTTTCAGGCGACTTTGGTGCTTTCCTGGACAGCATCACATCAAATGTTTATGCTTGATTTTAAAAGGACTGAAGAGATGCTTAAATTTCACACTTAAAATGATTCGTTCTCAGAAAAAGGGGGCATGGTAAACCAGCATAAAGTCAAACAAAGAATAGTCTTTTTTTCTGCTCCATATTAGGAGCAAAAAAAGAGTGAATGTGTGTTTGAATGTTTCAGGAGGTTTATGTGGATTGGACTTTATGCCAAACCTCTTGATGTTGTGTTGTCAGCTACCATTTTCCTGCAGCGTATTCTCCCCAAAAGCACAATGCCTCTCAGGCTCATTGAAGCAACCAACCCCTGCTTAATTAGGTGGAATTTTCTGGCAAAGCTAGAAGGATGAGGCAAATGGGGGGAGGATAAAGTAATCAACCCCCTCACTCAAAGAAATCTGTGAATCTTTTCATTCCAGAGGCTCTTATTTTGCAGATTTAAATGTACCAAGTAGACCTGTACAGTATTTTGAAAGAGATAATGCGAGAAGTTCTTAAGGGGCTGCTGGGCTACACAATGCACACTGTACTGAAAAGTCTGTTTTTCACTTCAGCATTTGGAAGTTTTGTTTATTATTCCCAAAAATCTCCCAGAAACCCAAGATTTAGAGACGTATGTGGAAATATTTCCAAATAACGAATTACTTAAAAGATTTATTGGGACAGAAGAGCTGATTAAAGCTTCAACTTCTAACTTCCTCCTTGTGATTTGTGCTTTGAAAATATAATTGCTTACATTTCCACTCACAGAATGTCCAAGTAAACTTTTTTATTTAGAGAGCAATTTTCAAACCACCTCTCTGACCTTTTCTTCTGTTATTCCTCAAACTGCTGTTTCCTTACTCCCAACATATGGCTGCCCACTGGGCTGCTGTTTACCTCCCATTTTTCAAGTTGACAGTCTCACTTTGCACTAGCCGTTGAGGCCCAGAGTCTCCCTGGTTCTGATCTTCCACTCAGGAGAAACGCTGCGGCTGCTTCTTCTGGTCAACGTGGAGCATCGGGGCAGCGTGCCCAATCAACTTCACCGGCCTCTTCATAGACAAACAGTCGGATACACTTACATAACAGAGTGTTCCATTGCAGAAATAACGGGGCAACTTTTCACCCTCATTCGCCCCGCATTCTGAAGAACACCAGCTAGCTGAGATTGGATTTAAACTTAGCCCCGTTTGACTCGTCTGGTTTGCGTGTGATGGAAAGTCATGTGTGTGTGTGTGGTTGCGTGTTTGTCAGAGTGAGTGTTTGCCTGTGGTGCAGGTGGTTGGGGTGCTGTAAGTCATGGACTTTCCTGGTCCTGCAACTAAGCCGCTCTGTGTCCCACGGGAGGCCCCCATGTTCATGGGAAAGCCACAGCTCAGTTTCAAACGCCATTCTCGGGGTCTGGCGAGTTGTGGCTGTGTGGGTAACATTGAGAAAGGCAATGCCATTCCACCCTGGCTTTGAGGAATGCTATTTTCCTGTCACCAAACTTCAAAAACTCTCTGCCAGTCTTTAAAAAGTACCCATGTCTGCATGGCAGAAGTGTTAGAACCCCTTTAGGTATTGCGGTTGAATTACCCAACCAATTATTGGCTGCAAGTTCAGAGTTTACTCCAGGGACAACAAACAAACGGCTGACGACGAGTTTCTGAAAGTTTGTGCTTCTGTGTTCATGCAGAGATAAAGACTATCATTTGCGGACATACAAATCTGTGGTCATGGCTAACAAGCTGATTGACTGGCTAATAGCACAGGTAAGCTTGTATTGTTTAAATGTTCAGGACTGACTTTATTTGGTGTCAGAGGGAAAGTTTTGCCCGTCACTTGTATGATTTTTGCCATTATGCTAAGTGTTCCTAAATGATGAACAAGGAAGACAGAAGTTACTATTGTATTATTCTGATTTTATTAGATTTTTGAAAAAAATTGATCTGTATTTCTTAGGAAAAACATGGTGCTGTTGTTCACAATAACAAAATCGAGTTTTTGATTTAAACCAATCTTTATTTTAGGTATTTATATGTCAAGAAAATGCTAATTCAAACTGTTCAGTTAAAAATCAGCATCATTTTTCACAACCAAGCAAAATTGGTTTTAGAATAATAAAAAAGGTGATCCTAAAAGCAATCTATTGAAATCTTATCATAACTGTGTGAATCCAGAATAAATTGGGGAAGAAAATACCCAGTCCTCACGTTATACCTTATAGTTATTGTCTCTAACCAGAAGCTTTAGCCTTTTAAAGTCCCACTCCAATCATTTTTTGATCTATTCTAAAAGTGTTTCCAGTGGTCTTTTTATTACAATTATGCCACTTTTAGCCAAAATCAATAAAACGTGTTGTTTTCTAGAACATAATTTCTGCAGAACAGCAGTAGTTCATTAGAAAATCGTCTCTAAGTTGTGGGTTGGACCATTGGCGTGGGGTAAGCCCATCAACACTTCCCATCATCCCGTTGTTCACACTCTTTCCCGCTAGCTTACAAGCCCTCACAACCCCAACCTAACAAAAATGGTAGCAATATTAGAGCTATCCAGCTGTACATTTTAGAGCCAGCTGCCAGATCAGACGAGGAAAATGAAGCTGCACATGGATCTACTTGTCTGCAAGTGACTCCATTGGAATGAAGTGGAGCAGGGAGCTTGTGGCCTGCCGATTGTAAATTTTACGTAACAACTTCAAGCATTTTCAAAGAGCTGCTCTTGATTCAGGATTGAAAGAAATACAGTTTTAACAGTTAAACTCAGTTTTAAGCTCAACTTTCTGTATACATGCCCTCTTTCATAGAAAAATGCCACAAGACCAGACAAGATTTTGTTTGGAGTGGGTCTTTAAATAATAGTAGTTTGGGACTCAAGCACCACAGAATGGAAGGCAGATTTCATGCACTTGTAGGAAATTTTTACTTAGGCTAGAACAGCCTAGACTCTTGACAGTCTAGATAAATGTGGCTGTTTATAAGGTAGAACACGGGAAAAGAGTGCTGGCCTGAGCTTTTGGATGCAGGAACGAAGTAGAAGTGTGTTCATTTGTCTACTTTATGAAAAGCACACTTGCTCCTTTGCTGTGTTTTTTCTTCTTAAGCATATTTTTGGTGCATTTCTGTATTGGTTCATCATTTAAAAACAAGCATTTTTATGAACTTGTCATAATTTTTCTTGTCCTGCAGGGAGATTGTAGATCAAGAGAAGAAGCTCTGATCTTGGGGGTGGAACTATGCGACAATGGCTTCATGCATCATGGTACATCACCTTTCTCAGCTATTTTAAGATGTTTTAAACTCATATTCTATAAATCTCCCCATTGGAGACTAAAGTACCGTAATTAAGCATTTATAGTAAATACACAACTATTCTTGTTGTCTTTTTACTATTTTATTATTCCTTTTGATGTCTTTGAGATAGGAACTCTCTTCCTACTGCAAAGAGTGATGTGAGTGGGTGGATTTTTTCTGCACAGCCACCATTTACTTCATGCATCTGAGCATAATTCTATAAATTTTAAGTAACAGAAGTTCGCTCCAACCCGAAAAAAAAGAACTGTAGCCGTGGTTACAGCTTGTTTACAAAAGTAAGGTTTGTTTTTAACTCCACGCTATATTTTTGCCAAAGTCCACATCATATAGGCTACATTATGAGTCACATCATGTCTCCTAGTGCCCTTATGGTGTAACTCCTCCCAAACTGCCCGCAGTCCCAGCCTCACGCTACAATTTACCAGCACATTGATGGAACATAACAACCCCTGCCATCAAACTTTCTTTCACTTCCACAGCCTCCGGGGTAATTTTCCCATTCGTGCCTGTAAGTTATTTGGCCTAACGATGAGGCTATTAAACCTTTTGGCACCATATCTGATCTTAAGGGGAATGGAGTGAGTTAATGTTAAATGGAAGCTCTTGTTTTTCCCCCTCAGGGGGACTTTTTTAAAATTCAAAACTAAATTCTTGGAGCATATGCAATATTCCTAGAGAGACTAAGTTCTTTCAAAAGTGAGATGCAGGGATGTGCATGAGCGGGGTTTCCCTCTTTAGGTCAGTGTCTGGATTTCAGGATCTCAGGATTCAGGAAAAGTGAATTCAAGTACAGAAACTGGAGGTGTGTTACTTTGCTTGGGGGGAACACCATAAGTACATTGGATTGTTTATGTTTATGTTTGTTTGTCAATTCAATTCAAAATGCGTAACACAATTTAATGTAGAATTTGCAAATACATACATCTTCTTAAAGTCTACAATTTCAACTGAACCCAAGGTATTGTTGGCACTATGCATGTGCAAGTTCAATGTGTACTTGAGTCACACATGTGTTTTAATAATTATTGTGGACCACTTTCCCCAACATTCAAACGCTGAAGTGCCCTGTTTTATCCCCATCCCTTTATTTTCTAAACCTGTTTCATCCTTTTTGGGTCTGGGAAGCTGGAGCCTATCCCAGCCACTGTTGAGCGAAGGTGGGGTCATCATTTGTCTGTCCATCACAGGGATGTTTGACTCCCATCATGAGTAAAGAACAGACCATTTTCATTGATTTGAAAAAATATTTTCAAACTTGTAGAATCTGGATGGCGCTCCATTCCCAAAATATAGATTTTGTAAATATAGAATATAAGTATAAATATAGATTTTCTCATGTTTTTTTTTTTTAAACCTAACTTTTTTTCCATGGCTCTTGTATTTGCTGTCACCCCCCTCAGTGCTGGAGAAAAGTGAATTCAAGGACGAACCTTTGCTGTTCCGCTTCTTTGCTGATGAGGAGATGGAGGGATCCAACACCAAACACAAACCCTTGAAGCATGACCTAAAAATTGTTGAAAATGTCATCACCAAGTCTCTGCTGGTGGGTTTCTCCTTGGTGGTATATTGATCAATCAGCTGTTAAGATCTTTTCTAACTGGTCACACAACTTGAAGCGACTTAAAAGAACAGTAACCCCTCCAAAGCACACAGCTGTGGAAAAAAAAAGAAATGAAAACGCTGCAGAAGTCATATTTTATTTTTCAGTAAGCAAGAAAATGTATAGTTTTGTAGGAGTGAGCAAAATAAAACAGCAGGTGCTATCTTACTAGTAGCAGCAACTTCTGTTTTTTTGTGTGTGTTCTGGTGCGTGTTTGTTCAGTGAAAGTGTCTCAGTTGGCTGCTTTTGGATCTTGTGGGTTTTTTTTTCTAGATAAGGCCAAGTGATGGAGGCTATGGCTTCACTCTGGAAGAGAGAAACAGAGTTCCCATCATCAAATTTGTGGAGAAGGGCTCTCCAGCTGAGGTAAAGAATTCTAACAAAAGGCTCCCATACAGATGACCTTGTTGACTTAATTCCAGTATGTTTGATTAACTACATCACTCTCTTGGACTGATGTATGTCAGGCTTTGGGAACTATATGTTTTAACTTCAACTTATAGCTGTTCAAAAATGTTTTTTAAGCTAAATGTATCTTAAACTTGCATTGTTCTGATGATAGAAGACATACATAAAGAAAATTGATCTTAAAATTGGGTTTCTGGGCATTTCTTTATTCAAATTTTTGTGAATCAGGAGTAGATGAAAAAATGTCATTTGAAAAAATATGTATTTGTTACACAGAAAATACAAGCAGCAGGCTACAAGCTCTCTGCTCCGCTCCATTTTGATTCATTCACTTGTAGACGACTCGATCCATGTATGTTTTCCTCATTCGAGATGTTAGGTTGGGGGTGTTTAAGGGGTGTAAGGTAGTGGGAGAGCTTGTGTAAACAGATTGCTTTTGGTCACGGGTGACGGGAAGAGGGGGCGGGGTTGCTCCGTGCCAACTGACCTGCTCAAAATTCAGAAGTGAAATTCTAATGAACTACTGCATATGTCGTAGAAAACGGCACAGTTTTTTTTTTAAATGTGCAGAAAACAGTACAATCATAATAAACAGACCACTGGGAACGTTTCTGAAATAGATCAAGAGTTGATCGGAGTGGGCCTTCATTGTTCAGATGACCACACAAATTGCAAATAATTAACTGCCTAATTAGCTTCTATGTCTTTATATCTGAAAGAATAAGTGGACAAATGGTGTATGACCTTAATGTAACATGATCTAAAGTTTCCCCTGATTTGAAGGAGCTCCAAATAAGTCTTAAAGGCTTCCAAAGAAGCTGGTACTGTGCGGATATATATATATTTAATTATTGAATTCACAATGAGGAAATCCACAACTGCATCCAGCTGGATCCTGATTACTCAACTCAAACCATATTGTTTGTTTTACCAGAATAGATTTTGCTCTTTTTTTTTTTTTGATTGAAAATGTTCTATTTCTTGGTGATTTTCTTTCCTACCTTTTTTAATTTGTTTTCTTCTCTTGGTAGATGGCTGGGCTGGAGGTGGGGAAGAAGTTGTTTGCCATAAATGGAGACCTAGTTTTCCTCCGATCGTTCTCTGAAGTGGAAGTGATACTCAGACAATGTTTTGCAAACGAAGGGCCAATAAGAGTCCTAGTTAGCACCAAGCCGAGAGAGTAATTACGATTTTTGTTCACAGGAATGCTTAAGGTTTTGCGTTTTTCCATGTTTTTCAGCTTTCGTAACTTTTCTTTTCCACTTCTTTCGGTCTTAAGGACAGTCAAGATCCCTGATTCAGCTGATGGGTTGGGTTTTCAGATTCGTGGATTTGGACCTTCTGTGGTCCACGCTGTTGGGAGAGGTAAGGGATAAGTGTTTGGCTTCATCAGCCAGATGATTTTCATTAGCTTTACATATGTTACACATCTGGAAGACGCCTGCTGCACAAATCATTGTTTTTTTGGCGTGAAGGGGTTAAAAAAAGGCATTTGCATTTTATCTCAGAATCTATATGATCAAAAAGCTTCTTCCCTTTAAGCT
Source organism: Adrianichthys oophorus (assembly GCA_036245035.1). NCBI lineage: Eukaryota > Metazoa > Chordata > Actinopteri > Beloniformes > Adrianichthyidae > Adrianichthys > Adrianichthys oophorus. The sequence goes on from BSAI01000108.1 coordinate 34,827,373, forward strand.
AATGCACCGTGTTTAGTAGTGCTGCCATCAGTGCTGCTGGAAGTTCAGACCCAACCAAAAAACAATAAAAAACGTCGCCTGGATAGTCTCAGAACAATTTAACCTTTTTTTTAAGCAATCTAAACAGATAAAAGTGCAAATATCTTGTGATATTCGCAAAATGGGATTGCAGATGTTTTAAGGCAGTAAAGCCCCCACTACACACTATATACACTTAACATTTTCACACTTTGCTTTTTTGTTTGAACTCTCAAAGTACAAACTTTTGTTGAAAAATAAGTCCAGTATGATAGAATGAAAACAAAGATCTGCTCGTGATTGAGGATTTATGTAGATTTGACAAACTCAACACGAGACACAGTACAGAGTAGATAGATTGACAAGGGTCTACAGCCAATCAGGAAACAAAAAACTGCAAAACAGTGTGACCATGGTAGATGAACCACAATATTGTGAGGGAACACTGAACATAATAAATCATAGATAAATTCATCCAAATTATAAAATCAGAGTGTTAAACATTTGCCTTCTGCTACCCATAACCTAGTATAGCATGTGAAAAAAAAGACAAGTACAGGTTGTTCCTATCTAGAATGAAACAAAAAAATATTTCAAAAAGTTTTTAATTAGACTTTTATGCTGTTTTGCAAACTTGTTCTATTGAACTCCTCCAGAAAGGCTTTCCCCTTTAGTTTTGAGTCTGGATCTGGGGATTTACAGGAGCATTTGGGCAGTGGGTGTGCTTGTGAGGCTTTAAAAGTGTGAATAAATAAGTTGGTTCGGCACCATTCATATGCAGCTGTTGCAACTAATCCCACAGATTTGTCACAACAGGGCAGCTGTTATAGAGCTGCAGCTCCTGTACTTTGAGAGGAGTCAGCTGAGGTGGTTTGCACATCTGGTCTGAAAGCCAGTCGACCATGTCCAACCCAGAGGGGGCCCTGTGGCAGACTCAGAACGTGCTGGAAACACAATATTCTTGGAACACTTGGGAATGTAAATTTGGGGGGGGAAAAGTGTCTTACGGCTGGTACAATTTTAAGGCACCATTGTCAAAAATATGAAGACTAATTAGTCCAGGGAGAGGCAACTTCAGGCCTCGAGGGCCATGGTGTCTGCATGATTTCCAGATATCCAAGCCCTACTCAGGACTGATTACCTGATTCAGGTGTGTCCAGCCAATTAGAACATGCCAGAGCATGGTATGTTGGAAAACATGCCGGAATGCGGCCCTGGAGGCCTGGAGTTGCCTAGCCCTGATTTAGTCTGTTTTTCTTTCCCCAAAATGGCACTAAACTTTAAGTTTCTTCTGTAATCGGTGTCACGTCCTTGTCCACCGCAGATAAGCAACTTCCCTCCTCTGCACAACATGCTCCCTTTCAGTCTCGCTGAGCTGCTAAAAACAGGAAGCAAAGGCGTAAATATCAAAAAGCAGCAGCAAAGCTTGACCTGGTTTTGTGTACAGTTTGTAAACAATGGCTTTTTATTGGGTATGCGTGTGTTCCTTTATCTTGTTTCATGGTGCACCTGTACAAAAATAAGTGCTAATCCCCACCATTCGACAGGCACAGTGGCCGCCGCTGCCGGCCTCCACCCCGGACAATGTATTATTAAGGTGAATGGCATCAACGTGAGCAAGGAGACTCACGCCAGCGTGATCGCTCATGTCACTGCCTGCAGGAAGTACCGGCGACCATCACAGGTGAGGCGAGAACAAAAAAGAAGGCAAAATGCAGTGGGAAAATTCTGAAATATTCAAATAAATGACTTTATTGTTAAGAGTAGTCACAAAACAGAAAAAAAAAAACATGTATGACGTTTTCAAAAACAAATTTCTAGTTGTTAAACTGATCAGACAGACTTTCTAGCTCCTGTTTACCCCCATCTCCCTTTCTCCACATTTCCTTGTCTTGGATCATTTCACAGAAATAATAATAGTTTTGGCTTCTGCAGGGCTGACCCCTGGCTCACAGTGGTGGGGTTGTTGTGGGGGACTGGAAGACTACAGAGCACAGTGGGAATGGATCTGGAGGTGGTAGAAAAAAGATGGGGGGTGGGGGGCTCTTTTCTATTTAAGAGAGTGGTTGACAGAAGACAAATGAGGAGGAAGAGATGGTCAGACCACCTGTAGAAGGTGGGAACTGGTGAAAATAGCAGAGACTTGGGTGCATGGTGTGAGTCAGTGTAGTGTGTCATTCTAATTAGAGTCTCTTGGGACTTTGAGTGTAATGATGCGCCACAGTTTCCAAAACTACTACTAGAGGATCTGGTTTATATCAAGTGTGGACAGAGAGGAACCACCATCTCTTTTCGTTCTTCGTGCAGCAGTCTGTGCGTGCACATGGGAACGCCACAGCGCAGCAAGCAGCCCTGGCAGAAACCCCAGTGTGGGTTTGGGTGTGGAGAATTGACAGACACATGGGTCTGTGAGGCACGCTAGACTAACTTGACGAGATTGGCGTGGGTTTAGCTTTTGTGGTCTCTCTGAGTGCTGCGTCTCCATGTGTTTGTGAAGGCTTTTCAGCACACGCTCTGCCAACCCAACTGTGACACTAAAACCCACAGCCAGACAGAATCAACCATCATCAATCTCTGAGCCTCAGTCTGTGTTCACACAGCAAACTTTTGTGTTGGGTATAAGTATGTAGAAAGGTGAACAAGAGGAATGCAACAATATAATAATTTATCCAAACTTTTGTAAAAAAAAAAAAAAGCTTCTAATCTGCTATTGGTCATTTTCTTTACCATTTCCTTTAAATGTGTGCAAATCAAAATGTTTTATTTTTCATCTTCTCTGCAGCAAGACACTATTAAATGGGTGTACAACACCAGTGAGAGTGCTCAAGAGGACAACCAGAAAACCAACCAGAAACCCACCACTGTAGAGAATGGAGATGGCTTTGAGTGTAAAGTAGAAGGTGACCAAACACACAAGTGTGCTCCAAAGCTATGGACACACCGCTCATTTGACGTATGTTCAAGAACATGTTCATACTGGACAAGCTGGGAGGGGCTTCTTCTTCTTTTTTTTTTGTTTCTACTGTAAACTAGTGCATGTCCGCCACCTACAGTTGGAAGAGGCTTGGTGCAAAATGTGAAAGCAGTGCAAATCTCACGAACCTTCCTCCAGGCTTTTTCCTACGCAGCTACAGTATATTCCAATATTTAAAAGTTGGTGTAATATAATTCCAGCCGGGCACAGACTACAGTTATTAATTATGGTCAATTATGATCAATTTTTAAACAGTTGGCACTTAATTGAATAAAAAAGGACGCCATCATAACCATGTTTTCTTTCTTACTGAACCAATGAGAAAAAGCACAAAACTGGCTCCTCTGGAGGAAGAATTTTGCTCTCAAGTTCATCAAGTTTTCATTTGCATCTATGAAATTTATGGATCCCTATAAAAATGTAAATTAGGAAATCCTTCACAGCACACGCTGTACAATTTATGAAGTCATTGGTTTGGTGTAAAGTTTACTCATGATTAGTCATGTGCCTGAATGAAAGCCATAAGCAGAAAAAGAGTCTGAAACGATGTACAGATTTGCTGATCTGGGTCCGCCTCCTTAAAACTCTTAATTCATTTCTTCATACGTGTTTGTCGTCGTGACGATGGACAGGGTCATACTTTATTTTATGCCTTCCTCATCCTCAGAAGTGATGGATAAATTCAACACTATAGCAATCATTGATGGGAAGAAGGACCATGTGAGTCTGACGGTGGACAATGTCCATCTGGAGTATGGAGTGGTGTACGAATACGACAGCACTGCAGGCATCAAGTGCCATGTGCTGGAGAAGATGGTTGAACCAAAGGGATTCTTCAGTCTTACTGCAAAGGTATTCTGTGATTTCAGCCTTACTTTGGTCACATTTAAGATATTCTTGTGTTCTACAGAGGCCCAGTCTGGATGTATTTTTGTGTTTATTTCCTTTAACAGGATCTCATTCATAAGTGATGAAAATAAAAACTTTTTTAATATAATGGTGGAAAAAGTTTAAAAGCCAACATCTGGACTTAGTTTTTTAATGTTAAAAATGCTTTGAAAAAGTGTTTTTAACTCAAAAAAAAACAAGTCCCGATGACCTTTTTTCCAACTATTTCTGCTATGGAACCATCTTTGATGAATGATTTTTCACAGATATTGTTTTAATGCTGGTAACATATTAAATGCTAAACTAAAAAAAAATGTTATATTGTAAAACCCACTTTGATCATCTTTTGATCTTTTTTTTAATTGTTTCTAGTGTTTTTTAAACTATGATCACTCTTTTTTTTTTTTTTGTCGAAATAAATAAAAGCTATGTTGTATTCCAGGACATTTTGTTGATCTGTCATAGTTCATTAGAAATTTTTCTCTGAGTTGTGTGTGAGACCAGGCGCAACCCTGCCTCCATTTCCCTCCTTGTTGCTGAGAGCGTGGAGCAGCCCACTTAGTTTATTTTAAACGTAACAGAAATAAGCTCTTTATCAAACATCATTTTTTGTGTGCTTCTGATTCACAACAATTTGAATTTAGAAATATTCAGAAATGCAATTTTGAGCTTAATTTTTCTAGTGTATTTCCTCCACCATCAGAAAAATGGCACAAAAACATGGTTCATCGGAATGGGTCCTTTAGCAAAATATGGGGTCTTTTTTTTCTGTTTGTCTTGTGCAGCTGCTGGGAATGCAGAATAAAGTTGAAAACTTCTTGTTTTGGACAGATTTTACATCAACTTTTTTTTTTTTGTAAAATTAAATTGTTGGGGTCTCTTATCGTATTTTTTTGTTTTTAAGTTCTGGACTAAACCAAAAAGAGAGGGGGTGAAGGAAATTTAAGTCAAGAAGGTTTTTCAATGTATTATCCATCACCTCCTTCAAAAGTGTGCCAGCTACCAAAATCATAGAGTGTTGAACGACTTTCAGCAAATGGAACGGTGACTCAGTAGATGATGAACTCAAAAGTTTCCATGTAAAGTTATTATTTTCTATTTATAGGGGGAATTGTAACCAATATACTTTGGATTGAGAGTCAAGAGCTTTGCCGTTCCCTTTTACTTGAAACGAAATACCAATTCGCCCCTGCGACAGACTGGCGACCAGTCCAGGGGTGTACCCTGCCTTCGCCCATGAGTAGCCGGGTTAGGCTCCGGCAACCCCGTGACCCCGTGACCCCGAAAGGGATAAAGCGGATTGGAAAATGAATGAATGAATGAATGAAATGCCAATTCTTTACAAATCCCTGTGTAATGTTTAGTCAGTGTCTCAGCTTTGTTAAATCTAGCAGGTCTGTTGGTGTGCAGCCTGATGGTGCTTAACGCTAGTTAGAACTGGCAGCTTTATTCTAGTTTGTTTTTTACCCCCCCATCTGGGTTAAAAGCATACTTTTTACATCCCAGCAGTGATGTTCACAGAATGATTATAATTAATTGAAGACACCGAGGACAGAAGATTCACTCAGACAGAGATGCACATTTGCTGATGTGGAAAATGGAAAGCACTTTGCAGCATCCTTCTGCCAGATCCCATGACAAACAGCCACTATTTTGTTTTTAAATCCAAGACCTCATCCGTGGAGTCCAAAGATGATTTACCAATGGTATTAAACAGTTTTTGCTGTAAAAACAGTTAAATTACACTCACTGACATTCCAAACACAAACTTGGCATATCTTTGTCTCTTATAGACAAGTTCCTACTGCTGTGAGGTTAAAGAAATCTTAGTGTTTATGTAAACATCTGCTTCAGCATTAGGTGGTGTCAACTGAGTTTGTCTGATGTTGAGTTTTAATGGTGGCAGCCCTGCCCTGGGCTTCTGAATCTTCCTGTAGTTATGTTTCCTCTTCTGTTTCTTTTTCTTTTTGAGGTTTAGAGACTTGAATCCCGTCATCTCTTTAGATCTGCTCTCTGATCAAGAAAGGCAGCTGTCATATATAGAGTATCTGCATAACAGTTTTTTTGGGGTCATGAAGATAACTTGAAAACTTAAAAAAGAACTTGCTCCCTAAAAGTTGCCACTGAATGTGCCTTCCAAGGGAATTTTACTTCTCTAAAGTGAGCGTATTCCATTCTTTTGTGATATTTTTGTAATACAGTATATTTTGTATATTTGTTCCAAGAAGAGAAATAATTTCATTGCGTCTTATATTTTTCTTTCTTTGTGACCAGATCCTGGAGATGTTTGCGCGTAATGATGACTTGCTGGTGCAGATGTGTGGGATGTTGAGTTCAAGCTGCGAGGTGATCCCTGAGGAGCTGCAGAAACGCTTCAGCAGCATGTATGCTGAGAGGGTGGACCACATCAACCGACGCATCGCCAACTACAGAAAGGTAACTTCTGAGCAGATCTCATTGGGAAAAAAATTCAGGGCAATTTTACTTTAGATGTCTTCTCAACAGTTTTATCATTTTGTGCAAATCTAAAAAAGGGTTAAGAAACAAAACAACCTATTTGTCACAGCTAATCCATAAAAAAGTAGAACATGTAAACTGAATTTCTCCCCTGTGTTGTGCTAGCTTCAGGAAAGATGACAGTAATAGGGAATCTGTTTTCTGCAATTTTCTGCAAATTGAAAATTGTTGGATAAACATGAGAAAGATATATAAATACAAAATCTGCAATGCTCCTTTTTGAAAGCAATCTTTTTTTCTTTGGCTAACTCAGTGGTAATACACAGCAACAAAGGACAAATATGTCTGTTCAGATTGTGTCATGCAGGTCATGTTATCACAAGGTTCTTTCCTTCAGGGCAACTGGACTTTAGCTTGAGGTCTTACTGCTGATTGGGAGTTTAGGTTATTTTTTACCGGTTATTTTGAATATATATAAAAAAAAAAACTAGCTTATCTATGTGCAAGTGCAAATTTGAACAACTTTCTCTGGAACTGCATCTACACATTGTATCAGATGCACTGGCTGAATTTAGGACTAAAGATGTCCTGGATCCATTTTAGGTCAGTCAAACAGATCAAATCAGATCATTCAAAATGAACTAAGATCAACTATGAATCGTAATGTAAACCACATATTATGATATGAATCGAATCGTTGGTCAAATTAATTATTAGGCACCTAGTTGTTAGTGGAAAATGTGAAATAGTTGAGATATGAAAGGACTTTTCTTACAGTAAATATGGTGGCCTGGACCTTTTGGTCCTATAAATAGACAAAACATAGGCCACTACACCATTCAAATAGACTGGGAAGATGATGACAATGCGTTCCATCTTGTCTGAAACAAAAGTTGTGTATTACTGTTCTTGATATATATAAACAATAAGCACAAATAGTTGATTGTTAGGGATGTTGGCAAGTTGTCTCATGGTTTACAAAGAAATAAAAAGATCTACCTTCTGTATCAGCTTTTATAGTCATCCTTCTCAGACCTGAATGTTAAACGGGCATTTTGAGGGAAGCCAGGAATGGGGACCAATCAACTACCTGTTAAATATTTTCTTTTTCTACATAGTTTTATATAGCTAGTGTGTGAGTAGACCTTAAAATGCTCCAGAATTGTTCTTGACTCAATAACAAATTATATACATACCATTAAGCAGTGGATGCAGGTTATTGTCCACTGAAAGAAATGCTGCAGAAATGGTTTTAATTTTTTCTGCTGCCTGTCAAAGGACAATGTTGTGAATAAAACTCACAATGAAGCTAAATTTGCCACAAATCTGCTTCTTTAATCAGTAAAAACGCATGTGTTTGTAACTAACATTGTAGACAGACAGATCTTTGTGTTATGACAATAGAGTAGATTGATTCACTTGAATGCTTTGTTATATTTGCTGTTGTGCAAAGAAAACCCAGTTATTTCATACAAAACTGCTGCCTCTCTGTGTCCAAGCCATATTTTTTGCATAAAACAAACTATCACAATGAACACAGGAACCAAACTTATATTCTATAAATGTTAAATCATTTTTTATTATGCAAGCAATTGGATGACAGCTGTTTATTGTCAAACGTTTTGATCATTTTTTTATTTACAACTGCAGTTTCCACCGTTTTGGATGATTACATACGAGTGTGCGTGACAGACAAAAATCTGACACAGCATCAGAGGGGGCCTTGGATTAATTACCTCTCATAATTATTTGTGTGTAGCCACAGTCAGGACGTATGTTGTGTATTATGAGGTAGAGTAACTCATTGAACTTCTGGAGAAGTCCCCAAAGATGGGGAAAAGCTAAAGAGAAGACAAAAAAGAGTTTAATGTTTTAGGATAACTGAAGTTGGTTTAAGTTCCCCATTTTGAAATATAATCACATTACATTTGTTTTGTCTGTTGCCCAGATGGCTTAAAAGTTATTTGTATTCTTGTAAATATACAAGACAGGATGCAGACTCTGGGACAGAAAGTTCAAGGAAAGTGCAAGCAAACCCCAACAGACTCAAGAGGACTTTTCTAGCTTAAAGCAGATTCTATTCCAGATGAGATTTTATGTGAAGAAAGTTTGCATAGAGTCAGATGTCTAATACTCCTACAGAATACATGCGTTGAAACCTTAATTCTTTCTTGTGGAAATAAGATTTTCAGTGGAAAAAGTGTTTAATTTTACACTGATGGAAAAAAAGAAGAAATCTCATTCTGAGCTAATTCCAAACATGAGCTTGCATTTGAAAGACTTAAAATTAAACATGAACAGTCCAAAAACAGCTCGTCTTGCTGAAGTTTAAATGATGAGGGTTAGTTTGGTGTCTGCAGTTTTCCCCACATGTGTGGGCAATGATAATCTGATGCTGTCTTAAATTATTGATTTGGTTTGAGTTTTTGGAGCTGTTAGGAGGGTTGCTGAAAGAGTACTGTAATGAGTGTCATTTCTTTCTTCTGAAGCCAGCTTTCTTACTGTGTAAATCAAATAAAATGGCCTAATTTAATGGCAGGTTCCACTCTTTATTTCACATGAGTCATTAGGAAACATGGCTAAAAAGCCAAACTTTGTAAAGATTTTGACTTTTGAGTAATGTTTGTTCGTGAATTACTTGTAGTTTTTTTGACTCAATATAAGTTGGGTGGTGACAGATAATAATTCAAACAATGAATTGTATTCATGGTTAGTATTCAGATATTCCATCCTTCATGGATTTTCTAACTATGGGAATGTCTTTTCAACTTTTTTCCAGTTTTCTCGGGTCCTAAAGAACAGAGCATGGCCCACCTTCAAGCAGGCCAAAGCCAAGGTGTCTCCTCTCCATAGCAGCGACTTTTGCCCAACAAACTGTCACATTAATGTGATGGAGGTGTCCTACCCGAAAACCACCACCTCCTTGGGTAGCGCCTTTGGTGTGCAGCTGGAGAACAGGAAAAATTCTCTAGAGAAGGGTGGTTTTAGCAGAGCTGAACAGGGTGAGCCTATGGAGTATTTGTTCATGTTTACTTTACATCCTCTACTCCAGCACAAGCTACCATCATGACTGTTCACTGCATCCATAAACCTCTCTTTGGTCTTCCTCTAGACCTCTTGCCTGGCAGCTCTAGACTCAGCATCCTTCTGCCAATGTATTTATTGTCTCTCCTCTGGACATGACCTCTGGACATTCCAACCTGCCTGCACTCGTTTCTTTACTACTTTTCCACACTCTCCATTACTCTGGACTGTTGAGCCCTTGATACTTCAAATTCTCCACCTTCTGTATATCCTCTCCTTGTAACCTCACTCTTCCACTTGAGTCCCTCTCATTCACACTTGTACTCTGTCTTGGTGCGGCTAACATTCAGTCCTCTCCTTTCCAGGGCAAACCTCCACCTCTCTAGCTTTTCTTCCCCCTGTGTCCTGCTCTCGCTACAAATCACAATATCGTCTGCAAACATCACAGCCCGTGGTGATTCCTGATGTGTTTGCACATCTCTTTTCTGAAAAAGTTTTTAATGCATGGTAACCGTGTGCACAGGAAAGCTGAGTCCTTTGGTGAATGTCCAGCACACCATCACAACCATGGCTGCGCCGTCTGGCCACAGCCTTGGCCGAACAGAGGGCCACGGACTTCGCTTTTTGCTGAGGGAAGATGACTTGCTGATGTTGGATGCTTACCAGAAACTTCTCTACAAACTCACTGCTGTTTTTAAGGAGATGGAGACGCACGTTGGTCATATTCACGAGTGAGTATGGACACATATAGATGTTTGCTACATTCTCTAACATGTGCTTATGAAGTTGGTATTTAACCATTCTTATCTCAGGTTGGCGAACAATGTTTTGGAAGTAACGGAACCTAACCTAAAAATGCTAGTATTGTCAAATCCAAAGATTGTCAGTAACAGCTTAATCACATAAACTATTTTTATTTATCTATTTTTTATTTAAAACATTAAAAATATGGATGACTGCATACAGAACTGTCGCGTGGGAAACCAAGGTTTGTTTCCCAGGAGGCAATGGGTTTCATCCAGTGTGGGTCCTTTGGCAGAACCTTTCACACTATACTACCTAACTATGTAACCACAGAGGGACCCGAGGCTGGGCATCCCTGTTTCAGTCCCCAGCCCGGATAAAACACAGGGTTGTATTCAAGGAGTTGCAGATTTAATTTTTCTTTTGTGCGTTGGCTTCATTCCTCTCACTTTCAGTCTTTGGTAAAGATTTTTTTTCATTAAATATGATTAAAATAGAGCTTTAATGTAATAGTTCATTTTTTATTAATAAATCTTCACAAATATTTTGTTTTCCTATTTTTGATAAGGATTACTATTTATTTGTAAAGTAAGGAAACAAGAAAACCTTTTGAAGCAGCCTGTTTAAAATCATATTTTTTGACTGTAGCAGCCCTTTAGGTCAAAGCTTTCCATCTGGTACTTATTGGATGTACATGTTTACATAGTTTAACATCTGTGAAAGGGCTGTGACCATATATCATAAATTTTTTTTCCTTCAAATATCCTCTCATGTTTTTTATTTGGTTAGCGCTGGAATAATTTCTATATTTTCTCTCAAGGACTCAAGGACAGATCTGCAAATGATTCAATGGTAAAGATGGGTTATCCCTTCTACCAACTAGAACAAGAAAGGCAATCTGGATAAAGAAGTGTGTGTCAATCTGAGCACCATACAAGTGTGTGACGCTGACAAATTCCTGCGCAACACCAACAAGGGTGCTAATCAGATCTCATTCATGGCTTTGAGCCGCAGCAGTTGGTCATAATTTGTATCTGACTCACTGATTGCAATGTCTGTCATGAATCTTTTTGATGATCATTTGATTGATTTTGGTTTTGCAAGTCTAATTGTAATTTAGAGAGTGACATTAAAAGTTGCTGGAGAGAACAGAGCTGTCACTTTACCGTGGAAATGATGAGAGGAGTACACAGCAGGGCTGATAATGACTGAGTCCGGACAAACTTTGTCATGCTCCTCTCACCAGGAATTAGCTCACCGCCATCCCCAAATAGTTCTAGATGCATCAAGTCAAACGATAATGACCTTTACCTTGAGCTGTCTCCTCAAAGATGCAGATGGTTCAAACTTCTGGAGCATTAAGGGAGCACATGAGGGCCTAACAACATGGAAACTAATAAGATACCTGTCTTGGTGCATGATTTACCCTCTGAGAGTTGTTGATCCTTTCTTGGCTCTCATTAGATACGTTTGCATATTAGTCCATTCACTGAGTGGCCAGGGTCATTACTTCAGCTGCTGCTTGACCTTCTTCAACCTTCCTCCCATTGAACTCCTGGTTATGCTTCAATCTTTAATGTTTTACTTCTCTGTTGTCATTTCTTTCCTGCTTTATTTTCTGTTCAGCCTGTGTCCATTTTCCTTTTGGGCGTCATCAGCTCAGACAGTTTGTATTTTAATGATGCTATAATAAGCTAAAGTGACCAATTTATATGTCATGTCAAACATAACCTCCTTCCGTTCCCATCAGCAAGAGAGGAAGTCTGAGAACATTTCATGGCAGATTAGTAATATCCTTACAGTCACTTTGGAAGGAGAAAAAAAACCTGGATGCTGCTCGATGTTACATAATTTCTTGGCCAGTCCTCGAGGAATCCATTTCGAGGCAGCGACCTGTGAACCTTTTCTCAAGGCCACAGAGACCAGGTCACATCTGTTAGATGACATAACTGCTGACGCGCTTTATGCCAGGACCTCCTCCCTTCCTGGATCAAACGACAAACTTCCCAATTTTAAACCCCGCCAATTTATCATATTCTCCTTATTTGGTGCTCATTATAAATAAAGTAACTGGTGGGGATTTAAATCTGCAGAGGCCTTGGATTTATTTGTCACCAAGGACTGGGGTGTTATGCAAAAGTGTTGCTATTAAATTGCCTAAAGTGAAACTTTGTAATGCAAATGCACCTTTAGATGCAATAAAGGCAATTGGAGTCTAATGGTTTTCTGTGATGTGTTAAAGTACATTAAAGAGCTTTTTCTGATTTGTTGCAGTTGCAGAATTGCAACTATTACTCTCCAATGTCCAGTTCTACAACTCTCCTTCCAACACTCTGAACCCCTGAGGCCCCAAAATGGACTTGGTGCTTTATCAAGCATCAGCCAATCACAGGGCTAGAAGAGTTTTCCATGGGGATGGAATGCCTCTTTGTTCTGGAGGCGCATTGTTGTGCCCCCCCCCCAACTTATCCGTAATGAGGGCATGATTGTGACCTGATCAGGCTGTGTTGAGGAAAATGAAAGAGCATTTAGGAAGACTGGGTTTGCACGACACAGGCAGGGCTGTTTATTTTGATGCATCGCAGATGAATGTGGCGCAATTTCTGAACCTCCACTCAGAAATGTCTTGGAGGCCGATGGTGTGACTTAATGGAAAAATGTAAGCAGCTCCGAATTAAAAGGAGTCTCAAATATAAACAGACATTGCGTGTCTGAGTGAACGCGTGGGGAAAGATAAAAAAAAAAGTCCAGGCGTAGCAGTTATTGGGGTATGGCTTTAAACACCAGCATGTGTTGCTGCAACTGTGAAAATATCCTGTCTACTCTCTTCCTGCTTCTCCGTTAGCCACCTAACAGAACGCAGGCCAATGCTAATAGTGATCAGGGGAGCTGATCTGTGTATGTTGACACAGCTGCAGCTTACAGCGTGTTTGAACTTTTAAATATAATGTGGACCCCTGACAGTCTGAAGTTGTTGTGCGGAATCCAAACAAACAGTTAGGGGTTTGTGTTGGCCCACTCAGTATGATAATAGCGCCACAACATTTTGTGCAGCTCAAGTGCATCATTTGTGGTTCAGGAGATTGAATAATCGCTGTCTTATTTCCACTTCTGTACCTGTCTTTTATCTGTTACTGCCAGCCTCATATCCTCCATCACCCATCCTCCAGCGCCGGAGGTAAGGACCGTCGAAAGCTACATTTCTGCTGAGAGCGAGGGGGAGAAGTGTGAGAGAAATGGGAAGAAGGTGTGTTTCAACGTGGCAGGAGATGAGCAAGAGGACTCAGGACACGACACAATCAGCAACAGAGACTCGTACAGGTAACTCATGACAAAGTATACCTGAGATACGTCATAAATCTCAGTATAGAGTCAAAAGGATGAGTTTCACTTTTAATAGGTTAACCATGAAATGTAATCCATAAAATGTCAAAAAGTCCTACAAAGGATTAAAGAAAACACAAATTAGAAATAACTTCATTTATATTTAACTTAAACTAATCTTTTTATGTAGTAATTTTTTAAATGTATAGAAACATTTTTGGGACTTTTTCCAAATTGAGGTTTGCTTTCAAATAACATGCTGAGATAAGAACTTTTCAAATCTTTAATTAACTTAACATATGGTGAGTGATGTGATGTTTAAAAATTTCCTAACTGGGAAATTTATTTTGCCTTTACTTTATTAATTTTTTTTTTTTTTTTTTGATGCAAACACTGTCTCCACTAGTGAGATTTGGGATTGCAAATCCTCATTAAGCTAGAGCCCAATTTATTATTATTAGTTTTTACTAATGTCTACATTGAAGTCATATGTTTTATTTTAGTTAAATACTATACATTTTTTAAAACGTCTTCCTTTTTTTGACCATAACATCAATGGTGGCTTAAGGGGTATTTAGGAAAACTAAGTGTTACACTTTTAAGTCATTTTAAAGTATGTGGCCACAAAATGATATGCAATACCATATCATCATTTTACAATTGCAAGTAATTTGTCCTTTTATCCATGTTGTGATGCTTCATCAGTGATTGTAACAGCAACAGAAACTCCATCGCCTCCTTCACCAGCATCTGCAGCAGCCAATGCAGCTCCTACCTTCACAGTGACGAGATGGACTCAGGTAACGGATGATGGTTTTTTTTTTCACACAAATTTAGGTGTCTACCCCAAACTCATAGTCTCAGTCTTTTATCAAAAATCCATGGTGGAACTGAGGCCTTAAATTTAATCCGGACAAATTTGACATATTATTTAGATTTTACCAAAAGATAGGATTTTTTTTAAAGATTAAATTAACCATTTTAAGCAAATGCATATATTAGAATCAATTTAAATTGAGATGGTCAACAAAAATGAACTGTCACAGACTTTCTTACAAAAACCAACAAACAATGAAGAAAATAAAACTAAACAAAATCAAGATCAATGAATGAGTTTAAAAAAATCTGTTAAAAATCTAAAATACAAATAAAATATCAAACTTAGTTTACAATAATTTGATGATGTGTGTCGCAATTCCTAATTGTGAGTTGATGCTGTAAATCCAGACTGAAATAACTGTAAGACTGAAAGAACAAGTTTTTGAATTAAATAGGAACAGATGTTATAACATTTACTCTTTTCTCTGCTCCTTTTCATTTTTTTAAATCCGGAAATGAAGAGTCAAATGAATTGTTTTTGCTTCTTTAAAAGTATAAATTAAATAAACAAAAACTGCTGAAAATGTGTAAAACAAGCAGAAACCCTGCATGTCAGATTGTTCTTGCATGCAACAGATCATTGCAGAAATCCCAATATTCAAAATATTTACCGTCAGATGATGAGACATGATTTAACTTACTAGTAAATAAGACGTCAATGGAGTTTCATAAAATAAACATGGGAAATATTCATACAGAGTTGAAAATATGCGAAAAACCACAAAAATGATTCATTCTGTCAAAATGAAGCAATATTTGTTTTTGCTACGTCTAAATGTTAAACCACACAAGATGTTAAATTTTCTTGAAACATGATGTTTTTGAAATTGATTCAAATTAACTTAAACAAGGGATTTAAAAGTCCTACATTTATTATCTTAGTGGGTGATTCAGAATAGTAGCGGAGAAGGGAGACTTTGGCCCGCCCATGGCAGTTGCTGCGTCACATACCTGAGCTATTTCAAATTGTAGGTTTTCATCTGCTCCTGATCCATCA
The DNA here is from genome assembly GCA_036245035.1 of Adrianichthys oophorus. Lineage (NCBI taxonomy): Eukaryota > Metazoa > Chordata > Actinopteri > Beloniformes > Adrianichthyidae > Adrianichthys > Adrianichthys oophorus. The sequence goes on from BSAI01000108.1 coordinate 34,842,678, forward strand.
CGATCTAAAAAAAGAAATATTCATAAACAGTTTTAATCTTAAATTATTTTATAAATGTCCTCCATGAGAAAAATGCTGCAAGAACATGTTAAAAACACCAAAAACACAATTTTCATTGGAGTGGGTCTGTAATGACACTAATGTTGACATGTTGATCATTGTGCTTCTTCAGGGGACGAGGTGCCCTCCAGCGTTTGGCTGTCCCATGAGAAACAGAAGAAACTTCACAGCTTTCTCGAGCATCTGTTTAGCCAGGTGGGACCCTTAATCACGTGAACATCAATGCTCCACAGGGGGTGGTTTCTAGAAATCATATTTTCTTCCAAATGCATTTGTTGCTGTGCGTTGGAGCTGCTTTGTCATGTATTTAACCGTTGACCACCTTTGCTGGCTTCTGTTCACACTGAGAAGAAACAGCCCATTGGGGCTCTGTAGGTTTGCCCCAAACAGGGTAAAAGAAGCAACTTTTGGTCCCTTGGAGACAGCATTTTTAGTTCCATGTATACATATATGATCTTGACTTGGGAAAATGGTGCTGAATGGGCCACCCTGGCAACGTTTCTTCCTTCAGGTGGACACAATCACCAGCACTCTTAGAGGACCGGTGGCGGCTCGGGCATTTGAACAGACCAAATGCTTCACACCTGGAAGAGGATTTCAAGGTAAGGTTTTATCTTATTGCTCTCATATATAAAAACAACACATTCTTGGTGACTGTGATACATTTAGAAATTATAACATAAAATCAAACAAGTTTTTGTGTTTGGTTTTGTTGTTTTTAACACCCATGAAAATTGTGGAGGATAGCACCATATTTGACTGCTTCTTTGGGAAAAGCAAATGCAGTACATTTGTCAGTAATGAGCACACACTTCATGGCAAGCACGGTGGTGGAAAGGCAATGGTTTGGGTTTGTTTTGATGCTACTTTGTCTGGAGAGCTTTCACTGGTTAGATTGATTCCATGTCAAAGTTTAAGACTAAAACTTTGACTTAATATGTAAAAAGTAAATTTGTAAGGAAAGTAATCTAAGTAGAATCTTAAGTAGAAAATACAGCAACACAAAGGCCTGAAGATGCTTTGTAAAGAAATTATGAGAATAATTTTGAATAATTTTGATTAGTTCAGCACTAAATATAAAAATAACAGACTATGACGTTGTTATTCTGATGTGGGTAATGTGCCTAAAGTCCAGGAAAGTAACATGTTTTGTTTTTTTCCCTGTGACCTGATACAGCAATCTTTTATTCTTTTTTTGCATATATTGTGCTTGAAAAGTTGTGCAAGCTTTCTTTTAAAAAAAAAAAAAAAAAGGAAAAAAAAGGAACATGTTTTACAGCAACAGCATTTCCCCTGAAAGTTTGTGCAGATGTGGGCCTGAGAGGAGAAAGATGATATGACAGATTCCCAAGGTCGATACTGACAGAAAACAGGTCTGGCGCTGAATGCAAAGGGGCTGTGACTTCCTGTTGCATAATGTGTATGTGCACAGCCACATTTGGGGAATAGATTAAGAGAGAGGGGGTTATTGTAGCTGCATTCCAGATAATAATGAAATGAAAAGTTGGGTTTACTAGTGTGCCATCTGTCTTTTTGGTCTTCCTCAGCCATCTATTTATATTATACAGCTTTAGGGCACTGGTTACACTTCACTGTTTAAACACAAAAACCTTTGAGGAATGGTTTGGTATGAACCACTCACTGATTGACTTCAACTAACTATTGATATTTATTCACTTTCTGTAGAATGTTTTAGCTAAAAATGTGATAATGTATTATGCAAGCACTTTATCCTCTACCAAACTTCATCAAATTAAAAAAAATACATAAAAACATAAGTAATGTTCAAAAACAGTAAGGAAGGATTTAACTTGATCCCAATGCTTGGCAAAAGCATTTTGATTGTGGTGACAATTTTGATATTGCACTGTGCTAAACGTACTTGTATCGTTGATGGTGACTTTAATCCACTGTGATGCGCTTTCAAAGCAAAATGGCAGGTTAGCCAGTTATTCTGTATATTTTGATAAATCAAGCCTCCAAATACTCTGGCCCATTTGGCACACAGACTTCTCTCTCATCTGCAGCTGTTCTCAAGTGAGAGCAGATTTGCTTGAAGCAAACATAGCTCCGCTTCAGCTTTCAGGGTTGTCTGTGTGCACATTTGTGTGAAACAGCACCAGGAGGCAGGTACTTTAGAGCCCTGATCAGTGCTGATCCATCTCATCTTCACTAATGTGTGCGGCTGATAACACAGCAAATAAGATTATCTAAAGAGGGAAGTCTTCCTGCGTCTGATCAGACACCGACAGGCTCACAGGCAGGCACTGTCACACTCAGCCAATGTTTAATCTTGATGTTTGTTACAGCTGAGGGTTATGATGAGTCATTTATGTAGTTTTGAGAGACATTAAAATGGATCAAAAGGGCTTTTTGTTCATGTTTTATAACTGCAAAGATATGGTTAGCCTGCAGGGGGCCCTAAGATGACTGAAAAGAAAGGGAAAGTACCGCTTCTAGACCTGAATATGAATTATTTTAATACCCTTAAAGAAAACAAATGATAAAACTTTAATTAAATGTAGGCAAAACATTAGATTTTTTAAAAGGTTTTGATAAAAAATGTAAAAGTGACCTGAATTTTGGGTAAAATGACCTCTGTTTCCTTATTTCTTATTGACATTTTGATAGTAATTGATTGTTCTTATTTCTTAATCCTGCAAATCTGTAAAAAAAAAAAAAGTGTCTCTCACTATCAGCCAAAACAATAGTGTTGATAAATCATATTGACATAACAGGAGAATTGAAATTATGAAATCAGCTGCCTTTTCTGAAGCTTCACTCTTTATCTTTGGTGTGTTTAACCCTGCATAGTGTGGTACTCATTATTAACACCTTGTTTATGTGTCTGTTTTTACTCAGAGTTTCATCAGGAGATGGAGCCCAAAGTAAACTGCACCAAAAAGTTACGGCTCCATGTCAAGCAAGATCCCTGGAACCTTCCCAGCAGCGTTCAGGCGCTCACACAAGCTATTTCTAAATATGTAGAAGGTCAGTTTGTACAAACAAATGACATTTCAACAAAGTCAGTCAGACACAATCGAGTTAGGAGCAAAACCCACGGAGGTACTTGAAGTATGTCCATTTTCCAGTAAAACCCATCTATTACTTTCTGTTTTTATTACCATCGCTTTGACAAACTGGGTCCACAGTTAGAGCTGACACTGAGCGGAGAAGAATGTCTTTTTGAGTGAGACAGCAGAAGTGTGTGGTTTCTCTGTTTGCCTGTGCACTGATGGAATACACAAACACACACAGGCGAGCAGTGTGTGCACACATAGGCAGACTGCCAAACACACAGATGCAAACAGTTGAAACCAAAATCTCCACCATTTGACAGTCCTGGGAAAGGTTAGCCGGTGGTCACCTGTGAGAACATCGTTTTTTATTCTCCTCTTCGGGATGAGTTTTAATGCTGTGCAGTTTCCCCCTAAAAAACCTGGAGCACGATATTTTGAAAAACAAAAATGGATTTATGTTATAGATAAACAGCTGTAAGACTTATTAAGCCTTATTATGTCTATAAGTTGAAGGTCCCACTGCGATCATCTTTTGAGCTATTTTAAAAGGGTCCCCAGTGGTCTTTATATTATGATTATGCCGTTTTATGCCAAAAAAAAAAAAATACACAAAATATCCTCCATCATCAGAAAAAATGCCGCAAGAGCATGTTAAAACACAATTTTCATTAGAGGGACTTTTTTGAAGTTGAAGAAAGAACAGCTTTTAAATTGTTGTAAATGACAGGAAAGTTTTGTGCTGTTCGATATTTTGTTGATTTGCTTTATTTCTTTTTCAGAGGCAAAGACTCGGCTGCTCTTGGTTTTACTGCAGTACACAGGTTTGTCCCACAATCCTCTTACAGAAATACACAAAGAAATTCAATACACAATAAAAGATCCTTCAATTTAACTATTCAGAAGTACTTTTTTTTTTCTTGAATCCCAGACATTAACAAATTTAACAAGAGGAAAGTCAGTTTCTCACTTTGAATTTGAAAGCGAACAACCTTTTTTTGAAGGTTCACTAAAGGTTTTTTTTTTGTGACTGGGTTGATATTCTTAAAAAATAAAAAAGTAATTTTGTTACTTGACAAAAACAACAACAACATAGCGGTCTAAAACTGTTTTGTTTTAACTCTGTAGTTGCTGATTTTTCTTTTAACAGACCTAAAAGCCAAATACTACAACTACTTATTTTCCATTTTTGCTTGATGTTTTTTTTCCCATTGTCCCATTTGACAATTAATTTTGTCAAATTAATTGTCAAACAAAAGGCAGAAGTGTCTAAAAGTTTCTTCCAACCTTCATAGGTTCATATTGTCTGTTTTAAATCCTTTTTTTTCCCTACCGCCTAATTGCATTTCTAATTGTTTTGTAATAAATGTCTGTAAATGTAAAGGAGTTTCTTTTGACATAACTCTGCTTGGCATCTAGATTCAGAGATCCAGCTGCGCCGGGACATGGTGTTTTGTCAGTCTCTTGTTGCATCAGTGTGTGCTTTCTCTGAGCACCTGCTTGCTGTCCTCAACCAGGTAGATTACATTTGCTTATTTTTAACTGAAACGATTTATCTCCAGAGCTTACCTTCAGTTTTCTTTTTCTGTGTTTATTGGTAGGTTTACAACGTAGGAAGAGAGCTGGATCAGGACTTTCCGGACACCCAGGAAGCCAGCCGCCGGTGGCTGGAGCAGATAGCCAGCGCTGGCTTGCTGTTCCACTTCCAGTCTCTTCTGTCCCCAAATCTGGTGAGCAGGAGTTTCCTCTGCCAACACTTACCAATATTATATGATGCTTTCCAGAGTAAAGGAAGTTTGGGCCTTGATTTGCAATAATTTAAAACACACTCAAGGGAATTTGATCATGCGACTCCTTAAACATACAGGCTTGTCAGTAATGAGTTAGGCGGCATCCAGGCTTCAAAGATTTTAGCTCAACAAAGAAAACAAATGATGATGTTTACGTTTTTTAAATTGAAATAACTGCCTCATCAGTAGAGGCCAGAGCGCGCTGTGCTGCGGGTACCCAAACAATCATTTGAATGTGCTGAGTCTGAAACACAGTCTACCCACAGTGACTGTGTGAATCATTGAGGTGCACTGCTGAAACGCAGAGACTGATCCCACAGCAGCTCTGCTGCCAAAACGCACACAGTGTCCCTGTTCTCTGCAAAGCAGCTATCAAAGACCCACTCCAAACATTTTTTGATCTATTTTTAAAGTGTTCCCAGTGGTCTTTTAATTGTGATTATTCTGTTTTAGCATTTTCTAGAAGTTAATTTCTGCAGAGGGGCAGTAATTCATTTAAGACTAACCTCTTAGTTGTGGGCGGATCAGTTGTTACAGGGCCACCCCGCCCCCTTTCCCCTCCCGGTTGCTAGGAGTTCAAAGCAGGGAGCCGTGGCCCCCCCAACATATTTTCTATGCTACAAATACGATCTTTTTCAAACTGCCAGCTGTCTGCTCATAACCCACTACAATTTGGATAAAAATTACACAGAAATGTTTTTCTAAGCTTGATTTTCTTTGTCCTCTCTTTGTCCTCTCTTATCAGAAAAAAATGCCACACAAATGCAACACAAAAAAGTGGAAAGTGCTGATCAGAAATGACAAGAGTACTCTAGTCGATTAGATTAATGTTTGAAAATTCCACTTAACTAGTTAGATTCCAATCAAAATGTTCCAAATCAATAAACTTTTTTTCTCTAGTTTTACATTTTACGGTAATGTTTTATATTGACAAATTAAACAGATTTAATCATGTTTACTGTGACTGAAATGGAAAAAAGATGTAAATATACATGTGGTTATCTGTTGATCTTTTTTTTTTAGTTTAAGGGAAAACAGTAATCTATTATACAACAGGAGTTGATTCTAGAAAACATTAAGTTTTGAGTCAATAGTACAGATCGCGTCTGCACTATTGATTTTACATTGAAACTAGCCGCCTCTGCCGCCCAAATCGCGTCCAGTGTGAATGCAGCTTTAAATGAACACCAGCATCACCAAATGCATTTTATTTCTCTGCTTTGACACACTTTCAGTGAAACTTTCCCTTTTAAAGTCCCTTGTGGAGCAAAACACGGATTTACCACCTGAAGGTGAATTCAAGAGATATTCCCGCTCTATCCTTTTTGGGTCGCCACATGAAAGGATGCAGGAGTGAAGCTGTGTTTGTCACGAGTTTGAGTTTGTGTACATTCATATCGGCGGAGGAATGTGTGACATCCTTTACAGCGCACAGGCATCACTTCACAGTGAACAGCTGGGTTTCAGCTGTGCTGCCTTGAATTCTATCTCAGAAAGAGGTCCCTAAACCTTTTTCTGTCGCCACTTTCGTCTGCTCTCTGCATCTGGGAATGGGAAAAAAATTGGAGAGTGCAGGTGATGGGAGGGGAATAGAGCATCACCATCCAGCTGTGGCCACCAGCAGATGAGTGGATGCTGGAAAAGAGAACAATCAAAGATAAACAAGTACGTTTGAAAGCAATCATGCAGTCGGTCAAAGATGCCAAGACCGTGTGTGAGTAAAAGGAGACAAAACTGCCAACAGTCAGTTTGGAGTAACATACTCACTTTTCCAGTCAATGCCTATGAAACTAAGATACATATTTTCTGGAATGCAACCATTTACTTTTTTAAGGATTATTTAATTTTTAAGGATTATTTCATTTTGTCTCCATTCTTTTCCTTCTACAGACTGATGAGCAGGCCATGCTGGAGGACACCCAGGTGGCTCTGATGGATCTGGAGAAAGTCACATTTTACTTCCAGCAATTTGAAGGAGAACCTCTGGTTGCCAGTACGTGCAATCATTCTTTTTACTTCCATCTAACATATAACTTTTGGTTCATTTAACTCTGGTATCAAACCCTTTGCAAATGATCATCAGTGTACAAGCTCTCCATTTTCTAACTACTTTGACCTTTTTTCCCAACCTCATTTTGCTTTTCTTTCAGTTTTTTTTTAGAATTTCATTGATTTATTAAAAAAGGGAGACTTCACAATGGTGTAGTGGTTAGTAATCTTGCCTCAGAGCCAGAAGGCCCTGGTTTGAGTCCCGGCTGGGTCCTTTTTGTGTGGAGTTTGCGTGTTTGCCTTGTGCATCTGTGGGTTATCTCTGGACACTCCGGCTTCCTCCCACAGTCCAAAAACATGCTTCATAGGTTAACTGGTATCTCTAAATTGGAGATAGGACTCTAGGAGAAAATGTGAGTGTGTGGCCCTGTGACAAACTAACCTGCCCGGGGTGTACCCCACCTTTGCCCAACAGTAGCTGGAATAGGCTCCAGTTACTCCTGGGCCCCCGGAAGGGATTAAGCGAGATTCACATCTTAAATGACAACTTATTTTCTCAGTAATTCCTTTGACAAATCTACATTTATCCACCTCCTACCTCCATGGTCATTTTTGGCCTTTGTTAAGTGTTTCCCATGCATAGAAACCTGAGAATGATCCCGCCACTAGTTTCTAATCAGGAAACTGCAGGGTATAAGACTTCTTATTAGCTTAATATGCAACCATTCACATTGTCGTAGGTAAAGTTTGAACATATATCGTTTCTAAAAAGGGGTGAAATGTTGAAGCAGATGTGCTTTTCTTTAAAGACTGCAGCTTTGATGAAAGTAGTGGAAGGACCTGAAAACGCACCACTATTAGTTGCAATTTTTCTAGATTTAATTTAGGATTATCATTTTATCGTCACTATCTGGGTTACTGTACAGTATCTTTTATTTATTTATTTATTTATTTTTGTTTTCTTCATGTGTAGATACGCCCATTTCATACCAAGTTGAAGGCACTCGCCAGGCCTTGAAGGTCTGTTTCTACCTAGAGAGTTTCCATTTTGCACAGCTCCCTTACAGGCTGAAAAGCAGAGGAGGCATCAAGATCTACACTGTGCTCTTCACACAAGGTAAAGTGGGCCTAGTTTAGAAGCTATAGTGACCAGTTATTGGTTTTGCATGAAATCAGAATAAATGAATGGGGCCCACTCTAACTTTTTTTTAAAAATCTTTCTAGCGTTGGAGAGTATGGAGGGATACTACTACAGAGACAATGTGTCAGTGGAGGAATACCAGGCAGGGATCAATGCTGCCTCACTGGATAAGGTCAAACAGTACCACAAGAGACTAAGGTATATGAAAGAAAACTTTCTACATGTGGACTACTGTGCTCATTTTGCATAAGCTTTTTCTCAGATAATGTAACTGAAAATTACCTTCTAACTTAACTTTCCCAAGACTCAGCATGTGCTTCAAGGTGGCCAGCTCAGAGAGGCGTAGTGGGGCTGTTTTGTGATTGGTTGTGAGCACACACAGCAGGGAAGCAGTGATTGGATGAGAATACCCAGCATGTCCCCAGGTTTGGTGCAGAGCTTCTGTGCAGCTGCTGCACTCACTTACCTCACGCCTTATCGGTTTTCACAGCGCTTGTTATTTGTCACGAATGCATAGCTTAATGAGGTGGAAAGGCATATGAAGAACTTTATTTTATGCAACTTCCTGAATCTTAAGTAGTTCCGTATAGACCGGTAATTCATTAAGTTCCATTTCACAGTGAAAAAAGTGCTAAGCTGCCATATGCCTATTTGGATAAACTTTAACTGGAGCATGGTAAAGTCATAATCTTATTATTGAGGGACATTTTCAAGGAGTTTGAATCGTTTATTTGCAGCAGACAAAATATTAATTTTCATTTATAGAGAGCTCTTCATTTATTTGTGGAGTGTAGATTCATGAGTGAGCGTTGGGACTTTCCAAAGGGCAAACTGAGCAGCGATTACAGGTCATACAACTGCTGTCCTCTTTTTTTATGTCATTAGTTTTCCTTGGAAATCTTTGGGGATTTTTTTAACCTTTGTAGCAGAAAATTGGCACTTTGTGCCATTTATTTTATTTGGTTTGGTTTCCGTGTTAACACTGCTGTGAAGAGATCAGCACCTTAAATGTCATCCTGATACTTTAATCTGCTCTTTTTCTCATTGACCTTTCACCACTAAAACCATTTTCATTTTAAGTGGCTGAATTGTCACAATCCATATTTTAATATTATTGTATGCAATTTTATAATATTTTCAACTGTATAAAACAAATATAAATCAGATATCAGCAAAAACAGCACTTTGGATTCTTCTAATAAGCCGCAGAAAATCAAGCCACTGTCGTGAGGAGCTTTAGTGGTCTTGGGTGAGGATGCAGAGAGGCGAACACGCTGGAGTCTGCGCTCAAATCTGGCTCTCTCGTCTCACGGAACATGTTGCATCACAAAATACCAGATCAATATTTTCTGAATTAAACCAGCTCTCTGCCGTAGAAACAGATTTTAGGTCACACATTATACAAAGACAGATCCATCTTCCAGCTTCATAAGTATTTTAAAAGCAAGATGCTCAAAAGCATTTTCTGAAAACTTGCATAAATATGAACCAATTAAAGACCCACTCAGATCAACTTTTGATCTATTTTAAAAGCATTTCCAGTGGTCTTTTAATTATGATTATATGGCTTTTACCCAAAATCAATAAGCATGTGTTGTTTTCTAGGACATAGTCTCTGTAAAGTGACAGGAGTTCATTAGAATTTTCTCTCTGACTTGTGGGCGGGACCATTGACGTAGAACAACCTTTTCCCCTTCCTATTGCTGAGAGCTTGTAGCAGCGAGCCTTTGGCTCCCACAGCATAGTTTCTATGTAACAAATACGTTCTTTCTACAACAGCATTTTTTTCTGCTCCTGATTCACAAGGATTTGAATAAAGGAATACTCTAAATGCAATTTTAAGCCTTTTGTATACATCTTCCATTATCAGAAAAAATGCTGCAAAAACACAATTATCATCAGTGGATCTTTAAAGCAAAACCATCACCAATATATATAGGAGTGCTGGGGTAATGTCTGAGGCTAATGAGAGTGGGGATCGAAAGTTTAGGCACCCCAGGTAAAATGTTATATTATTGTGCATAAAGAACCCGAGGAAAACTTGAAACATCTTCTAAAAGCATCAGTTTACAGACATTCTTTTATTGTGTCATATAGGGCTTTATTTCCATCATTTACCCTTTCAAAATAACAGAAAACAAAAAAATTACGTGTGCAAAAGTTTGGGCACCCTGCAGAGTAAGTACCTTGTACTGCCCCTTTGGCAAGTATCTTGTAAACATTTTTGTAGCCAGCCAAGAGTCTCTCAATTCTTGTTTGAGGTTTCTTCATCCATTCTTCTTCACAAAAGTCTTCCAGCTCTTTGAGATTTCTGGGATGGCTGTTACACACTGCTCTTTTCAGGTCTATCCATAGATTTTCAATAATGTTGAGGTCAGGTGATTGGGAAGGAAACTGCTAAACCTTTAGTTTCTGCCTTTTAATGTAAGACAGCGATTTTGAGGTGTGTTTAGGATCATTATTCATTTGTAGAAGCCATCCTTTCTTCAACTTCAACTTTTTACAGATGGTATTAAGTTAGTGTCCAAAATTTGCTGAAATTTTGTGGAATGCATTCATCCTTCTACTGGTGAAATGTTTCCTGTGCCGTTGGCTGCAATACAAGCCCAAAGCATGATTGATCCACCCCCATGATTAACAGTTGGACAGAGATTATTTTCATTAAACTCTTTTCCCTTTTTTCTCCAAACGTTTATACGTTCATTAGTGAACTTCAAACGTTGAATTTTGTGGTGAGGGCGTAGAAGAGGTTTTGTTCTGATAACTGTTCCATGAAGACCATATATGAATGTATGTCTTTCTGGAGGGATGCTGCAGTCAAACGTGGGTTTTGACTGGGTTTTCTCACAATCCTGCGAGCTGCTCTGTCTGAGATTTTTCTTGGTCTTCCAGATCTTGCTTTAACTTCTACTGTTCCTGTTGACTGCAATTTCTTCATGACATTCCAAACAGAAGATATTGGCATCTGAAAACACTTTGCTATCTTCTTATAGCCTTCTCCTGCTTTGTTTTGTGGGCATCAACTATTTTCAGTTTCATTGTTCTAGACAACTGCTTGGAAGAACCCATGATGATTGATGGGGCAAGGTCAGATGATGCAGATTATTTCAAATCTTTGAGATTCAAATCCTCTGGTCTTTGCAAACAATGAATGTTAACAATCTGTGACACTCGGGTCTCAGCTTTTCCAAAGGGGGCGGTGCATAAAATCAATTCTGCAGGGTGCCCAAACATGGTATTATTTTGTTTTCTACTATTATTGAAAGCGTAAATGATGGAAATAAAGCCTATTTTTTGGACATAGTAAAAGTATGTCTCATCTGTAAACTGATGCCTTTAAAATATTTGTCAATCTTTCCTTGGGTTCTTTTATGCACAATAATATAACATTTTACCTGGGGTGCCCCAAACTTTCAATCTCCACTGTAAATGTTCCCCACTTAATTTTCAGAAATCATTGGTCTGTCTCATTTTCTTTTGTCAGCTGCCATCAGTCTTTCAGCTGACCACAAACCCGGCTGAGATGTCACTTTGCTCTTCTCTGTGGTGCTCCAACCTCAGGCACCTCATTATCCTTGGTGCTGGGCCGCAGCAAGGTTGGGCTGAACCCACATGTGGGCTGGAGCCAGTGGATGAATGACAGGCAGAAAGAGTTCCTGACACACAACCCTGAACTGAATGAACTCCAGGGGTGTGCTCGGAGTTTTTCATGTTGTCGGACAGACTGCATTAATTCTGAGACTCTGTTATTAATTGTAAGCCTCTGAGAAAAGCAAATATGTGTAGCTGTAAATAATACGTTATTTTATATTTAACGCTGAATTCATTTTTAATTGAAGTAAGTAATATTTTTATGAAGACAAAATGTTGAGCAGAAACAATTTTTTAAAAATCTTAGGCTCTGGCAGCCCCGTTACCCCGAAAGGGACAAAACTGGTATAAAAAATGAATGAATGACTGACATTTTTAAAGTGATGTGCAAATATTAAAAAATATTAAAGAGGTAACGCATTCTGGATCAACCGAGGTTTTGTAATTGAACTCATGCAAACCGGATGTTTCACTGAAAACCTTTGCAAAATGTGAAATCTCATGCCAAATTTTATCATTCAGTGTTGTTAAATGCTTTTAGAAACAATCTCAGTTTATGTTCAACAAATCAAAACTAATAAAATATGGAGACCTGGTTGATTTCAAAACAATTCAAATCATGTTTAAAGTAAGCAATTAACAAAGAGCATCCAATGGCTTTTCCATTCAAGAAGTAATAATTTGAGATGGTCAAATATGTTAACAAAACCAGCTGTGAGAACAAAGAGACTTAACTGTATCTCCACAAGAGGGGTTCACATATGGCATCAGTTCATAAAAAAATCCTGGGGTGATATAATGAATAGATAAAAGGAAGTCAACAAATTTCATTAATATGTACTTTTTCTATAATCTTTTGATTGTTATTAATTGTCTTCAATATGTGTTTATTTCTTGTAATTCCGTAAAAAGTACAGTATATATAAATTTAAGATTGAATGGAAAAAAGGGGCTTGGATATGATAAGTTAATTTCAAACTTTGAATTTGTATTAAAATGTGTGTATATTTTATTTTGAAGTGATAAAAAAAATAAACATATCTGTTTAAAATAAATTTATCAAAAAGAAATGCCTGCCATTACGTTTAGAAAATACAAACAATAATCAAATAAAAGTATTTCTAAAGAACACAATAAAATCTTAGTTTACTGAGTAAAGTGACAGATTCTCTCTTTTCCTCATTTCTGTTACGAAAGGAAATAAAACATTTGTAGGCTGGGTGGAATCCTCAGTATGACTTTAGGAAGGAGTAGAGGAGCCATGATCATTTCATGAGGAAAGCTGAGCAAAAGGGTCCATGTTGTATTTGAAATGAAAACTCTGGGCAGCAAAACAATTTCAAAGAAAAAAAAATCTAAACATTGCAGGCCGGTTAGTTCATCTAGGCCAAATATTTTACTGAACGAACATAATGTATTAAAGCAACTCCTTGCAGGTACCTTCAATGATTTTTTTTATTACAGACACGAGTCAAGCTTTAAAATCTTCTTTAGAGGGTACTACATTACCAGAATGTTTTGAAAGAGTACATTTTCATTTGACAAATATTTATAATTTATCAGGATAATAAAAGCCCACACATGCTGATCAATGGCGCATACTGTTTTTTCTTTAGCTAAACAATAAACCAGGATTAATGTTGTAATGTATCTAATTTTTTCAGTTGTTTAAACTCATGAATCTTTAGTTAGTCATCTGTTATCACTGTTATTCATCTACCAACTTAAGGGAATTTGTACTAAAAAAATCTATAAAACACAATTGATCATAATTGGAAATGAATGTTAAGTTCTTGTTGCTGTGATAATCAGCAAACTTTCATTTTTTTGTCTACTTTTAGCAGAGTTCAGGCCCTTTTAAAGGGAGAAATTACCACATAAAAGTATTTCTCATTAGTTGGTAAATAATTTATATATTATACTGGAATATAAATTCCAGTTCTAATCTATTTAAGAACACTAAAAGAGTTATAAAAGTCCTGCATTCGTTCCATTGCTGGATGAACAGGCATCAGAGTGAAGTGAGCACATCATTGTTGCAGCATTACTGTTGCAACAATAACAAATGAAGTGCGGTTGGAGAGAAGGGGAGATGATTTATGGCAGAGCATTGAGGAAAAACTAAAGCTATGTTCCACTAGGGCTGGGCAATAGTGATTTTTTATATTGTTTTTTTCATATCAGGAAATAATGGTATATGTCACAATATAAACCAAATAACTATATTTGTCAAATGTGAACACTCATTAGAGAAATGTGTAATTATCAGCAGGTTGTTTAGATTTCAATATGTATTTCCTATCATACTTTAAACATAACAGATGCACTGAAGGCACATGATGCAACTAAAAAAAGACACACATATTACAAACTAAACTGAAAATTAAAGTAAAAGATTTCAAGTTTCAAAAGAGAACACGAAACTGCTTGATCAGTTCCATTTTAAAAACACAGCATTGATTCTACAAATACATTCGAACGTTTGGAAGTTTTACAGAACAAAATTAAAATTGAAAAACATTTTTGTCAACATCCTGTGAATAAGTTAGGAACTAAATGCAATTTCTCTGAATTTCTTCTCGTAGTTTAGACTGTTGCTGCTGTGAAGGTCTTACCTTTCTTGGTTTTGCTCGAGAATGGACTCCATGCACGGAGCTGTGTGACATATTTCCATTTTAAAAATAGGAAATGTGCTCCAAGCTCTGGGTGAGTGACAGCTAACGGGACTTTAACATTAATTACGTAAGACCTGTAACATTAAGCCTTGGAGGCACTTAAATCCAGCAATTCAGCAATCTGCATATTGGCTTCACGTATTACGTGTCGGCAATATGACTTTCCATCAGTTTTTGAGCTGGTCGTACATGCGAATTCCAATTTGCTAAATTAAATTCCGATAAAACGATAACTATCAATATCGCGATATGCTCATTTTACTATTGAGAAAAGATACTTTCGCGATATCGATAATTATTGTTTTATCGCCCAGCCATATGCTCTGCATATCTGCTTTTTCCTTTTGGATCATTTCCTGGGATCTTCGATTTTTATAGCTAAATTGAATGTTCCTAAACGTTTGTTGACATTCATAAAGCAGAAGGTCTCGCTTTGCCATGTTTTCCCACAGTCGTATTCACAGAGGAAGTCTCAGTTCGCTTACTCTCCGAGGAAGGTGCCGGGCCGTTGTTCTGCTCCAGCTTGTGTGCACTGAACCTGTCTTTATTAAGCCTGGAGGGCTGAGATGCCTTCATTTATTACCTTTCTTTGATTCCATCATTGCAGGATTATAATCATTTCAGCTCTGCACATATGAGGCTTTATATTGCCATAAAATAACTTCATTTATATCTTTAATGGAGCCTTTTGATAGTGTTGTAAATAGCCTCAGTGTGAAGTCAAGAGCATGTGAGGAAATAAGCAGACATTTTTTAATGTAGTTCTTCAAAAATATTTATGGTTTATTTCATAACCTGCTGTGAAACTTAAATATCATTACTGGTAGTTGATCTTAAGTGGTGTGATGATTTCAACCATGGAAAGAAAAGACCAGGGAGGGACATGTTCTTCAGAAACTACTAGGTACAGGAATGACAGTATATGTCTAAAGAAGGTTTTTATTTTGCAAATTTGAGCAAGCACAAACAGTGGGTTCAGTGGATTAAAAAATCTGGTTGTTTTAGTTACAATTCAAAATTTAAGAAAAGCAGAAATTTAGGATTTTAATTTAGAAGTCAAAGACAAATCACAGAACTCTGAGAGAAAGACAACATTTTAGATTCCGGTACATTGATTTTTAAAAATTATTTATCAGAACTGTCAAAAAAAATTTAAAGTTTTAAACTATGAAAAAAGTTAATATTTTCTTGTTCATCAAAATTTTTATTTTTGTTACATGGCAGAATTCTGTGAGAACATTTTCAAAAAACTGAAAATTGGATACAACTCAATTTTGATGTGAAAATCTAGATTTTTCCTAAATGTCAAAATTTTAAAATTCATTCATTTGGAACCCAGACGAAACAATTAGAAAATTTAGAAAAAGTCAAAACCTGTCATTTAAATTAAACCTTTGTTAAAAAAAGCTTATAAATTGTGAGTTTTAAATCAGAATCCTGGCGCGCAGGAAACCAGCATTTGCTTCCCATGGTGCATAATGAGCTTATTCCAGTTTAGGTCCTTAGGCCCTTTTGCTGATGCCTAAACTATGTAGTCACAAGGGGACCCTAGTCTGGGTCTCCCTGTGCCGGTCCCCAGCCATGATAAAATACAGGGTTGTGTCAGGAAGGGCATCCTTCATAAAACTCTGTGCCAAACCGCCTGTGCAAATTAGAAAAAGCTGATTTGCTGTGGCGACCCCTGACAGGATATTCCAGAAGATGAATAGCGACAATAAGAATCCTAACGTAAACAATAAAGACATATGTGTGCGATAAGTCAATTTATATATAACTTTGAAAAAAAAACACAAGATCTGAGAATTATGAGATAAAAATTCAAACGTCATTGGGTAAAATTAAGGAGGAAAAAAGTTTAAGTTCTTGGTAAAAGTCAAGATCTTTAGAGTTAAGACTATAAAACTTTAAGAAAATAAATCATCAAAATTCACAGAAAGAGTTCACATGTGAATCAACATTGTCAAAAAGTCTGATTTATTTTTTAAAAAGTAGACTTCTGAGATGTTTGTAGAAATGTTTTGGCTCTAACCCTTTTCTGTACTTTAAAAGATCTTCACAATTACCACTGAAACTGTAATTATGCTAAATGTAAAGAAATTAGGGGCATCTCTAGCACTTTTCCTCTGTTCTAAATCTGGCCATAGTTACATCTTACAATTCTGAGAAAGGCTTTAAGTGAGGAAGTGACATCAGCACATTTCTCGCTCACAGTCGTGCTGGTGTCTCTGTAAAGTCCACTTTGGGGCTGTGCTGCTCCCTGAATGCTCCCATTAACCTCAAAACGGCTCCACCACAAACTGCAGGGATTTGTGGAGAATTTCATAACAGAGAGTGTCATTCATCATGATTTTAGGAATGATTTCCAATCATCAAGGGTCATCAAGTACAATGATGTCATAAATATCCTGGTTTATTTGGCAAACTTTGATTATTTTATAAAATACTCTTAATATTTTTATGTTTGTTTTTCAAAGATAATTTGTTTTTTGCCCTTTTTAAGTGGACGGAATGCTAATATAGTCATTCCCAAAATACTACTATAGGCACGCGTGCCTCTTTTTGTACGTTTGCTCCTGAGCTGTAAAGAGGTTTCTTTTTGTCGCGATGAAAACAGAAACAAAGAACGTCAGAGGTTCTTGCTGGCCCAATAAAATAAACCCACTGCACAATGAGCAGGTCATCTTTGGCTTGCAGCCAGGCTCTCCATTATAGCCTCATGTGAAAACCTATTGACGGAGTATGTGTGTGCATGTGTAGTCAGGGGGACTTTAACTATTGCCTAAAGAGCTACAGGCAGGCTTTATCTATGATTGCCTTGATAGCTACTAAAAGCAAAGATGTGAGGAGGATGCAGCTTGCGTAACAAAAGAAGTGCTGTCAATCTTAAGCCTACATTGTTTATGTAGCTTGTTTTTTATTTACTGCTGGACGAGGAGCTAAAACTTGGGAAACTTGGGTTACCATAAATTTAAAAAAGTAACAATGGAAGCCACCCTAAACAGCACCTTTTTGCCATTAATCCTTTTTTTATTCTTTACTTCTATTTTTTTTTCAGTTCTGATTTTGCTCAGGTGTAGTGCATGTCCCCTTTGCATGACAAAAATTTTAAGAGAGTTAGTAATGTTTTTTTGTACTTTCTCTTCTAATAAAATCAGTGTTTTTTACATATATTAACATTTTTACATTATATATATATATATATATACATATATATATATATAACTTTACATATTCAATTTACAATAGAAAAAATGTAATTAGAGTGGGACTTCAAGGAATTCAACTCACCTTACCTAAACAAATATTCGCAAAATTTGTAATATAAACTTTAAAAAAATTGCAGTGAAACAGCAACAGAAATGTAGTTTCACCAAACTTTATTCCCAAATATAGTTTTGAAATCCCACTCCAGTCAAACCAGTGTCATTTTCGAGACAATTGTTTCTGCAGTAGTTCATTTAAAATTTGCTTTTGAGTTGTGGGCGGGACCACACCATTGGTGTTTCCTTGTTGCAGAGTGCTCAAAGCAGAGAGCTTTTGGCTTTTTTAATGTTACAAATGCACCCTTTTTACAACTGCATTTTATTTGTCTGCTGATTTGAATAAAAACATACTCAGAAATGCTGAATTTTCTTTATACATGCTTTCCATCATCAGAAAAATGCTACATGTTAGAAACCCCCAAAACACGATTTTCATCAGAGTGGGTCTTTCAAGATTAAAAAATAAGAGCCTGAGTCGTAAATTTCCCTCCAAGCAGTTGTCCAGAAAAATGAAACTGAAAATAGTTGATGCTCACAAAGCAGGAGAAGGCTATAAGAAGATAGCAAAGCCTTTTTTTAGATGCCAATGTCCTCTGTTCAGAATGTCGTTAGGAAATGACAGTCAACAGGAACAGTGGAAGTTAAAGCAAGATCTGGAAGACCAAGAAAAATCTCAGACAGAGCAGCTCGCAGGATTGTGAGAAAAGCAAATCAAAACCCATGTTTGACTGCACCATCACTCCAGAAAGACCTGCAGACTCTGGAGTTGTGGTTCACTGTTCTACTGTCAAGAGATACTTATACAAATACGGTCTTCATGGAAGAGTCATCAGAAGAAAACCTTTTCTTTTTTGAAGAGAATGTCTCATCTGTAAATTGATGCCTTTATGAGATTTTTCAATCCTTCCTTCGTTCCTCATTTACAATAATATAACATTTTACCTGGGGTGCCCAAACATTCAATTACCACTGTACGTGTACAGAGTAAAGATTTATGTTCACAACAGATTGAAAGATATTTTGGCTCAAACAAACATTGCTGCAAATAAATGCTAGTTATAAATTGATTTATAATATAAGACAGAGGCAATTTTTTAAAGAAACATTACAACATGAGGTTTATTTTCTATGCTTTTTGGTGTTTTCTAATATTTTGTTGTCTTCTTCATCTCAAAAATCCCAGTTTAACTTACTGTCCTCCAGCTGTGCCTCCTCCTTCTCAGTGTGAGCATCGTTTAAATAATGAGGCCATATTGAACCTATTACACGGGCTGTTGGCTCCATCTGAACACTTTGTAAACTTTGCTCATCTCGTGTTGTGAGGTTAATGTGTAACGTGACCGGCAGGGACTTGGTACCAGGAAACCCTCAACAAGTGAATGTGTAAAATGTTCCAGGTAATGATCTAAATGGAGTATGTGTTGGCGCTTTGGTAAATTTACTCGGTCTTCAGACTCATTAGAGCATTAGCTGAATGTTTGATTCTGCGTTGTGCTTGCTGTACAGGCTGCAGACATATTTCCTGCAGAGCACCTTTTTTGTTTCAACTCCAACAATCTATTATTAATTAAAAATCTTGAATCCAGGGTGTGGAGCAAGGCTTTGATTAATTGACCTAATTAATATTATGTCATAAAGTAATACCCCTCTCATAATTAATGCCTGCTTGGCCCCATTCTAATTACTTGATAGCAAAATCAATGCAGATAGATGAGATGTGCTTCATAGATTATTTTAATTATATGTGTGAAATCAAAAATATGTAGTAAATCCAATACTTTATTATGAAATCTATCCAGTGGTTGTGGGGTTATCAAATGTACCATACAGGCTCTATTGTACTTGTGTTTAAACAGATTGCAGTGCTGCCTCCTGTGGAGGAAGAGTAGCACAGTTTCTTCCAAGTCTCATTCATTCCGTGAATGAATGAGACAGTGACATTTGGAATGATGCCCAGGACAAGAGATGCTTAGTCCGTGTTTCTGCCTCGCTGTGCCCAAGTTACTCTCATGATTGACGGTCAGATGCCGGTCCTACATAATAAGCAGCTGGCCTACTTTTACAGAGAGGCTGCCAGAGTTCTCGATGACCTAATGATGCAGAGAAACGCTGTTGATTTCATGCTGTGGTGCTACAGAATCAGCGACTTTACATCTACGTCTTGGTAGACCAATTCTGAATTGTCTCCCGCAGGGCCTTTTTCCTCGATCAGTCCAACATGACGCCCAGCACAGCACCCAAAGCTGCTCTCATAGATAAGGTACGACTTTCTATACCTTCTGCATGTGTTTCAAGTTTTCTTTTCATTAACTACAGCTTGTTTGGAGAGGTTCTGCAGCCAGATATTGAAATATCAATACATAATCTGCCTTAGCGACGACCTCAAGAGCTCAGTTTGATTTTTTTTTTCCAGTCTAACCTCTTCTATTTCGCCTCTGTCCAGTTCATGCGCCCCTTCAATGCTCTGGAGGAGCTCTACCGCCTCATGGAGAGCTTCATCAGCTGTCGCCGCACCGCTGCCTGTCAGTACACCGCCTGCGGGGCGTCTGGAGTGGGGCTGCTGACTGTGGCCTCTGAGCTCTGCTCACGTCTGGGTGCCACGCATGTTGTCATGTGCAACAGTGGCGTTCATCGGTGAGTGAGCGGCTCCAGGTTCTGTTGTCCTCCTTTACAGCAGGCCCGACTCTTACAGAGTGGGTCTTTATTGTTAACACAAATTTCTCTGCCTTAATTAGCAGCAAGATGCTGAAGTTAAAAGGGCTTGCTGTTTCCACGACTACATTAGTGACTCTTAAGTGGGTAGAGCACTTTACGCAGGAAGGGGAAAGGTCGATCAATTCCTGTCCTATTGAAAACTATATATGTCTGCCTAATTCATCTGTTGGGGAGGGCACAGAAATATCCTTTTGATTTGTCATCACTGATATCCAGTTTCAGCTTTCATCTTTATCTCATAGTCTTCTCTGCCCACCCACCTGTCCATGTGATGCCCTCTTTCTTCACCTCATGACAGTTCCTATATCTTTTTGTCTCACATAGGCTCCCATGCTCGTGCATGCACGCTGTGTGACTGATGGCTTGATAAAGAGCTGCAGAGGGAGCCGCCTGCTCACCTGAGCTCTTATAGAAAGTTCCTGTCAGTGCAATGAGTTGAGCCACTTTATTAACCCATCTGAATGTGTGTTTATGTCTCTCTCACCCAGACAAGCATGTTAAGTGTAATGTGACATAGCAGATCACTTTTGCTGCCATACTGGAGGTTATTTGTGTTCTGGTTTTCTTCTTAAATGCTGCGTTAGTCAGTACAAGCTGCAGAGTGACAAGCAGGAGAGGGAGAGACGAGTGGAAGCATCTCTGAAAAATGTGCCATCAACTCTGGCAACTGCAGCTTCACTATATAAGCTACTTAAAGCTGACAGAAGACTGTATTTTTGTGTTTTTATAAAAAAAAATGAGAATATGTGATGATTAACAAAAATTATAAAAGCCAAGATACTCCATAAATGTGAGGAAATTGTTTAATTAGTGTTGCAGCCTCCTCAGGCTCTATTGGTTTGATTGTTGGCTTGATGGATGAGTTTTAATAACAGGGAGAGTGGAATATTTTTGTTGGAATCAGCAGTCTGCAGTGTTTTTTATGCCTTTCCATTTTTTTTTTTTACTTTACAACCACCAAAAAAATATTTGGGAGAGGTTTTTCAGTTGATACTAGAACAAACACTTGATAGTATCTTCAGAAAAGTCGCCACATTCAACGGGACTAACAGGCTGAACGATTTGCTGATATCTTCCTTTTTTTCCTAATTTACTGTAAAGAAAGACAGTGCTTGAGATTTCTGCTGTTTTACCACTCTTTCTTCTTCCTTCTTTGTGTTCCCCTCTCTTCTCATTTAACAGCATGTATTTGGTTCTTCAGAAACACAGAGTGTAAACAGGATACGGGTTGGAACGGCATAAAACAGAGGGGTTTAAATCATCCTTCAGTATCTCCCCATCCCTAATGAAATGGGAAACCGTGCAGCTTTGCGCACACAGATTTGGTGCAGGCCTTCATCTAGCTCCAGCTGATGAGATATTTAAAGATCCTCTGTGAGTGGTTTAACCCCACACCCAACTCCTTTTTTGTCAGCATGGGAAGCTCCATAAAAGTGCTTGAAATATTCTGGTGTGTGAAAGTCAGCCTTGTTTATTCTGCAGGTGGGATGTCTCCTGCGCATACTTTTTGGTTCTGTTTTTTTCATTGTTTTACGGAAACAGTTCTTTTTTTCATAAGAACCAAAGAAAGAAACAACGCTGCTTACATATTTGAGTGAGTCTGTGTTATTAAATGAAAGTGAAGCTTTCAGTATTAAGAGCCTGGACAGTTCAATTTGCAGGGGAAGGGCCCAGATCAATACACTGGAGCTGCTTGTTATCATACAAAGGTCACCCAGCAGCCTTCACACTTGTCACTGGCCCTTGAAGGATTTATCCGTGTCTCGCCATCTGTGTGTATGTGTGTTTGTTAGGATGAGAAAGAGCGAGAGTGTGGCCACGTATGTGCCTGGGAAGAAAGTTTGCTGTAACCAATGAATCACTGGCTCACGTCAACAGTCCTCTCACACACAGAAAGCCATATCGTCCACAGGAGACACACTGACTCGTCCTTGGACCCTTCCCTTTCAGGCTGCAATGAGCATCAATCCTGATGATGCTCTTCAGGTGCTGACGGTCAGCTCCCGGTTTACAGTCTCTGCCTTTCGCTCGGTCTAAAGCAGAGACGAACGAGCTGTCATTGTCCAGATGTAACGTGTTTGCCCGCTGTCACTAACCTTTCAGTGGAAGTAATATAAAAAAAAAGATTCATCAGTGTGTGTGACGGTAATGATAAGGTGTGGAAAGGTGAAAGAAGGTTGAAAAAGGAACCAGAAAGTCGGCACATGGTCTTCCACCTCTAACAACATGATTCAGACGCTTTTTCTTGTTATTTTGAATTGAAAACAGCCATCAGTAGTCAATATTTTCAAATTATTGGATTTCTTGAACTGGATTTCTTAACGGGTTGTTTTCTGTTGAATCAACAGCTGCACTCTGAGTGTCACACTGGAGCAGGCCATCCTGCTGGCTCGAAATCACGGCCTACCCCCTCGCTGCATCATGCAGACCACTGACGTGATGAGGAAGCAGGTACAAATGATGCACACACTCAGTTACATAAATGATCCTCACTAATGGAAACACAGAGAACAAGATCTTTCATTCTGGACAAATGTTTGGTCACATTACTCCCAGATGATGTTTGTGTTACATCAAGCAAATGTTACAGAAAATTCAATTTTGTTAAAATTCAACTTTAACATAATATATACGCAGGAAAATGTTATGAAATAAATTGTGAGAATTTTTGTTTCAAATGAATGAAGTCTAAATTTTAAATATTGACAAAACATTTTTAAATAAATTAATATTTTATCTTTCATGGTGATGAAACCTTTAGAAATGTTTGGACATTTTCTTTCACCATTTTTTTTTTACTCAAAAATTATTTTACTCAATAGAAAAAAAGCATTTGTGATTTTAAGCTGTAATAGTGCTAGGGAAGCATATAAATAAAATTAGTCTTTTCTTTCAACACTACACATGTTGTAATGAAGCACGCTTTGTTTTTCTTGCATAAAAATACTGTAACCTTTCCACAAATAACGAAGAGCTTTTGTTGCAGCATTTAAAACACCAAAATATAAAATTCTTAGACACTTTGGCGCAGCTATGTTCTCCCGCTGTGCCAAGACAGAGCTGTGATGTTTATGTTTTTACACCTTCATATTCGTAAAGAAACTATCTATGCAGTTATGATGTGAAAATCCTGTCAATCACGTTTATTGAGTTGGATTGTTCAAATCTGCACTTTATGACTGTAATGGATCTAATATTAATGAGTTAGCAAAGCTTTGAAGTATTGCACTCCTGAGAAAGTATTCACTCTAATGACCTGTCAATCAGTGTTACATATCTGCTCAAGGACACTCACAACGGAGATGAAATGTCAGCGGATCAATCACACAAACTGGTTTCTCTAAAGTCTATTTAGCTGCAGGACCTCTGGGCTTTAGATTGTTTTATATGCGGTCAGTTAGTCAGAGAAGATTGCACAACATATAAAAAATTAATGAGAGGTGATATAAAGGAAGTTATTCATCAAATGAAATGAACAAAGGTACTATGAAGTCAAGAAAAAACATTGCAGTAAGCAGCTACTCTAATCTGAAAATGGTATGTATTTTTTCAGATTTTTGCATAAATCATGATCGCTGTAACAAAGTCCTAGTCTTAAGTCAGAAATCAAGACATTCAGAATCTGCTGAGTAAACCTACAAATGTAACCAGCTTTGCTGCCTGCATAGAGGTTTTTTTCCTTTATATGTTTGCAGCTTACTGATGCTGCTGGCAGAGTTTAGTGTAGCAACAGTCTGGGAGCTGAGAGCTTCTGCCAGAGAGTTTTCTATCCACGCCCTGTTTCTGCATAGTGAGTAATTAGCTGAGCTGGAGGCTCCAATGGGTCCAACGTGGCTTAAAATATGCGGCACGGTAAACTGACTGCTCTGTGAACTCTGCATTTCTGCAAGAATCTAAAAGCCCCAGTGAGAGCAAAAGTTAACATATAGATTTGAATGCATAGCCTTTCTTTCAACAACACATTAAGACAGGAGACCTATTAGACAAATGTATGAGTTGTAAAGGTTATTTTAATGTTCTGTGACGTGCATGTTCTCTTATGCCCCATAAAAGTCTAGATGGCCTCTGCATTTTTTCTGGTCACACCTTTGTATTATACATTCAGTTCTAGCAAAAGTAAATATTAACACATTCATTCCAGATTGTTTAAACTATTTGTTTTAACCTCTGTGCACGTCTGTGCACTTTTTCAAATCCATTTCATTCAGAAATCTGAGAGTAGGAATAGACCTTGCTAATGCACTAGAACCACCTTTTGTCTTGTTTCTATGCTCAATATTACCATGACATGAAGCAATCATTCTCAACCTTTCCTCTGTAGCCGTTTGTCCATTCCTCACCCGGTCTTAAGCATTCTACACATCTGTTTCTGTTTTACTTCATGATTGGTAATCGATTTATTGAAAATCATTAGTACCTATTTGATGTAATCAATTGATCACACATCTAATTTTAATCCTGTAAAATATCTGACTTTTCGTTAGTGTATCTATATGATGATGAGATGCTGGTTTGAAGATAAAAATGTTACCACCTGATTTATATATATATTTGTTTGCTCTCTTTGTGTTTTGTAAATTTTTTAAAGTAATATTTCTGAAAGTTTACAGCTTGTTTACTTAGTTTACAGCAATTTTTCTAAAACTTTTGCAAAAAACTAAAAAGTCTTTATGAAATCATGCAATGGGATTTCCTAGACCACGCCCACCTTTTGGGACACGTTTTGAGCTAATTTAAAAACAAATAAATAAAGGCTCATAAAAATATTCTTTTCAAAACAGTTTTGTTGTGATGCAACGCTATATTACATTGTAAAATTCTGACTCTTTTTTTTTTTTTTTGTATGTAAAAGCCTTCTAGTGGTCACGTGGTGAACTAAGCTGCAATGCAAGCCAAATCATGATGACTCCACTACTTTTCCCTATTAGAGGAATGCATGAATCAGCTTGAAATTGCTGATTAATTAATTTAGTTTTATGAAAAAGTAATTAAAAAAAGTTTTTTTGTCTTTTATGGTTACTTTTCCACTCATATGTTTGCTTTACATTTGTTATTTGCTTCAATTTATGAAGCGCAATTAAACTCTTTACTGAAATACATGTCTGCTTTGTAAAAATTAGATTACATGTGGCAGGACAACACATCCAAAACTTTAAATTTGCAAACCAAGATGCCAAATCTGAGACCTCTGAGAGTAAAAATCATTTTGAAGGTCTTCAAAAACATAAAGTAAATAAACAAAAACTGGCATTTTTGTCTCTTCACTTTGACAGAGTTACATTTTGTCTCCAAGTATCACAACAGATGCGGTGACAGAAATTGAATAATTGCTGATGCTTTCTGTGAACTGGATGCAGTTCACGGCTGACAGTTGGATGTCAGAGTTGGAACAGAGAGGTCAACCCCTGCAGTTTGGGCTGGATGCTGCCATCTTCCTAAAAGAGGCAACGGGTGACCTCCCTGAATGGCGTGTTTTCTCTAACGTGAAGGGCAGCACAAACCAAAGTTTGAGTCTGAAAATGCAAGACTTCAGGCAAAGCAGCCAAAAACCTGAACATGTCATAAAAAGATGATAAGTTCTCCAGTCTGGAGAACTTTACAATACAAACACGTACATGGGAGCTCATGTTTTATGTGTCAGCTGCTCCGTAGAATCAATGTTTGAATTTGATCACCAAAATAAAGTCATTAATCTTTGATGGTTCAGAAGATTTAACAGCACATCAAAGGATTCCATTGAATTCTGACTGAAAATAACATTTCAGTCAAAATAATCTGTTATTTCTCTGGAATATCTGAGTCACCATCATGCTTTGTTGTGATTTTTTGAGAGAGCAAAAGTCTGCTCTCACAAAGCACAAATGTCAGCTCGCTTGTTGTGTTTCTGTCAGTTCACTGCTGTGGTTTCAGCTTGATCCATGATGCCTTTAATTGTCCCGAATTTGTTTATCCTTTAGGGGGCAAGAGTTCAGAATTCTGCCAAGAATCTGGGGGTGAGGGATCGAACACCGTCATCAGTCCCAAGGTAAGAGTCTTGTTGTGGCTTTTTGATCTTCAGCAAAGCCAATGTATCTGGGGTTTTATCTGAGATAACAAGCCTTCCCAGGAGAAATATTTGTAATAAATGTTTACGTTTCTGCATTTGACCCATACTGGACTATATAGCTATAGTCCTAAAGTTATCACACCACAGAGGGAAGCTTATCCCCTGGGGGAGCAGTGAGCTGAAGTTACTACCATCCCAGGAACATTCAGTGATTTAACTCTCAATCCAACTCCTAATGCGGCGTATCAAGCAAGTAGACAAAGAGTTCCATTTTTTTAGTCTTTGTATAACCTGACTGCAGATTTGAACCCACAGTCTATACCCTCAAAGCGACACATTTGACTGCTAACCTAGTTCTCTACTGCAGTTTCAGGCCTCATATGATTAATCATATTAATCTTATGATTAATATGATTGGAGTGGGACTTTAAGAGTTTATTGTATATGATAAAAAGAAGACGTTTTGAATTTCATTTTTAATGTGTTAATGTAACACCCCTGTGTGAATCTGAGGCTCAAGGAACAAAAATGGCAAAAAAATATTAGAAAACAAGTCTTTAAACAGTAACAGACAAACACGCCTGTGATACCCACTATGGGATTTCCTCTTTTTGATGATTTTTTATGTGTTTAGGATTTATGTGCTGTCTGTAATTACCTGTCACGTTTCATATGTGTTTCTCTGATCAGGTTATACAAGCTGTGCCAGCCTCCGCCCCCAGATGGAGATCCATAATGCATTGCTTTCAAGTCTTATGACCTAAAGGACTCATCAGTTTTCTTTCCACCTATATAGTCCCATTACAACAACGCTTTCATTTACCTGATGGATATATTCAAATTTCATGATTGTTTAAATTCTACAGGAATTAAAAAAAAAAGATTTTTGGGAGGGGGGATAATGAATCAAATTTAGCACTAGCAGTCTCCATTTATTCATATTTGTCTTGTCTGATACTTTTACAAATTACTTGACATTAAGCTGTAAATATTTATATTTAGTTAAACTGTTACTGTTTTATATGCGCATTTTACATAGTTTATAAGACTTTCAGTGATTACCCAGGAAACAAAGACTTTCCTGTTTTTATTTTGATACAACTCATTTAAGATTTGTTAGTAAAATGTAAAATGAAATTCCCTTCTATGCAAAAATAAACATGTTATTGTTATGTTTCTCACATGAAACCCTTTAAAAAACATTTGATATTTTTTTCTAGCATATAGTTTCATGAAGGCATTTGCTGGCATCTATACATTGTGTATTAAAGCAGATACTCATAGGTGTTGATGTGTTTTATTCAAAGGAGTGTGCAAAAACTCAACTATGAATAAAACTTTATGAAATATATCTATTCTTTGGTTTAAGATCAAAATAATTTAAATACATTTTGTTCCTAATCCTGGTAATTCTTATTGAATATTGAATTACCCACATTCAATAAGTAAAATGTTTGTTTTCTCAAGCATGTTTGCTTTTTTTAAAAACAAGCAAAACCAAGAAGGTGACAAGAAACTGATTGACAAAGAGCACAATTGACAAATGAAACTTGGTGTGAATACAAGGGATGGTTGCCAATCCTCACTGGAAGTACATATTGCTCTTTTTGTTTATGAAATTCTCAAAAGAAACCCTGTTTATTTAAAAAAAAAAAGATTCTAAGATTGTCCACTAAAGGTAGCCAGATAAACATAAGTCATGGCATTTTCTGTTTCTGAAGCACGTGCTATTTTATGTAACTACACGGTACGGTACAGTATTTATAAAAGTGTGCATGATATCCCAACTGAACACGATGCTCGATTTTCTTTATGCAAGGTCTTAACATTGATTTAAATTGGAATAAAATATTAAAATCTGAAGTGGGAACTAACTATTGCAGCTTTAGCAAACATGATTTAAACTCTGCAGACCTACTTTCTATTATTATTATTATTATTATTATTATGAGCTGTAGATCTTTGTGTTGTTTTGAGAATCCATTAATAATCATTCTGCTAAAATACAACTATATATGTTTCTGACTTATTTTTGCCATTTCTTCATTATTTTTATGCAATTTTCTACAGTTGGGTACATTGTTTTTAAAGAGTAATTGATTAATTTAGTTGCTAGATAAAATTCATTCATTCATTCATTTTCCAAGCCGCTTTATCCCTTTCGGGGTCACGGGGTTGCCGGAGCCTAACCCGGCTACTCATGGGCGAAGGTAGGGTACACCCCTGGACTGGTCGCCAGTCTGTCGCAGGGGCCACAATCACACACCCATTCACACCTAGGGACAATTTCAAGTAACCAATTAACCTATGAAGCATGTTTTTGGACGGTGGGAGGAAGCCGGAGTACCCGGAGAAAACCCACGCATGCACGGGGAGAACATGCAAACTCCACACAGAAAGGTCCCCCAGCCAGGACTTGAACCGGGAACCTTCTTGCTGTGAGGCAGGAGCGCTAACCACTGCGCCACCGTGCAGCCCGCTAGATAAAATAGAAATTAAATTACTGTATTCATTACCTATTTTAAAAAGTAATTCACTACTTTACTTTTTTCCACTCACACACAAATTTTTAAGGGAAAAAGCTTGTACAAACAAGACATCCTTGTCTTGTATTTCACTTTATTTTTTAAGGAAAATAATCAATACATAACCTGGCTTCCTTAGAATTCTAACAGCAGTGTGAAAAACACAAAAATCTTGTGGCCGTGGCCATGGGCATCCTTCGCCGCAAGCTTTTTGTGGCTGTGTGAGCTTGGACAGGTTATTCATTGAAAGCAGTTCACCTCCAGGACATAACTTGCACTTATCAGAAATGTTTTTGCCTTTGTTTTCAACAAATATTGCAAACATCTCCACTTTCTGAATGCTCAGACGAGTTTGTCCACGCCCATTTATATGCTTTCTCGTGTGCGCATGTGCACTGTTTTTTCTCAGAGACTTCTGGGAAATTTGTAGGGCACTCTGTTTTGGAATTGTAGAGTTGGACATCACTAAAAAATGGGGAAAGCACTATATATGGCACTATATTGCGAATAGTGAAGGAATTTGGACATAGCTAGTGTCTTCAATTCGCCACTTGATGACATCGTCAATCACCGGTCATCTACATCATTATTAGCACATAGCTGGTAGCACTCAGAAAATACAAAAAAATATTGGTTTTATAACTATAAAAGTCACTTATAAATCAAAAACAAATTTAAGTGTCCCATTGATTAATATAATATTCATATTAAAATGTAAACTTCTGTGCTTCAGAGCACAACTTTGTGAAAAAATGCGTTTTTCCTCTGCTCCACAAGTGCAACACAGATCACCCTACCAGTGGAGGGATAGCCCGCCTTAAGTCCTTACGGCTCCTCCTTAAAAAAAAAAAGAACACTACTACCATGGACTGTAAAAGAAAACTGGACAGAGCGGGTGTGACATCACCCGTAGAAGATGCCTTTTCTCCAGCTTCAGCATAATGAAGCCAATTCAGTTGCCATTTTTCCGCGATACAGATGTCGGCGTCTTGGAGTCAGATGACAGAGATTGGTCCGAGTCGATCTGAATCAACATTTCTATGGCAACTACTGGCGCCAATCATGAGTAAGCTTGTTCAAGTTTCCACACCTCTTCCACTGAAAACAGGCTCAGGAAAAGTTGTCAATTAAGCGTTTGAGGTGGGGGGTCAGCATGCTTTTACTGAGGCATCTCATTGATCAGTTTATAACTTGAATAAAAAAAATGTAGAATAGTTATTCAGGCAAATAGAATGACTGAGTTATCACTGTGTATTTCTCAATAGCATTCTATGGGATTGTGGATTCTTCGAGCCAGCAGGTATTTCCTATGTGGAACGCGACTGGGAAGGGTGTCACTCAGTCCAGTTCTCTATTTACAGTCAATGGTCCCAATGGATCATCCTTAAAAAAAACTTTCATACACCACTACAGCTTCAAATGGTACCACAATTGAAGCGAAAGAGAGGAGCCAGAGGGATTGGGATGCGATTCGGATTCGGCCTGTGTGTATGTGAATGGTACTGTGGCTGTAAAGCACTTTGGGCCTTCTAAGAAGGTATAGTAAAGCGATACCTTCGCCATTTACAATTTTATGAAGCTTAAACCAAAACTGCCACGAAGCCTTTGAATCTGTGGGCTTTGTTTTTCTTTAGTAAATAAACTGTATCTTTAGTAAAAATATGTACTTGCTTAATTTGAATTTTAAATGGAAAAGTTAAGATATTGCAGACTTGTTTCATTAATTTTGCCAAGGTTTTATATATTTATTATTTTTATTAAACGTACATAAGAATGCATCCACTACAGAAATTATTACGTTGTTTGATGCTAGATTTTTCAGGAAAAAATCATTGTATTCCTTCCTGTTCAGAAAACAGACCAACTCTAAGTTTTGATGTGTTTTTGCGGTGCTTTCTGCTCGACTGCGTGCAGCCCCCGCCACGTGCAGGGCACGCGCTGCTCTGGCCCATTCTGGCTTTTTCTCGGCGGGCTGCGCAGAGGGGCGGTGAGCGCAGCGGGCTCGCCTCAGCCCGGCGGACAGACAGATGGGAGTGGCGCTGGCTCCGTGAGCACCAGATTTGTAATCTCTGTCACAAGGCTGCTGTGCCATTTGTTTCTGCACAGGCGCAGGTCCCGGGCTGGCTCTCCGCGATGAGCTGCCTGTTCTTCTAGTTGGAACTTCACCACTGCAGCCCGCGGGGCGACATTTTTACCCCTTCGCCGCCTTTTTGAAGGACGATCGAGTCCGGCGGCTCTCCCCATGATTTCATTCCGCTAAAAGCTCCTGCGAAGCAGCACAGTTTCTTCATGGCGTCTCCTCAACAGTCAAGAATTCAGTCATATCTGGAGAAGAACAAAATCGGACCCCTGTTTGAGGTGAGTGCGCAAAAACTCTGGAGTTAATTGGCTGCGCGTCAAAAGGATGATTGGTGTGCTGCAGAGCGCGTTCATCTCTGCTTTACGCGGATGAACAAGCGCTCCTCTGCTTTCCATGAGGAAATGGGGGGGTGTTTGCCAGTACTCCTCTCAGCTCATTGTCAGATCGGTCTGTTGAGAATGTTGAATATCGTCCCGCTGCGCACCCGTTCAAAGCCGCTCTTCACTGCTGTGTTCGCCCTGACATCCCCATCACTGAACATGATTCCAGGAGAAAGGGATGTAGCCTCGTTGCCACAGTCTGACGCAACCCTGTTGCAGTTTGCTGAAGTTGGAGACTCTCAGGGAGGCGGTTGGCGACAGAAACAGAGGCTTCTCCTGCTGCTCTGATCGGATTAAAACCTGAACGCAGAGCTTCACAACTGTGAGGATGGATCACATTCAGTAAATGCATCTTTTTCACCATGCGCTTTATTTGGACCAGATTGACCAAATCACACTGAAGCAGCAGCAGCAATGTGGGTTTACTCTAGCACCAAGGACAGCTCCTGATTCAGGTGCATAACTGGAGCCAATCTGCCTACAGATAGACTTCTGTGTACCCCTGTGATCGTTTTTCCTTACACCGTGTTCCACCTTCACCTCACTGCACAACCACTCCACTTTTCTGAATTCTTGCCTTTGTTAGTGAAAAAAAATCTCATTTATTTAACAATAGAGGAAGATTAAAGCAAAGTTCTCAGACTCATGAAGCAGATAAATAAATAGACGAAACAACAGCAGGATCTTTTACCTGCTGTGTGTTTTTAAGTTAACAAGCACACGTTTGAGTCATATCAGCAAGGACAAGCATCCTCACTGGTTAGGTTTGAAATGCTGGAGGATGAACAAAAGCCGAAAAAAGAATCATTTGAAAAACCAGTTTTTTTTCCTCTTAAGAAAACAAACATTAACCTGCTGCTTCTCCTAAAAACTCTGCCCTCTCACTCATGAAGACACAATTGCTTAGTTTTAAATGAAAAGAAGGCAGAAGTACGATGTCCTGCTTACATTTTTTAGTTATGAATTAGAGTTTTGGTGTTGCAGAAGAGATGAAGTTGCTGTTCTTTATTGCTCTCTTACCAATGAACAAGTAGAGTGAGTTAAGACTTTGAGGTAAGACACCCAACAGTCAAACGTGTTATGTGCATGCCTTAATTATGTAAAATACTTTAAAATTCTTCACTATTAAGGCCCTGTACGTGAGAATGAACCTCCCCTGGAAGTTTTGATTTCCAGAAGGTTTTGGTGAGGTTAAATTTCCACTTTTTAATAGAAATTTAAAAAACATGTCAAAATTACTTTGTTTTCTGGTGTAGTGAACATTTTTGGTACTTCCTGTGTGGGAAGAAATAGTAGGAAATAGTGTGAATCTAAAACTTCCTGGTTTCAACTTTGGGTTTCCTGGAAGTCACCATTATATTTTAAAATGGCTTTTAATATCTTTTTGCTATCAAAACCAGAGTTTGTCTCAAAAGTATTTAAACTGTCTTTGCTGTCGAGTTGGCTTGACAATGCCCAGACATTTGCATTGAAACATCTCATTACTGGCCATATTTGAGATATAGGAGAAAAGGGTGAAGTAGAACATTGTGCTGGCAAATGGAATCTCCAAAAACACATTTCTGGCTTCGGAAATCAGAATTTATTACCTAACGTGTATTTCTGTGTAAAAAGTTGACTAGTTACTTGAGCAGGTTGATGGTGAATCACGGTCACTCATCCTGTGGAATTTGACTTTGTGGGATTTACTGGGGATCTGCTAACATGATTAGTTTAGCTTGAAGGACTCACACTGGCTAAGGTTTTGTATTACACGTGAATGCAGAGAATAAACATCTAACAAAACAAAAAAAGAAACTGCTCTCAAAAGTATCCACTCAGTGTCAGTCATCAGTCTTCCCTCTTCTTCTGTCTTGTCACAAGTCCTCTGAGTTGGACCTTTGGTCTTAAATGCTTCATTCCTCTGGGATTGTGGGTGGTGAAGCGGAAGTGTTTGCTCCAAGGGAAATTATCTGGGGGGAAATTATGTAAAAAAAAAAAAAAAAGCAGAAGAAAGTTGTATTAATTGACGGCTAAATAAATTAATTGAGCTGATCTTTATTAACAGTTATTTATCAGTCGAATAAATTGTACCATCCCTAGTAGCAAACCATGGAATTTGCAAGTGATTGTAACAAACTGGCTTCACTTTGTGCCACAAATTGTAGTTATCTCAATTACAGAAGGTTGTTCAACAGTTACAACCTATCTCAATAAAGAAAATTAATCTGAGAAGACAAAGACCTTTTACTCTGACAGTGAATATTTATTATTTTGTGTGAACATGACCTCAATATATTTTTTTTCCTCCGTTTCATTTGTAAAAGTTTTATTTCTCGCACTTTTCTCATTTCCACTACAACATTCTGAGATTTGGGGAGTGGAGGTTCATTTACTCTCTGTGATGAGACCCAGCTTATGATTTGCCAGAGAACTGATTCTCTCTTGCTCTCTCCCCCCTAATAAAATGGTTGCTTTGCTTAGATAGCAAGCTGAGTCAACACTGACTCAATATCCTCCAAAAAGTCAAGCGGCCTATCGTAATAACCGAAGTAATTGAGCTCCAAGTTATAGGGACACGTTGGGATAAATTGACATCTTTCTCAGTTCCACATCAGTTTACAAATTACTTTTTTTTTTACTCTTTGAGTTAGGCATAGGAAAGAAAAATATTTAATTGCATCAAACAAACAAAAAAAGTTTTTAAAGATCCACTCATGAAAACTGTGTTTTTGGGTTTTTTATGATGGAGGACATATTTAAAGAAA
Source organism: Adrianichthys oophorus (assembly GCA_036245035.1). Classification (NCBI taxonomy): domain Eukaryota; kingdom Metazoa; phylum Chordata; class Actinopteri; order Beloniformes; family Adrianichthyidae; genus Adrianichthys; species Adrianichthys oophorus. Next base: position 34,876,697 of record BSAI01000108.1, read on the forward strand.
ATACGCTTATATTTGCATTTTGGAGTTTTTTTTTTTTTTTAAATTCAAATTGTTACGAATCAGGAGCAAATGAAAAAAACTGCTCTAGGAAAAAGCTTGTAGCAGTGACATAGGTGCTGCAACCTGTGGGTCACAAGCTCTCTGCTCTGCTCCATTGTCATACATGCGCTTCAAGATGACCAGATCCATGTATGTCTTCATTTTTCTCGTCCATGCTGGCTTCTGGCTCAAAACTGTACGGCTGGGAAGCTTCAATATTGCTCGCCATTTTTGTTGCACTGGTAATGTTAGTTTGGGGTTGTGAGGAGTTGGAAGCTAGCAGTAGAGACTGTAAACAAAGGGATGATGGGAAATGAGAGAAGGCTTACTCTGAGCCAACATTCCTGCCCACAACATAAGAGCCAAATTTTTAACGAACTTCTGCTGCTCTGCAGAATCTATGCCCTGGAAAATGACACCGGCTTTTTGGTTTTGGCTAAAATTGTCATAATCATAAATAAAAGACCACTGGGAACACTTTAAAAATAGATCAAAAGATGATTGGAGTGAGACTTTAAAACACTTAATTACCAACATTTAATAAAAAAAAAACAAAAACAAAACTTGAATGTTCTTATTCTTTTCAAATCAAGCTTAGGTTGATCAGTTTAAGCTCCTCTTTTGTCAGTTTTTCAGCTGAGTGAGGATCTCAATTAGTTCTAAATTGAAAGCTGCAGGTTAGAAATAGATTTCCTTTAAAGAGGAGAGCGCTTCAAGTGACTACACCTTGTTTTAGCCAATACCTTTAGAATTTAAACCTGCAAGCTGCTCCATTTCTTTCTCTGGGGTGGTTGCCTATAGTCAAGTTAAATGGCTTCGCCTCTGTATTGATTTCTTTGAGTGAACCACTCCACGCTAACTTGCTCTGCTGTGAAGCTCGTCGCGTTCTCCGGGTCCCTCAAAGCAGACCGCGAACAGATTAGGAAGAGGACAAACGCAGATGTTCTCCCACAATCTGACATATCCCTTCATGAGGAAATGTACTGAATTTATCATGATTGGGTTTCAGTGCATTATGGAATGTTTCTGAATCCCATTAACATGCATGCGAGGTAATTGGATCGCAGGTGAACAGCCTACTGTACACACCTGCCGTTCAAATCCTCCTGTGTTTTGAGGGACCGCCTGTGATCTTTCTTACTCAGTCTGCATGCAAAAATGTCAGCCGTGCCTGCTAAACATGGAGCAGGACAGCAGCATTAAGGCTTGCTTAGGTTTCCTCAGGTTCACTCTTTCCTGCAGCATTTGCAATCAACACAAACTCTCTACAAGTGACCTAGTATCTGTTTATTGACTGGCACAAACAGTCAGTAAAAGCAGTCAGAATTACCTTTTATTGATTTCTAAGGTTGTAATTCAATTTGGGTTTTTTCCAATAAACCTAAGCTAACACGTAAAACGCAGATGATAAAAGAGAACTAAGGTGTCAAAAATACAATTAAAAACAGCAAGAAATAATTAAACTCTAAAGTTATCGTGTTAGACCTGCCACTACAGTAAAAGTGGGGGCGAAGAAAAACCATGTTTATAATTAACAGTTCTACATCCCAGGGCTGTACACACCTTCTAATATGCAAAAGCATTGGCTCATTTTCCATCAGACTCTTCAATTGAAGTTCCGTCATGTTATGTTTAAAGAACAGCTTTGATGAAGCAGAAGCACATGCTTCCCAGCAGCACTGAGAAAATACTGAGCATCTAGTATAGACCCACAGATTTACTGTTGTTCCTTTAATGAGGCCCAGGACACAATTCTGCTCACACAGCAATATTCATGTGGACTCCAGATCATCAATAATTGAAGCTTTAGTGGTATGTTAGTGTAAAAGGCATATCATTTTGGTTTGTTTGTCAAATTGTTGCTCCAAAAAGCTGGATTTACACTGTATTTGTTTGAATAATTGACTTATTTTGTAAAGCTGCACAGCCTTTTCTTTACATGCTGTTTTTTTGTGGAGCTTTCCTAATAAAGCATGTTAGTATCACTCCTAATTCTACTTTACGCTTAGTCTCCAAGGAGGTCTAACGCCCTGAAGCACCAGGTTTTAGACTGGTGTGGGATTCAAGCAGGAATATTTAATCTTATCATACACCTTTAGGCCCCTGCGACAGACTGGCGACCAGTCCAGGGGTGTACCCTGCCTTCGCCCATGAGTAGCCGGGTTAGGCTCCGGCAACCCCGTGACCCCGAATGGGATAAAGCGGATTGGAAAATGAAATACACCTTTAGGTAAACGTCTCCGATTTTATTTGATCAACATGTTCATAAATTGCAAATGGCTTGTTTGTGTAAGTGGAGCCGTTTTGGGTGACGTCTCACCCACGTTGAAGCCAAGTTTCTTTTGACCGATAAAACAATTAAATATGAACTTTCATTTCCTGCTGGCTGGCTTTTAATTGGCTTACTGTTTGGAAGAGGGGCCTAATTTCCGTGCACAGAAACGCAATATTAGCAGGTAGCTTTCAAATATGCACATCTAATGATAAATGTCCCACCTGCCTAGCTTTAATGCACAAAGGAAAAAGTGCAGCTTCTCATTTGGGGGCAGTTTTGTCTGAAACAAGTGTGATAGTGTTGAGAAGAAAAAGAAGAAAATGTAGTTCATATTTACTTCTTTTTTTCTAACTCTTAATGTTGCATGTTTTGTTTTTAAACAAGATAAACAAAGAACATCAGTAAAACAAAGCTCATGTGAAACTATTCCAGCTTTGTGAACCCCGCAAGAACATTTTAAACAGTCAATCTTCAATGGGATAATGGGCAAACCAAAGAAAACCTTAAAGCAGCTGCTTCTTGTTATACTGTTACTTTGTTTAGAGACTTACGGTGAGAATTTGTGTCAGCTCCTGTTGTGCCTCATTATAAATATATTTGCGTTCAGTTTAAAGGTACACAATCATTTTAAACTGAAGCACATTTGTACCCCACACTGTACTTTCATTTCATAGATTTGTTAGTACACTGTCACAGAAACACTCGAATCACACACAAACTCACCACTTTTTTCTTTCCAGCAGGCTTATAGGAGACATTTTACACTTGCAGACACATCCAGCAACTACATTCAACATTAGAATGAGGGAAAGAAACCCAACGTAATACAATTTTGATGTGTAAGATCACATTTTCAGCTATGAGATCTTCTTTAATGCCATCTTACCTTCCTTTTTCAGATCTTTTGTATGTGTTCAGTGTTAACGTTAACTCGATGATTAGTGCATTAGGCAGTGACAGCTACTTCTGATAGCTTAAGGTCTGTTTAATGTATATACAGTGATATATGGTATTGGTTTGAATGTTGAAAGCAGTCATTTATTTTCCTTACTGTGCATTTATGCATCTGTGGATACCGCCGGTAAGAATGTACATTTGCAACAAAGTGGATAGTTCCTCTTCTCTAAAACCTCGAGGATCCAAAGTCTATGATTTCAAAAAGAGATTTTAGATGCTTATTTGTCTGGCCACAGGACAGATTTCCATTTTTCCCTTCTAAATAAATTAGGTCAGGCCCAGAGGAGCCAGAGCCATTACTAAAACTTTTTAACTTCTTCATGGATTCTGCAACAAACTGTGGCCACCAACAAAGCTGTTCAGAAGTGTGTCTGAGCCCGAGCAGTGATTTCCACTACAGCCGCCTCTGTTTTAATGCAGTTTGCACTTAAGTCTCTGGCTCGAGTTCTGCAGCCTCAACAAATGACTGTAAATTAAATTGTATTCTTCGCCTGACTTGGAGAAGAATTGCACCTCGCTGTGAACTACAAAAGAGTTTCTGCACAAACACAAACATTTTCAAATCAATGTCGCAAATGGTGTTGTATGGCCCATAGGCGCTACCCTTCCTTGCCCTCACTGCCCCTTGTTGACCCTTCCTCACTGACTGAGTCGCTGCTACACACCCTCACTCTCACCTACCTGGTCAGAGCTGCAGGTAACAAATTCATGGAAAACGCTTTTTTCAAAATGGCAGCTTTTCTGTTGTTTCCATCTCTATAGCAAGCATTTCTTTTTTTGATCACCTGGTGGTGACGCCTAGGTCTATGTATATTTCAAAAAAAATCATCAAAAGTACATTCTTTGGATTTTCCTGTCAACAGAGGTTTTTTTTTTTTTTACTAACCACGCCCACATTCCTGCTACATTTATATCGTATCATATTGTTTTGTTCTGCTTGAGCCAATGATTCCTGTATTAAATTGTCACAACATGGTGAACTCACCACGCTAAAGCAATTGCAAAATCTACAAACTTCAAAACATTTTTTTCCCCAAGTATCTTTCCAATAATGCTTGAGGGGTGAGGAGGCAATAGATTGAAATTCTTAGTTGTTTACCATATCTCCTCAGGGGTTGCCATAGCGAACCAGCTTTCACTGATTTGCACATTTGGTTTGGCAAATAGTTTTACATCAGATGATCTTCTTGTCACAACCCTGTATTTTATCCAAGCTGGGGACCGGCTCAGGAAAACCTAGACCCAGGGCCCTTTGAGGCTACATAGTTAGGCAGTAGCGTGAAGGTCTTGTCTAAGGACCCACACTGGATTCAGCTCATCTCGCCCCCTGGGAAATGAATCCTGGTTTCTCATATGCCAGTCTGCACACAGCCAACTGAGCCATCTAACCCCTTAGATTGAAATCCCTACAAGGAGTTTAAATTAGTTGCTGGTACTAAGGGGGATTTTCTTTGGAAATTCAAGATGGCGGCCTCTTCCCTAGGTCAAAGCTCAACAAAATTTTGGTCATGGTTAAAGACTCAAGCTGGTAGTTTGTGCAAAATTTTATGAAAGTTGCTTGAACAAAAGTTTATTTTTCTATATGGTGCCAAAATGTGAAAATCGCCAAATTTTACACTTTGCCACAAAATGGCCGCCAGATTTTAGGTCATAATAGTTTCACATTTTCTTTGGATATCCCTGATACATGTGTCTTAGTTTTGTTACTTGATTCTGAACTATTTGTTTGAGCCCAAAAAGATATTCATTCATTCATTCATTCATTCATTCATTCATTCATTTTTAAAAAATGTTTTTGGCCACTGTGATTTCACTATTTGTTTAGGGCACGTTTGTTCACTATGCCAAAAATTTATTTTCACTGGGTACTAGGTGCATACAAACTTTTGTACGATTTTCAGCATGTGCCAAGAGGGATTTTTGCTCAAACGCGCAGTAAGAAAGAAGAATTGTTAAAACAATCTAGTCTTTGCAGTCCAGGACTTACGTTCAGGGACAAAATTACTGTCATCCGTTTAGGGCAGCTCCACTGAAACAGTCTTCTCAACCTCTTCTTCTTTGCTCTCTTTTTTTGCAAGTGGAGGTGAGATATTACACTCTGAAATATTCAGCTGCTAAAGTTAGAGAAGAGGAACTGTCAGTTTTGAGCTTTATAAAATATGATAGGAGAGATGAGTGGTCTTGCACCGGCTAATGCAGCTTCCCCGTAAGGCACAGTTAGAGTAATTACACCCAGACAGGCAGCTCAGTGCACCGCCCAAGGCCTGGCTGATCCTGAGGGAAGACAAGAACGGGATGAGGGAGAAAGGATATCTTTAAGACATCCTTGCAGTTGGACACTAAGAAAAGACCAATATGTGGAAGGTACAGAGAGAGGGATGCATCACAAGGTTGAGTGTGTTTGTGAGGGTATGGGACACAGAGAAAATGGGTGGTGCACGCTGGCTGTGGTGCATGCTAATCAAATTATCATGTCCACTTATGGTCCATCGATCCTGATGGCTGGCTGCTGTGTGTTACTGATAGTCGTGCTGATGGCACAGGGTAGCTGATCATGTTATATACAAAGCTTTTGACTGTTACCTTTCATTTGTGCTGCTGGTGACCACATGTGTAAGTATTTTTACAGAGAAATGTTTTTTACCTTTGAGTAGCATCGCATGAAAATCAAGATTTTATGTTTGCCTTTTGTCTGAAATTCACTTGTAGCGCAAAGTAAATAAAAATGTTTAATATTTTACTCTATTTAAAGTAAGGTTGTCTTGATAGAAGACAATTATAATGATTTCATTTTTTGTTTAAAAGAACACAGGTTTTATGGATCCTGAATTATGGTTCTCAACAGAAAGGCATTTGATCAAAAATGTGTAAAAAAGTGATTTTTAGCACATCCATGCTATTTCCTAACACGTTAGGATGTTGAGAAGCAGCCAAGTGCTACCGATCTACTGCTAATCTAATAAACTAGATTAAGGGTACATTAGGAGCTATGGTTAACCCTATTCCTGTTGCGAAGAATTCAGGGTTGAGTTAAAACAATACCAAAGAGGAAAGTCATCAGCAATGAATTCTCAGAAGCAAAAAGCCATCAATCTGCATGGGCTTATGAGGTCATTTCTAAACAACTCAGAGTCCATCATTAAACAGGGAGAGAAATTAATTACTTGGAGAACATTCAAGACAGTATCATGTATTCCCAGAACGGGCCTTGGCAGCAGATTCTTTGTAAGGTTGGGTCATGCAATTTTCACTGAAATAGAAAAATCCTGCCAAACAGTTTTTTTTTTGTCTGGTTATTACTGAGCCATATTAGAAGTGGTGACAGATTAATTCTTAAAGACCCACTCCAATGAAATGTGTGTGTTTGGTGTTTTTAATGTGTTCTATTCTAATGGTGGAGGACATATACAAAGAAAATTAAGAAAAATTAAGATTAAAACTGTGTTTCTGAGTATTTCTTTATTCAAATTGTGATGAATTGTCCCCCATCCCCTATGAATGACTAGATTCATGTATGTCTTTGTTTTCCTCATCCGAGTCGGTGGCTAGATAGTTCTGATATTACTCAACATTTTTGTTGCACTATGTTATTTTGAGGTTGCAAGGGGCTGTAAGTTAGCGGGAAAGCGTATAAACAGATGGATGACGGTAAAGAACGGGCAGGCTCATTCCACTCCAACAGTTCCACTACAACAACAACTCAGAGGTGAATTTCTATGAACAACTGCCCCTCTGCAGAAACTATGTCCTAAAACGACACAGGATTTCTGATTTTGCCTAAAAATTGCATCATTTCAGACCACTGGAAACACTTTTACAAAATCTCTAAATATGATCGGAGTGGGACTTTAAGCCTTTTTATTACTGACAAGAAAACATTCCTTAAAGTTTCGAATTTTATAACACACATACCTTTTGAATTCTGGTCCTCAAGATCTAATATTCAGTTTTCCAGCTATCTCTGCCTCACTCAGGTTGATAAATTCCAGGTTTTGTGTGACTGAACACAATAATCTAGAAAATCAGAAGAAGGTAGCTGGAAAAAGAGAAATCACAGGATGCAAATACAGAATTTTTATAATTTTCAAAAAATTAGGACGATAAAAGCTTTAAAATGTAACAGGTTTCTTAATGGATACTTGGAGGAACGACAGCGGTTCTGATGCAGGAGATTAGGAGCAAGGTAGTGAAAGTTTGATAATTAAACCTAAGCATAATTGAAAAAATATGAAGACCAAGACATAACAAAACCTAAAACATGAAAAAATTAATAATGGAAGGCAAACAGCAGATCTGACACTGACTGACTGAAATAAGCAAACACAACAAATGAACTGAAAGCAGAACATAACTAAATGCAAACTACTTTTGAATTAAACTTGATAAAAACAAATGAAAAACCCAAGAAAAAGAAGATAAAATGCTCAAATTCAACAGCAAAAAAGACATAAAAAAGTACAAAAATCCTTAATCTTTCCTTTCCTTTGTGCAAGCTTCTTAAAAATATTAGTTTGACTTTGTCAAAGTTCTCCAACTGAAGCGTTTGTCCTTTCTCTTTTCTCGCAGAAAAATGCTGAGTCGGAGAAAGCTTAACAGAAAAGCTGATGACAAAAAACATCATTTATGGAAATGTTCTTTTAAAAAGAGCCACAACAGCAAGCTGTAATTCTTGAGCTGACATGCTCCGAGTGGCACCTTTGTAGTATTTGTTGTGACAACTTGTGTCAGACTTCAGCTGCCACCATTGTTCATGGTTTCTGCTCATTTGATGGGATATGTGGAAAAATGATGACAGTGTCATTTTCCTGGAAAGTTCAGCACTTTTTTCCTTTTTTTTTTTTACTATAAATGCTCTGAGAGGCCACAGAAAAAAAGCAAACAGCTCTGAAAAAAGATGCAACGTGAAGTTCTTTCCTCCTTTCTGGTTGGCTGCGTTCGCTGTGTCCTCCTCAGACACTCATGAAATATGACGGCGCTCAGAGAAAAGCACTATGTGAACACCTGCCCTAATGACTCAGCAGAAATAAAGCCAATGAAAATAAAAAAACATCACAGTCAACCTTCACTTGTTGTGAATTGCTTGGTAGATGCTGCCTGGTCAGCCTGGTGAACCTTTACATTTTTCGCTCTTCTCAGCGTGTTCCATCAAGGTCTTGATCTCTTGCAAGTCCTGTTTTCCCTGTTCGTCATCATCCAGGTTATTTTTTTAGGTTTCCAGTTTTTTTTTTTTTTTTTTTTAGAAATTAGCTCTTTCTCTCACACAGAAATGCAGCATGCCTTTTAAAGGTTCCATTGAAATTGAAATGGATGAGCTGCTACTGTTGGTCTGATGAAAAAAGGAGCTCTTTTTGTGATGAGCCTTTGCTGCTTAATTCTGTAAACAAAGTTATTAAAATCCCAACAACTATGGAATGGACAAACCTATAGACAAGTCTTTCATTTTTTTCATCATCAATTTTCTATTCCGTTTTGCCCTTTCGGGGTCATGGGGCTGCCGGAGCCTAACGCAGAGGCCACAATCACACACCCATGCACACTCACATCCACACCTAAGGACAATTTATAGTGACCAAATAACCCACTAGGCATGTTTTTGGATGGTGGGAGGAAGCCGGAGTCCCACAAAGTGCTGCATATGAAGACGAAGCTGCTATTCTCCGCTTTAGAATCTGCTGGAATTTTGTTAATTGCGTTAACAGCTGAAGAATTCTGGTGGTGGAATAAGGATTTAAAAACTGGAGCTCAAGCTTCTGTGTTAAAGGGTTAATGGTATGAGTTGTTACTTTTCGCATTTTGGCTAAAGTTTCTCCTTGTTTCACCACTGTTTTAAAAACTTTTTTCCCTCGACCAGCCTCCCCACATTTAAGGTTTTTGAAACACTTTTTCAACTTGTTTCCACTTGTTATTTCAGAGATTTTGTTTGATGCACCAGGAAGTATCAGTTAGAGATCATGTCTCTTATTGTTCCTGGATGGAGTCCTTGGGAGCTACCAAGGACGCCATTTGCTTGTTGGCCGCGTGACAGCTTGTCAATTACAGGGACCAAATGAAACTGGCTGAAGCATGCGGATATCTCCCCGTGCTTCAGATCTCCGCCGATATGGACTGTCCCTCTCGACTCGCCTCATGCCCCCCTAATAGGCCACCTTTGCAGAAGTTGAAGCTCTACTGATCTCCCCTTGCATAGGCGTGTTTTTTTTAAAAGGTGGAAACAGAAACAAAGTAGTTTATGTGTCTGAGTATAGATCTTCTCTCCCACAAAGTCAGAGTCACAGAATCTGGTCATCACATTTCAGATGTCAAGTTTGCGTCACATTTTAGCTGGCATCATGGGTCACACTGGAGGCCACAAACATTTAAGGAACCTTTTGTTTCAGTTGCTTGTTTTGTGCTGGATGCAAATCATTCAGGTAGACATTTAGTCAAAATCTTTGGACCCAATTCTGTCTCTTCTTTTTAAAATGCACTGCATTATTAAGTCAAACTGTCAAAAATAAACAAATTAATTAAAAATATTTCTGGAAGAAACAAATTAAACTTAAGCAATTGACTGTTTGACTTTTGGACACCTTTAGTTACAATTTTGGTATCAAAAGTATTTTTTCCTTTGGACAGATACTTATAAAAATCACATATTTCCATGATAGATTATGTTTCATTTGGAAGCACAGAAAGGGTCATTTCAAATGTAGAAATAATTGGGGGAAGACGAGTGTTTAAGGAGCTAAAGCCTTGGGATTTTGAAGTTTAGAAACACAGAACAGTCTAATAGGTTACAAAGTGGCCATCACAACATCCTGACCTTAACTCTCTGACTGAGATTTGAAGAAGATTGCTGCAGCATGTTAACACAAGTCTGCCAGAGAAGTGGAGCAAACATGTTTTGTTGTTTTAGACCAAAACTCCTGAAATGTCCTGATGGAGGTTTGCACCCCTTTTGCAGTAATTGTTCTGTAGAAGACTTTTTTCTCTGCCATTGAAGCTTTCAAAGCCCTCTGTAAAAGCTCAATCTTTATATAAACATTTTACAGAAACCACTTGCAGAACAGTAATAGATATTAAAGTATTTTTCAAAGTGTTCTTCTTTGATACGTTTCAGGTTATGGAATAACCTACTTTAGAATTTGACTTTGAAATTTTGGATTTGAAATCTACTATTTTGAAGAGGTTTATTACAGATCCCTTAGCATAAAATTCCTAAATATAATAGTAAGTTGTTCAAATTAAACATTTGTGGCCACAAATAAGTATTTTCTGCACACAAATTAACATTTTCAAAACATCTTGAGGGCACAAATAGGTATTTTGTACCCAAAACTTAGTACTTTGTGGGCACAACTTAGTGTTTTGTCGACACAAATTAGCATTTTATTAACATCTTGAAGGCAGTAATTGCTATTTTTTGTGCACAAATTACAATTTTGTGGTCACGTTAGCATTCTTTGTGCATAAACTAGTATTTTAATATCTTCAATTCCTACTACTAATTTGTGAAGACAAAATACTAATTTGTATTGGGGTTACATAGCTAATTAATCATTCAGTTGCTTAACTAATTATTGCAGTTAATTAGTTTGTATTACTTTGTATTTTGTCCTCACAAAAAAAAAAACAAAACAATGTCCTCAAGATGCTAGTAAAGTGATGATTTCTATGCACAAAAAACTAATTTGTGGCCACAAAATACTAATTTGGGTGGACAAAATATAAAATTGTGGCTATTTGTGATTAATTTGAGGGAACAATTTTTAGCTGTATTTTTGAATGTCATGTCCAGGGCTCTGTATTTTCTTCTTGTTTAGGTAAAAAATTACAAGTTTCCATAAAAGCTCTCCTGTCATCCTTATCACTGAAGTGACCAAGCAATAATTACAGTCATACAATCCCAGCATCAGTAAATTAGCAGAATAGTATCTTTGTTTTTTGACTAGAAGCCTTTAAAACATGAGCTTTTCTCCCTAAAAAGTGTGCAGGTTATTTTCTATCTTGTAGATAGACCACTCTAGGCTGTAGACCTTCAGTCTGCAGTAAAACATGTCAACATGCTTGTTTGTCCACATGCTGTTTGCTCTTAGAGCTACAGGAGCTGGCAAGGAATGTCCGCCCAAACAATTACCTGATTAGCTTTCTGAGCACACGCAGTGAAGCCAAGACTAGTCAGTATCGCTGTGTCCCCTTCCATCCTGCGAAACACACTCACTGGCAGGTACATGATGGCAAGAGCAAACATACAATGGTCATCCGAGCACAGGGCTTCACTTCTCCTGCTTGTAGCACGAGCACTTGGCCAAACATGCCCATATTAGCCGTAAGATTACTGCCGTTTCACTGCATTCCACTAATGGCCCCTCGGCATCACTGCGGCCGTCAGCCTGAGCTGCTTTGGCTGCCTTCATCTGGTCAAACTGAGTTCACTCTCGTAACACGCCAAATACTGTACGTGCATGCTACTACTCCCACCATACAAGACATATGCTCCTTTCACTTCACCCATCTGCTTCAGTGGGACACAGATTCCCAGTACAGCTGCTGCAAAGCAACAATTCTCTCTTTTAGTCAGAAAAATGTACACATTTTTGCACTTGCACTAATGTTTAGCTTGATTTGATAGCTAAAATTAGCAGGCAGCGTAAGATTTAACATCCATCCTCTCAGCATTTGCTAGAATGCATTTATTTATTTAGAGTCTTGGTAATCTTCTGATCAACAGATTTACTGTGTTAAGATTCAGAACATGTAACATTCACACAATGTAAATAAAAAAGAAAATCTTAAGGGTTTTGTGGAGGCTGCAGTTTCCCATCAAATCCAATAAATCTGAAGCCGCTCCATCAAAACAAAGACGCAGAGCAACATTAAATAGTCATATAGTGCCGTTTCTGTTTACTTCTTTTCACTTTTCTTATGAATTTAAAGAAGCTCACAGAAATTAATTGACTCAGAAGGGGAATGTTGGCTTCCACTGGGATTAAGTCTTATCTTGTTTGCCCTGACTTTTTGCTTTTACAGATATTGACTCTGAGAGAAGTGCATTCACGACTGTACAGAGAAGACAAAGGGATTATATTGCAACTGCTTGCAGTTTCTGCTTCTTTTGATAGTGAAGTCAGCTACCCAACAAATCCTGGAAGCACAGTGAGGATTGGGTTTTTGTGTCAGTCTGATGGATGCACCACCAGTCTGGCTCCATTCTCTCTGAGTTTGTCTAATGCTTCTTTGCTTTGCTCTGCTTTTATAGGAGTTGATGACCAAATTGATAACTGAGACTCCAGATCATCCGATCCCTTTTCTCATTGACCATCTGCAGTCCAAGCAAGTTAGCCCTGGTAAACTGAACAGAGCTCTCTCTGGCTCTGCAGCTTTGTGGGCACAGAGCTCCCCAGGTTAGTCCAAACATTACCAACTCAGAATATTTACCATAAACTTTTGTTACAGTTTTCTACAATTGATTTGATAGTTACTTTTTCCATCTTCTTAAGTATCTTGTGAATGTAGTATGTAAGTTTGCACTTTAACAGAGTTTGAGGATGAATATCTACAATCTGATAAAACAGTGATTACCTGCGATTTTTTATTGAAAGTTTAACATTTTGCCACCTATTGCCGTGCATTACTATATAATGCTGAAAAAAGTGCAAAACATTCAAGAAAAATTCCTTCAGCTAATTATTTTGAAAAAAAAAAAAAACAGGCAACAACACTATCATTAGCATTTCTCTATTTTTCAACTATAAATAAGGATTTAAACACTTGCGCAAACAAGAACCTGTAATGGACTGTAGAACCATTCAGGGTGTACCCATCCTGACCCAACTGTGACAGGACCCTGAAAGGGTTTCAGCTAATTTGGAAAATAAATGTACAAACAAAATTATTACCTTCTAAGCAAGAACTATTATTTTTACATAAAAGATGATGTTTTGTGTTACCTAAAAATACTCTACCTGGGACTACACGTTTTTTTTTGTATTTTTGCATTTTGAAACTTTTAGATCAGAACAAAGAAAAAAAAGTTAAACGATTTAGTTCTGGTCCATGGAAACTCATTCATTTATTTATTTTTTAAACCTGCTTTGTCACTTTTGGGCCTAACCCGACCACTCATGGGCAAAGGCCGGGTACACCCTGGACAGGTCGCCAGTCTGTTGCAGGGACACGATGACACACCCATAGACACTCACATTTCCATGGAAACTCTTTCTTGTTATAGAAAGCTGAAGTTAGAAACTGTAAAAGAAAGCTGTTTTTTTTAAGAGATAGATACCAAATAGTGGTTTAATGCATGTGGTCAGTTAGAATATTACAAAACATTAAGATTTAAAGGTCCACTCACTCTGATCATCTAGTTTGAAAGCATTTCCAGTGGCCTTATAACTATGAATGTGCCGTTTATAGCCCATTAACAACAAAAAACCCTGTGTTGTTTTCTTGGACAAAACTTCTAGTCCATTAGAAATTTACCTCTGAGTTGTGGGCGGGACTGTTGGCGGGACTGTTGGCGTGGAGCAACCCAGTCCCCCTTCTCTTCCCCATTGCATAGCGAAGTGAAGCAGAGAGCTTGTGGCCTGCCCAGCGTATTTTCTACTCCACAAATACGCTCTTCTTTTTTTGTCTTCTCCCGATTTACTGCAATTAGAATAAAGAAATACTCAAAGATCCAATTTTAAGTTAAATTTTCTCAATATATCTCCTTCATCATCGGAAAAATGTCACAAGGACACAATAAAAACACAAAAAAATTCATTTTCATTAGAGTGGATCTCTTAACAATTAGATTTTCTTACATTTAGATTACATTTTTGCATATTCTGCATTATTGTTTGTTAACATTTAGTTTGACTTTTATGTTTAGCTTTTGAATGAACATTCTATGGAATGATACATATAGTTCACGTGTTTGTAGTAAATTCTGAAATAAAGGTAATAAAATGCTGCAAATAATAAACAAGTGTCTAAATCTGATCAAACTTTCAGCTAATTTGTGTTTGCTTAACATTTACATTAGGTGTCCCATAGAGACTGGGTTTAAAGATTTTCAATGAAAGCTGCATTGACAGATTAAGGTACTAATTGAATGCATTTACTAATTGGTATCAATCTTCTCTTTTTTTACAGAAAATAAAAATACTCGAAGGGAACACAGCAACTTTGAGAAACCGTGGCAAATTCACCCAAAGAAACCCAAAAAATCAAAAAGTGACCTGGCTGTTTCAAGCATCTCTCCACCTTCACCAGAATCCAAGTCCTGTGAGTTTACCTCCATCACTACATTTTACAAAACTTCTTTCTATAAATGCTTTTCCTGCATTTCCCATTTATAGATGTCTTCAGGTCTTTGCTGGTTGTATCACTTGTTTGCTCAATTACACGCTCCATTCATTTTAATCTCCATTTTTAATTTGTTATAATTATATCTAATTAAAGTTAGTCACAGTGTCCTTCCTCTCAAAGCTCTCCTTAATAAAATAAAATTAAAAAAAAAACTACCACACATCTTAGCACATTGTTGCACACTGATGAATTATTCACAAAACGTAGAAACAAAACGGAGAAACTTTTGATTTAGTTCTGAAGTAAATGACCATAGCTGTGACGCTGAAATGAAGCATGAGTCTAGAGGCAGTGGGGATGGGTCAAACGGGGAGGAAGCAGAGCCTCAGACTTCTTCAATAATTTAGAACTGTGCTCTATCAATGCCAGACCAAGTCTATTTTAGGATGTGGTTGGAGCGTTGCACACAATCAAGAGGAAGCAGGCGTGAAGACGAGCGTGCACAAGTCAGCTAAAAACGAGGCGAGTGGAGGACCGAAGCAGTACTTGAAGGAACATTTATCTGAGGAGCATGAGCTGCAGTTCTGCTGACCCTTCAGGCTGCAAGGAGCCAGTCTTTTAGTCAGACCACATTAAAAATACATGCACAGGTGTTATGACACACAGCTCATGAAAATTAAAAATCAAAGGAAGCGCCTCGCATCACAATGCTGAGAAACTACGCAACAGCTGTGAAAAATGCATGAAAGATACTCGAGAGCAGCACCTTTTAGTCAAAGCTTCATGGTCTTCAGCCTTCATTTTGCTGCTTTGATCCTAAACGTCTATAATATTAGAAGTTAAAGTATAGCAGTCATCTGCTGTGGCAGGGAAATAGGAGAAAAGGAAGACCCTTCCTGGCAAGCAAAAAAAGACATGTTTTTATTTTTCCCAATCTGCTATTGGCAAAAACATTTTCTCTGTTTATAGGTGTTACTTTGCCAAGCGTTTGTCAGGGTAAACATGGCAGATTGTGGCAGGAACACTGTCAAAAACTTACTATTGACTTACTTTGAGTGAAAATGAGAAAAAAATAGGTTGATTTTCACTCTTGCTTGCATGTAGTGGATATATGTTTGTTCTTATTTACAGTTTTGATAGAAAGTAATGTTTGAAAGAGTGACATGTTTGGCATGTCCACACACCCAGCTGGTTTTTTCATGCTGATCCAAACTCAGCTGTGTTTGAGAAGAAGAACCACACATGTGCGCAGATTACAAATATTGCTTTTGAAATGAAGTCTCTTTAGTTCTTTTTGTGGTTAAAGATGTTAGAATTCAATATTTTATGAATGAACTATCAACCAGAGGGGGAGAAAGGACACTTGAGGGGATGTCAGTTCAGTATGTGGGTCATTTCCTGTTTCAGTTTTTTTTAATCAAAGAGATTGACAAACACTCCCCCCCTGGCAAGCAGACCGCTGGGCTCTGCTCCTCTGGAAGCAACTTGATGAATTTTCTGCCAGTGCTTCATTTTACTTTGTTTCATAAGACTGAGGAGGGGGGGTGGCTGCAAAGGCTCTAACGGGACTGATCTCTGCTCGTTACTTCTAGTGCCACGGTCCGTCGAGTACCCGTCCTGGGACTGGAGAGAAAGCCGGGACTTTGATGAGCTCAGCCACATTCTGCAGGAGAGCAAGAAGCTGGGCAAGGCCCTGGAGAGCCTGTCACGCAGTGAGTGGCCACACCTAAGCAGAGTGCACGCTTGTGTCAGGCTTTAGTTTCCTACATCTTCATATATGGGGCAGAGTGCTGCTCAACAGTTAGTGAATCATTTATAGCAGGGATTGACAACTGCAGGCTTCGAGGGCCGCATTCCTGCATGTTTTCCAACATACCATGCTCTGTCATGTTGTAATTGGCTGGACAAACCTGAATCAGGTAATCAGTCCTGAGTAGGGCTTGGATATCTGGAAATCATGCAGACACTGCGACCCTTAAGGCCTGGAGTTGCCTATCCCTGATTTAAAGGCGTCAGTAAAGGGAAAACACAAACACTCATATCCACTGTTAAGAAGTTTAAAAGCAAGAATAAAAGTTGATCAGGTAACTTAAAATGAGTTCCTAGCCATGCGATTAAAACGTGTGGTTGCATTTTGTTAAAAGCTGAAGAGAAATCTGCAAATAAAGGTCTTGCGTATGATTTTAGTTTGTTTATAAATGCTGTCAAGAATGAAAAGTTTTGCATCATTTACTCCTTTACGGGCTTGATAAGCAAACTGTAGGGGGTGTAATTTTCCGAGCACTGAGGGGCAAAGCTTTTTGCTGGTGAGATAGCTGCCTCCCCTTGTCCACTTCTAGCTCCGCCTCTGGTTCAGTCC
This sequence comes from Adrianichthys oophorus, assembly GCA_036245035.1. NCBI lineage: Eukaryota > Metazoa > Chordata > Actinopteri > Beloniformes > Adrianichthyidae > Adrianichthys > Adrianichthys oophorus. The sequence continues at coordinate 34,893,598 of BSAI01000108.1, forward strand.
CATATTTTTGTGCATTTATGCATTTTAAAGCTAAAGTCTGCAGTAAACTTCACTGTGATCACCTTCCTTTTTTTACACTAAAGATTCTTTAACACGACCTTACAAATTTTACAAACCGTTACAAGAAATATGAGCGACAAATTATCTTCAGGCTAGTCAAATTCTGCAGCTTTTATAAAGAGATTAAGTTGCATGAATTTCAATGTAAAGCAGCGCATAAATGTATGATTTACAGGATAATTTTCTTGAAAAATAACACTAACAACTAAATTCTACTAAAGTTAACTATTTTATTTAAATATGTTAAAGTCAAAAAAGAGCAAAAATGATGTGTGGCTGATTTGATGTGCTTTCCCTTGTGCACTGACGCACCTTTGTGGTTTTTAAACTTTAGAATCTGAGTTTTTTCATGCAATTCCTTCTCTCCTCTCTGCAGGCATTGCCTTTTCTGATGAACTTGATCAGGTAAGAAAATAAAAAAACTTTTTTAAATGTAACAATTTGTATTGAATTTAACGTTGACGCAGGTATGGTGCTCTGTAATTCATGCGGCATGAAATAAAACCCAGCTTCATCACTTGGTTGGAATACAGTACCTGATCTGACAACGTAATCCACCTCTAGAAGCAAATTCTCCATCTTTCTGCTCCACTGTGCACATCACTGCACCAATCTGTGAACAGGGCTTTTCTCATCACCTGCTTCCAATCTCTTCTAACACAATGGAGCAGAAGCTGGCCAGGCTGGAGATGCTTGGATCTGTTTGGAAATGCTGGCTCAGGATGAGAAACACAGCATGTGTTTTTTAAAGGAATTTTATTTTTTGCTTGGTTGATATTTTTACTCTTTTTTTTTTCACAAAGAGGTATTAATTACTAAGAACCTGCTGTAATCACACAGACTCATCACAGCTGAACACCATGGTGGATTTAGCACAGATAAGCAGAGGTTTGTTTCCTTTCCGTGTTGATCCTGGTGATTTTGTTGGTTTGCTGTAAAAAACCCTGCAGCTCTGCTGCATTTCAAAAATGCTGCCGGTATGAAGGACGCCATTATAAATTCAAAACGAAAACCTGTTTGTTGTTTTAGAATCTTAAGGTCAAGTTCACAGCTTTTCCTTGACTCCATCTACTTCCACTGTTGCTTTTGTTGTTATTTCATTTGTGTGTTGCCCGTCAGTCTGCCCCTGTCTGAAGATAATTTACTTTTATGTTTCTGTATCCTTTTTTAGACTTTTGGAGGATTCAACTCAGTTTTGCGCCCTCGGGTGGTGGGGGAATGGGTTGGGCGTGAGGAAGATGATGCGGACCCACTGGCTGCTGAAATGCTGCACCCTCCAGTCCCCCGGGTCAAAACTGAAGTGTACTGGATCAGCAGAGACAACAGCCCAGCTAGAAGGTCAGTGACTGGACTTCTGAGTTTTTGAGAGTCTGCAGTGCAATTGTAAAACAAGTTCATAACGTTCAAGCAGATGTAACGTAAACGCTGCATTCAAATTGTGACTGACAGTCTGAAGTGGTTCGACTATTTCACTTAAAGTCCCACTCCAACCACCTTTTGATCTGTTTGAAACCCGCTCCCAGTGGTTTTTTTAATTAGTTATTTTTCCATTACGCCGCTTTATAGGGCAAAGTTTCTGCAGAACGCCAGGAGCTCCTTAGAAATTCACCTCTCAATTGTGGGAAGGACTGTTGGCAGAGAGTAAGCCCCTTCCCATCATCCATTTGTTTGCACCAGGGGTGTCAAACTTAAGTCCTCAAGGGCCGCCCTCCTGCTGGTTTACCAGAAACTCTGCCTTATTTGCTGCTGCACACCTGGATCAGGTGTGTTTAGCCCATAAGCAGCTTCAGTGGCAGGTTAATTGGAAAACATGTAGGACACTGGCCCTCGAGCCGTGGAGTTTGACACCCCTGGTTTACACCCTCTCTCACTATCTTACAGCCCTTCACACCCCCAAGCTAACACTACCGATGCATCATAAATGGCAAGCAGTCCAGCCGTACAGGTACGAGCCAGATGCTAGCTCGACAAAAAACAACACATACACAGATCTAGTCATTTGCAAGTGGATGTATCAGAATTGAGCAGAGCAGGGAGCAGTATGGGAAATTAGTCCCATACTGATACATATGACACAAACATATCCAAACCATATCCAAGGTGAAGCATGAGGGTGGAAACGTGAGCAGTGGCTTAAAAGCCTGAATGAGAAAGCACAATATTTTGTTTTGTGTCAAATGGTTTCACAAAAGGGGCTTGCCTCTTCAGAAATGTACTTGAGACTCAGTCATTTCAGGAATTCAGAGTGGAGATTCTACTCCACTACATCAACAGGAGCCAGCTGAGAAGGTCCTGACATGTTGTGAAATTGCCACCTGGAAGCCTTCCTGATGAAGCGTTTATTCATGTCCAACCAAGTAACTGACTGTAGACACCCTGGAGAGATTAAATCTCTTAGCTGGTTTGGGAACATCTCTGTATCCTCCCTGAAGAGCTGAAGGAGGCGATCAGGGAGAGGAAGGTCTGGGTGTCCTTGATTTCTTCCTGATTCCCCTCAGCCAGATAAATAGTTGAAGGGAGGCCCTTGCATATAAAGAAAAAGTTATTAAATCAGAATGAATTACTGTTTCGGGTTCAAATGAGTTCAAAACCACAATGATAAAAAACTAACATGATTTTTAGGATATCATACTCTTGCAAACTGAATGCACCTTTAAAACGTTTCCTGTTTGTTTTCTAATCCTTCCATTTTATCCAAGGTTGGGTGAACGAGGAATTTTACAGTTTGATATGGATTTAATTTAGTGATTTTAAAAAATAGTCCAAATTAAAAGCATGTCTTTAAGTGTCTTGTATGAAAAGAAATCATTTCTTTGTCTCACATCGGAAAGATCTTTTCTGTTAGCGTCTGTGTTTGTTTGTGTGTCATTCTACATGACAGTGACCAGAGATTGAACAAGATATAAACCCATCAATCACAAGCAGGCCTCAGCCCACGGTTAATCCTATTAGGTTATTGTATGTGAGGCTTACAGGCAGGAATCACCTCCTTGGAAGATAAGCTGCTGGGTGAAGGAGTTGTTGGGCTCAGTGCTCTGTGCTGATTCACATGATCTGTGTGGACTGGAGAGGACTGTGAGGTGTTTGCTTCTACTTTCCAGATGATGTTTCAGAAACCATAAAAAGATCAATCAATCAATCAATCTTTATTTATATAGCACTTTTCATATAAAACATAACACAAAGTGCTTCAGAGAAGGCTCCTGCCACGGTCTGAAGTCCTTTAAAAATCTGCATAGATGCATTTAACATAAATACTGTAAGTCAATTAAATTAAAACAAAGTGATTAAGTGCTTGAAACAAAGTTCATTTCCCCTGGAAAACTGGGACTATTGACCTGCTGATGTAAAAAATGGCACTTCTTCCTGTAACCATGCCTCCAGGAGCAGGACCAGCCAAATCTTCAGCAACAGCAGAAGCTGCAAAAAAACCAAAACAGTTTAAATTAATCATGAACTAAAATAAACTGGACGAATGTATTAACATGTGCTCCTTTTAGGTAAAAATATGAAATAAACCAAAAAGATGCACATATGATGCAGTTTATGAAAGCACATGTAACAAACGTTTGGATGCAAACCTAATCTGTAATTTAAACAAAATCTGTGACGGAAATTAGGGAGGGCAGAGAAAGAAGGGTTACCACCATTTAAAAAGTGCCAGGGTATGTTGTAAAACTACCATTATGTTGTGCTAAAATCCCAAGTTCAAATGACATGTCATCATTGGTTTAAACAGTTTTAGGCAAAAGTTTGAATTTTCTTCTACTTTCACATAACTTTTTTAAATTTTATTTGTCATTTTGAGCAAAACAGAGACATTTGGTAAGCTAGGATATAGCAAAGGGAAGACGGGAAGTCAAGAATCAGTGGAAAATATTGTTTTCATGTCTGAAATGAAACTTCCACATCCAATACCCTTAAAAAAAACATATTTTGTTATCTTGAAATTTCAACTTGAAATGCATTGTTCTCTGCTGAAAAATATGCAGTCTGTTTAGTAAAAATGCTTTACTATATGTTGTCATTAAATGGATGTAATGAAGTGAGAATATCGTCCAGCAAAGGGATTTTCTAACTCATTCAACAACATTTTTTTCTCCAAGCTGTTGCTTTTTTCAGAAGCTGGAGTCTTTAGGAAAACAACAGAGACATCATGATTTCACATCAGAAAACACAAACAAAAATCCTTAAAGTTGCAAAAGCTCAATAAATGCAGCTTTTTAGACAGCCTAAAACATATTATATAAAAAATGAATGTAGGACAAACTGCGTAAAGCATTTCTTAGTGCATCCACCTCATTGCTGTTTCAACATTTATCCTTGGTTTGACTATTAAAAAGAAAAAGATGAGAGGTCTGTAATGTTCACTAAAGATTAACTTCAATAGTTTGAGACAAATTGTAAAAAAAAAAAAATTCTACGAAACCACATTGAATTTTTTTTTTTTTTTTAAATAATGGTGGAGTACCTTGAAAACGGTGAGGATAAAGTCCAGAACTACACGAGGGAACTGGTCAGTGATCTGAAGAGAACTGGGATCACAGTAACAAAACTTACTATTATCATCATGGACTCAAGTCCTGCAGCTCTCCTAAGGTCATGTGGTCAGATGATGCCACTCTTTGGTATAAACGCCACTCATTGTGTTTGGAGGGCAAGAATTCTTAGTTGAATCACAACAATACCATATCCAAGGTGAAGCAAGGGGGTGGACACATCATTGTTTGGAATGTGGCTGAATCTTCCAATATAAGAATGATCCCAAACAACAAAAGAGTGGCTATGTTAATAGTATTTTAAGGTTCTGAGTGGCCTAGCCTGTCTCTGGACCTCAATCCAATAGAGAATCTGTGGAGGGAGTTGAAAGTCTAACATCACAGCTCTTGAGAAGATCTGCATGGATGAATGGACCAAAATAGCAGTGTATACAACCTACAAGGCACATTCGACCTCTGTCACTGACAACCAGGGTTACATTAAAAGTATTGAGGTGAACTTTTTTACATTCTGTCTCACATGAGGATTACAGACTTCACTCATCCTTTTAAGTGAGACAACTTGCAGAATCAGTGACTGACAAAACTTTTTTTGTCCCACTGTGTTGTTTAACAGATTAGGAAAAGAAGAATAACTCATTCAAAATGAAACCTTCTCATCAATACTTTTCTATCCTCTATAGTCTGAAGATGGAAGCAAAGAGTAAAGGCTTGAAGGAGCAGCAGCAGCATCACAAGAAGCTCCTCGCTGCCATGTTGTCCCAGGACTCCTTTGATTCAGTGAACAGCTCCAATGCCTCTGTGGTGGAAGATGAGATTGAGGACGAGGACGATGCCATGGAGCTACTGGGTAAAGCCACAATAGTAGCCATTCTGTGTTTTGGCAGATTCGCAGACTCCCCATTGTTTTATCTAGAAAACAGAGCATCATGGGTAACCTTTTGATTTTATTGCATCAAAAAAAAAAAATTTTTTTTTTTACAAAAACAGCCTGATGACTTTGACATAAATGGTGATAGCAAATCCTTTCCGTGAAATATGTTTTTCATATCGAATATAGCTCCATAGGAGGTTAAGCAAAGCCGCCATCTGTTGAAAGGAGTTGCTCCTCCTGTCCGTTTTCACTCTTACCATTGCACAGTCAAAAAACATCTTCTTTGATTTGTGTTTGGGGCATTTGAGCACATATTCCTCCATTCCACCTTCTGCAGCCTTTATAAAGAAGCTCCCTGCTGAAAATAAGCACCTCACTTGAAGTCTTGTATCTATCATCCTCACCAGTGAAAGGCCTGAGAGCTTTTCCTGCTGCACTGTGCAGGCACAGAGCGTAACTTTGCATGCCAAATTGAATTTGTTCCCTGAAATATTTTATGTAGTGAAGGTCTCCCTCTGGTCCCATCACTTGTTCCTCCTATTTTGTCTCTGCAATAAGCCCCATCTGCAGGGGTAAATGTCTTGACAAAAAATGACCAGAAAGCCACATTGTGCATATTTTGCATTTGCACACCCAGCATGTGGGACAAGATATGTATTTAAAGCATAACTTCTCCTTGCTAACAACCACAAAATTCTGCTTTTGTAGACTTCCAGGTTGGCTAAAAACAATAGCTGTCATTTTCTTTTAGGATGAGCAAAAACAATCCACAGTGCAGTCATTTTGTGCCGAACATGCGCTCCAATTATAGTGCACTTCTAGACTCGGAGTGTAAAGAAGCTGACAAGCAGCACAAAATCTGTACCAAGTACTGAAATTGTCAGACATATCAAATACGACTCGCTTAGATTTGTCAAACATGTAAAAATAGCTTATGTGACATTGGTGGCTTATTTGGAGTTTCTTCCTACAAATGTAAAATGCACTTTTCAGCTTATCAAATGAGCTTTTTTTTAATGTTATACTTCGGTTCTGATTTATTATGCAGAATGCATAGAAATTAATGAATAAATTAATCATTTGGGATGCATTTACTGCTCGGATTCAGAGTAACTTTTGAAATTCTCTCTTATTTTTCCTTTGACCATATTCCTTATTTATGCAAGCATACATGTCTGAATGCTAACTTAAAAAAATTACAGAAATTTCACAAAGAGGCACACCTAAAAAGTCTCCCATCAGTTCCTAAAAAAAAAAAAAAAGATTTTATTGGGCCAAAACAAAAAATGTGGGCATGCCATATGGGACATATTTATAGGTTCCTTTAGTATTCCATAAAACCTTTATATTATTTTTCCATCACAAGGTTCTGAAAGGAAAAAAATAAGACTCAAGAGTATTTTTCTTCCTTTCTAATGCCAGTCGTTCACAGTTATTATTCAAGACAGCAGTCCATAATGGAGATAGATACAACCATAAAGCAGGATGTCGGTGGTCTGTGATGACCCTCTTGGATCATAACTCTCAAACCTGGACATATTGCCCCCAGTGACTTTTCCACCGCAGTCTGGGGCAGTAACTCTAAGGTCGTTTTATTTCACTGAGGTAATTTCTGATTCTTTTTCAAGGTCTGGTCATGATGCTCCTCTGAGACGCAGCTTCTCTGACTGCCTGGGTGCTGGAGTTAATGCTGCCGACCTGTGGCAGCTCAGAAAATTAGGAGACCCTCGATAGATCTTAGGGGTCTTTTTTAGCACTAAGGAATCTGTTAGAAAGATAAGGCAAATGTGATCTTTTATAGACATAGCCTGAAAGACAGATTCATCCTTTTTTTTTTTTTTCTTCTGCTGTGCACATACAGATTAAAATCTGAGAAGATGCTCAAGGGTAGTAGTGAAGCTGGAGGGGTGCTCAACATTTCGCTCTTCAACACAAAGGGTGATGCCACAGAAACGGCTTCTACTTTAAAGCTTCGATTTTAAACTTTTGCTTAGGGTGCACTCTAGTGGCCAAATTATAGTATTACATCCTCTGAGTGAAATCCCAGCATTGAGGCAGTTGGTTGGTTGGTTTATCTGACGTTTTACAGGAAAGAAGCTCGTTAGGGTTAACAGTCAGGCTTGTATGATAAAGAAAAGCAAAAACCCTGTTGGGAGTTGCAATTATTGGAGCAAGGGGATAAAAGCAAAGGTGAAAATGTCTCTTTTCCACAGAAACCCCCTGACAAGTAATCTGAAATCTCTGAAGAAAATGGTCTTACAGGTTAGAATGAGTCTAAATTTAGCTTTCTCATACTTTTTCTTGTGAGTAACCATCATAAGGAGCTCACAAGAAGGTCATTAGGTTCAGTGGAGCATTACTATATCCCACTTTAAACCCATTTTAATGCAAAACATAATTTAAAGAGAATTTTCCTCCATTTTAATGGTAAATCTGTGTTCTGAGTTATTATTTGTCTTATAGCTTATTAACTTCCACTCTTGCAAATGTCAGCAAGAGTGAAGTTGGATTATGCAAAACCTTTTGCTCCTTTTCTTGTCCTTTAAAAATGTGTTACCCCATCGAGTCAGCACATTTTTCACTTCTTTCCAACCTGAAATCTCTTGTCTTGAAACAGAAGCAGGGAAGGTTTGACGGGAACAAGACGAGGGACAGATAAATCTGTGTCTGATCTGTGATACTGGAAACAGAGACTGCAGGATAAGTTACAACTCCTGCGTGTGGTTCTTTTTCTTTGGAGGTGTTATATCTACCTTGATCAAACGCTGCCTGCAGCACCATGCAGGAGCCATGTTTTTGAGCTCAGAAAGGGAAAGTGATTTTTTTTTTTTTTTTCCTCGTTATGAATTGTTTAATCTACGTTTTCTATCTTAGCCAATGAGAGATTAGCCGTAAAAGTTTTCTAGGCTTCCATGAAAACTTTGTTCTTGGGAAGAAACTAGTAATTATTGCTTATGACTAGTTCTATAAATCACAATTTTTAGAAGTAAAGTAAAGAACTCAGATATCATTTGAATGGTTCTAAAATAATTTTGTTTACCTGAACATTCCTGCTTGTGATGAGATTGTCAGGACGGTCTCGCTCATTCCTTTGCTCTTCTTTTTTTTTTTTTTTCAAATAAGCAAAAGTCACCGTAGAGACAATATAAGCCAACAAACACAGCAGCAGCATTGTGGTACACAGAATAGAGATGCTTGTTTAGACAATCAGCATCAAAACTTTTACAAAAATATATCAGCTTACAAGCATCAGACTCAAATCTGAGGGTTTTTCCAGTCACATTGTAGCTGGATGCCTGGAAAGGTCTCCATGGTGCAAACGCACATGATCATTGCTGAAGTATTAGGGCAGCAACATTGTAATCAAATATCTATAGTCAAGACAGGCTGCAATGCTCATATTATAGAACTATAAATGATCTATTATGCACTGCTTGGCTTCATACCAACCATCATCCTCAGTGTGCACCTCAGATGAACTGACATGGATGCACTGATGCTTTGTTGTTGATGTTGTGCTGCAGCCAGCCAGAGGCAGAAGATTGTAGACGGGTGCACAAGCACGTCATCTGTAGATAGAGCAGGATGTATCTGGCAGATATACTGTAAGATCTGTCTGAATGGATGCTTTATGTTATTGCAAATTGTTTAGCTAAAGACCTCATTGTTCCTCGGCTCCTGTCTGCTTCCAAATCAAGATCCAGGAAAGCGATGAAGGGCAACGTCATGTATGAGTTCTGAACTTAATGACACCGTGTCAGAATTGAGTAAGTAGACACAAACTAAAGAGCTTAAAGACCCACTCCAATGAAAATGGTCTGTTTAACACGTCCTTGTAGCCTTTTTCTGATGATGGAAGACATATGTAAAGAAAATTAAAGTTAAAATAAAATACTGCTCCATTTTGATGCATCCACTTGCAGACAAATAGATCCATGTGCGTCTTCATTTATCTTTTTTTAAGGAATTAGTTTTTTTTTAAATTTGTGATAAAAAATGGTCTAATACTGATTAAAAAACCACTGGGAACGCTTAGATTAAAAGATGATTGGAGCAGGATTTTAAATAAAAGTGTGCTTGTCCGTGTTCCCCAATGTCAGGTGACTGTTGCTCTGCCTTTGGGAATAAAAACAAACAGATGAAACTAAATATTTTCATACAACATACTGTATTTTTTTGTGTTCTTTTGAAGGCATTCAGTTGTTAGCCATCTAATTTTGAGACGTTAGAGTTATTCTTTTGAAACTTAAGGTGGTAGCCAAGTTGAGTAGACGAAAATGTTAATTTCAATGTAGAATTAATCAGGAATCAAATGTTATCCTCCAAAAATCCATAGTGACAGACGGTGCCTTAATGTCACTGCTAAAGCGAGGCTCCCAGTAAAGTCTGCGATCTTTCTTTCTTTCTTTCTTTCTTTCTTTCTTTCTTTCTTTCTACTTCAGGGCTGTTATGTTACCATGCTCATGTGTCTCCATCTGATTCTAATCAGGGTTTCTTTCTGCTGCGTTCATAGTTGTGACAGCTTAGAACTCAGCAGCCATATTTTTGCTTCTAAAAGGGGGTGGGGGCTCAGACTGAGGGTGTCATAAAATGCGAGGCATAATTATCATATGTAAGCTGGAAAATCCATTTTTATTACCAAGGCAAACAAAATTGCGAATCCCATCAAAGATGGTGACAACAAACCGCCCAGAGGAGGCATTGGTGTTGGAGGCTTAATGAAACCCAAATGCTGCTTGTACTATGTGTGAGGGCAGCAGAAGTGTGGGGTCGGCGAGTGCCTCTTTTTTATCAGCACGTCTGACTGTGCTGAAGACACGTGCGGGTCTTTGGGCTGCACACCGAAAGCAGCAAAGCATCTGTCATGTACTGAACGTTAATTACAGCCCAGTGTTTTGTGGTTTCACGTTGCCGCAGATCATGAAAGAATGGAAAATTCAATTATTTCTCTCAGATGAGACACAGTAAATTACAGCGGTCGCTGAAGTGTCATGGCTCGAAGAGATGCTGGAGTGTGTAGGTGCATGTCTCCTCTCCGTGTGTGTGCAGTGAGGCCTCTGATGAATCCACCTCGTATATCTGTCATCGCTGCTTTTGCAAAGGTGTACATTAAGTCATTTGTGCAGCTCGTGTTCTAATTATGACTCTGTCTTTAGCTTCTCGTAGAGCAAAGAGCCAGTCAGTCCGTCGCTGTTTAAACAACATTAAATTACATGGAAACTTGGAGAGAAAAGCATACAAAGGCTTTATCTGTGCGCTCTGCTCCACTCTTCTCTGGCTTTACTTGCGATTGAGTGATTGCGGGACGGAATTCCTCATCGCCAAGCCTTTTTAGTTGAGATTACATTGCTTGAATAGTTTCCATTCTACCCCTCCCCTCTCCACACACCTATGTATTCCCCCTCCAATGCAGGCACGTTTTATTTATCCGGCACGACCCGCAGTTAGACGGGAGCACGCATGGCTTCCCCCATGCACGGGGAGTGAAACTCTGACGGCCTGTGGACAGACGTCTGTTGTGTCTAGGTCTGGGGCCTGGGAGGCTGTCATGCACTCAGGGTAAACTGGCTTTGTGGGCGACACATTGTACACTAATCGCTGTTGATTTGAGTGGGAAGCATGCTGAGCCCCTTTTTTTGTTTTGAGTGCGCACTCCTGATTGGCTAAATAGACGTAGGAAAAGACACTTATACAGGACCAGTGAGCTTTCTGTTGGCATAATCTTTGATTTAATTTGGGAATTTACACATGAAAAGATGACAATGTGTAGCACTAAGTCAAGTTTATATAGTAAATTAGGTGGGTCAACATTGCTTTAAGACACCTTACAAGTACAACAGTTAACCAAGGCAACTTTCAGACATTTCCCTTTTGAAAGTAATCATTTTTACTTAGTTTTTTTAATGTTAAAATGCAATCTTTCTGTTTGTACAGACTCCAGCAGAGTTTGCTCATACTGTTCTCACATTAACTTTTCATTCCTGCCAGTATAGATGGAGATACTGTTCACCCTCTGCAAATGGCAGAATTACCTGCCAATTTACCATCAACCAGCATTTATAAAGATGGGCTTGCACTTGCTTAGACACAACTAATTTATCTTGCAGAACTAAATATCCTTATGATCAATCTTATGCTGCAAAAACAATCTTAGAAAAGTTCTAAGAAAAAATGTCTTGCAAGAAAAATGATCTTATTAAGAACGTTTTTCAAAATAATCATAGTTTTGGAAAACATGTCTGTGACTAAAATTCTTTTTCTTAAATAGGAGCTTTTGGCAGCAATTTTCTTTTACCTCACTGGCAGATTTGTTTTTTTCTTATTCTTCAAGCTAGCCTTTTTACCAGCGCTTAATAAATAATAAAGCAATGCAGTTTTAAGGCATGCAGAGGTTTTCTGATTTCTGGGAATGCCCCCTGAACCTTTAACCATTAGTAGGTTGGATTTTTATTAAAAACACAGTTGATGTACAGATGAGAACTCCTATAAATTCTCAAGCTTTTGTCTAAAAAAATAATTCACCCAGCAGCAACTTTGTTCCTTGCAGGCTGATGTCATTCACATGTATTTACGCTCAACCAACCAAAAAAAACGGATGGAAATTCATGTTGGCTACACATAATACGTGCAGTCAAGGTGAACATTCCTGCCTTATCCGCATGTATTTTAAACGTGTCCAAGGCTAAATGTTGTTGCTCGTTGAACATATTAGCCAGACACTAACCCTAACCCTTCCTCCAGGCCCATGCAGTCAAGATAAAAGATCAGCACTGGTCACATGCATTTGGAAAATTACACATGAACAGTCACTTTAATTTTAAAGCAGTGCCAATCAGGGAAATCAAAGCCTTCAGACTTCCAGATTGAGTCACCATAACCCTGAAAAGCCCACTGCAGCAACGAACTGACAGAAGTTGACATAGGATGTTTTTTAAACGCTTTGATGAAATCCACAAAAAGCTTTTTTGCAATATATATTTTTAAAATCATATAGATTGTATTACATATGATACATTGGATGATTTGGTAAGTTTTTGTTCTGTTAGTTTAAGATGCAGCAATGTTGACATGACATGAGTGTTAAGAAAAAAAAACACCTTATTTACCCACAGTCTCAAATTTAATCCATTCATTTGTATGTAACATGGTGTACCTTTTATTTTAAAGAATTAGTTGGCAAAAAAATGTTCATTATTTCTATACAGCCAGTAATCGTTGATAAATGAAAAATAGATGAGTTATTCTCGCAGTAAAATTAGCTAAATGTTTTCCCGCCAAAAGTGTTTTTGAGGTTTCATGGAAGCAGCCATGATGAAATGAGCAGGTAGAGCACTTCTACTACCCCTAGTGGAATTCTAATGAACTACAGGAAAGATAACAAGGACCAAGTAATATACAATGGGTTTTTAAGGAAAGTTGTAACCATACTGAGATGAGGTCACAGAAACGTGTATATTCATTATGGTACAAACTGTTAAAAAAACTGAAGTACCTAGAGGCAGGTCAGGTCATCCAACTCTTGTTTCAGAAAACATAGTCTTTTGAATGACAAGGGGAATTTACAACTTTAGAACAGCCACTGCGGGCGTGTTTTAGAAATGGTAAAACTTCTGTCTCAGCTCTCTTCCCTTGTCAAAAAAAAAGTGCAAAAAAAGGGTGATGTGACTTTTTTGGTCTTTTTTTTTTTTTTTTTGTTGTCATCGGGTAAATCCAGAATCAATTGGGATGTACTCCTCCAGTTCAGTGGGATGTCTTTTACATCCACAAGCACACAGATAAACTTTAAAGAAACCGCTTTCCTTGTCATCAACAGCTTCATCTTTTATTGACTTTTTTGTCTTTTATGTCTGAAAGTAGCCTGAACAATCAAATTACAGAGTAGCATTTGCTAATTCTAATAATCTTCTTTCAAAACATGTTGGGAGGTCACGCGTGCGTGTCTCGGCTTCTGTTGCATTTTTTTCCAAGCGTGTTTAAATTTCTGTCTGTGTGGGATGCCTCCAGACAAAAGCCTATGTTTACTTCAGTGACCTTAGAGTGTCTCAGATCAGTTTTATCTTCTCCATCACCAGAGTCTTTCTCTGCTTTTTTGTGTCATTTTGTGCGGACCAGAAGGAACTGACTGAAAAGACAAAGCATGAGTTGAAGTGACAAGCAGCTGTGCACACTGAGGTCATGTTGTGTTCAGGGTGAGGGTAGGTTACTACAAGTCTACTGCTGTTTCATGAAAGCTGCACTTTCTCAAGTGAATGTTTTTAAATGTCAAGTAATGATTTGCATTGAAGGCTGTGACCCAAAAAAAATCCACTATGTCGCTTTAGTACAAAGGCTAATGGCTAATAGAGAAAGAAGTGAGAAAAGATGACAAGGAGAGAGAGCGTCAAACTGACCAGTTCCCACGACCAGAAAATTGACCAAATCGCTGGTGGCTTTTTCTGTCCCCACCCCTCTCGTGCATTCCATGATGAATGGGACATTTAATATCCCTGCTTTAGGGTATGACAGGAATGCAGCTTATCTGTCCTGCTGGAAACACTAAAACAACACGTTTGTGTCTGTAGGAGTGACATGACTAATATCACAGATCAAAGAAGCTGCAAATTATCTCATTTGGATCAAGATAATTTTGGGTTTTAAAGTTGCTAGTTGGATCGTAGGTTAGATAGTAATTGCTATTTTATTTGTACTGAAAGTAGACCTACTTGTGAAAATGGTTTATTTAAAAAAAACTTTATGCTCTTAGCTTCAGAAACATAAAGCCAGTGGAGCAATACCAGCATTAGTGCTTAGCAGTAAAAAAAAAATGTTTTCACAAATAAATCTTTGCATTTTTGATCCACAATTTCAAATAAATAAAGTTAAAATTAGACTCCAGCCACAAATTAAAACTAAACTCTGCAGACTTAAACAGTTCTGGTCACAGAACTAGGTGTGCTTTGTGCTCTAATTATTATGCTACCGTTTACATTTTTGATACGTCTAAACCAAGTCTGCATAAATAGCCTTAAGTTGTGAACTTGTTTCTAAGCAGCCAACATTTTCATAATTGCGGTACAATGATGTTGACAGGCTTCAAAAAGTTCTCCATTTTGTCGTCATTGCATGTCATGTAAAGAATAAAGTTAATGCACAAAGGAAAAAATGATGTTTTAGCTTTGAAAGAGTCGTAAAGCTAAATGTAAAACCTATTATTTATGCATGCTGAAAATTAAAGTGAGGCTGTGCTGCTGCAAAAACTTTCTTTCACAAACATGCAAAACAAATTTACAAGAAACAACCGTTTCCAATTAGAGACGGTTTATTTTAAACCGAAATGGCAACTTGTGCCTGTTCTTTGGTTTTGTACAAAGTTTTAAATAATTAAGGAGTTTTTTTTTTTATTTTATTTTTTTTTATTCTTTCTCATAAACAGACAACCAACAACAGGGTGGATGTGTGTGACTGCTGCCAGAGGATCAAACTGACTGAAGCAAACCAAAAACCTGTTGATGTGATTATGTTCCTTCAGGAAACACCACAAAAAGGAGCTTTGTTGCGTCAGCAAAGGCAGCGTTCACTAATTTTACTGCATTTCAGGATTTTTTACAAATCAAAAAGTAACAAATCACCATTCCTCTTTTCCTGTGTCTGATTTTCTGTTTCGGAAAGAAGCTGCTTCTTGTAGCAGATCATGCTGAGTTGCTTTGCTCAGAAGTCTCTATACTTTTTTTTTTCCTGACATCTGCTGGAGACTGAAGATAGATGAGATTTTTTTGGCTCATCGCCACACTGATGGATTGAGGGAGCTAGTTCTCAGGACCCACTGTCATCCAATCTAATCCAGGTGATTAGTCATGCAGTCTCCCTTTGCAAGGTGTGAGGCCTAGTCCTTTCTTCTGCAAACCAGGGGTGATGCAACATGACCCCAAAGGAAAATGTATCAGTGCTGGTTTCAGATAACTAGGCAAACATAAAGTCAGGGGCTTCACTGCATGTGCAAGAGAAACAGCAGCAGTAAGAAGTCAGTATTTCCTGAACTTCCCCTCACTGGAAAAGCTTTGAAATTCTTCTGATGTGAGAAGAACAGTACAGTGTGTTGATTCAAGACTGAAAGAAAAAAAAGCTTGACCAGTGCGTGCAACCCAGCAATGGACCAGAACACCCACTCCCTATTTATTCTCACGGAAAGAACTGTGAAACGGATTGTACTCCAGCGTGTTTTATCTCACAAGGGATGATCCCAAAACCAAACCTGCTAAGCCATTTCCAAAGCTTGCCTTTGATAGTCATTAACAAACTGTTGCAAGCCTCCACTTGTGCTGTAGAGAAGATTGGTTTCGGTTTACAATTCACCCCTGGTTCATAAGTGTTATTTCTGCAAAGGTTTGAACTTTCCATCCTTATTTTTCTTGAACATTGTCTCTGACACAAGCGTTTAAGCTTCTTGTGGACATTGTCTTGATGTTGAAAATTCACTGTCAGGTTGTGACAGCTGCTACTATTCAGGCTCGAATCTCATCCAAATGTCAAATTTCCACTTGCTCCGTGTGGACAGCCTTTCTACATACGGAACAGCTGTGTGCTGAGGAAAAGCAGAAATGCTTGGACAGGGTGTGGAGATGGAAAAAATGAAATGCATTTCATGTGATCCCCAGGAAAAAAAAAAAAAAAACTCTGTCTTTGAATATGCAGAAAAGGAGGAGAAAATAAACCGTAAGGGAGTTGCAGTTCAAAAATCAGATAAGGGTTACCAGCCCTCTGCCACCTCACTGCCTCTGTGCTGCCACACTGTCAACTCTACATCCTCCTTCACTTTGACACATCAGACTCTCTTATTTTATGTGTCTTTGTGTAAGAGAACAATTTTGCTTTTGCCGCCTGATGGTCCATTTTGCCTTTTGTGTCATTGTTGTCATTTAAAAAGATACAGGACAAACCTATAAATGCTTACCTGTTGCATATTTTCTTAAATTTTTCTCTCCATCTTTCAATTTTTGCTCATTTGTTTCTGTGTTCATCAGAGGACCTGGATGACTTGAGGATGGAAGGTGTGATGGGGCTTGTTCCATCCGGCAGCAAGTTCAGCCAAGGACGCAGCTCCTATCAGTCCGAACCACAGGCCAAAGTTACACTCAACATCTGTTCTAGATGTGCCAGGTAAATGTTCCAGACTTTTTTTCTGGGTATAACGAGTCATTTCTTTTGTTGATTTTTAAATATGAGTCATAGCAGCTTCCTCCTTGAAACATTTTGCTGTGGCGAAGAATATTTTAGGTCCAGTTGCTATGATGCAACTTCAAAACAACGCCACCTGGATAAAAGAGAGCCTTCACCAACCGGTTTTAAATATGATTTAATGTTATCAAAAGGATCCTGCTTGTAACTGTAAACATTAACTATCTTAAAAAAAAAATCATCTTTAGTAGAATCTTTTCTTGTTTGTTTTTTTTTTCTTAGCAGCAGTGGTAGAATACATTTGGCATCTTTTTGGTCACATCTGAGAGAAAAGTCGTCTTTAAATAGACGATGGTAAAAAAAAAAAGGGAGAGTCTCACAGGTTCTCTGAACATAAGAGCATATGGACCCTCTGTACTGCTGACACACTCCTGGTGGTGCTTGCAGTCAGAGCAGAACTACTCCATGTTTGCCACCTGCTGTGAGAGCAGCTTGGCTGTCAGAGCCTGGAGGGTACATTCACTACAAAGTTGCTTGCATTGAACTAGAGTTAATTTTCTCCAAGTACCCCCTCCTTTTCGAGAGGTGTGAAAGTTCACTTGAACAAAGCAGAGTCCTTCAGAAAAATATGGATATGAGTCTGCTAGCAACTGAATCCTGGAGCAGGTTAACGCAAATGTAAATCCAAACAAACCAAATTATGCAATAATGTTACTGGATTTCTAAAGGAGGAAAGAACAATGCACATATCACAAATCCAAAAAAGTAAGTAAAACGACAAATGTCTAAAATGTTTCATGAGCAAACATTAGTTATTTATTCTTAGTTTATCCTTATATATATGGGCTAACAACTAACCCTATGTATTGTCCGAGCATTGACTCTAAGGATTTTCCCCCCCTTTGGGGATCAGTGTACATTTCGAACAAAACTGCCCAAAACACACAACTAAGTGTGTGAGTGGAAGGCCATTACAAATGAAAATATCAAAAATTGTGTTTATGTCATTAATGTTGAAGCAACAGTCTAGCTGAGGTTCTATCACTAATGTAAAGCAGTGCTAAAAAAAGAAGCTTGTATTAGTGATCTCTTCATCATTGTCAAAAATGATATTAATATTGACTTGAAAATCTGGGGGCAAGTGAAGGGGAGAAACACTTTTTGCTGGTGAGGGCAGCCCCCCCCCCTGTACCCATGGAATTTTGAGTGGTGTAAATGAAACCAAAAATGTGAAAGACACACCGACCTCCGATTATTCCATCCAAATCGTCCGGATTCTCTAAATCAGTGGTCTCAATCACCGGGCTGTGGACCAGTACCGGTCCATTGATCAATTGCCACTGGGCTGCTGAAGAAATAATAAATCATTTTGTTTTGAATCCAAAAAAATGTTTTATTTAAAAAAAATGTTTTATTTTGAAAAACAACTGGATTCTCTCAGCTATACTTTCGATCACTTGAGCGGTAAAGTTTGATCGGGAGCAAAATGACTATGTCTAAACAATCTTTTCTTCTGAAAAATCTTTTGGTTAAATCGACTGGATTCTCTCGATTACATTTCACTCACTTGTGCGCTAAAAGCAGTCCGGGGCGTGCAACACAAGAAATGTTGTATGTGGAACCTTTTTTTTTGGCAAGTGAGATAAGTACAGGAACAGGCTACAACTTCAAGACGAAAAAATTAGTCGACCAAAAGTCCCAAGTAAAATATGGATTTATCCAAACAGGTAATTCCCACACCTGTTTGCATAGAGATGTGACTTTCACTAGTGAATACGTTCACATAAAAGCTTGAACGAACTCATCCATTCAGAAGCACATTTCACAAAAGTTGTGAACGCCCAATTCATGCAAGTACCTCCATGAAAAAAGAAAAGAGGATCAGTGCTGCAGCGAGCCAGATGGGGGGGTCATTTTACACTCAACATTATTTATTGAGTATAGATAATAGATTTGTTGGCTACATTTTTTTACTGCATTTAAGCTTTTTTAATGAGATGATCTTATAAAAGTAAAATAAACTCGCTTTTAACCACTCCTGACACGACACTAAATTAAGAGGCCTTTATTAAGTTTATGTTTTTGTTTTTATGTTTTTCAACAATCCTCCTAAATGCACGCATCAGATGACTGAGTGAAATGATGATCACATCTATTGTCAGAACTGTTTATTATTGAGTTTAAAGCACATGTTCTTATTCAAGTATACTGTTTCTTTGTCACTGCGGCTGGAAAAATCCTCATGGGTTGACCGGTCCGCAGCAACAAAAAGGTTTGGGACCACTGCTCTAAATGACAGCTGGGTGGGACAAAGTAAAACTTAAAGTTCTGTCAGGTCCACCCACAAGCTGCTAACTACGTGTACATTTAAGCTCTAATGAAAACAGAAGGATGGACTTTAAGTCTTTAGCACAGGAGTTTTGGCTCCTTTGTTTACATTCTGCTGTCTAGTGCAATTCTTCATCCATCCATCCATCCATCCATCCATCCATCCTCTAAACCCGCCTTGTCCCTTTCAGGGTCACAGAGCCTAACCCGGCCACTCGTGGGCAAAGGTGGAATACTGTGGGTTTCTTCCAAACTCAGCATTTAAGGGCACTTTTTCAACGACTTGTCAAGATTTTATGCTTTGGATTGACATCCAGTTAAAGTTTTCAGTCCATATTTTAAAGAACATTTTCCCCCCAGCCTCCATCCACTCTTCGATCTGTATATGTGATGCTAGGAAGCACAGAAAGATAAAATAAACAACTTTCTGTTGTTGCTTGATAGTTGTTGTGTGGATCTTCATCTCTCACTGTTTTCCTCTGTTGCTTTTTCCTGACACGCTTCCTGCTTCTCTATGATCAGTCCAGCACTAGATTTCTGGGTTTTGGGTGTGATACCAAAGGCAGGTTTGGGCGAAACCCAACACTTATGCCAGTCAGAGATAGACGGGTATCTAGGCTCACATCTGCCTAGACAACCTGCACGCTTTGGATTTGTTTCCTACATTTCTTTTATTCATGCAGCTTATCAGTATCATTCCACACAGAGGGTGCGGGACGTCATCAGATGTTGTGTAAGAGAATGACATGACTACAGTGTTGTTGGCTTGATGTTTTTGCATCGAACTACGTGAAAATCAACATCAAAGGAAAAGAGCATCTGAATCGAGAGTTACCGCGTTCTCTGAATTCAGAAACCAGCAGGTGTTCTCTGTGTGCACAGACAAGCATGCAGCGTTCTGGGAATCACAAACGTAGCTTTTTTTTCTTGCATATTTACCCTTTTGTTTCCCAAAAATGCATGTAAAAGATGATTGTAGAGAGCCAGTTACACAACTTTCAGCTCAGAAAATACCAATGCTTGTCAAAGGAGGGGGGACATTTACTGTAGTTCAGACTGAAGGTTTGAACTTAGTTATCTTTAAGAGTCATGTTAGTTAGTTGCCAACCTGATAAGAAAAAACCCTGTGTGCATCTTCCTTGCATATATATAGTATCTTTGAACACAGGCTCTTAACCCAGATGTTTTCATACCTTTACACACTGTCATCCTGCAGTCAGGGACATTAAAGTTCAGCCTCTTTTTTTTTTTCCTACAGATGAGCTTGCACAGGTCAGTGTTTCTGTGTTAAAGCACATGTACAGTGCTCTCACTCCACTCTAAGCCGGCAGCACTTGCCAACCAGAGAAGGGCGCCACTTGACTTCACACCCACAGCGTGAAGGTGACAACTCTGTTACTCCTCATTAGCTTCCACGGCGCAGATTAACCACCAATGTTCTGGCAAAATAGGTTCACCTTATGTAGCCACATTTATTTGAGTGCAGTTTATTTTGAGGCATTCTGGATCATTTGGAGTGACGTCCAAACATGGAATTGCTCACTGCCTGTGCTTTGACAGATCCAGAACATTACTGCTTAGATTTTTTCATAGCATAAAAAAGAAATACATTTAAGTGTAATTCTGTAATGCTTTTATCACAAGAACAGTTTACATTCTAAGAATGATCAGATAACTGGGTATAATCAGATTTTTTAATGAATTTTGAAGATGGAATCATCAAGAGATCCTGGCTTACATGTTTTAGTCCGTTATCTGGTTTACTTTTGCTAAAAAAACAACAAAAGTTTCTAACTTTCAGTTATTTTCAAAATTTTAGTTGATCTGTTGAACATTTCAGTCATGAGCCTGCAGGCTTCTTTTTGCAATATCTGTGCTGATGTGGGGACCAATATGTCTGCAAAAAAATATGTTTGTGTACTCTGTACTTCATCCAGTGAAAAAAAGGCGGTTTCCTTGTACACACAGCAGGACTCTGTATCTTGCATATCCATTACACACCGTGTTCTTCATCTCATTTACTCATATGCAGACGTAAAACTACAGATACATTGGATAAACATAGAAACATGGTGGGAAATATCAGTTTCTTGGGATAAAAGCTGTCCCGTCTGAAATTATTCTAGTGAGCAAGCTCTTTCTATTTTATTTTGAGAGTGGTGTTATTCAAATGTCTCACTACTGGATAGGTGATCAAATCAGAGAACGAACTTCAGATTATCCTGTTTGCAAAATCTGACAACTCAACAAATCAGGCAAAAATGACAATTTGGTTTGCGTGTAAATGAGCATGATAATACTTTACAGTAAAACAGATTTTAGTCCACAAAGTGAAATGCTTATTTTATTCTTAACCCCTTTCAACCAGAGTCCTTAAGTTTCATTATTAGTTTGCAGGTCAATGGAATCTTAATGATGGACTGCATTTTAGGGTGGAATTTTCTGCCTCATGCACTTTATTTACTTGTTACAAGTACATTAGAACAGTTATGAGTACTTAACCTATCCATGTGATACCCCATGGCTCTCAGCCAAAGTAAATAAACCAGCAGAACTCCTCCTTTGTAACTTTAATTAAAAATAGCGTTGATGAAAAGTGGAGTGAAAGAATAGAGGTCATAGTTAGACATGAGCAGCTTTTGTTCACCCTGGGAAAGCATTACCATTGTTATCTTGGACATGTTTAAGACCATCAGAATGAATATGGTACAATGAGAAAGATATGCAAAAAAAGTAATAATAAACACTTGGATGAATGATTGACTTTTCATTTGTAGAGGAATTAATCAAGATAAATGATGAAAAATATAGTTTGCCATTGCAAAACTTGTACAGCAGCTGTGTTTCAGTTAGTTTGAAGAGGGTACATGTGAAGTCAGAAACTGCAGTTCCGTCTGTTTTTTCTTTCACCCACAGTTTACTTTGTTGTCTCTGGGAAGCGTAAATCTT
Source organism: Adrianichthys oophorus (assembly GCA_036245035.1). Lineage (NCBI taxonomy): Eukaryota > Metazoa > Chordata > Actinopteri > Beloniformes > Adrianichthyidae > Adrianichthys > Adrianichthys oophorus. The sequence continues at coordinate 34,915,462 of BSAI01000108.1, forward strand.
CAAGTACCTCTATGAGACAGCCAAATCTCTCAGACCCGCTTTTAGCTCACTCAAAACAGATATCCCTGTGGTGGGAAAGGGAAAAAAAACAGAGAGAAAAGAAAAGCTATATGGGGCTTGGAATGCACTGTGATAAAAAACAGCTTCAGATGATTTAAGGGAAACAGAATCTATCACTTGAAGAAGCAGAGAAACAGCTTTTTTCCACCAGGTTATAGTCATACAAAATGTCTGATTTGTTTCAAAGTTGTATCTTAAGTAAATGACTCCTCTTTGTCTCATCCCCTTCCACTTGTGTGTGCAGTTGTGTATATTTACTGTGTGTGGTTTCTAGGCTTCAGGGGGACACTCTATTAGACAGTCGATCCGAGGAGGAGCTTCGGCCTCACGTCTCCGAACAGGCCGTGCCCGACATCTCCTGTAAGTTTTCACAATCCATTTCCAAAATATTTTTGTTTCGCCACATTCTCGCACAATTTTGTTACTCCGAGGTCCGCCCTCCTTGTTTGTGTGTTGTCTGTTGCAGCGCCGTTGCCCGGGGTGGACACAGCGGCGGTTCGACTGCAGGAATGCGAGGCCTTATCTCAAGTGTCAAGTTCTGTAAGTGTCCTCCCCATACATCCATCACTGAACAATTAAGATCGCTTTACTGCCATCAATTCCTTGGTTGCTCTCTCCTGAGGAGCTTCCATTGTGTGGGAGGGAGCAAAAAAACACCTCCAGCCTCTTGTTAACAGAGCAAGACCCAAGAAAAACCAGTCCATCTTCTTTATTGTCATTCTGTCTCACACAACAATTAATGGTAAACAAATGATACTCCAGTTAGAAATCTGGATCACTTTGCTTACGTCTTAGAGCACTTTGTGTACATTGTAAAATAGAGAAAATAATAATATCTAATAACAAAACTAAGACTGTTTCAGGTTTTTGAAGCTGCAGGGCTGCATATTTGCGGGTTTTGGTTCACAAAGTACTCCTCAATAGAATAGTTACGACACAAAACCTGTTTGCTTCAGGGAAGTAATCTAAAGTGGTGGGCAGACACTCACATTACACACGTTTAATAAAACGTCAAACTAAGAAGCTGGTGCCTTTGTTTCAGCACAAAAAAAAAAAAAACAATACCTTTGCTTTCCTTTATAATTGCTCATTTTAGGTGATCGACACAACTTTTTACTGCCTTTTTTAAGAGAGAGGTCCAGAGCCAAAGCATTGCAGCGTGTGTGGAACAGATGCAGAAAGGCTCCTTGCTAACCGGGAGCAGACTTTAACATGTTTAAGGACCAAAGATCTGATATATTAGGCCTCATACTATCCTGTGCATTTTTAAAACCACCGTTTACCCTATGTCGAGTTGTTGCTTTTAAACATTATTTTGTAGATTTTGCAAGTTTAAAAGTAGAAATTAAAACTAGGGCTCCCAAAGAGCTGATCTTTTTATTGGTTTGCACCACTCTAAAGAGATTAAACTGCTTCCTTCATCGCAGCACATGAAAGTAAACTCGATTAACTAGGAAGTTGCTTTTTCCTTTGAAAAGTTATAATCATTTAGACACCATCAACTTTAGCTGCAGAGGTTTGATGTTACAATTGCTTTTCATTTTAACTGGAATGCTTTTTCAAGTGTAGTTAATGAAGGTTTTTACATTAAGTTTTCCTAAAGTTTTTAGTAGTGTGGTCATAATTCTAGTGCCAATTTTTGAAATATATATAAATGTGATGTAGAATTATCAGTATTAAAGAAAAAGTTCTGGAATGACCAGAATTTTGATTAAATTATGGGATTAAAACAGCTTCAGTGTTTTAAATCTTGGCTTTTTTTTTGTTGTAGCTCTTAATTGGATTGAAGCCTTGAAGCTTCAGATAGTCCACGATGAGTAGATGGAGCTTCATCCGTCCACCCATGACTACTTTTGTTTACCATGAAACTTTGTTATTTAAAAAAGGAGGATCTCTTTTCCTCAGCTGGTTGTATTTCTTTAGCCATTTTGCTTTTTCCTATTTTTATGGGACAATATTTTCACAAATACGTTTCACAGTGTATGCCTGGCAGTGTATTAGCACAATTTTTTAAAATTAATTTTGTAAAAAATATTGCATTACTTTTTTTTTCCTTAATACATTTATATTTACGTTGCTTTTCTAACACATCAAAGTTAGAATGTAGCATCAAGAAAAAAATCTTTTTATTAACATTAACATTGACATTCTTAACTCGTTGCAGGACAGCTTTGATTCAGAAACCACAAGACACAAATCAACTTCAGCAGTGTTTATATTTTGACAAATAATCTTTTGATTGATTTGAATATGTTTACTCTATTTTTATTTATATATATATATATATATATATACACACACTTTACATTTTTTAAAGAATTTATAAAACCATCATTTTAATTCTACCAATAACTTATAACATTTTAAACCCTACACATCTTATTTCAACAGCGTTCACTTGCTCTATTATCTAGTGTTGCTAAAATGTTTGCTTTGTGCTTGTTTTCCTCATGTTTTTCTGTTTCCATGTAACTAAACTTGTTCATTTGCTCCATAAAGCTACAAAATGTACTTTTAAGACCTTTTTTTGGTGAGTTTTGACTCTAGGTTTATTTTTAGCACATTTATGACCGTCTACAGCTCATACATATCGTGTGTTGGAGACTGTGTTGGTCTGGCAGTCAATGCCTGGTCATGGTGGAAGGTAAATGCTGTTAATAGTTATTATTGGTATTAGTCTAACAGGCCCCCTTCCTTTGCCAGTTCCTTCAGGTGATAATTGCCCCATAAAGACAAATGTGTTCCTGAAGCAATAGGGAGGGCAAATTCCCAGAGAAATTCTTTTGAGGCCTGCTCAGTAAGAGCTGAGTGATATGTTTTAATCACATTTTAGTCACGCTGTTCCTGTCATAAAATCTGAAAGGGAAAACTTCTTTGGCAGAAATGGGATAATTAGCGTGATCCAGTTCTGAATGCAAGACACAAAGTCGTGCCGTTGTATTGGTTTGTTTTTGTTTCCATGGGGATTTTGGCAGAGACCAAGCTGATACGCTTCATGGCTTTTTAATATTTGGCATCAGCTTGCCCCCTCCACACCTACACAGTTATGTGTGCATGTTTATCCACTAGAAAAATGTCCTGGAATATGGGAACGCTGTTCACAAGTCTTTACTTTGAACATCTGTTCAGCTTTTGTTTCATTGTTAGGATTTATGAGATTTTTAAATCACGTTTAACATTGATAAGGCAACAAATATCCTTTATTTCTAAAGCTGCACCACAAAGCAACAAATTATTACGATAACGAATTAAATGAATGCATTTTTGCTCTCACAGATAAACATCCATTTATCAGTTTTGAGAAAGATTAGATGAAAAAAAGCTGAGCTTTAATGCAAAGGTCAGGCACTGCTGATGCAGCTGAAGCTAATATTCTAGTTGATCACCAGTAAATAATCCTACCTTTTGCACTTCTGTTGACACAAAGCTTCATCTGGAAGTTGATCCTCCGTGGATGAGAGTTAGGCGGAATGCCACACAATATAAAAGTCTTTAGACCGCTCCACTGAAAGTCTAACCATGTTATTGTCAATATCCTGTTTGGTTTTGGTTGTAAGAGGGCTGACGGGCCTCTGACCTATGTACACAAGACTATAAAATCTATTAGGTGATTCAGTTGGGAGCCAAGAAAAACAGAAATTCATTTAAAGGGGATTGTAATCTCTCCTGTCCTATATCCTCTCGCTGCAATCCAAGCTGGAAGGGGGTGCAGCTTTAAATTAAGTTATGCAGAAAACATTCAGTTTTGTTTGTTTCTTATAGCAAAGTTGACCAAATGAAACCACTTTAGAGTTTGATCTGGAGAGGAAGCTAGAGTTTGGATGTAATTTTAACCCGACAGAGTATGCTTGACTGAAAGAACAAAGTTCTTCTTTTTGTTTCAAATAGTTGGACAATGATCAAGCATCCATAAACGAACATGTGTTTGCAATTAATTAAGAAAAAAAATATTTAAATTAAGTTAGTTGAGCAACGCAAATGTGTGTGTCTGTATATATATTTTCTCATTTTGTAAGCAATTGAAAAAAAGTTAATTACATTTGCACCTAAATACAAAATATATTTAGTTGAAATGTGTACATTTTTTTCCTCCAAACTTGCGCAAAAGGAAAAGAACATTTTCTAAACATGTAATTTTCCTTAAAAACCTAAATAAAAATAATCATGTCAACAAAATGAATGTGTAATGTTACACAAAGTGCATCTAAACAAATAAAATAATAATAATGTACCGAGAGGTGGTGTTTGTGTGTAAAAGTGTCTTGGTCATTGTGCAGTCTTAGTTTAGTTAGTTTAGTGAATGCTGCAAAGCACTCACACAAGTGATTCTCCTACTTTCTTCTGTATCTTTTTCAGCATGTAAAACCTCCATCATACTTTCAGTGATTTCAGCAATCTTGGTATCAAAACATTCAGCTCGTTCAGGATATTACTACTTGTACTTTTTGGTTTTAGTAAATTTTATGTTTTTTAAGATTTTCCGCAATTTATACAATTTTTTTTAGCTTAATTGAAAATGAATGGGATTTTTTTAAATCTTTCAAAAACTTTGTGCAATTTTGAAACTTATGCAATCTTTGTATCAAAATGTTCAATACGTTAAGGACATGCGTGCTTGTACTTTTGCTATTCATATAGTTTACGCATTTTAACTTTTTACGCAGTTTTTTGTTTTTTTTTTATCACGAAATGCTTTAAATTCTTTGTGCACTTTTGAATCTTATGCAGTATTGTTATCAAAACGTGCAGCATATTGAGGACTTTCATGCTTATGCTTTTGGTATTCATACTTTTTTTGCATTTTCAAATTTTACTCAATTTTTACGTTTTTTATCACAAAATTCTTCAAATTTTTTATGTACTTTTAAACCTGTGCAATATTGGAATATAAAACATTAATTTAGCTAATTAATATAAATCAGCTAATTATACATGTCAGTATATAAAGTTAACCAAATATGATCCACATTTATTTAAAAAAAATCCTTAAAATTAAACAAAATGAATTTCTGCTCTAATCTTCGTTGTAGTAGGACAATAAGGTCATGATTGCCTAGTACAGATAATAACGTAATTCTATGTGTTGAGCTGCATACTCCCATCTAGTGTTGAGGAGTGTACAGTATGTTGCTCTGTTTGCAGTAGCAACTTGCACCGATGTAGTTAGGGTGCTGCTGCTTATGTCTGAAGAAAGGAATAGCCAGTCACAAAAGTGTCCCCACCTTGTCTGGTTTGATTGACAGACAGACTCCGTCTGCTGAAAAAGCTCATTATGAAATAAATGTCATTCTGGAAAACAGCAATGTGAAATAAATTTTTTTTTGTTGAAAAATACGGATTTTGAAATCAGTTTCTGTCAAAAAAAGCCATATAATGAAAGTAATATTCAACATGATTAAAAAATATGTTTTTGATATGCTTTTATGAAATAATGAGCAAGTTTAAAAGCTGAATGAAATGTATTTAATAATATTGCAACTAATTTAATATCTGTGTGTAGGTTTTTCACAATTTATTGATCTTTTAATATCTTTATGAGATATTTATTGGTTGAAAGTCTGATCATATTAAGATCATATTAATTTATTTATTTATAAACAGTTTGGGACTCCAAATTACTCTCCTTTCTCTTTAGAGTCCTTACTTTACATTATTAGTCCGTTAGTTCAGACATAGTGATAGAGAGATTGCAGGAGCAGTTTTGTGTCACTGGCATCACTCAGAAGTCACTGCAAAGTCATAATGGCTCTTTCTTTAGGAGATGAAAAGGCATTCCTTCTCCTTTCTGTGCCTCTGTAGATTAAAGCATCCATTAAGCATCCAAACAAAGAGGGTGAAAGTTCAACCATATGTGCTCATGTCTGTGATAATGGCAGCTGTAGAAAGGACTGCAACGAAACTTCTCCATCATATCTTCATTTTATACGTATTTATGGCATCCAAAACTTTACCAGACATATTTAGATTGCAATGCTTTGTGTGTGTAAGAATGTTATCTGTGGATATGAATTGCTTGCAGCTTTATATAAACATATGTCTACTTGTAACATCTCTACAGTTTCCTTAGCCTTAACCCCCAATCTGCAGTCCACAGGATGTACTGTATGGTCCTCATTACAGTATAAAGGAAAACAAGTTTTAGAAGTGAAGACAAATGTGACGGGAATGGTGGTGGTTGACCCAAAATGCAGGAGTCCAGGCTTGTGGCAAAAACTTCAATTTCTAAACATAAACTTTACTGAAGTAATTTCACCTAAACTTGACAAAAAAAAAACAGTTAAATACATAAAACAAGGGACAAACGAAAAGGGTGATGAAGGGATGGCCTGAAAGCAAATTGACTGATGACGAGCTGTGGAGGATAAACAAATGAAACCAGGTAAGATTTTGGTGAAACATGACAACATCCAAAGAAAATGCAACTGATTAACAATAAAAAAGGAAACTGAAGGGAAAATGTCTTACAAAAGTAAGAAAAGCCAACAAACTTCCAAAAGAGGTTTTATTAGACAACAATAAATTGGATCTTTACAAGTCAGATTCAGATCTGCTTTTTGGGTAAGAAGATGTTATAACTTGTAAATCCAGCAAAGATTTTAAACTCTTTAGGAAATTAAAAGTAAGGACCTATTAGTGGCTTTGTTTGAGAAACTCCAGAGCAAAAAGAAAATGATGTCATACATTTGAAAATGGAAGAATCCCACAAAGAAAAAAACAGAATAAAGCTTGGGAGTTGATGCAGTCTAATGTTCTGCTCTCCTCGCTGCTTTAATAAAGAACTGGCTTATGGTTCTGCGGTTCTACAGCTGCAAAATTCCTTGTGTATCTAAAAGAGGAGCATGTCACTGTTTCATCAGCTGGTGTCAGAGCAAATGGACATGTTATTGGCTATGTCCACTCTGAAAATTGGCTTTAAAAAAAATAGCCACTTCATTGGATGTTCTATTGCATCTCAAGATACAGGAAAGATCAACTTTCTGACACAAAAAAGCTGGGTCCTATAGTATTGCCTTTTATAGAGGCAACAGTTGGCTTTTTTTTTGTCATCAGAAAATTAGATGTTAATGACAGAAAACAAAAAAAAATTCCAGGATATACAATAAGTTAAAACATTTTCATTAGCCATTTCTGGTTTTCAGAACAATTTTAACTGTTATTACAAACAAAATCCCACTCCAGTCATATTTTGATCTGTTTTCAAAGCATTTCCTTGTGGTCTTTTTATTATGATTATCCCATTTTTAGACAAAATTAAAAAAAAAAAAAACGTGTTGCTTTCTTGGACAATTTCTGCAATGCAGCAATCGTTCATTAGATATTCATCTTTGAGTTGAAACAGACCAAGAATGTAAATGTTGAAATTTCTCAGTTTGATTTATGAATTACAGAAAAAATGTGTCCTATTTGAAATGGATTTAAATAAAAGGAGCTCTGTGCACTTGAGATGAAGAGCCCATTAGATATTTGAGATAAGCTTGTATTAAACAAAAAAAACCCACAAAGTATTAGTCTTACTAATCTTTTGATGATTACCAAAGGCTGAGGGGGAACAATCATGGTCTGGGCTTGTCTGGCAATTGGCTAACCCTGGCCCCTTGCAGTCAGTGACTCAAATTTCCACGAATCCTGTGCTCAAGTAAAATGTGAACCCATCAACTCCAAAGCCAAAATTTTGCTGAAATTTAATCATCAAAAAAGGTACAGATTTCCAAGAACCGCAGTTGGTGTTTTGCTGCGCGTTAGCCAAAGTCCAGATCCCAGATGGATTGAGCTGCATGGAATAATGTCTCCAAACCAGAAAAAACTGTAATTTTTAAATTTAGATAACGTTTCTTTTTTGTGTGTTTTTACTGATAAATTCTAAAGGCCATTGTTCTTAAATTACTGTTTTAGTCCCTCTTTTATCGGAGGGCCTTTGTTTCGACACATTGACCTCTGAAACACTCTGGAATCTTTTGTGTTGTTCCTGTTACAGTCAGTGGTTTAAACATTATTGTACTCTAAAAACATTTCTGTGGTGGTTGTTGTAGATTGCGGCCATGATATAAGAAACCTGTATTTTTATTTTATTTTTTTTGTCTTTATCATCTTTTTATCCTTCAATATAGAAATTCAAACTTACATTAAAATCCAAACAAAATATCATTTTTCATAGACTTTTATGCCTTCATGCTGCTGCACATCAGATCCCCTGAGGCAGCTTAAGCTCTATTTAAGAAGCAGAGCCTTCTCATGAAGCATTTCCCAATGTTTCTGCTGCCAAAGAATTGACTTGCAGCCAGGAAAATCAGTAATACGCTGCTACTGTAGTCTACAGTCAAGTGCTGCTTCTGTCAAGAGCTGGGATTATAGTGATAAATTGGACGCATCAAAACTTTTTTTCTGAACTTCAAAGACCAGCGTGGCACTCCATATTCCCAATCCTAAAAAAAGAATCCAGTGCTGAATAGGAAATTAAAACGTACCTGAAAAGAAACACGAGTGCATCTGCATTTTTTATCCATGCCCCCTTAATAATATAATATCTCATCCTGCCAATGGATAGAGTTCAAATTATGCTTCTGTTTATGACCAATATAAGCAAAATAAATAAGGCTCTGGATGTATAACTTTATACTCTTAGAGAACCACTTCAATGAAAATTGTGGTTTTTTTTAACATGTTTTTGTAGCATTTTTCACATGACGGAGGACATACATAAAGACAATTAAGATTAAACCTCTGTTTTTGAGTATTTATTTAAATCCTTGTTAATCAGGTTCATACAAAAAAAAATGCAGTTTGAAAAAGCTTGTAGTTGTGACGTAGAACTGAGAACAGCAGGCCACTAGCTCCCTGCACTGCTTCATTGACTTGCAGACAAATAGATCCATGTACGTCTTCATTTTCGTCTTCCTCGTTGGTAGCTCCAGTATCACTTGCCATTTTTGTTGCACCGGTAATGTTAGGTTGGGGTTGTGAGGTGCTGTAATTTAGCAGGAAAGAGTGTAAACAGATGGATGTTGGGAAGTAGGGGCAGGCTTTCTCTGTGCCAAATATCCCACCCACAACTCAGAGGCTGAACTACTGCTGCTCTGCAGAAGTTATGTCCAAGAAATGACAGTGGTTTGATTTTTGGAGAAAACCTGCACAATTATAATAAAAAAAAAACACTGGAAACACTTTGAAAATAGACTAATAGATGACTGGAATGGGTCTTAAAACATTTTTTCTAATTGAAAACACTTAATGTGGCTCCTGATTTGTTTTAGTGTAAGAACATTTTCTTTTCCAGTCAAACCTCAAAGATCTATTTCAAACATTTGTTATGTTTTC
>BSAI01000108.1:34924846-35046571 GCA_036245035.1 Adrianichthys oophorus
CAGGTTGCTCTCACCATGCATTAGCCACAAACCAAGACAACCTGAGAAAGATGCTACGATGTTCCTATAAAAGTTGCTCGACATGAAATAAAAGGACACGACTAGGGTAGTTCTGACGTGGTGAAATGAAGCACCTATCTGATGAATTCAAGATTGCATTAAACTGTCTATCCTCAAACGTCTCAAAGTATTGCAGAAAGACATCATATTAGTGCTCCCAGATGTTGCCTGCATCAGCATTTTGTTAAATCAGCTCTGTCTCTTATTAAAGGCTTAGCACATTAAGTGATGTAAGTGTTGGCATGACTTGTTGGGTGGAAAGTAACCTCACAGGTGGTGGAATGATGGCTAACAAGTTTTATTTTTAATCTACATTTTGGAACTAATGTGAATGTGGTCCATTAAGTCTAAAAAATCACCTGACCACATGTCCTATTAAAGGAGTAAATAGCAGGATTAAGCTGCCAAAGCCTAATTGTCAAGTGCATTTCTTCACCAATCAATCACTTGGATAGAAAGCGGTGTGAGCAAAGTGGTCCAGAACTTTCAAAGTGGTAAAATCTCACTTTTAATTTGCAGTTGGACACATTTTCTTTACAACAAAATACAAATAAATGATAATCCATTTATTATATTCTTACTCCCTAAATGTGGATGCATGGTTATATGCTGTTAGTCTGCAGACAAGCTCCTATGGATTTACTAACAAAACTGCTCAGAACCACTTCTGACTGTCTGAGTGCCCTACATTCATTTAACAGAGTTTACTTCGTGCTGTACGCTTTCATCTACACTTGCTGTGGTTTCTTGTGTTTTTCTAAAGCTCATAAAATAATAATTGGCTCCTTTTTTTTCTCCTTGCATATACGACTCAAATATTTCCAGCAATGGCTAAAAATTATAAAAAGAGCTAATTGAAGGGTCTTTTTTCTAAAGTGACTGTTTTTTTTTTTTTTTTTCTGTCCTCCTCACTAACTAGCGTCAGGCTGTCTGGGAGACTGATCTGAAAGCTGTGCGAAGAGGGAGCTCTGTGGGGCAGACAGACCCACTACTGGGAGACTCCCTCTTCTCCAAAGAGCTGCAGAACATGGGCAAACAGCTCGCTGGTAGGCATTTCTTTGCACGTTCTCGTGTGACAGCCATGTGGTTGTGGTGTGACTTTATGCATACTGTGTATATATGAGTTAATCTGTCTGTGTGTTTGTGGCTTTAATGATAAATAGCATTGGTGAGACGGTTTAAATACTTGTGTAAATATAAAATTCAGCATGCAGAACACACTTACACTCATGCAAGCAAACTTTGAATTATAACTTATAAAGTAGTTCATATTGCACCCAGGCAAAGAGTCCAGCCAAAGTATGTGCTGCTTTTGGCTAAAAAAAACTGCCTCGCTTAATTAAAAACCAGCCTTCTTGCTAAAATATGTCAAGATGAACTATAAGAACTGTTTCCATATGCTTAAAATTCATTGTAGCTGCATTAACAAGAGCTCCAGTCAACATTTTTTTTATTTTATGCTTTGCTAATCTGATTGAAGCTTCTCTGTGCAAAAGTTACGTTTATGAAGCAGTTTGGAAATAACTTGTCCTTGTAGCCATTATTGAAAAATGTGTTTGCACAGTTGTAATCGAAGAGGTGTTATGCCATATGGTGTCTTTTTGTTCGCACCATCAGAATGGGAGACTCACACAACAGTTATCTAGCAGAGCCAACGCTGCTTTTGTCAGATAATAAACTATAATGATTTAATAAAACAATGCAGCAGAAAAAAACAATCTGTTTTTACTGAATTGGAGTCAATCGTGTTAAATAGACTGCAGCTTTTGTCTCCGGAGATCTACTTTGATTTCTAAATGTTCCCTAATAAATAATATTTACTCCAAGGGCTCCCACTGGACTTAATGTAGAAAATTTTCAGCAAATTTATTTAGCTCCTTTTGGACTCTGGAAGCTGCTGATTTGTTCCATGTTTTTCATTCGCTGTGTGGCTTCTGCTAAATTACTTAAATTTGTGTCCTGGGACCTTCTTTTCTCCTAAAATATGCATATGAATTATTGTTTCACAAAAGGGTTTACAAACTGTTTCACATTTTAAGGAACTTTATATAAATGAAGCAAAGACAACATTCTAATCAAATAAACATTGAGGAAAATATTGCTGTGCAACAACAACAACAAAAAATAATGAAAAGTTTGTTTATTGCAACTACACATAGCGGTCCAGTAATGGAAAAAAAAACATTCGTTGGACTGATATTGACAGTTTTAGATCCAACAAGAGGATTAAAAGGAAGATATAAGTAATATTAAGAGTCACAAGTCCAAAGAAATGTTTATAGATGATGACGTTTTTACATCCATATACTGTTCAGAAAGGAACAATTATGGATTATTTCATTGGTCAGTACCCAACAACAACAGCAAAAAGATGCAAAATAAACAGATGTTGTTCAGTTTTGCCCTTTTTGTACTCACTTAAAACAAATTCTACTTCAAAGCTGACTTTAGTGCTTTAATGTTTGGGTGTTTAAGGTTAGAAGATATCATGGAAATTGTTTGATGAAAGGCTTTCTTGATTAAATAATTGGTGTAGTTAAATCTATCAAAATTGAATATTTACAAGTTCTAAGTTAAAGCAGTCAAATTTTACCTTTAAACAGGTATTTGTTTACTGTTTGTTTACAGAAGTTTACGTGTGTATTTACTATTATGTGTTTATTTTGCTTTAGAGCAATTGTTGAAGCTCCATTCCCATCTCACTCTGTCTTTTTATCAAATGTTCTGCTGATTAAGGTAATTTTCTGACTGGTTAACACACATGGGTGCCATTTTATTATTGTCCATCTGTTTAAAGGTACAGGCACAGAAACACAGATGGGGCAATGTTTTACTAGATGGGACAAACTTTGAGTTGTTCTGCAGTTTCAAGAAATGTTTGTGATGTACGTTCAAAAACTTGCGTTCTTGGTGTCATACTTGGTGTCATATAATTCAGACCTGGCACACCACAATTATTAATTTCTCTTTCATGATCACTTTTCAAACGGTTGGCACTTCAGTTGAAAAAGATGCTACCCATACGCCCCTACCAAATCTGAGTCCCCGATTGATCAAAATTCAGTTGGTTTAACTTTTGAATGTGGAAGCAAAAGAAAACTGTAGTTTCTGTGTTTTCCATGGGAAAATAAAGTGCATCCACTGCTGCCTGGCAAAAATAGACATTTGTAACAAGAAACAATTTTGCTGTATTGCCGAGACACACCTTTTGAGCATCTTAATAAACAAGAAAACCCTAAAAAAGTGATTATCTTACTCCTAAGCAGCACAGCAGAGGCACTGCCAGTTTAACTGGTAACACTGAGACAAACAAACATGCTGTGTCTTCCTTGGCTGTCTGATATTTTTCTGAAATCTAGAGTTTAAGAAGTTAAACTCTTTGATCTTTATAATTAAACGTGTCTCATGAAAGGTCATTTGTTCGGAAAACAAACTGAAGCATTCATAACATCAAATTTGCAGTCCACATTTAGTAAAAATATACACCACCATTATTTGATATTCACTTTGACACAGATTCATGATAGGGGGAAGGATTCTATGCTTTAGTTTGGTTTTTCAGTTCTGTTCTTGGGTTTGGTCACGTTCTGAGTTGTTCCCCTTGTCAGTCACTCCAGGTTCACGTAGATCATCCACTGCTGTTTAAATTTCTGTCCATTACCCTCAGTATATTGTGAGCCTCGTTTCCACAGACCACAGTTGCGTGCTGTGGCTGCGCATTCTCTCTCTCTCACGTGCAACTGCTTCTTGATCAAAGACTTTAATAGCTTCGATCTGTTTCTTCTCGTCCTCGTCTTTTTTTTCAGATTTATTTTCCGTTTTGCTCAAATTTTGGATCAAACCATCATACCGTGTGTGTAATCATCTTGGGACTGTGATTAGTGAGAGTTGCCACTTTGCATTAGCTTCTAGGGAGAGTAAAGCATGTTTGTTTATCACAGTGTGATCGGCTGCACGGGATTTCAGAATTAAACCACATTTCATAAGCTTCTTTTAAATGCCAGGAAGTGAGGAGAACTGGTTTACAGTGAGGTCATGAGTGGAGTGATCATTTCTGGAGGAAAGGGGGAATTTCCATGGACCCAAACATGTGGTGTTACCATTAGAATGGTAAATATCTCTAGCTGGAAATATCAACTTTACGGGAACAGATTGCTAATGAACGTATCCTGTTTACAGCAGGATGTGATAACACCAGTCATGCTAACCATGGTGTGGGTGGTAAGACTGGGAAATCGTCGGTGGGGTTTCATTTTACACCCTGTAATATAACTTTCTCATACCTTCAGTGAAAAGTGTTAACGCTGAACATCAGAAAAGCACTAAACACCATGTTTCCTGCCTTTTAGCTAAATTAAAAATATATTTTTGTATGATCAGATCTTCTAAAGCAGAATGTGTTGTCAAATAAACATTGGTTTTTGATTAATCGTATACTTAACAGTCTGGAACAGCTCTGTAAACAAACCTCCAAACGTAAATTTTGGGTATTATTTCAGACATGTTCTGCTTTTCATACATGCAGCATAGTTTGTCATATGTTTCATGTTATTGCCTGGAAAAAGTGTTGTTTGTTTGGGGGCCACTAACAAGGAAGACAACGTTTGTGAAATACTTGTCATGTTTCCTTTTGTTACTCATTTAATGTCAGATGTATACAATTATCTAAAAATACTCCAACCCGATGAGTCACCCCTGAAATGATGCTTTTCTGGTGATGACTCCCAGACTTTTTTGTTTGAATACAGTTTGCCAAAATGTGGAACAAAAGCATAAAAACGCTGGGAAAAAGACTCAGATGTTGATCTCAGTTGTTGGCAGAACCTCTGCTTTTACAAACAGCTATGTTGCTGAAACTACCAGAGAAGCAAACAAACGTGTTTATGTCAGGAGCAGAATGGGGGAGAAACATGCCATGCTTACTGTATATCTGTCAGGGACTCTAAAGGAGGAAGCTGGATTTAAGAGTTTACAATGATAATAAATATTATTATCATTACCCAGAAGAAGATTTAAGCAGTTTCGTTCACTTTGATGCTCAGTAGTATTTGGAAATCTTTCTTCCAGAGAGTCATGTTCTTCTTGCCTCACATGCTCTATAAATAATAATTAAATGTAAACCCAATATTAAAGTGGAATCTGGGAAGTACTTGCTTAATCTTAATCCAAACACTTTTGGATTTGCCAGGTTTTGTGAGTGTAGCATTTTGATTTTAACTTTGGGTTGTCATTTTGTTTTCACCAGAGGTTGAAAAGGATCTGGCCAAGCTAGCAGAAGCAGGGAAGATGACTTCTCGGAGCTCCAACAATCCACACAGTCTACTGCACACCCCCTTGCACCACAGAACTCTACCTGACACACTTCCCCTTCCCAGCCTTCTCTCTAGGCCCCAGTCTCCCTCAACCAGCTTCTCAGGCAAGCCTTGTGGCATCGGTTTCCCTCTGCTAAACACCAAGCCCACCACCCTGGTCATGGGTCGAACGCAGTCACCCAGCAACCCTGGAAGCAGGACTCAAACCCCAAGAACACCCAGCAAGCCCCTGACCCCAAATAGCTTTCTGACACGCGCTAGTTTTAACCCTGGAACTCATAAAGAGGTGACGTTCAGGAGGTCGAGGAGCCGCCCTGTGACACCCACGAGTCAGCCCACACTCCCCCGTCCACTGCTCACCCCTCCAGGGCTGAGCACCACGGACAGCCTTGGTGCCAGTCTTCGGGCTTACTTGTCCGAGGTAAGATTCAAAAACAGAACAATTGAAGTTTTTGTTTCTTGCTTCTAAATGTATTCAACTCATATTTAGAAATATATTTAAAGGCTGACTCCAATGCAAAGTGTGTGTTTGGGGTTTTTAACATGTTCTTTTAGCTTCTTTTGATGGAGGACATTTATTTAAAAAATCAGCTTAAAATTACATTTTTGAGTATTTCTTTATTCAAACGTTATGAATCAGAAAACAAAAAAATATGTTGGAAAAACCCTGTAGGTGTGGCGTGGAAGCTCCTACAGCAAGCCACAAGCTCCTTGCTCCATTCTGATGCATACGCATGTAGGCAACTAGATCCAGATGTTTTCCTCGTCCGAGTTGGCAACTGGCTGGCATCTTAATGGCTGAATAGCTACAATATTGCTCGCCATTTTTGTTGCAACTGTAATGTTAGGTTGGGACTGTGAGGGGCTTTAAGCTAGTGGGAGAGAGTGTAAAAAGATGGATGATGGGAAGTAGGGCCAGGCTTACTCCTGCCCACAACTCAGAGGCAAATTTCTGCCACTCTGCAGACACCATGGCATAGATTTCGACTTTTTCTTTTAAATTCTGGCTAAAAACAGCATAATCATGGTTAAAAATCACTGGATTAAAATAGATGATTTTAGTGGGACTATAAATGATCTCAACAAGCTATTTTGTTTTTATAAGCAATTCCTTTTGATATTGAGTCAGCTTATTTTGGCGTAACTTTTATCACATTAGTGTAACCTCTAATCCGGCTGCTTTGTCATCCATTTTTGTTCCCTGGATGACAAAAAAACCTTAATGTGTAACCGCATATTATCAGTTCTCTGCTTTTTATTTTTTTATTCTAGAGGATTGAAACAAAATGTATAAACAAAAACACTTGATTAACATGTCTTATCGTATTGTCTACTACTGACAGAAAGTAAAGCTGCATATAGAATCTTTATAGGCAGACTGAATTATAGCACACATACAAATGGACATCGTGTGGGGTTTCATTTGGACTCATGGAGGTCTTTACAGTAGGATGTCATTTCACTGTGAAAATATGAGCTTGGCATTAAAGGGGTACTTTCAGTGGGATTTCTTATATTCCTTTCATGATCTACTTAACAGCGGTGCTATTAAATATGAGCCCTTTTGAAGGCTTTCTTAATGGCGAGCAAGGGGTTTTACAGTCTCTTTGTATTTTTCTTGACAGCTGACACTTTGTGACATTATCCAAAACACTGCTCTAGCACACCAAGTCCATTTTTATTGAGGCCACCTGGTCTCATTTAGAACAACTAAAACCTCAAAGTGAGGCCTGGTTAGAAAAAAAGGCTAATCTAAAAATTTTGCTAATCAAGATGAAAAGAAAAGAAAAGAACTAAATCTGTTTTTTATGTTTTATCTGTTAGACTAGCTGAGCCAGTTTTGCTGTCAACAAATGTAACTGTTTTTTGGTAGAATTTTCTTTTATAAATGCTATTTCCAGAGAAGATTCAACACAAGAAACTATCAGCCTGTTCTCAGAAGAATCTCAAAAATTTTTTTGGGAAAATGGCGACAGTCTGGTTAAGAGACAAACATTTTAAAGTCTGAGCTTGTGAAAATGATAAAACAAATGAGTCAACCATTAGCATAAGTATGTGTTTTTGTCTTTTACTAATTTGTGGGTAAAATTTTGACCAGTTGTACCTTTTCAGAAATTATCATGATAATTTAAATAATTAAATTCATTGTATCTGTTTTTAATTTCTGTAATATATTTGGAGCAGTTAAAAAATTAAAAACAACACGCATATCCCCAAAACAGTTCACTTATTTTCTTTATTTAACATTTATTTTTACCAGGTAAGTCAATTCAGAACCAATTTTCAGTTTGTCTTGTTACCTGCATGACAAAAACTAGGGCTGTAATGATGAATAAACTGAATTGATTTATTTCAGATAACACTTTTTTTTTCCTTTTGGACTTTAATTAAATTTATTTCTTTAATTATTTGAAGTTTGTGTTGTTGTTTGTAATGAAATCTAGATTTTCTTTTTCAAATAAAACATGAGGATTTCTTTTGATTTGTAGGTTTTACAGATCCCAAGCCTTTTTGGAAATGAGGTTTAATATTTATTGTTTGGCATTGTCCAATTCTTTTTATTTGCATTATGCTCTTTTTCCCTCTCAGGATGAGTTTTACCAGCAGTTGCAGGCCATCAGACAGCCTTGGCATATTCCCAGTGACACAGACAGTGACATCCTGGAGCCTCCAGAACAGGATACGAGTGGGTCTTTGCACTTGCTTCCTTCTTTTTTTTTTTTTTTTAATATTTTTCCAAACCTCTACATTTGCTTGTTTTATGATTTCTTTGCTCATCCAGGCTTCCATTAAAGTAGAAAGCAATTATTTACAGTTTGGTTCAGTTTGCTGGTATGTAGTCAAAGCCTCTCTGGCGAATCCACAGCTCACAAATCATTTGCTTTAATGATTTTACCTTCCCACATTTTTTTTCACAATTTCATTCTTGCACAATGAATTACAACAGCATTAAAGCAGCAAAGGAAAAGCACTCATTGTAAACTTTTAAGATGGAACACAAGGGATGAAAAAATAACATTTTACTGTTGGATGAAACGCTTCAGGGTTTCTAAAGGGGGAAGGTTGTTCTACAAAATCTCCATTCCTGGCATCGTGCATCTTAATCGAGGTTTATATGATAGACACGGATGGCTCTTGCTGAACGCCATAAACCCTGTTGAAGCAATGATCTGGCGGTGATACAGCCAAGTGGATTCCACTTGCTTCTAACTTGACAGAATTAGTTCAGACCTCCTTGAACGTTGTGGGCTGTAAATCAAATGAATTAATGAGGCAGTATGCTCTAATGCTCTGAAACTCACCAAAGTAAAACTAAGTAGTTTTCAATTCATAGACGTCCCGCTGAGGATGTGAGATTTATGCTGCTCAACGCATAGCTAAGCATCTCAGAAACCTTCAAATGTATTTTAAAAGTGTACGCCTGTTCCTGCTTTAAATGAAAAACGACTTGTATAAACATGGAGTATTTCTGAAAGCCTGCTGTGTGGAAAGTAGAAATATGTAAGAAGATGAGAAACTACAGAGAAGGCAATTTTATTGTTTAAATTTCAACTGTAGCACCTGTGTTGACTGAAGCCAGGAATTGAAGGAGCAAAGACTACAAAAAAGCAGCAGGATTTGTTTAAAAACGAATTAAATTACACCTTTACTAATACTACGGTCACAAATACAACTGCCATCGTGCGATGGGGAAGCATCTGCAGAATTTAAAGAAAAAAACATTGGGGTGGTCATGAATGTAGACTGCAGCAGTCAGGCGGCTGTCTGTCATCGAGGATGATGCCATTACAAAATCGGGCGACAGCTAGGCGGCCACAAGGCGATGGCCAACTGCAGCTCTTGTTGGACGATGTGTAAACGTCTCCAGATGGCAGGTGCCCATATCAAGTGCCACTGGCCACCAGGCGCCCGGTAGCCAGAGGGTATATAAACAGCAGGCCAAACTGCATGACTGGTCAAATTCAACTCAGAGTTGGAGCACACATTATAATCTTGTCACTTTACAAATGTACTATTTTTTTAGACAGCATGCCTCCCAAGAAAGCACAAAGTTCTGTCTTCTTCATATTCTTCTCAGTATCAATACACAGGTCTCTGAGTTGTTTACCGAGATCGCACGGATCTCTGTAAAATTTTAACCTTTTCCTAAAACCTCTGCGGCCACTGCACAGTGTTTAAAAATGTGACTGCTGCTTCCCAATTACAAATGTGAGGGTGCAGCCACCTGCCAAATTTTCTGACAAACTTGCTTTTACAGAATTCCCCCCATACTTAAGGAGGTTAGGGCCCAGAAACACCTTCAATTATGCAGAATCAGCAAATACGAAGAATACCCTCTTTTCTTCCGCAGTGTGCTGGAGGGAATTGCGGGCGTAAAGAGCCTTAAAAGCACGAATGACACCCTGGTCCATTGACTGGATGAGGGAAGTGGTGTTGGGAGGGAAATGTTTGATGCGGACGCCATTGTGGAGTCAAGTCAACCAGGTGACCAATAGCATTATTCATAAGAAGCACTTTGAACTCCATACAGAGAGTGTTCAAGTATCCCTTGATTTGACGGAACCAGTTAGATGTCAGGACTTTTGTGGCCAAAGCTTTTTACTTACTCATCCAAAACACTGGGAGAGCTTTTTTGTTTTTTATTCTTCAAAGCCCTGGGGTTTACGGATTTGAAAATAAGACCTGGTTTCACCATGAAATCAGTGGCATTGCCGCACATGAGGAGTGTTGCTCTGTCTTTCTGTGCCTTTAAACCAGGAGTTCATGCTTTCTCTTTCATCAGATTAGTGCAAGCAGGCATCTTCTTCCAGAAGAGGTCAGTTTCATTCATATTAAACACCTGTTCCAGATCATAACTATTCTCTGCGATTATCTTCTTCAGCCTATCAGGATATTTTCCAGCCGCTTCTGATTCAGCTGATGCCATTTCTCCATGCAGGGACACACTCAGTTTTTAGTGATTCCGCAACCGGTGGTGTCAGCCTTTAAGAAGTCTTCTTTAGCAGCCGGCGGGGTAGCTGACAGGCCAGCGTGCTCTTTATCTCTACTGCTCTCCTTGGAAATTTCCACTGCACCTCCTTCAGAAGCAAATGTTTCATATAAGCTTCTTACCCTCTCTCGAATTATTAATCCACTTAATGGAATATTCTTTTTACAGCTGTCAGTTATCCATAAACACAATGCAGATTACATTTTCAAAATTGCTGAATCCCATGCATAGCAGATGATCTTTAAGCTTCTTTAGGCTTGTCTAAAAGGAAGCCCCTTTCCTGCAACATCATTACTTTTTTGAATGTTTTTGCTTCTTGCTCAAAGCTAAAGGAGCTGGCTGTTTCTGAGGTATTTTCAGGCTGCTCTGAAGTCCAAACAATGGCTCTACTGTTTATTTTACTAAGACGTGACTTTAACTGAAAAATCAGGGAGTTGTTTGAGGTTATGCGATGAAATGGAGTAGTCACATCACTGAAAAAATATCTGTGAAACCGTGAAAATTGGAAACACGAAGAAGTGGGGAAACGCTGAAGGCAGCATTGTGGTGGCATTTTGGGATTTGTGACCGTAGTCTTAAAACAAATATAAGATGTTTTGCCATATCAAAATACATGTATTAGAAAGACTTGACCTTTTTGGGGAACATGGCTGTTGCAGCTGTCACACAGCTTCAACAGATCCTGTTTTTTTATGTTTAGCCATGTGTTATGATGCAGACATTATTTTTCATGTTGATATTAAATGATTTTTGAATAATTCACACACTCAAAGATAACTCAGGCTAATGTGAACCCAAAAATACACAAACGTTTTAAACATGAAGGCCCGAAACATGCGTATACGCATGTTTACATAGACTTTTTATTGAAAGTGGTCGCCTGACCACAATGTGTTGAGGACGATGTGAACGTAGCTTCACCTGCACAACTCTTTGTCCTTTCTGCTCTTCATCTCTAGCATAAAGCGCGTTAGATAAATGGTAAGTATAATTAAAAAAACAAACTGGTGACAATTATTCTATAAAAGTGAAACAACTGAACAACCCCAAAACTATTACATTTCTTTCTTTTTTTCATTTAAAACCTGCTAAACTGAATTTCAACTGTCTAATTGAAAGGGGGGCGGCTTTTTAAAGGATGTTACAAAACAAGAATTCCAGTTAAAGGGAAGATCAAACCAACAAGCTTTATTTGGAGGGTTGTAGTTTGGTCAAATGTGTATCTTACACAATGAAGGGATACATTTCCTAGTAGACCCTGGGGGCTATTCTAATCCTTGGCAATGGTAGTAGTGTGTTATGAAAGGGTATGAAGCACATATTGAACGAGACGTGGCCTGAAGAGTGAAGAGAGACGCTGACAGAAGAAAAAAGACCCAGCAGCCGCAAGACGTGACAAAGCATCTTCTGGCGTGAGAGGAGGCCTGTAGGTCTGCTCAGTGAAATCTGGTCTGGATGTCTCCGTGTGAGTGCATTAGAATGACTGCATGAGTCAGAGTGAGACAGCAAAGTTATTCAGGGAAAACGTGTGTCCCTTTCATTAAAATTGTCAGTGTATTTAGATCGTACAAATGCCTTGAAAAATGATTATATTTTTTCAAGAAGTTGGCAGTCTACCGCACTCAAAAAGCAGAAAAACTATCATTTTTAGGTAACATTCAAATAAAACTTTTATTTGAGTATGTTTTAATGATTGTTCAAATAACTCACCATGGATATCAAATCAAAACAAATTGGCTTTTAAGAATTCTGATTAATGTCTTCTAGGCAGGATATAAAAAACTGAAAGACTCTGTGTGCAGGTTATTGTCGGTCCTAAAACACGAGGTCCACATCATTAGTACAAAGCAGAACATCTGCAGATGTGCCTGAACTGAGAGCTAAATAATAGGGGAAAATCTATAACTATTTCCTGTTATTCTATAAATCCTCCTCGATCCGTCAACCACACATTCCACAATGGAGATGAAAGTTTTTCTCACTTGCTGTGTCCTAATCTAAACAGGGCATTCCTAAATGCTACATAGCTGATGCTTAAAGTCAAAATTAATGTCTCTCATTATAGACAGACTTGGATAAAAAAATTTTAATGTTCATAAGTGCTTTATTTTGTTGATATGGCTGTAATCTGTAAAATATGTGACTTATATGTGAATGTGCTATATTTTTTGAAGGAAAAAAATAATAAAATGTAATGTTTATCCCCATAAAAAACACTAACTGCCATAGCAATATTTCCCCTTAATGTTCTGGTTGTTGCTTTCTTGAAAGTTATGAGAAAAAATTGCTACTACCTTTAAGTATTGTTGCACAAGTAATTTTAAGCTCCTTCATTTTCACTTTATGTTGACTCACCAAGGCAGTTTTTCATATTTCATGTTTAGATGCACTGTGGGAACACTTTTCTTTCCATATAAATCTCAGAATGTATCCACAGTGTTCATTAAGAGCCATCATCCTGTCCTGTGTGACAGATTTTCTGTACTTTTTTTTTTTCTCTACTCAGGTGATTCAAGAAAAGTCAGCAAAAGATCTTTGTTTTCAGGTGAGATTATTTTGAGATGTATTTATTTTATCTTAAACCCATTAAAACCAAACCTCCTGCCTGGAATCAACAACAAGTATTCTGCAATTATAACAGGCTCAAACTAAGAGAAGCTCAGTGTCTGTTAGTGACCTCATTCGAAGACAACATTTTACTCAAGTAACCACTAACGGATTACTCCTTACAGAGGGATCCACCTTTATTTATGGTCCGTTAAGGACCGTCACAGGCTAAATAAAGGGCAACGCAGTTCTAAAATATGATTGGCCAAAGCTGCCGTGTGTGTAGACGGGATACTGTTGCCCAGTTCCATTAAGTCACTTGGGTTTAGTATTTACACGCAGCAGACAGCATCAACATTTAGGAGAAAGTCTGTTTGGTTTGAGGTTGTCTGTAGTTCTCCTTGTGGCTCCAGAGGTGCCCACAACTCCCAATATCAGCGTGCCAGTCTGGATGGAGATCTGAGAGCAGACTGCTGCTGCTGATGTTTGGCTATCAGTAAGGCAAGAGCATTGCCACGGTAACCAAACGGAAACCTCACTGCTGTCCCTGA
This sequence comes from Adrianichthys oophorus, assembly GCA_036245035.1. Classification (NCBI taxonomy): domain Eukaryota; kingdom Metazoa; phylum Chordata; class Actinopteri; order Beloniformes; family Adrianichthyidae; genus Adrianichthys; species Adrianichthys oophorus. The sequence continues at coordinate 34,938,307 of BSAI01000108.1, forward strand.
AGTCTCCCGTGGCGTGAAATATGGGGATTGGAACCTCCACTGGGCAGAATTGAGCCTAATTTTCCACCTAATGTTTGTCTGTGACATGTTCAGATATTAAATGACTGTTTCACAGTAATAGCCACAGCTTTGATTTCTATTTGTGGTTAAATGTGTCTGATTTTGGTTCCTAGGAGACTGATGTATTTGTTTTGTTTTTTCTCACAGGCCTTTAAGGATGAGGAGCAGAGATCCAACGAAACTATTATGCAAACCACTGGACATTTTGAACACGTCTATGGAGATAAATATTTTTCTAAATCACAAATGAAAAAAAAAACAAGATTGTATACTTTTTTACAGATATTTCGTAAACATTGTACTGTAACTAAAGGAATTGTATAAAATTAATTGAGAATGTGGAATATACGGTTTATTTATTTTTTTCTTCACAGCATGCTGTTGAATTTAATCATGGACTCAAGAAAAACACGCGTTTTGCGCCTTGGGCTTTTTTCTATCCCAAGTGCATATTTAGAATGGCAGAGCAGCACACCGATATTGAAACATTTCTTTTGGCACTCACTGTTAAAACCAAGTGTTTTCACATAGATGCAAAGTTGTTAGGATAATTCATGGAATGCTGTTTTGTTTATTAAAATAATTTGTTAAAAACAGATTTTTTTTTCTTGAATTTCACTGAACTACTCGTGTCCTTCTTTTAAACCTTGAATTGTTTGAACATAAAAACACTGAGGGGAGAAGTTCAAACGCTTTTTCAGCTCTAATTCATAAAAGACCAAAAATATTCCACATTTCTGCTTTTGGCAGAAAAAAATGAAAAAAGCTGACAAATTAATAAGATGAAAGTAGTAAATTTTATTGTACACTGAAAATGTTATGCTTGTCTTAATCTGTTTTTCACTAAAAATGTTCCTAATGCCATATAAGTTTTAGTGCCTAGACCAAAAAAGTACCTTTGGTGGTATGTTTAAAAAGTAATCTATGTTAAAATGAAGAACTCTATCCAAGTTTTTTCACTTTGGTAGCTGAGTGTGTTGTGTTTCGGCCTAAAGTATATGCAGAAGAATTCCACAACTTGACTTTTGCTATACGCAGTACTATACTTTTACTATTAAAGGGCTTATTCCATGCAAAGTCAACTCTTTGAGCTTTTAAGTGTATTATTTGTTCATTCCTTATTGTTATAAAAAAATCCCAAAGCGGTATTTTGATCAGTTCATGTATTTCTGAGTACTCCTCTAAAAACCTGCACCAGAGGGGCACCAGCCCCTCCCAACCCAAACAAAAATTAGAGGGTTCTCAAGAGCTGATGTCACAAAGTGAGAACAGCTCCCTCCAGGAAGAGGCTGCACTGCCAGCACCGCCCCCAGGCTAACACAAACACCCACTTTCTCTCCAAAGCCAACGGTGATCAGCAAAACATTTTCATTTTAAATCCACAAAAGCGTTTATCTTTCAATTGTGTCTCATCGCCAATAAATGCCAGGTCTAACAGCTGTTTGTTACTTTAGATGCTGGGCTCCTTTAAGACCACAGTCGTGCATACACTGAATCTATTTGTGTTGTGAGCCAGTGTAGCGATGACAGGGGCGACTACTGCAGACATATGGTATGCACATACATCTTTGCAAAAGTTTGGATGTTTGTTTTCGTGCGAGAAACGCAGTCACACTGTCGAGGCCAGCTCTAGGGTGACGTCAATGACCCACACAATGTGGGGCCTCAGAGATCGAGTCGTTTTACTTCCAGGTAGGAGAAAATTCATGAAAATAACTCATATTTCTGACATGATTTCTTCTTTACTGTGCCGAAAGTAATATATGATCATAGGCCCTTTAAAACACAAATTGGGGCACATGCAGACTCTTTAAACACTCATAAAACACTCCCTGATTGTACTAGTATCTCTCTTTTTTTTTGGTTTTGTTCAGTTTTAGGTTTTGTTTAAAAGATTAAGAAAAAAATTTTCTTCAGCCTTGTTTCTGTCAGAAAAAAAAATAAATCGCACACTGCGACATGGCAAAACTGATAAGAAACAATAACCAAAAACACACACTTTGAAGATTTTGAGAACGCATGTCACTCCTTAAAAACGTGACCGAAAAGAGGTCTTTTTTTTTTAGGTCTGGTCTTGATGCTCTAATGCTACGTACACAGGACATGTGACGCATGTTCAAGAATGTGGATTCTTGAAAGCTCTTTCAGCATATGGTGTTCACACTGGACTGGCACTACCTGATACTAACACATGTCTACCACATACAAAAGGCTTGGTGTAAAATGTCAAAGTGGTGCAAATCTTGTGAATCTTGCTCCAGGCTTTTTCTTTCACACCTCTATTCTAATATATGAAAGACTTGGTGTCATATGATTCTGGCCGGGCACAAACCACCACCACAGTATTAATTTATCTTCCATGATCAATTTTCAAATGGTTGGCACATATGTGAATTAAATAGGACGCCATCCATACGTTACTACCAAATCCGAGTTCCAGATTGGTCAACGTTTAACTGATTTAACTTTCAATCTGATTCAGTTTGTATGTTTTCTTTATGCATGTGTAGGTTTTCTAGGCAGTAGCTGGGAGAGACTCCATGGCACCACGACTCAAATGCGATTTAGTGAGTCTAGAAGATGGATGGATAAAACTTACCAAATCAAACCAAGATGATGAAGAGAAACTAACCAAAAGTTATGTGCAGAAACAATTTAGAAATATCAATTCTAAGGTTTATACATATTTATTATGAATGTGTAACAATAAAGAAACATTTTGTAACAGATGGATCTAAATAAATACAAGAACTCCCACTATTTTTTTTTATTGTGCTTTTCCTGATTTTTTCTCGCACATACTCCTTTCAAATTTGTTTCATATTCACACAGAGATGTTGACAGAGGCACAGAAATCTGTTCTGAGCATGTCTGCATAGCTTCTGTCTTTTCCCAGGCACGTGTCTGTTAAACTGTGGTCGTCTCTAGGTTACAAAGGCAACATCGGCTCTGGAGACCCACAAAACTTTGTTGAATACATTTGAATCCCCACATTCAGGCTGTACTGAGTGTTGTGGTGAGGCACACCAAAGCTGTGCCTTTATGAAGCAGTCCCTCTGGATGTGGTCAGCGATCCACTCACATATCCCATGTCCTTTCACTGAGGCTCATTCCTGTAAACAAATGTGTGACAAGACTCATCACCAAAGGCTTTATCGTGTCATGTTGCACACATTGTGTCCTCATAAGAAAGGGATGTGGTTTTACAAATTTTTACTGTTGAGTAATTGTGACGCTTTGATATTGTTTTTCAACAGTATGAACAATATTTACTGTAAGAAGAAGGGAATGTTACTCTTTCATTGTGCTGGAATGCATTGGAGAATGTGATGGCTCTGTTCTTGCCACAAAAAAATATCAGGATGTCGGGTCTGTTTTGCAGTCAACATATCTGAATTCAGGTTTTTATTTATTTTGTCAGCTCTTGAAGCTCTGGAAGACTGATGGGGAGATGAAGACCTTGATTACCTCCAAAGTTGCACACAAAAGCAGCGAATGGATGCCTTTTCTTTTGTTGCTTGTGTAAATGTCCCCACATGTTATTCTGGGGTAGTAGAGGCACATCATTTTCTGTACAGTATCCTATTTCAGGTTGAAGTTATAAAACTTTATTATTATGACATTTTAGAAAAATGATAAAGTGTGTAATCGTTTGATTACTGCAGGACAACATTAGTAACATGCCATGTTCAAGAAAAAAAGAGATCAAGTTGCATTTTATTAATTCCAAATCTTTTGGGAATAGGCCTCATCATCTTTTTAAGGTTCATGCATTGGGAATGCACTGCACTGAACACTTTCAAAGCAACTTTAAGGGCCACCCAGGAAGGAAAGCATCACCCCACTAACAGGGAGAGCTGGACCACCATCAATGGTCAGCAGAATGACCCCCGTCTTGATTTACAATTGAGCAGGCCGGGATTTAGCCCGACGTACAGCACAAATAAATGTATGTGAATGGGTGGTATGCTTTGAGTGAATGTAGACTTCAGTGTGCTCCAATGTGATGAGAATGGGGTACATATGGAAATATAGTGGCGGGCGGGACAGAAATACACTGCAGACAATGTGTAGGTTTGTGGAACAGCAACTCAGTAGAAAAATGATCCTCGCAATTCAGTGATGCTAGAATTTAGAAGTCCTACACTTTTATTTAAATTTCCAGTTGTCTTTAGATGAAATGTTACATATGTAATGCTACGTTCACACCCGGGCGTATGACACATGTTCAGTAGCATGAGCAACGCATTTTCCACATGGTTACCACACTCTACTGTCACAAGTTTTCCACTTACAGTTGGAAAAGGTTTGGTGCGAAATGTAGAATGTATCACAGCTCTGTTTCCATATATAAAAGACTATAAGCACAAACTGGAATTATTCATTTCTCCTCCATGATCAATTTAATTCTGTGAATAAAGAGAATGTCATGCACACGTCACAACCAAATCCCACAACAAAGTCCCTAATTGATCAAAGTCCAACCTGGTTTAAACTGCAACATGTGTTTGAAGGCCGCACGTTTTGTACATAAAGCACAAAACAGTCACAAAACAGTCATAGAAAAGACAGAAAGTTTGAGAAATAAGCACATTTTGGTTCAAAAAACTATTTTTTGCCTCAGAAATTAAAAATTCTATGATCAAGGCTTTTTCATTGCAGTGTTTGAATAATTATAGATAACTTTAAAAAAAAACTTCAGACACATGTTAGTGCTTTAGTGAGCTACATTACAAGTTTATGCAGCTAGCTTGATGATAGCTTAAAACAGCAGATGGGGGCATTTTTTCCAAAAAGGTGGGCTTGGGGAAAGTTATGACACTGGCACAACTCTCTTTGGTCTCTCTGTTACTTTGGTCCCAGCTCTCAGCAGGTCATTCACTGAGTCCTCCCGTGTGGTTCTGGGATTTTTGCTCAGTGTTCTTGTGATCATGTTGACCCCTCATGGTGAGATCTTGTGGAGAGCCCTAGGAGATTATCAGTGGTCATGTCTTCTATTTCCTCATAATTGCTCCCACAGTGGATTTCTTCACACCAAGCTGCTTACCTATTGCAGATTCAGTCTTCCCAGTCTGGTGCAGATCAAAAATGTTGTTTCTGGTGTCCTTAGACAGATCTTTGGCCTTGACCATAGTGGAGTTATAGTAGATAACAAGTTCAAACAGGTACCATTAATACAGTGAACGAGTGGAGGACAGAGGATCCGCCCAGAGAAGAAGTTACAGGTCTGTGAGAGCCAAAAATCTTGCTTGTTTGTCAGTGACCAAAAACCTTTTTTCCACCAAAATATACAAATAAATTCTTCAAAATCGGACAGTATAATTTTCTGGATTTTTTTTTCTTATTTATTTATTTATTTTTATCTCATAGTTGAGGTATACTATGGTAACATTTACAGGCCTCTCTCTCTCATCTTTTTCAGTGGAGAACTTGCACAATTTGTGGCTGACTAAATACTTTTACCCCACGGTACATTTCCTAATGATTTTTTTCCCCTTGCTTATATACACCATTTTCATTTGTGGGATTTGGAAGATCTGTTTTACTTTAAATATCAGTGGCACAATTTACCCTAGTGTATTTTCTCTAAAGACACAACTTACCCCATGCTGGGGGCAAGTTGTGCCACACAAAAAAGCTTTTTTTTTGCTGAAGCTATATTTCTTATTATATTTATTTTAAGTCCAAAGTGACTGTCTCCAGGGATGCACAAGGTGCTAATCTATATATACATAATTTACCTGGGACACTACAGTAGTTCCCTTGCTTTAGAGGCACTTTAAGTAAAAATTGGCACTACTTACCCTGCTCTCCCCTATATATTGTATGTTTTATAATGACCTTTCTAGTCAAAAAGAAATTGGCGTGTATTATTATACATCCTGTTCTCCCTTAGTTGCACTTCACACCGGGACAAGCAAATCAGTTTATTTTTTCAGTTTTCTGATCTCAAATTGGATTTTAGCCAGTTCTGAAACAGTGTAAGATCTGCTTTGGTCCTTCTCCCAGAGTTGGCAGGGACAATTGTTGTTTTTGAAGACTTCTTGGTTTTCTCAGTTGGCAGAGATCCGTTTGTAGAACCCACAATGTTGGTTTCATCTGCAGTTTGACTTGGTATTGTTTGCCTTTTTGTAGCAGAGATGGTATCAGCCCAAACAGACGAGGCAGCAGAATGATGAATGCAAACATGCAGCACGTCTCACTGACTTGCCTGCATAACTTATTGTTTACAACCCACACCTGCTATTTGGATAGTCTTCTTCCTCCTCTTTGATTGTATCTGTAAGCATAACCAAATACAGTTCAAAGATTTTTACCTCATGTTATCCTACTGTTAAGACTTGCTTCAAACCTTTCAGGCATTCCAAATGAAACTTACTGTTCAGTAACCTCAAAGACAAGTAAACACATCTTTAAACTTTTAAAATAATAAACATAGAATAAACTGTGAAAAAATTTTAAATAATCCTATTTTTTTTTTTTTTTTTAGATTATTTGAAATGCCTACAATTAGCTTTTCCTGTTGTTATGTTGATTAAGAAATTGTTATCTGTTTCATCATCTGGGCAAAAACAAGCGGTAAGCGTGAAGTTTCTCTCTGAACTGATGCTTTATTTAACCGATTGTGACGATCAGCACATTTATCGGTTTCCTCTGCCGCTGCAGTCGAGTTCTGCCGGATCAGCGACGCATTGTGTTACCGTGACAATGGGCTGCATTACATATCAAATAGTCCGCCTTTTGTAAAAACGCGATCTAAACCTAAAAAATAACAAGAATAATGTACAAAAAATCGATTGAATGTTCATTTCTCTTGTATGCGATCCTGTTATGAGCAAAATTGTGCTCTACAAAGTGTGCTTTCAGAATGTGATGCACACTGCGGAAGGCTGAACGGGCGGAAGACAGTTGCTTTGCGAAGAGTAATTAATCAGTGTTAATATAAATTAATTAAACCCCTGTATTAATTTTTTCTAATTAATCGCAAGCAAAAACGCATTAACAATGACAGCCCTAATTGAAAAAAACAACAACAATTTTCAAAGCCCTGGCTCCACATTACTGTAAATCACAAATGAAACTTTCTTCTTTAGAGTTTAAAGTTTTAGTTTATAAACTATTAACATAATTGACTATTTACAGTGTTTACAATACAACGCATTAAAGCTCCTAAAGTATAGTAGCCTATAGGCTGGTATTGAAAAAAAACAATAATTGTCCCTTGAAAGAACTTGATTGAAAGACTTCAGTAAACACAAAAAAATGTATGTCATTTAAACAATGTCAAAGTGCTATCTTTATAATGTTTAAAACAAAAACAACTATACATTAGGGTACATCTATGTGTGAAATTTAATTAAATGTTTTAAAAACGTGTAATTTTAGTATTTTTAGTTAAAAAAAACTTTCTTCTAGTGTGATGGAAATGATACTGATACAAACAACTAAAATTATACAATGCTTATATAATTTCTCTTAAACCACTATCAGAAAATGTTTCTGCACACTATGGACAAGTAAAGTATTTAAAATTTTTCTGAAAATATGTCTGTTTTTTTTTTTTTTTTTTTATTAGAGATTCCTCCAGATAAAATTTTACTGTGGTTCTAGAATGACCCCTATAGTTTTCCAAATCTATTTTCTTTTTATTCCAAAATAAGTCTTCAAATTGATTGGCCCATCCATCTTCTGACGTCATAATTACCGCAAATTTGATTATAAATCTACGTTTTTGTTGTGTTCATACAGTTTTTAGTCCTTTTTTTTTTAAATGAGTAATAACGTTTTTTATTTCATTACTACAAAGAAAACGCTGCGTAGCGTAGTGATAGTTGACAGATGTGGCGTCAACGCGCTTTTTCTGTTATTTTGAAGTTAAGTGTTTCTTCCTTCAGCTGAGAAACACAACAGCAGTAGTGTGGCTATCTGTCTTCTTTTTTAAGGAAATCAATTATACAAACATTGTGCGTTAAAGGCAAATAAACCTGACGCAGTAAAGGCTTCCCTTTCAGCCTCTGTCTTATTCCAGGTGAAGTCTAATAGAAAATGACAGGTTTCTGTGTGCATCATAACCCACAGAGTCTGTCTTCTCTGTTCTCATCTTGTTGCACTCACACAGCTGGGCTGAAATAGCATTTGGCCCCCTTCTCTCCAACGTTGTAAACCAGGAGATGTCCATCATATTTGTGTAGAGAGTTCATGCTGTTGTGCTTGGCCCAGACCTCTGGAGTGCTGAAGAACATATTGTCTGTATTAAACAAGTGCGTAACTGTTTCCAGCTCTATAGTTCTCCTGACATTTTCAGCTGTTTTGTGGATAAATATCTAATATAAATTGTATTTACAGGCTTTGTTTTTTGTTTCTTTGTACTGATTAAAGTATCAGGTTTCTGTTAAACATCTTATTCCCTTTAATGTGTTGGAAAAAAGTTCCTAAATAGTTTTTTTTTAAATCTACTGGAACATCCTTATCATGTGTCATGTTGATTTAACGAAAATTTGGAAGGATTAAATCGTAGATGGACTATCTTGTTTTGTTTTTTTATTCTCTGATTGTGAGTCAGATGTTTGACTAAAAGAGCAGTTGGATTTGTTACAATGTAAAGGTTAAATGTGACGCTTGATCATATGAGAACGGTAGTTGGAGTTATCCTGTGTGGATCTCCATTCTCTTTCACACAGACTAATTTATGGTTCCTCTCCCCGACTGTGATGTGGTCATTTTTCCAGACGCTTGGGGATCATTTCAAAGGCTGGGCTCTGTATGTGTGTGTGTGTTTGTGTGTGTAACCATGTGTTACACGCTGCAAGACATTATGGTGGGTTCAGCTCAGACCTGGATCAGCTGACTCATCCAAACTTAGTGCCTTTATGTGTCTAGGGAATCTTTATATGTGTATTATGTTATTGATCTTTACACATGCAAGGATCTAATGTTGCTCTGGTGGCGAGCCATGTGCTGGGAAAGTTTTCATTGATCGAGTGCAAGTTTCTACCCAAGTCTGAATTTAATTGAGGCAAAATGTAGATGCCGAGAAACAAAGAACGTGTTAACCTGATCGTATTTATACTCACTGTCAAACTTCTTTGTGCTTCCTCCACCAAAGGTCCTTCAGGCTTTGTGGAATAAATCTACTGCTGCAGTAAATCTCTGGCATTTTTTCTTTCGCTAGCCCTTTCTTTACAAGAAATCTGTTCTGATTAATCTTCTTTTGTTGATTTTTTTCTTTGCTTACACATAAAGTTACTGTTAAAATGTATGCAAAGCAGTGATTTAAAAAAATAGTTTACTCTGTGTAACAAGTATAACAAACACAATTGTTTATGTGCATTTGTGGCATTGATTTGTCTAAGATAGTGTTTCTTTTGTAGTTTAGGGTGGTTTCTAATTATGTCCTTTTATTTTGCTGAAGTTAAAAAAGTCAAGTTTTAACCTCTTGTTTCTTTTTGGACAGAACTGCCTCCACTGGCTTGCTGAAGTAGTTTCTAAGTCACACCTACAAGCTTTCTCCAACAACGTTTTTACGTCTGCTCTTGATTCACAATGATTTGAATGAAGGTATTCTCAGAAATGCAGTTTTAAGCATAGTTTTCTTAAAATATGTCCGACATCAAAATGCTACAAGAACATGTTAAAAACACCAAAAAACACAGAGTAGGTCTCTTCATCAGAGTAGGTCTTTAAAGAAGGTCCTAGTATCATGTCTCTGAGTGGATTTTTACTGTTGTCTAAATGCTCTCTAGAAAAACTGACTATCTCTTAAAGTCAATCACTCATTCTTATGTATTCAAGTGGATTTGATTCGAAGCTCTAAGATTTCTAAACAAGGAAAAGCAGTAAGGGTCTTTATGTCCACATAAACATTTCTGATTCTTGCTTTGATATATCTATAATACCATAATTCAGACCATTTGAATCAAAACAGCTTGAGAACTTCAATTTATCAGTGTGCTCCAACTGTCAAATTCTGAAAGTTTTAAAAAGCTGTCTCTTGTTTTCAGATATTGGACGGTAAAGCAAAGCAAAGGGCAGAGGCGCGTTTAAAAAAAATGCACATACATTACTTTAATACAGGATATGGTGCTGCCGTGCCGGTATGTTCAGTTGCAAGGAGTTACTGGTCCCTGTCCATACCAACTTCTCTTTTAACTTTGTCAGATTACAACCAGAAATAATTATTGGATTGCCTGCATTGTTGGACCAGGTATTTTTAGGTTGCTATTGTCCTTTTTCTAAATTTAGATGTTTAGATGCAGACATGTAAATTGTAACATGAGTAATGAGTCATGTTACTCATGTAACATGAGTTACCAAGTTTGGAATCTCACTTCTTTGGCGCTATTAAAAAAAGAAAAAAAAAAAAAAGGATACTTTGGTTGGTGACTTAGAAGAAGTAAAGAATGCTGGATAACTGTTTGGTTTGTCTTGAATAGATCGAATAGAAAAGCCCAGAAGTAGTTTGACTGTTTCTACTTTTCTCTCCTTTTTTTTCCTTCTTCCTCCCCTGAGCATGAAAAATGAGAATTTCTTCATGAGTTCCACAATCCAGGAACATTCAAGGTTTACATGAAGATGATAATGTCAGGAGTCAGAGCTCTGTCTCCCCCTCTGGTCACTGGTGGGAGCCGTGTCGAGAGTCCTAAACTCACCAGATCTCCCAGCAGCCCCAGTGCGCAGTCCCTGGATACTGCTCACCTGATCATTCAATCACCCACCCGTCTCTTAAGCAGCACACAGAGCCTCGCTCAGTGTGATGTATTGTTTTGTGCCACCCTGCCTGCTTTACTGAGCATTTCTATCTTAAACTGATTTTCTGGTTCTGACCCGGCTTATTCTCTCTTTGCCTGCTGCCTGCCCTGACCTCTGCCTGTCTGACTCAGATTTAGCTTTGTGGACTTTTAGCTGTTTGGTTTCTGTCTGAACTAATAAACCTGCTGCAAGTGGAACCAGCTGTCTGCCCGTTTGTGACGGATAGATTTGGAAAAGTAAAGTTGAAGAGGAAAGAATACTAAAATCAGGAAGTTTATTTTTAACGATACTTTATATCATGTAATGTGAACTTAGCAAACATGCAGTGCAAACATTTTCCTGAATTGAATTGGAAAAGACAGACTGGAACATTAACACGGCACGTTTGTTGAGATGGAGTTTGTCATGATTTGTTTAGAATGTTGTAAGTTTCAAAATTCAAAGATTAGCTCCATGCTTTTCCACTGTTGTGAGTCATAAGTGTTTAGTTATTTTTTTTTATTATTTTGCTGTGGCTACACAAAGTGCTTTCCATCCTCAGTTTTTGATGTTCTTTTGAATAAAATGTTCTTGCAGTTCTCCCAGAACATCTTTTTCACTGAGTTCACTCTGAAGTCACCTTTATTGTATTTTTTTTTTAATGCAGGCCTGTTTTCATCTTCATAGAATGTTTGTCCAAACTGGCTCCTTCAGCAACCTTTCACTTAAGTCTTTTGAATTACAGAAACTCGGTCAACTCCAAAGAGAGGTTTTACGTCAGAAGGTGAGGGAGCAAATGGGCCACCTCTTCTTCTGGTTTTGGAACAATGCTGCAGCCACACAGTGTTTAGTCTCCTTTTAAGTAGAGACTATTTAAATGTAGAGCAGATGTGCTTCTATTCTTCCATCTTTTGCAACCCAAAAGTGCGATTTGTACAGCAGTGCACACATTCCGTTTAGAAAAACACTGTTGGTGCTGGAAAAAGACTATTTAACTACAGGATTTTCTTTGTCTAAATAAAAACTGGTAACATTCTAAAAAAATGCAGTTTTGTGGTTATGACAAAGAAAAGTCAATATTGATAGAAAATAAGATCTGTTGCATCTCGACAACAAAGAATATTCTTAAAAAGTTTACTGAAACAAATATTTCAGAGACTCATTACACACTCAGTTTAAGACCCAATCTGATGAAAATTGCACATTTGGTGTTTTAACATGTTCTTGTGGCATTTTTCTCATGATAGGGAACATACAGTATATAAAGAACATTAAGCTTAAATTTGTGTTTCTGTTTCTTTATTTAAATCATGAATCAAGAGCAAATGCCATTGAAAAATGCTCGTGGATGTGATGCAGAAACTAGATACAGTCAATGTCGTAAACAGATGGATGAAGGGAGGGGGGCGGGCTTATGCCACGCCAACAGTCTCGCCTACAACTCAGAGGTCTAAACTCCTGGCACTCTGCAGAAACTATGTCCATAGAAAACAACACAGGTTTTTACATCATTTATTCATAATTTGTTTTGAACCCATTAACGCCTTTGAAACGAATCGGAAGATGATCAGAGTGAGATTTCAAACAACTCATTTCTTTTTTTATTTTACTCATAGTTACTGACCCCTAAATAAACCATACATGTATGCATGTTAATTAGAATATAACTAAATTTTCAAAATCTTTCTTAACACTGAAATATTGCACTGTTGATGGAAACATGTATGTATCACATCACGAGATTCAGTTTGAGCTCTCTGGGCTCCATGATGAGAAAGCATTTATCTACTGGTTATGAAGTGTTTTGCAGAATCCCCCTTAAAATTGTGTTATACATTCATGTCAAGTTTTGGCTCATGAAGTGAAGGAATTAAGAGCAAGTATTAATAACCACAAGCTTTTAGCGCTTCTCAATGATGTCAGTGACGCGTTAGCTCATAGTTGGACTTAAACATAGAAATTCAGGGCACAGAAGTTTATTGGACTGTAAAATCATGACAAAACAATGGATATTTTGGACTGAAACTAGCTACTTTGATTTACGTCCATGAAGCCGAGACGTGTTCAGGATTTGCCAGCAGCTTGGAGGGAGAAAAGAAAGATGCAACTTGGGGAGAAAACAGTGGAGTAAGAAAGTTGATAAATGTATCCTTTCGGCAGCTACCACATTTTTACCTCAGATGAACCGTGAGTTTAGATTACTAAAAAACGAGCCGTGTATCATCCTTCCACAAGAGGGCACAGTTGATGCTGCTGAACATGGTACACCTTTCTTTTTTTTTTTTTGTATGAGGTAAGAAAACTATCACTACGAAATGCATTTATAAAAACAGAGTTGTGCACACATTAATACTTTTCAGATAAAATATAAATACAACATTTAGTTTTATGTTTAAAATATCTGTTTTGAATACAATTTGTCTTAGTTTTGAATACCACTTTTCTTTGTATTGAATGCACATTTCTCAGACAGGGATCCCTCCACTACTTGCTTGGCATTTTCATTTTCTTTCATCATTCTCCTATTAACATCTCTCTATTTTTGACAAACATGGACTTTTGAGGGGTGTCTGCTGCTATTTTTTTCCACCACTTCTGGGTCTGTTGCTTTGTTTATACGCTCAACTGTTGTCGCCTGGCCAAAAAAAACAAAAAAACGGCAGGACATGGGTGTTATTATCTGTTTTTTCCAGCAGAGCTACGGTGTCAAGATAATTTCATAGTCAGGGGATCAATAACGTACTAAAAGTTGAATTTTGATTTAGTTTAAATGTGCATCACTCAGTTGAATCGACGTTCTGGGACTCGATGTACAGTATATGCCTGTGACCCCGTGACATATTTTTGACAGTTTGTTTACAGGAAAAATTTCTATTCAAGACAACCAAGAGTCGCATTCAAAACAAAGACAAATCGTATTCAAAACAGACATGTCAAATGTACAAATAAATTATGTATTCATATTTTTTTCTGCAAAGTTGTGCACAAAGTATTAATTTGTGCACAACTTTGTCTTTCTGAATATGTTTCCTTTTGACAGCTATAATGGTTCATAGTGAGGTGTGGGGGGTGGAACCTAAAAAAAGCTCTAGTGTTACAATTAGTGAAAAAAGATACGCTTCAATTGGGTTTAGCACTCCTCAAGTAAGTATGTTTATGTTTCCTTTAATCCACACTCCAATGAAAATTGTGTTTTTGGTGATTTTAACATGTTCTCATTGCATTTTTCTCATAATGAATGTGAAGGCTCTTTGTTCAAGAGTACCGGTATGTCTAGCTTCCCAAAAAGACAAATAGTAGGCCTATAAAGCACTCACAATAATCACCTGCTCTTATGTCCTGGTTGTCAGTTGCTGACACAAAATAGCAGCCAGACTTTGATTTACAAGAACATGTGGTCTGCTGTTTGTCCTTGCAGTTGGTGTGCTGTTACAGAGCCTTCAACGCTCAAGGCAGCCCCATATGGTGCAATAAACATCTGAATTGACCCCACTGTGTTTTAAGTTGGTTTGGAAGAACGAGTGAGTGTAGTGGGTTGTTTTAGAAATGGTGACATCTCTCTTGACCTGTCATTTAAACAGTTTTTCTTTGCAATTGTTAAAAGCAATAACATCTTTTAACTAATTTGATTTAACAACAATGTGAGGTTTATTTTTTCTAACTGAGATCTAAGGCTTGTTCTATAGCGTAAACAGACAGATGGTGAGAATCATGTTTATCTTGTATAGAGCGATGACACACACCATAGTGTAGTGCAGACTATCCACTTTGGATGTCAGGGCTAAACTGAAGCAAGGCTGTGTTCACACAAGAAGAATCATTTGTCCCATCTGTCCAGGCAAACTTCTCGATTGAAGCGTCAATTTTCCCATCCCATCACTCCTTGTCCACACGACATGTAACTGAATGAGGAGGTGTGCTTTCAACTGAGCAAAAGTGAACAAATTGTCCTTGTGCGCTCTTTACAGTTGGTTGGATAAAAGTTCTACATGTGAAATATTAACAGTAGGTCAGATTTCAAAAGCTACCAAAAACATCTTAGTTTGGCATGCAGGATCACAAATTAGACATTGTAATCAAAGCTTTTTTATTTAAAGTCCCACTTCAACTATATTTTTTATTTTGTAAAATTGTTCCCAGTAGTATTTTAAATTATATTTTTTCGTGTGCCATTTTTAGCCAAAACCAAAAATCTTGTATCTTTTTTTAAGACATAATTCCTGCAGAGCAGCAAGAGCTCATCATACGTTCACTGTTGAGTTGTGGCACTGTTAGTGCCACCCAGTTAGCCTCTGCTAATTTCCCATCAGCCTTTTGTTTACAGTCTCTCTCATGTTTAGCTTATAGCACCTCACAAGCCCAAGCTAAGAGTAGCAAAAAAATTGTTGAACAATATTGGAGCTATCCAGCCGTACAGTTCTGAGCCAGATGCCAGCTCAGACGAGGACAATGAAGACGTTAATGGATCTATGTGTCTTCAAGTGGTTGCATCAGAACTGTAATGGAGAAAAGGAGACTTTGACCCGCCCATTGCACTTGCTGTGTCACAAACCTGAGTTTTTTCAAATCGCAGGTTTGAAACACCAAACCAATCCAGAAACAAAGTTTTAATCCGAATTTTCTTTTTTTTTATATGTGTCCTTCATCATGAGAAAAATGCTAAAAGCACATTTTTTATTGGGGTGGGTCTTTACTGAATTGCTGTTCCTAAATGCTTTTCTTAAACATCACAAAAATAATAAGCATGCATGGATAGACAGCAGAGAACTTTTCAGAGCTTCATAATTTAAGCTTTTGTATTTGTATGCAGTGGCTTTAAGCTATCCACTGTCTGTCTTTTTGCTCCATGTTTAGAAAACTGTGTTTCATCCTTCTTTCATCTCCAGGATTTTTTCACATTCATTCTAGTGACACAAAGGACCAGGAAGTCTAGTTCTGTGTGTGACTCCTAGAATGTTTATCTCTCTCACTCGAGGAGAGGGTGTTGGGTCGGCTGTCAAGAACTTTGATTTGTGTTTGTGTGTGTTAACGCCGATGGTTTGCCAGTGTGAAGCGAAAAGGGTTGCCAGGGTGGTGAAAGCAAGCTGTTTGCTCATGTCCAGACCTGTAGAATGAATGAAAACACAGATGGGATTTCTCTCTGGTGGACTTTTCTTCAGACCTACCCTCCCTGTGTTTGAAGAGATGGGGAAACCAAAGCTAAGAATGGACAGGCATCCCGTTGAATGAGGAAAGACTTAAGCTTTTAGACTAGACGGTGTGAATAGAGGTGGGGGGACAACAGTGAAAGTGGAGGTTTTTGTTAGGATAAGATCTGTATGTCATCTCTGTCATCCAATGTTCTGCTCCTAAAGAAGAAAGACACACATACACACACACACACAGTCTCCACATGGGCATTACAAACCCACTCTTATCAAAATTGAGTTTTGGAGGTTTTAACATGTTATTCTAATTTTTCTCAGGATGGAGAACATATATAAAGAAAATTAAGCATCAAATTGCATTTCTGACTATCTTTAAAATTCAGATCATTGTGAATCAAAAGCAGACGAAGAAACGCCGTTGGAAGAAGAGTGTATTTATGATGTAGAAAATACACTGGGCAGGAGACAAGCTCCCTGTTCCGCTCCATTCTGATGCATCCACTTGCAGACAAATGGATCCATGTACCTCATTGTTTTCCACGTCTGATCTGGCATCTGGATATAAACTGTACAGATGGATAGCTTCAATATTGCTGGCCATTTTTGTTGCACCTCTAATGTCAGGTTAGGGTTGTGATGTGACCAGTGGTACTGCTGTTTGTGGTGTCTCTCCACTGTGTTGCATTGACACAAAAAAAAATCAAACTAACATAATCAATCGGAATGTCTACATTGCCTCCATCATGTCTGTGTCTTACATCTGTCTCTTAGCACCACAACGTAAGATTTAAGCTGGAGTTCTATTACTTGTCCATTGACACCACAACATCGTGGCAAAAAGTCCAAGAATAGGAAACAGGTCAGAGTTTCAAAACTAGCTTCCTTTGTACTTTCAAAATAAAACTGTAAAAAGTTTTATTTTATTGTTAGGGTGATGTGCCCACATTATAACAGACGTTAACACTGTTGACAACACCATCAAGTTTAATTTTGGAAGGACGAAAATACAATATCATTTATGAAACAAAACGTGTATTTTACAAGGATTCGGTGAGAAAGAAGAGGGCATGTGGCCTGATTACTTAAGTTGTTCGGCTCGGGGCGGCAGGACAAATTCCTTCTTTAGGAACCATGGGGGAGGAGGGATGGACTGGAGAGGCAACTGAGAAAATGTAAATTAACTGACGGTCATGAGACAAACTCACTAAACAGCACAACAGAAGTGCACTGCAGATGGACCAGTAAACTTGTGGTAATATAGTGGGAGAGCGTGTTAACAGATGGATAAAGGGAAATGGGGTAGGGTTTACTTTGCGCCAACAGTCCCTTCCACATCTCAGAGGCAAATTTTTTATTAACTAATGCTGCTCTGCAGAAACTATGTCTGAGAAAATGACTTTGATTTTGCCTAAAAACAGCATATTCATTATAGAAAGACAACTGGGAAGACTTTTACAACAGTTACAAAGATGGTTGGAGTGAGGCTTTAAGTTAATTGTGTGTCCGTATGTGCTGGAGATAAAAGAAAAAAAACTGTGCTCTTTGCAAAAGTTGTGTGATAAAACTGGAGCAGATCTAGGATCCGTAGAGCTCAGTTCTGCTTCCATTAAACTTCAAAGCCATGATTTATGAAATCATTTGTGTGTTTCTCCCCTCACCAAGTACTTCTGTTGTCCTCTGGAGAACTTTTATTGAGATTCACTGATCAGCAGCACATTTAAAAAAAAAAAAAAAAGAAGCTCATCAAGAATTGAATCCATAACACTTTTCTTGGCTCTAATGCCGTGGTATCACAACAATTCTGCAAAAGGAGCAGAGGTTTCAAGTCACATGTTGCACCACTGATCCACACTGATTGTAACCAGAACAAGTCTGCAATACACGGCACTGAAGGAAGGTTAACAGAAAATACTGCAGATCCACTTTTTGTCAAAAAATGCTTTTCATTTACCAAATCTGTTTATCTCAGAAACACACATGCACTGGTAATTATTTTTTTTGTCTGCCTCAGAATCATTTTGTCTTTGAGACTGCCAGAAACTAAGTGTTCCAGACCAGTGCCGCTCCAAGTGTGACAGGAGCCCAAAGTTCATAAAATGGTTCATCCAGGGAAGAAAATCTGGAAAGATTTTTTAGAAAAGTTTACAAACTTACTAAATGACTCTTGTGTGTCACAACACTTTCCCACAGGTAACAAGTGGAAAATATTTTTCAACTTTCAATGGTAAGTTTTCCACCAATTGTCTTGACACTTCTTGATTGTTTTTACTCAATTTTTGTCCACAAAAGTCTTTACTCCATTAAAAACAGGGAGTTTAGATTGAAGCCTTCTCTTCTTGAGCACTTGTAAATTTGCATCAGCTGCTGTCACTTAATACATAATAATTTCTAATGGTTTTACAAAAAGGGCTGCTGCCGACTATTGTTATGACCATAAGTGCCCCTATTTCAAACTGTAATGACTAGAAAAACAAAGCACTCTAAGTTTACTTTCGTGTTTTCACTGTGACCATCAAATACTAGAATAACTGACTTTGACTTCTAAGTTTTACAATAGTATAAATATTTTTAGTTTGTCATTTCTTTGCGTCAACTATTGTGCCAGGTTGCGGTATCTGTATCTGTTCGTGAATGCAAATGCATACTATATACTCTCCTGTTTAAGATGGTGCTTTGTATGAACTGCATGTGACAACGGAGGTGACAGAGGCTTCAAGGAACAGAACTAAGTTTCAGAAGCACAGAAGGGGTACATTAACATTAGGTTAAACCAACATTGGGAATGGGAGAGAGCCAAGATCATTAGAGTGAGAAAGCAAGCTCTGGACAGGGTCAGGTTACGCACTGTCAACTCCAGACCGGCTCTAAGCCTGTCTGTCAGAGAGGAGGAGGCTGAGAGGATACTGAGGAGAAGGAAGAAGCTGATGAGTGACACGTTTTGACATGCTTCCTTTTCTTGATAGTTTGCTTTCAGGTGGACATTATTGCTTGCTTTGAGACTGCATTTATGGTAATAACAGCCACTCTTTTAATTCAATCTTCTTATTATTTTTTTGTCCTTTTATTGTCAGACTGCTGTCAAACACAAGACTAAAATATTTTTGGTTGTGTTGTTCCTGCAACAGAACTGGATGTCACTAACATTGGGTGCTGCGAAACAGTGGAGGTTATGTTAGTCCCGCAAATAAAACTGGAATCAGCATGAAGACTGAGTCAAGGGTAAATGTTTTGTATTTCTGCTCTCTGGTGTCTTGATGTTTGTGCAGAGGGGTGAAACCAAAGCCAGGTCATGCTCTGGGAAGACCCATCAAAGAAACATTTGTTGGAAAATAGCTAGACTGTTGAGAGTCACAAAAACATGGGTGGAGCGTTTACCTCTTAACTCCTCTGTCCTCCTGTTCCAACAGCTGGCTAACAGATGGAGGAAGAAGAAAGCTAAAGAGAAGATAGGAATGATAGCAGGAGTTGGAAATATTAGCTTAAAGATTAGATGATAAGCAAATTGGCTAATGTTTGACTGAGTTTGTGGAACATTTGTATCCTTCACGGCAGTGTGACGCAAGGGTGTTTTAAGGCACCATTTGCCTCTGGTTGAAACAAGTGTTGTGAAATGTTAACATTTAAAGTGTTTGTTTATAAGGCTCGTGAAGTAGAGGAAATCGGATTTTGCGGAGGAAGGTGATGAGGACGTCAGAAGCTGATGGAGTGGGTAGATGCACGACATCCTGTCATGATTATCTGGTGTGTGAGGGTGTGTGTTTGTGTTAGCCGTTAAAAGTAAATGGCAGTCATGATGGCTGCTGCTGTTAACCTTCCAAGACTTTTAAAGGGGAAAGCATTGGGTGTGGTCACATGCATGTGGACTTATCCCCCCCAGATTCAGATATTCCCACCTCCTCACAGGAAGTCAACCTTCTGTCAGTCTCTGCCGGTTTTGTGTGCATTATTGACCACAAAAGTTTAAGTTGTATGCACAGGTGGGAGCAATGGAGTTTACCTTCATTTTGCAAGGTAGAACTTTGGCTCTGTCAAGAGTTGTCATCGGGGACTTTTAACTTTTCATGTCTGTAACAGTTTATACTTTTTTTCATATTGGCAGACAAAAAGGTTCAGAATTTTCCAGTTCTATTTAAAATCTAAAATTCTATTTCTATTTAAAAACGCACGTTGAACTTTTCTTTCTTTTCTCTTACAGCAGCTGATGTTACATGTTGTATCATCAATTTCACTTGAAGACGATGGAGATTGTTGATTTTTCTAACATGTTCTTGTGGCATTTTACTGTTAATGGACGACATAAATAAATAAACTAAGGCTTAAAATAGCATTTCTGAGTATTTCTTTGTTTTAAATAAAAGATGTTTGAAAAAGAGTGTATTTGTTAAATGGAGAATTTGCTGTGTAGGCCACAAACTCTTTGCTCCGCTCCATTCTGATTCATCCATTTACAGACAAATAGAACCATGCACATCTTTGTTTTCTTTATCTGAGCTGGAATCTGGCTCATATCTGTATGGCTGGATAGCAAGATATTGCTCGCAATTTTTGTTGCACTGATAATGCTAAGTTGGGGCTGTGAAGGGCGATATGCTAGTGGGAGAGGGCTCTCGGCAACTGGGAGGGGGACGATAAAACTGGCATCAAGGTGACCAACTATGCAAGCATCATAACAAGTTTTTTTTTTTTTTTTTAATAAATAAAGATTAAAAAGTTTGTCTGATTTGCCTGTTTTCAGACAGCATACAAACACATTTTAATCCATTTATTTTGAAGTGAACATATTTGATGAAAAATGATCAATTTCTAATGTTTCTGATGCCTAAAACTTTAAAAAATGGCTACTGATAAACCCTTAAACCCATGCTTTCCCTTAGATTATAATTTGTTTTTGAGGGAAGCTTTAGTCATTTAATTGCATTTAAAATCATTACTTAAACATCTAATTAACATAAAATGGGGGAACATTCAAGTAAGCCCTTTTCATTTTCCAAAGTATTTATGAGAAGTAACATTTGATTTCTTACAAGTAAGCAATACATTAGGTTTTTAAATCTAAATAGCCCATTAAATAAATACTCTTACTGGTTATTACTCCCACATGGTCAGGATAAACCACAATCAAGAGTCCTGCTCTGTTCTGTTCACCGAAAGCAGCACTGATTCCTACGCAGATGTCAAAGTCCAAAGCTGCAGGAGAAATGATAGACAACCTTTTGAACAAATTCAGACTAAACTTGTGGTGCTCCTTCAGTCCTTTTGGAAACTAATGTTTTTGTCATTCGTGGTAGTGCTCATTTTTCTTGCTCGTACAGCAAAAGACTTTAACCGTCTCCATGTTGACTTTGTTTACTACTATATGTGATACTTCTGTGGTTTCTGCCTTTCATGTTTGTGAAAAAGTTTAGACTTTGCTGACAAACTTGCTGTTGGGAATGAACAAGATCTCCATCTTTGCAGTGAGAACAAAGAAATGGGTTTCTTCACAAGTTTGCAACATGGACATTTTTTTAAATACTTGTGAAGGTTCAAGCATAAAGTAGATGTCAAATGTATTTAAAATGACTGTAGCTTAAAAGCATCCTCCCTGTGCTTGACTGATCAATGTATTAAAAAAAAGTGGACAAGAAAGCAAAAAATATACATGACGGCCTATAATTATAGGTTATTACTTCAGCATTATCAAACTGTAAATACTCAGGATTTTTTCAAAAACTTTTTAACTTTCAACTTTGTTCAGTAGTTACTTTAGTTACAACTTAATTTAACTTATTTTAGGCTACAATAATACTTTCACTTATTCATAGTTGTGTTTTAATAAATCCAATCACCCCACTCCCCTTTGATTGAACAAGAGTGTCTTTCCTAGGACACTGACAAACGGTGATAAAGAACAGAGTAAAACAGAGGTCTTGTATACCGTATACCATCTAAGGCTGAATGCGAATTCCTCCCCTACCCTTATGGCTTCTCCCTACCCCTACATTTAGCTTTCCAAACAGGGAGATATGGAAAAAAAGGTGTCTTCAAATCCAGACTATACTAACCCTTGGTGATGTCATCAATAGTATTGGTTATTTACATTACCGGGTGATTACCAGAGCACTGAAAAACATAACATTGGTTTGATAATTAAAAAGTAATGATAAAACAAACAAGAAAAAGACTTATTTAAATGTAAACTTCTGTTCATCAGAGCACGCCTGAGTGAAGGAACCAGTCAATGGTCCTCTTAAGGGTCCATATTCTTTACAAAATGAATAAAAGGTTGCCATTTATTCTGAAATGTCTCTTTTTTGTCATTTAAAGTATAAGTAATCCTTCGTAAAGGGACATCTTACAACATTTGTTGAAACCAAAGGCATTTTCCAGCCTTTGGCGATACATATTTTTGCATGAATCAAGCAAAGATTTATAAACACCTTCTCCCTCTGTTTTATAGTAATCTTTTCTTGAAAAAAAAACATTATTTTTAAAAACAAAAAAATACTTTGGATCCAATGACATCTGCTTCAAAGTAATATTTTTCCATGGTTACTCTCACTCCCTACTAGAATGTTTGTAGGTGTTTGCAGTCCCAAGTATGGTGAAAGTATGTTCTGTCAGTTTCCACACATTTTGAGCAAAAACCTGGTATATTTTTTTGTATTGATATAAATCTACTGTAATGTAAAAAGTACACTCATATTTTTTTTTCTTTAATCCTTCTTTCACTTGAGTCTATTTGACAAAATACTGTTAAATGCCAAACTATGCTTAACAAAATGAAAACGCTTTACTGCCGGTAACTTTAGAAGATTGTTTAAGAAGGGCCTTCTCCATATCTGTGATGCATGTTGTAGTTGATTTCCTTGAGCAGACAGTGAGTAGCACATATCAGTTGATTACCTCTGTCACTATCTGTATTTTAAGCTCATCTTTTTCTTTATCTTCTCCATTTCCTGGACCATTTGATGAGGATCATAAGTCTCTGACTCCTTTATCATCCATTTACACTTACTTGTCTGTGTACTTAGCAGCTTTTTTACAGCTGTGTGAATGACGGGCCATGTCATTGTTTTCTTAGTCAGGGGACACCTTTATCCTGACTCTTCATATACCTCCTACTTTGTTCTCTTATAACTTCCTTCCCATAAAATGCTAATTTGCCATTCACTCATGTCATGACTGAAACCATCGCTGACTATGAGAACATAGTTGGGTAAAGAAATGTAAACAGTTTTGTATGTCCTCATTTACCATGTCTGTTTTGTCATGAATTAAAAAAATACCACCCCAGTCATTTCTGTAATATATCATGAGCAGAGGTTGTTCATGTCATTGGTGGCTTTAAAGAAATGGGCCACAAAGTCCACCAGAGCAAAATCTAAACGAAATCAGACTGTATACGTGAATGTGACTTCTCCTTGTCTGGCTCAATTGCCGTCTGCTTAAATAGAAACTCATTTTATAATGAGAGAAATGTGTCTGACTTAGTCTTAAAAATGTTGTTGAACAACCACCTTCTATAATTTTAACATTGGGGCATAAAACATAGACGGCATCAAGTTAGGCTGATTAACCCATTGGGGAGCTAAATGTTTTGCTTGTTTTTTGGTACTTAAATGCACAGTGTATGTTCAGGTTGAATTTATGTCCGTCTGAGTCCTATGTTATGTTCTCCTAATAGAAGGTATGAAAATAAACTAAAATAAACTGTAGTACCCATAATGCTTCCTTGGGGGATGCCCATAAACCAACATACTTTCCTAAACTAAAATACCCGTGTCTCTTAAAGTCAAAACATGGGTAGAGAGTTAAGACATTCAGTTTTTTTTTTTACTTTGTTACGGATTTAAGTGGTCAGACCCTCGAGGATTTTGTGGCAGTTATTTATGATTGTTGCAGCCTAAAATGCCTGATTTTGTGGCAGCTTTTGTGAAAAGTTGCAAACAATGTTGAGATGTTTTTTTTTACTGTTATTTTTTTATAGCATTCCAAAATTTAAATTATGAAATAAACTGCACATCCTTGTTTTCCAACTCTTTTTATTGTGATATGTGCATTAGGAAAATATTACACCATTCACCATTTACAACATAGTTGTGCTTTCATTTAACATAACTGTGAATTCCCAATTGAACTTTTGGTCCTCCCTCCTCATGATAACCCAAATATTTGTGTATGACTGGGCTAGATAAAACCATCTGGTGGGCTGTGTGTTTGACACCCCTGGTTTATGGTAACGGGCCCCTCTGCCCCTGTGAGCGCTCAGCGCAACCCCCTACCCCGCCTGTTCACCCATAAACATCCACGTGTGGTTTGAAGAGAAAAGAAAGAGAGGGCTAAAGAAAGAAAGGAAAAAAAAAGAACACGGCTCCCAGGAAGGAGCCGCACCGGAAACATTCATAAAGCAAGGTTGTCACCAGGTTAAAGTTGCAGTGAAGTTGTAGTGAAAATGTAAAGGTGCAGGGTGTGCAACAATTCCAGATGTTTGCTTGAATATGCAATAATATTATATATTAATATATATATATATATATATATATTCATTCATTTTCCAATCCGCTTTATCCCTTTCGGGGTCACGGGGTTGCCGGAGCCTAACCCGGCTACTCATGGGCGAAGGCAGGGTACACCCCTGGACTGGTCGCCAGTCTGTCGCAGGGGCCACAATCACACACCCATGCACACTCACATTCACACCTAGGGACAATTTAGAGTGACCAATTAACCTATGAAGCATGTTTTTGGACGGTGGGAGGAAGCCGGAGTACCCGGAGAAAACCCACGCATGCACGGGGAGAACATGCAAACTCCACACAGAAAGGTCCCCCAGCCAGGACTTGAACCGGGAACCTTCTTGCTGTGAGGCAGGAGCGCTAACCACTGTGCCACCGTGCAGCATATATATATATGTATATATATATATATATATATTTCTTTTTCTTTTTTAGTACCTTTGTTGTAAAATCTTAATCCACATCCCAGTCAAGCATTTTGGTTATTTTCCTAATGTTTGATGAATCGCAGTAATCTGTAAAAGTGTATTACTTTAAGTACCAGAGTGCACCTGGACAGCACGCATGCATAAAACACAAGCTCCCTCACGATTATGTAAGTGTGCCATCTGTGCCCATTTCTACATTATTAACCAACTGCTGGTATGTTTGCAAGACCTTCAGAGTACTATGAGCTGCAAGCCTCAGAGCTGGAATAATCTGTTCTGTAAAATGAGGGAACAGCAGCATCCTTAAGGAATGCAAGAGCATTCTAATTTTAAAATCAACATCTTCTATCATAACTGTAAACCACCTTTTTTTTAATATTTGATTTTGATTCTTAACTAAAGCATTATTTTTTCTATCCTGCAATCAACTTAAGGCTGGTATATTTTTGAATGTTTTTAATTTTTAAATTCCTGTTGATCCATTTAGACTTTCATCTGGGGAGCATTGTATTTGCGTATCATCATTGATGCTCTCATTTCCTGAGCAGAACATGTTGTCTTCAAGAGTACTGACATTAGATTACCTCTGGGTCAGAATGCTGGGTGAAAGAGACTGAAGGAAATAAATGGACTGATACCAAACAAGAGACAAGAAGGATCTAAGAAGCACCTTTGACACTGCTGAACATCTGGAGTGATGGTACAGAAAGTAAGTATGTACAGGGGATTACGGGAATGGTGACAGAAGGAGGGTAAAAGCATGAGATAAAAATGGGAGCTGACGTGTGTTTACAGAGCACAGCAACCGTAAAAACAGACATTATAAGACCAGAAAATACAGATGTATTGGCAAAATGGTTGATAGAATGGAATAAATCTCAAAATATCACTTAATTTTCTAAATATTGGAGCAAAAATTGTAAATTTTTCACAATCTGAACAGCTTTTTAGTACATTTATAGGCATTTAGTTAGTGTTCTATTGTGTGGGTCAAGTTCTAAAAATATCCTGACAGGTGAAATCCCCAAAGTTGGATTGTAATTGATTAAGGCTGTAAAACTTCCTCACTGCACTTTTCTTCGACATATAAGAACATTTTCTCACTTTTCTCTCTGGATTAGACTCTCAAAAAGGTTCAAACTTTTGCAAAAAAAAAGAAAATTTCCGGTATTATAGACTGAAAGCAAAGATCCACGCGCGATTGAACATTTATGTCTATTTGATAAGATAGACACATTCTGTTAAGGAGACACAAAATGGAGGAAATTAATTGACAAGCAAATCAGAACATGACACACTGTTTAAAAAAGATAAAACATTGTAAATTGCACAGAAATAATCTGTGAATGCGCCAAATGTGAATCACGCTAGGGCGAGGGAACATTGTATTTTAAACACTTGTACCCTTAAGTACAAGTATTTATTATTTATTTCAAAATTTTCTTTGTAAATTTGGTATTGACATGATTTTGTACTAGGAACTGACATGGTTGGGCCAAAGCCTCCTCTCTTTGTTACAGTTCTGAAGCATCCACTTGCAGACAAATAGATCTAATAACATTTTCATTTCCCTCGTCTGAGGTGTCGTCTGACTCTAAACTGTTCAGATGGATAGCTCTGATATTTCTCACCAATTTTTCTTTTTTTTTTTTTTGCTACACTAATATTAACTTGGGTTTGTGAGGTGCCATAAGCTAGAAGGAGAGATTGCAAACAAAGAGCTAGTGGGAAATTAGCTGAGCTGATTTCCACGCCAGCAGTCCCGCACACAACTCAGAGATAAATTTTTTATGAACTCCTGCTGCGCTGAAGAAAATATGTCTTAAAAACAAAACAGTTTTTTGGATTTAGATAGAAACTGCATAATCATAATTAAAAGACCACTAAAACAATTTAAAAATAGAAAAAAATATAGTTGGAGTGGGACTTTAATAGGATCTGAGAGTTTCTGCATCTTTGGCGATTGTTAAATGCAAATTAAAAATGTATCTTAACTTTTAAATAACTAATTTAATCAACTTATGTATTTATTTATTTGACTTTTAAGTATTTATTGGCTGTTATGATTTATAATTTGTACATTTTATCCCTTCTATTCTTTGATCTAGTAGCTCCTCAAACCATTAGCTGCAGTTTTCTTCCATTTTATTTTTGTCTTTTATTCTTGTTGCTTTTAGTTTATAGTGTCTTATGACTTTTTGTTTAAAATAATTTGTATATGCATCTTTCTATGTTAGGCTTCTCATGATTTACACCATGTTGATGAAAGATGCTTTAAATATGTAGTGATTGATTGAAGGATAGACAAAGAACAACACCCAACAAAAAAAAAGTATGTTTTCTACTTGTGTAACTCTGCAGGCCATTTTCTGATTGTTTCTCCAGAACTATATTTGCTTCTTGAACTGGGAAACTTTTAGCCTATCTATATCCAAAAGCTACAAATCTATAAATGTATATTTTCTGTGCTTAGATACTTTGTTCTCCTTCAGCCAGGAATTTGAGTAGGAGTATTTAAGATTTCAGATACTGTGTGTCACAGGTGAGAACCAATATATCCACAAGTGTGTCGCTTTTCTTTTTTAATTCCTTTTACAGGGTTTCTAGGCTCTTTGGGGGAAACTGGGTCCAAATAAGTACAGGAATGTATGTCTGGATTTTGCTGTGTTGAGCTGATTTACTAAGTATGTTTTTGATTGATTTCAAATAAATTTCCACCCATTTCACAAAGTCAGTTTTTGTTTAATTTACCTAATAGCTCAGTTTATGAAGCCAAGCCTGCTTAAATAATCCTAGTATTAGATTTCATGCATAAGCCTATTGTTTTGTCCACCAAAACCTCAACTTGTTTAACAAGCTATTAGTTACTTTGTCTATAATTTTTATTTTTGATATTTTTAGCTTAAATTAACTCAGTGCTTTGTCTAAATACAAACTCTTTTCGGTCATTTTAGACATTTAAAAGTGCCTGCTATAAATATTATGTCTTCAGTTTAATTAAAACCTGATTAAAAACTCTGATTTGTTTATGTGTCTTGTTTGCTTTTCCACATATGCCATCATCATTTGTGCATTGAATTAGTTGATCATGGTTCCACCATAGTCCGTCCATTTGAAGAACTAACCTCAGAAATGAGTCCTGGCAGACAGCTGGATTTGTAAATCCTGTTTGGGATGTATTTATAACAGAGAAATCCATCTTCTGTTGGAGCTCAGTTTTGGTGAACCTTGTAGTGCCATTATGATTAAATACTGTGGTTTGTTTTATTAAAATTAAAATCACAAGAATGTTTCGCATGAATGAATATGTCTGACACGTAGGGAATCCAGATGTTTCTTCCAGAGTCCTTTAACAGTGAGAATATTGTTGTTAAAGCAGTAAATTCTGAGGCTGGGAAGAAGAAGAAATGATCTTTTCAGATGGCAAATGGCAATGAAGTAGTTTTCAGTTTAACTCCCCTCTTCTGAGAAGTGACTTACTCACAACACTTTGTTCTTTAGTTGCGGTCTCGTTGCAAACCTGGAATAACAGGTGTTTTTCATTGATGTTGTTCTTAAAACAGTGCTTTAGTTTATCACCAGTTATTGCCTGGGATTTGCAGCTCTCTAAACTCAACTCCTTACAATGCCTTACTTAAATACTTTTGGGGGATCTTTTTGTCTATTATTTTAAAAATAATACCCCACATATATTAATCTAATACTCGTATAATATATTATAATTGAAAGCAAGAAAGTAGAATGTTTAAGTTTTCATTGGAGTCTATGCATACTAAATGTATTGAATACCAGCTGCATGTCATCATTTATTTTTGGAGGAACTACTCTGAGAAGCCAAAATAGAAACAGTTTCTGCACCTGAGATCTAGTCACTCATTAAATAATAAGTTTACTTTCAAAGACCAATTCAGTTTGTCCAGAGCAAGGTTCTTTTAATATCAAGTGTTGGTATTCTTGCATTTTCCAGTCTGACATAGGGTCAAGGTTGGAGCAACAGGGGATGAAGCCAAAAGACCCCACACACACACACACACACACACTCACCCCCCAATTTTTTAGTCAATATTATTGACTGAATATTATTGTTGACAAAGTTTAAGAAATCCTCAATACAAGCTTCTTTAAGCACTGCAAAAATAACAAAAGTTGTTTTTCCATGAAATCTTGAGCACCTCAAAATATTTACGTCGCCCCTGCATTGTGTGTGCCGGCCCATCTGGGCTTTCAAGAATTTCTACACATTTGTTTTTTTTTTTGCTTCTGCTTTACATTAGTAATAGCACCTCAGATAAATACATGCTGTTTTAATCTTAGAAATAACAACAATAATGCATGTCAATGCTTTCATTTGTGATAGCCTTCCGCTCTGCTCTTTTCATTTGCCACCTTTTCAAAGTCTTCTGCTCCCCCATATAAAATGTTCTAGCTTCGTCACTCCATATGGTAAAAGAACTTTAAGAATGTTCCTAGTTTTTAACCCTTGAACAACTGAGCTTTTGCTCCAGAACTGACATTCTTTCGCCTATCCTAACTTTTTAACTGTTTATGGAATCAATGTAATTCCAGGGGATTCTAAAGCAGGGAAAAGCAGTATTGTGCAGGTACGCCACACAAAGTATAGTTTTTACATAGTCAGCGCAATCAGCTTATCCTGTCGTGGAGAAAAACGGCTTTGTTACACATATTACTAAAGTGTTGCAAATCGGTGCAAATATGAAATGAAAACTCAGCGTCAAAATCAGCTGTTTCAAGTTAATCGCGGTATGTCAAAGATCATATGTTATTTAGGTATCACCGGCATCATCTCCGGTGATAAAGGGTTAAATGCTATTATAATTTCAAAGAAATGTAATATTAAAGCATTTCCATAAACTCATACTATAGGTAGGCCAATTTTAAAGGCACCTACATTTTAAGAACGTCACCAACATTTACTTGCAGTTCAAATTTGGTCAGTGCATGCATTGATTTTTTATTTTTAACTAGTGCTGTACAGCAATATTTTTTTTTAAACAAATTGCTCCATTAGAAGACACTGGAAACTGAAGCAGACTTTTGTCAGGGTTGTGGTTTATCCTGGACAAGTCATCAGTCTAATCTAGTGCAATGCAGACAAATAGCCTCACTCCACCAGCCTCACTTTAACGGTCGATTAAGAATCACCAATCAATCAATAAATCCTCAAAGCTTTTTGAACTTCACCAACAGTGCAAACTTCAAATACAAAATACTAAACAATTGCACAATTTAAAAGGGAAGAAACAATGTTGTCATACGTGTCAGAGTAAAAAACAACAAAGAACTGTCAATGTGAATCTTTCTAAAAAGGGCTATTTTTATTTCACCTGTAATATTTTTGTGTGTAAGCAGTCTAAAACATTCTTAGCATTATTTTGTTTACTTTCTGACAAATACCAAAAATTTTAGATTTTTTTTTGTGATTCAATAATTTTTTAAATAAGTTGTATAGGACTTTGAAAACAAGCTACAGTGATTACCATTAGAGAATGCATGGATATTAAAATCAACAAAAATAGACAAGATACTTTAAAAAAAAAAGTTAGAGTGACAATCTGATTAGTGCATTACAAAAATCACAACAAAACTATTACAGAGTTAAACAAAGAAGTAAACACGTTTGCTGTATTATAAATATCAAGATCATTAGTTTGTCTGTGCGGTGAGAATAAAATATGTGTTGATTCTGGATGTTTTAGGTATTGACTCACAAAGTTGGTCATGAACAGATTACAGCCAATGCTTTAAATTGTGCTGTTTATTGATAGTCTTTATAAACATGGTAAGATTTGATACAATACTTTGTTTTTTGAGACTTTTGACAGCATTTTTGAATACATTCAATTTGGAATTTGTATCTTCATGACCTGCACTGTGATCGGCTTTCTGAGTGCATCACTGATGTTGATTAAAAGTGTAATTCTGTCATTGCTTTCAAAGACATATGCTTTATAATGGCTTGATGACATCAATGAAGACCCGCATTGACGGAGGCCTTCATGTTGGAGTGCTTACACACTATGATGTCATGCAAAACAGTGTGAGTCCCTGTAATCCTTATGATGTGGCGGTAACACCATCTTTGGAGTTTGATTAATGACCCGGACAAGACGAACGTAGCTGATGAAATGCTGATTTCATGTTTTTGGGTGCTTGTTAAGTTCAACATATGTGAGGTCTGTGCTTATCGTAACGTGTGAAGTATGGGGCTGTTGTTAGAACAAACGCTTTACAGGGAAGATAGAGCGCAATCAGTTCTGGCTGCCTGCAGACAAGTTCATGGTCATGGCTATCACTGGTGGATTGTTTGCCTTATGTGGTCGGGTGATGGGGGGGAGTACCCCTGATGATAGCTCAGATGAAGCATGAGGAGAAGGCATGTTTACAATTTTTTTTCTCTTAGTGCATCTCTGCTGCATTTAGGCCTGTGTTTGATTCTTTGGAGAGAGGGGGGAAGTAAGGGAATTACTCAGCAAATGTTCTGTCCCTTGGGAACTAAACAAGTCTCAATGCATGGGGGCTTATGCAGGCATGCAGTATGCCCCCCCCCCCAACCACTGAGGGAATGAGTCGCCCCAACAAAAGGTCATAAAGACTTGAAAGGGCTTTTTCTAAAATTAGTGTAATTGCCATAAATTGATCTTGGTGTGTGCTGTCTGACAGGGCAGGAGCCCTGATGATGGTATTAGGAGCTATTATTGCTTTCTCAGATGGAAACCAGGCCGTGTGCTATGTCTGGTTGCTGTGTGCAAAACACTGACTAAGACTGCCACCGCTGAGGCCTGAAGAAGCCTTTTTATGAAATCTCTAAGAACTTGCAGAGAAGAGCTCCTGCAGCAGCTCCGAACCACAAAACCTCAACAGAGCACCAATGGTTTGATGCTGTTTGATAATTTTGAACAGAAGATGGAGAAAACAGTGGAAACATTTGGAATAA
Source organism: Adrianichthys oophorus (assembly GCA_036245035.1). Classification (NCBI taxonomy): domain Eukaryota; kingdom Metazoa; phylum Chordata; class Actinopteri; order Beloniformes; family Adrianichthyidae; genus Adrianichthys; species Adrianichthys oophorus. The sequence goes on from BSAI01000108.1 coordinate 34,970,123, forward strand.
AGCGTTGAGGTTCACTCTACTCAAGTCTTTTACCCCGCAAACCTTTTGTTGTCTATAGTGGATATTGTTAAGATGAAATCTGCAACATATTCTTGTGGATCAAAAGCCAAACTAGCTAATGAACAACACTCTTAGTTTTTGGAAGCCAGTTGCCTTCTTTCTGTCTCTTCCTATTATCATAGGTATGCAGGTGTGACCCCCAGCTAATGTTAAAGGCAGATGTTTTACTTTCTAAATTTTCCTTATGTTGCATTCCGAACATCATTTGTGCGTCAAATATGCGTATTCTGCCTCTGTTTCGCTGCTCGACGCTTGTGCTCATAAACATGATGTTCCTGAGAGCTACCATTTGATGTTTTTAGGATCATTGCAACATGGAGGCATTGACTGTATATCTCATTTACTATGCATGGAAGACACAGACGATGTTAAAAGACCAGCTTTATTTACTTTAAAGAATTCTACAAAGGCATCGGTAAACATGTGTCTGGGTTCAAGAGATCATTCAGAGACTCTCCCAGTGCAGTATAGTCACCATCTACTGCAGCTGTGTCTGAATGACAGCTGCTTTCAGTGGTACTTCCGTGTCTTTGTGACCCAGTTTGACGTCCTGCATTAGTCCAAGGAGGGAAAAATTAAAAACAAAAATCAAACTACAAACACGTTTTATTCTTGTCTTCATGCAAATTAGAAAAATATCATAAAGTTCAGGACTCCACCCACTGATCACATCATCAACTCGTCATGGGCCAAAACTGATCCCTGATTGGTTGATGTGACCTTTCTTCTTTGCTAAAGTTTGGATATTTGAACTTTGGACATGCTTCAATGCCCAAAACACACTCCTGCCAGAAAGCTGTACCATACCTGACGGTCAAAACACACCGCAGGACTGATCGCATCTGAACATTGACTGAACATTGAAACTAGATGCTCCTGATGCACAAATCACATTCGCTGTGAATAAACCTTTATAGTTTCTCAGCTGCAACTTGACATTATGGTAAGGAATTCTTTATGTAGTTCAAGGATATCAAATGTGGATTTGAACATTTCATAGAATCTAAAAGTAGATCAACATCTTTTGGGAATGATGTAAAGAAAAGAACCAACCTGTTGCACCATAGAATGTTTTGTTTTGTAATTGAAGGATTGCTTTTTCTAAATTGTTTTATTGAAAAAAAAATTGCTGTTATTTCTAAAGAAGGCAAAATTTCATTATGTGATTATAGTACCGGTAGGTTTTGTCCCTAAAGCAGGGCAATGGCAGTATATGACAAAACGGGTATATTTACTTTTTTAAAAACAGTGTAAGTTAAAGACATGTTATTTGTGTGCATTTGTAAACATCAAGTATCATGGTAACAAAAGTGAAAATGTTCTTCTGACCTGGCCTTTGTCTTTCTTCTTTTCTGAGCTCAGATTGCAGCTCCCAGATGGTGCCTTAATCTGCACGTCTCCCTCAGGTCAAGCCGGGCAGAGCTAGGTAACCCGAGCGTAACTCATAAATCAACCATCCTCTAAACGGCATCCATGGAGACCGAGACAGATGACTTTAATGTGTTTGCTTCTTCTGAAAGCTCAGTCACAGGGATCTCAGTCAGCTGCTATTGAAGGGTGGACTGACTGAAGCCTATTATCTACACGACCAGCTGTTGGGAGCTGATACTCTTCTTGCTGTGTGCTTTTGATGATGAAGCATGTCTGAAAAGCACTTGAACATGATGACAGTCAAGCTACTCAAGATGTAACCGCATAATTGAAAAGATATTTGTGAATTACTCATAACAATGATAGATAAGGAAAGCAGTGTGGATTTATGGCAGCAATATGTGTCCACATGTATTTGGGTGCTTAGATCAAAGGTGTAGTAGTGCTGTCGTGGAAAAATGGAGCAGCAGCCAGGTATATTAAAGACCCACCGGGATAAAAATTGTGTTTTCGTTTTTTAACATTTTCTTGAGATATTTTTCTCATGATAGAAGCCGTGGGCCAGAGGTAGAACGATTGGCCTCTGATCGGAAGATCACAGGTTCGGTTCCTGCCCTCCCTGCTAATGTGTCGAAGTGTTCTTGAGTAAGACACTGCGCCTCACATTTCTCCTGGTGGTTGTGGTTGGGGCCAGTGTTAGGCAGCTGAACTGCTATCAGTGTGTAAACGTGAATAAGCATTAATGAATGGGACTGTGACTGTAAAGTGGCCCTTCTATGAAGGTAGTGAAGCACAATCTAAGCACATGCAGTTTACCATTCAAAATTAAGCTCAAAATTGCATTTCTGAGTATGTCTTAGTTCAAATCGTTGTGAATCTGCAGCAGACCCAAAAGTGCAGATTGAAAAAGCTTGTAGATGTGACGTAGAAGCTTCTACAGCAAGCTACAAGCTCCCTGCTCCGCTCCGGTCTGATGCATCCACTTGTAGACTACTAAATCCATGAAAGTCTTTTGTTGTCCTCATGCAAGCTGGCGAGGAATGCCTCAAGACAAAATGACTGGATACCTCAATTTTTGCTCACATTTTTGTTACTCCAGTAATGTTAGGTTGGGTTGTGAGGGGCTGTGAGCTAGCGGGAGAGTGTAGACAGATGGATGATGGGAAGGGGTTGGGATTACCCAACAGCAACAGTACAGTCCACCACACAGAGGCAAATTTCTAAGGCCCTCTGCAGAAACTGTGTCCTAGAAAAAGACATAGGTTTTGTCATTTTGGCTAATAATTGCATAATCATAAATAAAAGACCACTGGCAATGTTTTGACAATAGATCAAAAGAAAATTGGAGTGGGACGCTTCAGTGCATCAGAATTCAAATACATAGTTTTTCCTGAATTTTGATAACTTTTTACAGTTTGGTTTGAAAGCACCCAATCATTTCCTCAGAAACAGGGACTGAGAAGCTGCTGAAGAAGCAGAGAGTCTGTCTTTGTTTTCACTGCATGTGCACTAAGTCTGTGACAGATGGAGTATTGCAATGTGATGCCAGTGAACCTCCTAACTCTAAAGATTTTGAGACAAACTCAAGCAGCATCATGCGGTATATGTGCATTGCCAGTTTATTTTGTATTTGCTGTTTACTTGATTTGTGTTCCAAACTGTGCAAAGTAAGAATTCCTGGTGAATGCATTCAATCTGTTGTCACAAGGTTCTGAACAAAAACCATCTGGCGGCTAGTATATGTATGAAGTAAGTTTTAGGAACAATATTTGTAAAATGCACTTATGGATATTGTAATTGCATAATAAAGCCTGCACTGTGGAATAAGTTTAACTTTGGCATAATTTTTCATAGATCAGGATTACAAACTGCAAACATGTAGTAAAAACAGTTTCAAATATCTTCACTATATAAATTGATTCATATCTTAATTTAACACAAAATATGAAGCCAAAGCCATAAGGGAATGATCAATATTTCTTACCAACAGCAGTACTTTCCAGAGCTGGACCAAGCCCCACTGACACAAGGCTTGTCAAAGCTCACAGTAGAATATGAGAAAAAATTAAAACACACTGTCTGGCCAAAGATCAAACTGTTGGTTTGATCTTTGGCCAGATAAGAAAGGCTTTATACAGACAGGGTTACCCTAACCTTGAGAGAGCAGCCCCAGCAGCTCCCAAGTGTGATAAAGGGCCTCTCTCTTGGAGTTCTTAATAATTTCCATTCAGGGATATCAGTTGACTTGACAGGATTTGGATGTGTTATTCCAGGCAATCTACGTACAACTGGAAAACATTTTCAGGCAAGCCTCAAAGGTGATGACTGAGCTGATCAATCACTTTTTTATTTTCCACCTTTAGGTGTTTAAAATTAAAATAAATCTTTCTGAATATACTTAACCCTTTCTATATGTTTTGTTTTTTGTTAGATTTTTTTTATTATAGTCTTACTATTTTAAACTTTTTTGTAACTTTTTTTTTTTTTTTTTTAGAATTACAGGATTCAGGACAACACCTTCAAGGTAAGCACTTCTTAGTTTCAAAATATTTTTATATTGAATGAAATGAATTCTGTTATTTAAAAGAAACCGCTTTAGATGCATTTTAAGATTTTGCTGTCTTTTTTTATCCTTAAGCAATTTTTTGGTCTTGAAATCACAAAAGTGCTTTTGATATTAAATGAAATAATTAATATTTAGTATTACACTAAATTAAATCTTGTTTTTTACAGCACTGGATTAGTAGGGGAAAAAATAAAATCTAAATCATGTTGAAAAGAACAGCTGTAAAAATAACATATCCATGTTGGGATATGAAATCCTGACTCCCAAAGTGAGTTAGGTTGGATTAAAGCTTCACATCTCACTGACTGAGTGCTTGTTTCCTGCATTCAGCTTTTGGTGAGCTTACCCTTTTTTTTTTTAACTTTCCATAAGTTGAAGTGCTTTCACAAACAGCCTTCAGTGCTGAAGAAGCTGGTCAGATTTCTCCTCCTCACCACCATTTCCTTTTCTGTGCCTGTCAACTCGTGGAGCAGAGCTTTGTAAAGAGAAGGTGAGAGTTTCAATTAAAAAACAGTTGTGCACCAACAAAGTGTTTTTCATTAACAAATTAAGGATTTCTCCCACCTTGTAGTAGTTAGAGGGGCTTTATTCAAAGACTTCAGTCTAAGTACCCTCACTAAAGGTAAGGTAAACAGATCCTTTTCTGTCTGCCTCCTTCTGGACACTATAAAAACTCCAAAAATAACATTTAAGTACACAGAGTAGGCTTTCACTACTACATAAATCAAAAATGCTGGCTAGTAGTTAAAACGTTTCGATGGGAAAACATTTCTATGACTTTGGTAGAGTTTTTGCAGTATGTATGCAGTCTTATGAGGGAGGAAAAAGGGCCTAGTTCATTTTAGAGAACATTAAAGTTGATGTTTGGAAGGTGATGCTTTTTGTGTCTGTCAACATGTGTTTTTATTTTCTGCATATCCTCAAAGGACCCAGTGATCTTAATAGAACCAATTTTAGGTAACTCTCTACTTTGGCTCTGTGGATGAAGGCAGCAGCGTTTAGGAGGTTGATGCCTGGCTTTTGTAGTAACTTCTGGTTATTCTTCTACTTGACAGGATATGGTTATGGTGCTGGACTCGAAATGGAAATGCCATGCCGCACCAGCAAATTCAGGACTGAGATTTTGAAAGCTAATATAGCTAACGACAAAGGTTCTCTGCCTTCCAGCTACCTCCTCGAAATCTTGATGATGAGATCATTCTCTCCACTTGGGGGCTAAGAAATTTCAGCTTCAACTAACAAAGAGCCATCTAAAACTGTGGTAATGCAGCGAAGATAAGACCATTTATTTGATCTTTTTGACCAAATTTAACCGGAAGAGCAAGATTGTAAATTTGTGAAAGCAAGCCAGGGTTCTTGAAAATCTGTGAGTCTCACAAAACACCTGGTGGATTTGTGTTTCCAACAAGAACACTGGGTATTGAGGGATGAGACACGGTCAATTTAGCTAAGTGGGATGCTCTTCCCCACCATGAACTACCTGTTTTCCTCACTGGGGGAGAAACAAAGTCCTGAAAGCTGTGGGATTTCATCTTTCAAAACCCCCAGAAGATTTAAAATGATTAGGAATTAAGAAGAAAACCACTGAAAGCTTGTTGCACCACAAGTGACGCCCAGGCAAATCTGCTTCTCACTGGAAAGAGTTTTAGGTGAGGGAGAGGGCACTCCAGGAAAGCTTAGAGCTGCAAATAATCCCAGGCAGATTGGAATTCTACTCCACTGGGATTATTAATGTCATGCAGACACAAGGTGACAGCATTACACATTTTGGAAGATACAATTACTCACAATTAATTGTAATGATTTTTGATAATAAATTGTAGTTATAATATTTGCAGCTTTTTTCCTCTGTATGAAACGTAGTTTTTAATATGTCTAAATAATTATTTTAGTAAACATTTTGTATCTACAATACATTTTAGTTAACACAGTGGAAGAGCATCATGATGGTTCTAGAACTATAATTTGAACAGGCCATTTGTATTTAATTAAAAACAATATGGTTTGAAACTTTGAAAAGCTTTGGTTGTGTTTGAAACAGTTAAACCACTTGGTGTGGAGGGGAGTATATGTGGAGTTCTATTCCTTATGTAAGTATTTTGCAAGTGTATAATAATGGCCTCATTTAGTTCAGTAAAATATTGGGAAAACATGCTTTTAAAATCAAAGTTAGCAAGTGCAGCCTAATTTTACTGTGCTTTTGCAACACTTTGTGTTTGTTTAATAAAGATTTATAGAAAAAAAAACCTTTTTTAACCTTTGTTAAAAAAACAAGATTTGCAGCTGTAAAAACATTTTGCAAATATGCAAAAAGCCTTTTTTCCACAAGTACTTTCACATCTGCAGACACAAGTATTCTGACACAAATGTTCAGTCTAAAAACTGATCAGCTAATCAGCAACCTTTTTCTGTCATTGGCCAATCAGATTATAAGATATTATATTAAATTAAATCTGATGGGAAATTAGAGTACTATCTCAAGCTACTGCAAGTCTTTTTATAATTTAAACTGCTTACTAAGCATTATATTTGCATTTTGAGTGATAATCTGCTTCAAATTTCTTCATTTTACCACGCTGAAAGCACTAACACTAATGCATCCTGGAGATAAGTTCAAGTAACCATTACTTAATTTTGATATGTCAAATTAAATTGTATTTCTAACCTCATTTGACACCATCAGCCATCTTCCCAGGAATTGATGAACCCCTCAGACCAAAGTGTTCCTTTACAAAGATTCATACAGTCCAAACGGAGAAGAGTCAGTGTTGGTCCTGAGAAGGTCTTTTCTATAAAACATAGAACTCTGATTAAGCTGGTTATATTTTTCTGACACAAACCAATTTGACTGGGTTTACCAGCTTAGTGGGCAGCACGGTGGCTCAGTGGTTAGCGCTCTCACCTCACAGTGAGAAGTTCCTGGTTTGAATTCTGACTGGGATCTTTCTGTGTGTGGAGATTGAATGCCCCCCATACATGTGTGAGCTTTCTACGGGCTCTCCCGCTGCCTCCCACAGTCCAAATTACATGCTTCTTTAGTGTCTGTTGGTGTGCATGTGGGTGTGGTTGTGTTCCCTGCGACAGTCTGAGACTGAAGACCGATGGATCGATGGATGCATACTAGCTTAGCTCAACCATCTACTATAACACCACATTCCACCTTTGATGCACACAGACATGAATGAGACTGGCATGAGAATTGATGTAAAAAAAAACAAAACACTTCAAGCTTTTTGGTCCACATGTTTTAGAGAAATACTTGAAGTCAGTTCTCCTTATTTGAAAGCACATTAAATGTCTACTTTATCACTTCTAATAGGTACTATTTTGGAGGCATATGTTTTTAGTTTTTTTTCTGCCCTTTGGAAATTTGTTCAAGCAGGAGCCTCATCTAAACATTGCTATGCATGTGGTGTGTACTGTAGATGATTCAAAAGAAAGATTGCTGCAGATGTACACTTAGGTCACCATAAAAAATTCAATCCATCAAAGGTTTGATTTTGGCATCTACTTTATTTAAACGTGACATGGGTAAGTGCACATGTGCAGTCCTACGACGGTTTGTTCTCTGATCCATAAAATTGTCACAAACAGCTGTCATTCCTGTGTTTAAAAAGCTTTTAATGTTTTAGACAAATTATTTTCTTTAGACGCTTTGCTTTTATGCACTCTGAACTGTAATTAAATAGTTCTGTTTTACTTGCAATCTTTTAGAATTTTGATATCTGTAATGCAATGTACAACTAAAGTGCTTTGTTTTTTTTTTGGGGGGGGGGGTTTCTCAAAGATTATTTTTCTGCTTCATACATTGCAATTATATAGCGATTTCTTTTGCCACATTGTTTTTGTAGACCTGTGGTGGAGTTGATGAATTGTTATACAATACAGCAGTTTGTGACCTTGGATACTTGGATACTCCAGGATACTGGGAGGTCCTGGAAGACTTGATTTGGATATAAATCAATTTTTGCGCTTATCCTCCATTCTAGCACAGCTTGAGCTTCCCCTCACCCACAAACCTTTTGACTTCCAAGGATTAGACTCACAACGTATGAGCTAGCCAGGAAAACTAATGTGAGGAAATTTCTTATAATTTCTGAAAATCTGCTAACATGCTGCTTCTGTGAGCAAAATTGATTTTTTTCTTCACATCATCATGTTCACTTTTGCAATCAAACTCAGATGTTTCAACTTGACTCAGACTTGTCCAATATTTACTCAAATATCCAAAATATACATTTGCTTCACATCGCATTAATTAAACCCAGCATATAAATATGAAACATACTTAAAAAAGAAAAGCCAACATATTCATTTGAAGTTCTATCATTTAGCTTTTGAATTATTTATAGAACCAACAACTTCTTTTTACTCATCAGCTTGAATTGATCCATTAATATGCAGCTATTTCAATGTAGCAGGTCTAAAACTCATTATATGTTTGGTACAGTTTCATTTTTTTGTTAGCCTTTAAATTCAACTTTTCACAGATGTGGAAGCTAATTATGTTTTTTTTCTATGAAAATTGGTCTTGAAGGGAAGATAGAGGGGCAATAAGTGTATAATTAAATTGAAATTTGCTGTTTTTATTTAATGTGATATTTTAATTTGTTTTGTTTAATTTTTGACTGAGTTTATTTCTTGCTTTTTGTTTTTTCAAGTAACTTCTCCTACTTGTCTTAGTTTTTCACCACATGTTTGCATCTTTAGACCTTTGGTGGGTCCTATAAATCCACAATTACAAAGAGTTGTCATCTTTTTAGAGTGCACAAAACCTGTGCACATGTTTCTGTTTTTTGTGAAGTGGTCTGGGCCTGTCCAAGTTGGCTGTGTTTAAACAGGGATAAAGACTCATGCATATTAATACATTACCCCTATGTCAGGCAAGAAAGAGCAATCACAATGCCATGGGAGGAAAGCTATTTGGTTATAAGAATCAGCTTTAGAAGACCTACTTTATAAAGAAGAGTGCTTCCATGTATTTGTTTGTGAAGAAAAAAGCTCAAGGGTTGCCATGTTAGCCATTGAGCCACTGTTTTTCTACTTGGCCACATGGAAGAACAAACGGAAATCCAGAGAGATGAAGATTGACAAACAGCGAACGTGTCTGCAGATGTTATCAGCCATTAAAAAATGCAGAGCACCAACGCAGCTTGTTCAATTTTACCTCTAATTTCATTTTTTGTACCGTTATCAGAATGAATGGTTGAAATGACAAGAATAAAATGGCCTTTCATCAGTTTTCTTCATTACAACTTGTTACCTGATTCGCCCTCATTCAGGGCTTTCTGGGGGATTTGGCGAGAGTCAGTTTTCCAAGTGTCATATCCCTCTAATCCCAGACTTTTGCGTCTCCTCCAGTTCAGGTTAAAGGTTACGTGCCCTGCCCAGCCCCTTTACTTCAAAGAATGACCTACATTATACGACTGGCTAGAACAGGATTTTTCCTCCAGGTCCTGCTATAAAAATGGTAATATTGTTGCTAATTTTTGACAATGATTGTTTATGGTCATAAATGGTGGCATGTGTGTTGCTGGATAGCTATGCATGTCCTTCAAAATTGACTCAAAAACATTATTAATACTAGGCTCTGTGCACAGGCCAGTCAAGAACAGTTTGCCTGCTGTGTGCCTGGTTGCCCCATGAAGCAGTGGAAGAAAAATTACAGTAAAAGCTTGACTTTTGACCTGAAATGAATACATTTACTTTGTGTTGGACCTAACATTTATGATTTGAATTTGAGCTGTGATACAGAGACGAATGTAGCGCTAGACATGGAACACTATTGAGTAATATGTCAGAAGATGCCAGGAGCCCGGGGTTGTAATGGCAAACCTGATGTGATGTGGAAAGTACATTAATCCTGATTTACAGCTAATTTCTGCAACTTTTTTGTGCCTACATTTTTGTGGTTGAGCTGGATTTAAGTTTTCTCTAAAATGGAATTAAGAAAGATTCCCAAAACAAAATGTGTCAATTTGTCAAAAGTTTGCAGCACATTTAGGGGGGTTAATTAAAAAAAAAAGAAAAAAAATAGAAAGTTCCATATAATGCAACTTAATTGAGCAGGAATGTTTTATTCACATTTGTTTAAAATTTATTATGCTGCTTTGTTTAATTTGTCTAAGCAGCAGTTTTTAATCTTTATAAGTTTTTAAAAATCCATGAAAAGATGTTTTGATTTGACCATGTGCTCAATCATTGAATGATGTGTTGCAGGGGCCCATAAAGCCATCATCATATTTTACCTCCCATGTTCATAACAGTTCTAACACCAAGTTAAACACTTCCATTGCCATTTAATAAGAGACACAGCTTTCTGTTGTTTTTTTGACTTGCAAAGACAATATTTTTCACTTGTATAAGTATAAGCAGCACATGTACTGATACAAATCCCTCTATCTCCTACCTACTGAAGTCTTTTTAGCTCCAACTTGGTCATAAGTTTGTAGTAATTCAGCTCCAGAAATAATCAGGAATCTTTGCCATCTGGAAGCAGGTAGGAACAGGAAATTAAGCAAAAGATTTGAAGAGGAGTTCTTATGCGGTATGAAAGAAAATTAAGCACCCATTTCCTTAGTTTTAACAAAGTTTACATTGCATATGAAGATTCTTTGCTTTCTCTTCTTTAAGCAATATCTATCTACCCTTTTCATACCATTCTTTAATAACATAAACTTGTGCATTTTTCTATGTCTGGTGTACTCAATGATTCACTAATTAGTCATTGTCAGGAGCTTGTTGGCTGTTTTTGTGTCTTTTCTATCTGTCCTGTTGCAGTATTTTTTTGTTTCTATTGATAAACAATCTAAAATGCACATTTCCTACCAGGTCTCCAAACATATATAAAATATAAGCCAATCTTTTTTTTTTTAATAGACTGTAAGAGTCTGTAAAAAACAGCTATTAAAGATGTCCTGATATTTTGTCACTATTACAGATTTTTCTGTCAGAAGAAATACTTGAACATTTGACAATTCTCATCTATCAGACCATCACTGATCTGCCAGATTCTAGCAGTGAAGGTATTCAGACAGACATCCTTTGCCTTTCTCTCCTCAGCAAACTTCTCCAGTTCTTCATGGGGGGGCACTTATATCATTCTTGACATACCTGTCAAAAGAGATAATCTCTTCATCAAGTTCTAGGTCTCCCCTGAGGACTCTTTCCAGTGGTGCATGTTGGAAACCTCCACCATCTGAGACATCTGGAGATAAATGCTCCTAACAACTTTGGTTCCTTTTGATGTAGAGATGCAATAGTTCTCGTATACCTAAGGCTCAGTCCAGCTCCTCCCAAAAGGGAACCCATTTTGATCATTTGCTTTTGAGCCACATTTTCCACTGCTTCGAAACTACACAAATAAAAACTTGGTGCAATTGGGTTAAAATCCTTTCAAATGGTAGTACTTTGAAAAATAGACATGAATGCTTTGAATACAGATCAAATCAATCAAATCACATTCTAACATGACTAAAGAGGTCTTTGTTTACACCAACCGTAAGTGTTCTGCCTGAGTACTAGGGCTGTAACAAGTATCCAATAACTCTATCTATTCTATCAAATCTATTCCCAAAAATGTGTGTAAACAAGGTCGAAACAACAACATCAAATACCCTTCAGGCAGTGTAATTATTGATTACTATTAACATCATCCAGTGGGGGTACTTGGGCAAGACCCATAATGCTACTGCCTACCTCAAGAAATATGAGAGAAAATGAAAAACGTGTCGTGCCAGCTCAGACGTCACCCGGCCAAACAAGGTCTGCATCAGGTGCTGGGGTACTACAACACTTTGATGGAAAGTGGGCTACTGGAACACAACGGAAATGGACTAGATGTGAGAACAAGGCTCTGTTGGAATGGCACTACTCAAGTAATCCTACTCAGAGAGGTTACATGCAGAGAATGTGGAGTGAATGGATGCTTCAAAACCCACAATAAAAGCTAACTGCCAAACAACTAGTAACTCCATGCTCAAACGTCAGCTGCAATTGCAACTTGAGATTGATGAAATACAGCACAGTTGGAAAACCACAGGAGAACCACAACATCAGGTCAGAGAAAAGGCTATACCACACTCCCAACCAGAACATCCCCTATAACCACCGTTACGCTGAATGTAATAGCGAGCGACAACAGCGAGGCAACAACTGACCCAAAAGTCTATGTCTAGAATAAACACCATGCAACCTCGACACCAACTACAACGGTTAAATCAAGTACTACCTGAAAGTCTCCTGGAAACTGTGAATGAAGCATTGAGGGCAATTCCTACCACAACAATCACTGAAACCAATGAACTGGTTTACACTTCGGCAGCAGTGATCCTTGAAATGCTTGGCTACAAGAGCAACCATGGGAGAAAACAATACCCACCATGTAAGCAACGGTTGGAGGCTAAGATCAAGACAGCCCGAAGGGAAGTGAGTCAGATGACAGAGGCCCAAGGAGGTGCAATGAAAAAGCAAATGCCTAAAAGATAGAGCCAGATGCCCATACCAGAAGCACTGGAAACTGCCAAACAAAAGCTCCTGGCCTTGAGCAGCTGCCTAAAGAGGTACAAAATAGACAATTTAGCCAGACAGATAAACAGGCTGTATGCTACTTAACCTGTGAAAGTGTATGCCCAGTGGCATGGTCAAAACGGCAGAGCAGACCCACCAAGGCTGGATACTAAACATTACTGGAAAAGTATATGGGAGAAAGAGACAGCACATAACAGCAATGCTCAATGGCTGGTCTCTCTGAGAAAAGAGCACAGCAACCTCCCTGAACAGAATCCAGTAACCATCACAGTGGCAGACAAGAAAGAGCCTCAGGTAAGAAAAATTGGACAGCACTGGGCCCTGACATGATACATGCATACTGGCTTAAGAAACTCACTGAACTCCATGAGCGCCTGGCAGCACAAATGAACCAGCTGCTAAGAGATGGGACTAATCTTGAATGGCTAATGGAAGGGCGAGCAATCCTGATCCAGAAGGATCCCTCAAAGGGTGCAGTCCCATTCAACTACTGGCCAATAACCTGTCTCTCCACAACATGGAAGCTCCTTTCAGGCATCATTGCAACCAAAATACATCGGCACATGGATCAGTTCATGAGCAACGCACAGAAGGGCATTGGTAGAGATTTCAGAAGAGCCAAACACCAACTCCTGGTTGACAGAACAGTCGCTCAAGACTGCAGGTCACAACACACCAACTTGTGCACAGCCTGGATTGATTACAAGAAAGCCCATGACTCAATGCCACACACCTGGATCACTGAATGCTTGGAGCTGTACAACAGCAACAGGACTTTAAGAGCCTTCATAGGAAAGTCAATGAAGCTGTGGAAAACCACCCTTGAAATCAATGGCAAGCCACTTGCACAAGTGTCCATCAAATGTGGCATATACCAAGGAGATGCTCTGCCCCACACTGCTGTTCTGCATAGGTCTAAACCCCCTCAGCCAAATAATCAACAAAAATGGCTATGGATACTGACTCAGGAATGGGGCAACCCTCACTCAGCTCCTCTACATGGATGACATCAAGCTATACACTAAGAGTGAGCGTGTCACTGACACACTGATCCACACCACCAGGATCTACAGTACTGACATTGGGATGTCATTTGGGCTTGAGTAATGCAATCGGATGGTGCCAAAGAGAGGCAAGGTAATCCACACTGAAGGGGTCTCACTCCCAGAAGGAACAATAGCAGACATTAATGATAGTTCCAAGTATCTTGGAATTCCACAGGCAAATGACAACCTTGAGTAGGCAACAAGGAAAGCCTCAATAGCCAAATACCTCCAATGAGTAAAGCAAGTCCTGAGAAGCCTGCTCAATGGCAAGAACAAGGCCCGGGCAATAAACAGTTACGCACTGCAAGTCATCAGATACCCTGCAGGAATAATAGGATGGCCAAAGAAAGAGACACAGACCACAAATTTTAGGACACGGAAGCTCCTCACCATACATGGAGGGTTCCATCCCAAATCCAGCACCCTGAGCCTGTATGCTAACTGCAAGAAAGGAAGCCAAGGAAAGGTGAGCTTTTAGGCTACTATCCAGGATGAAACATCCAAGATGCATGAATTCATCAAGCGCAAGGCCCCAACTGACAGTGTGCTCAGTGAATGTCTCAGACAATGGACAGCAGAGGATGCAGTGCTGGAGGACAGATCCTCATGGGAGGACAAGCCCCTGCATGGAATGTAACCATAACTGAAGTGGCTGATGTCAAGAAGTCCTACCAATGGCTAGAAAGGGCTGGCCTACAGGTTAGCACAGAAGTGCTCATCCTTGCAGCTCAGGAACAAGCCCTGAGCACCAGAGTGATAGAGGCTCAGATCTACCACATCAGACAAGAACAAAGGTGTAGGCTGTCTAAAGAGGCAACTGAAACAATACAGCACATAACTGCAGGGTGTAAGATGCTGGCCGGGAAAGCATACATGGGGAGCCACAAACAAGTGAATGGATTAGTATACAGGAACATGTGTGCAGAGTATGGACTGGAAACCCCAAAGTCAAAATGGGAAACACCTCAGAAAGTGGTAGAGAATGAGAGAACAAAGGTCCAGTGGGACTTCCAGATACTGACGGACAGAATGGTAATGGCAAACCAACCAGTCATTGTAGTAGTGGATGAAGAACAGAGGAAAGCTGTTGTGGTTGATGTGGCAGGGCCAAGCAATAATAACATCAAGAAGAAGGAACATGAAAAACTGAAGAAATACCGGGGACTCAGAAAGGAACTGGAGAAGGCTTGGAAGGTTATGGTAACAGTGGTCCCCGTGGTAATTGTAGCACTTGGGGCTGTAAGCCCCAAACTGGAGGAGTGACTACAGCAGATCTCTGGAAAGACCTCAGATATCCCAAGCCAGAAAAGCGCTGCTATTTTTTAATTTTCATGTGGCTACTGTACTTTTTTAAAAGAGAGCACCCTAATGTTCTTCCATGCCAAATTTGGTACTTGTACCATAAAATGAATGATTTGTCTGAAATGTAAATCTAACCAGCTTTGCTACCATGTGTAATGTTCATTTTGATGTAGTAATTATACAAACCAGGTCTAGACCAGTTTGCAGGGGTGGGCCAAAGCACAGACCATAATCATGAATAATGCATTCAGTTATAAAACACATTTTTCTTTCCTTCTATACATTTTTTTATTAAATTTGTTTTATGATAGAGCACTCCCTCACCTACTGCATGGGCTTTGACACCTTGTTATAGACAATGTAAACCCAGATCACCAAATTCTGAACAATCTACTGCCTGGTGTATTAGCATTTTCAGTCCTTTGTGTTTGTTATGGACGATTATGTGAATGTGTGTCTCTCAGCCTGAGAGAACAGCATTGGAAGGACCCCTTTCTTCTCTGTCTGTTTTTCTTGTGAATGATACTCAAGCTCACCGTCATTCCAAGTATTATTACTCTTCTTCCAACGACTAAACAAATTGGAGAAGAAACACAAGACAGACTGGGACATGATTTTAAGCCTTCTGCATGTCCATAAAACGGATCAACTTTGTTGGATAAACTCCCATCACCCTCTGCAGTTTCTCAGAGAGAACCCAGCCAATGCGTGTTGAATGTCAAGTTCAACTCTTTCCTCCAGTGTTGGCACTGACTTTCTGTGGGAAGCAGAGACGCTTGATCCCCCTAGAGTTGAAACGCACATCTTTTGGCAGCCCTTTATCAAACGAGAATAGGGTATCACTACTGTAAAGACTAATTGTCAAGATTTCACTCTCCTAAGGCATCAGACAGACATTTCTTTGCACAAACTGAACCTGAGACTGCACAGATTATCAAATGTTATCATGCTGAAGGCGCCTCTCTCGACTCAAAGACATCTGGTTACCATGTAAGAGGGGGGCTGGCCCATTTTCTTTTTGCCATCTTTTAAAATACACAGTTTTTGCCTTGTTCTAAATGTTCTTTCTGTCCAAAATGGTGAGGTCTTCTGTAGGCCCTTTGTTCAGAAATTGATTTAGGCTCATAAATGTATGAGTGTTGAATCTTCCACGATCAATTTTGAATCTGTGTGCTTTTGTGCACTTTGGAGGTCCACCCAGCTGATTTTTTGCTCAACAAAGAATCAAGATATGGATCCTTCCAACATACATCTGCTAATCCGGTCACATAAGTTAGTTTGGCTTTAGGATAAATTCTGCTACCAGCCAAGAAATGTATTCCCTTTTCATTCATTCTGCCTGCTGACCTCGGCAAAAGCCACAAATGTGGAATAGCGTCCTCCTTTTAAGGAGTACTTTGAAAAGGGGTGCTCTTTGTTTATGCATGTCTGTTTTTGTAACTGGATGTTGGTCTTATGTTATATCTTAAACAAATATTTTAAAATGATTTAAAAAGCTACAATGGACAACAGTTTTGGAAGTTGTTATAAAAGTTTCCATTTATAACAACTGCTGCTCTCTGTTGTGTTTTCTTTTATCTCAAGTATGAAACGTCATTCCTTCAACAATAGGCAGCTGAGAAGTTTGCTCCGTCCCCCTCATGAATATTCAGACCCGTGCACACTCACTTGAGCACTCTGTGAAAGGCATCTTGGCTCTCAGTCAAAGGAGCCCTTCTAAAAACGGGTTTAGTACAAGAGAGCTGATTGCCAGCCAAGCAAGGCGGCTACAAAATGGAGCACGGGGGGTTCAGCCATGTTTGTAGGGATCTAAAGCTTTTTTTTGGTTCAAAGCTTTGTTTGCATTTTGTTCTCTGCAGCTGATGAACAGTACACAAAAAAGCCTTTTCTAACTCTTCCTCTGTGCTGAGTCTTTTCACTTTCTCGGACTCGCCTGCTTTCTGACAGTTGATTCCGTTTCTGTGTACTAAAGGAAATTGTGTGCTTAATTGGATTATGGGAGTTTTCTTCAAATGACTGCTCACCCACCCACATAGTGTGAAAAGTTATGGAATGGACTTTTGAACACATGTTTTTACAAGATATTGCTTGTTAAAAAGCCATTTAACAGGAGTATTCTGAATCTGAACAACTAGTTCTGAATTGTGAAGAGGTTAAATTTATTGCTGGCTTTAGAATTCTGTGTTAATAAATCTTTATCTACAAACACTTGTTCTGTCAATTTCTATCAGTTCTTTAATGTTATCATTCTTAAGGTGTTATTTTAGTTCAGGTGAGTAAACACAGTTACAGTAATAGTTTTCTTTGATGTGAATGCAGTCAAACCTCTTCGTTTGCCATCAACCTCAGCCTATTGCTTGGCCTGTTTTACAGAGCTTCAAAAGAGTCCAAGTGTATTCATCGTTGGAATTTACACCTGTTTGAAATTTGGTTCTTTAGGGCTTCAGTCTTAAAAGTTTTCCACATAGCTCTGTGTGAAAGTAAATGAGAATAGAAAAACTAACCCAAAATAATTTTTGCCTAATTAAATCAATAAAAACTTAAATCAAGAAGAGCAGACGAGTAAACAAGGGTTTATGAAGTTAGAGCCAGAGGCAGAAAAGAGACTGATGTGAAAGGAAAGCTCTGCTCTTGTACCTAATCACACAAAAATGATTTGTGATGCTGCCTGGCGCTTTAGTGGGTCACAGACAACCCATAGTTGTAGCATTTGTGTTCAGATGAAAAGATAAAAACAAATACAGAAGTCCAATTTATGAAAATAAACTAAAATAAAAACGGTTCCCACAATAACAACTGACATTGTTCAGGAGCCTGATAAACACAGCATTAATTCTGTTTTAACCTATGTGCAGCTTTGATAAGATGCAACTTTTAAAATTACCTGCAACCTAAATGTCTCTGTTAGAAAAAAGGCGTAAACTTATGTAGCGCTTTTCTACCTTCCTTGAAGGCCCAAAGCGCTTTACACTCACAGTCCCATTCACCCATTCACACACACATTTACACACTGATGGCGGCTCCGCTGCAATACACTGCCTCCCATCAGAGGCAATGTTGCTGACTTACAGCCCCTCACACCCAAACCTAACATTAGCGGTACAACAACAATGGCAAGCAATATTGTGGCTATCTGACTACAGTTCTGAGGCAGATGCCAGCTAGTGAGAGAAAAACATAGACGCACACGGATCTATTTGTCTGCAAGTGGATGCAACAAAATGGAGCAGAGCAGGAAGCACAGAAAAAACTTTCTCAACTTTCTTTATGTATGTACTTCATCATCAGAAAAATGCCACAAGAACATGTTAAAAACACCAAAAACACATTTTTTATGATAGAAGGTCAATAATATATGGACGTACTGGTTGTTTGTTTAAATGCATCTTCAGCTCACACCAATTATAGCAGCAGAACTATTTTCCAAGGCTTAACCCAATCAGCTGAGTTCCCTCCATGCTGTACAGAAATGTAAGTTCTGTTCTAGCTGTGGCCTGGAGTAAGTTTAGGCCTCTAACGGGATAATTGAACGGCGTATCTGACCAACACAAATCCTAATTCAGCTTCTCAACAGGCTGCTGCCGGCGTGCTTGATGGGATTAATTTCAAGCAGGCATTTTAAATTTTGTGGTATACATTGCCCTTCCTTTCCGTGTGGTACTGCCCCCCCCCCTTCTTTTTTTGTTTCAGCCTTTTGCTTTCTTGTCTGAGAGGATTAGAAAGTCAGGTTTCCGGAAATGGAGCGCCATTCCACGAGGATGAGCCTTCAGAAAGCTCCTCAGTGTCAGGAAGGAGCTGGATTTTGGATTTATATCAGCAATCACTCTTTTCTCAGTTTTTTTATGGAAGCATTTGTTTTTTTCCTTATCTGTTAAATGTGTATTGATGTAAATAAAGACTTTTAGGTTGATATCTTTGTTTCTCAGTTGACCACATGGAGTCTGCAGTATGCAAGAAATTATATGCTTATTGTTTTGGCTTTTTTTGGTGTACAAACTGTTTATTTGGCCATAGAAGAACTCTTTGAGGTTTCAGTTGCTTTATAATTTATTTTTATCATGTTTATTTTTTGTCATTTTCATAGAGGAAAATAAATGTAAACAAAAATGTTTGTTTTTGTTCTATTTTTTTAAACATTTTTGCTGTTTAGTCTTATATTTCCAACCCCTGGCAGATGTTATTTTGTAAAATGAATGTTTTTTGTAATGTTTCACTGAATTCTATGTCAAGGGGCCCCGAGGTCGAATAGCCTGAACAGTGCAAGATTCTCCCGGCTGTTAGAATGCCTTTTATCTCCAGAGCAAGTGATCAGTATCTCCTCACAGTATTTATCTCATATGCTCGTGGCACACAGTTTTGTTTCTCTTTGCAGTTTACTCCTCTACTGATCCTTAAGGCTGTTACAAATCATTCCTGTCATCATGTGATTGAACAGATCAGCCGAATAAGATTGGGTTGCCTTGCTATCTGTTCTAAACATCACAGAAGCTCCTGGTATGCCAAAACCCTGCTTTAAAATTGCTTTGTGGGTGGTCTGTGTTGTTTAAGATGTTGCTCTTTCAACTGTCCCTGTTCTTTCTTTTCCTTTTTATTGATACTAGGCTATGAGCTACAAAAAATAGAAAAAAATTACCTAATTTAAAATAAGTTTTTTAATATTCTAAGGTACAATAACAGATTTGATTGACACAATTATGGATTTTTGAAGCTAAAGACAACAGCAAAGCTCTTTATTTCTTATCCGGAGGCCCTTTTTGTTCTGCTAGTAATCATTAAATGTAAGTATAAACTTTTGATGACTGTGTTAAATTTATTTTCACACTTTGTAGATAAAACCTGTAAATAAATAAAATCCAACAGAAATCACCCCAATTTACATTTTGGGGAGGCTAAATAAAACTTGGGATGTAACAATAAATCAACCCAATCAATGAATCAATTTATATGGCAACGATTTACCAGATCAATCTGTCTGAAGCAGAATTTAATCGAATTTTCAAGAAAAAGGTGGGCAAATCTGATTAAATTTGTAGGTTGATTTATGCTCTTAAAGTATGCACATTTGTTTTACACTTAATGAAAACATTTTGGATGTGTGAGTCTTTGTGTGGGTTTCATCTAAAGTAGGGCTGATGGTCAATTTAAGTAAAAAAAAAAAAAAAAACAACTTCTGAAGTAATTTTAGAGGCTGAAGTTAAAGATACTAAAATCAAAATGCAAAAAAAAAAAAACTAAAAAAACAACAATACGTTCTCTGTTTACTTCCAAGGCATAACAAAGCCAGCGCCTGATTACTGATTATGATTTTTTTGTTTGAAAAGTCCACTTAGGCTGCTGTTACAATCATAGTACAGCTTAAGTTACTCTGTAATTTTGGGGCATTCCACACATGGGAGCTGGAAAAGAAAATGATAACTTCATAACTGGAAGAGGACTAGCTTCTGAGGTGACTCATAAAGAAATAGGTGGGAGAAAATAGTTTTGAGGGATGCATTCAGTTTTCCTATGACTGATAAATGCATGCATAACTCATTTTTAAAAATGTAGTATCGATCAGAGGTGAAGTTCTTACATTTTGCTTGCTTGTGAGCAGAAGGTGTTCTTGCTGTTTGTGCAAACGTCACAGTAGAATGGAGGATGAATTTCATATTGTGTGGGGCTGAATCCTCAGTCTTATGACTGTTTCCAAAGCAACTTGATGTGGTTTAAATATGGGAGGCAAATAAGCCCAGAAGGTAGGAAGGTTCCATAAACAAAAATTTGCTGGTTTGATGTTCAACTTCCTAGTGTAGATGTGGAGAAATCCTTGAATGTAACTTTACCGCTCAGTCTGTTTGTTACTGACAGTTGCCTGGCTAAATAAATGAAAGGCAGTAAACAAGCATATTTTAATGTATGACTGCAAACTAAGTCTTAAAGTTGAGTCATGGCAAATTTTTTGCAAACAGGACCAGATTTGCTGAGGTGAAAATGTGTGAGGGTCAACCATTCAGCCTGCATTCTTTGGATAGTACAAACCACTGTGGTTTTGATCACAGAAGCAAATGAATCTGTTCTTCTTGTTTGGCCCTTAAGGCTCTGAAAGTTAAGTAGCCACGGGTTGTTGCCTCAGGTTTACAACGGCTTTTAATTTAGCCAATTTGGAAAGCGTACAAACAATGCTGTCATATTCCTGCATGTTATTGATTTTATGAAAGGAGCCTGTGGAACTTTGAACACGAGTCGCATTTGGGCCGGACTTTGGACATGCTTGAGTCATGGCGGCTGGACTTTTATTCTTCTTTTCTTAAGATGTTTCACTGCTCATCCAAGTACATTTATTAGTCACCTCCAAGACAGCATCACCTGGTTGAATGAGAATCTTCACTGACAGTTTGCAAACTAATGGAGAATATTCAAAGAAGCCTAAACACCCAAACGGCAAAAAAGTCATGTACAATAACAGAAGCATCCTACCTAATATTACCACTAAATTACTGAGAAATTGGACCAAGCAGCTTTGCATGGATGTTAGATGTTCACGCTTTTTAAGTGACAAAGTTTCCTTGCATGGGGTATGGGTGTGGGGTGTTTGTGTGTGAGGGGGGGGGCTGCTGCAAAAGTGTGCAGCATGTCCAGCTGCCCCTGAACTACAGGGCCCCTCTTCTTTCACCATCCCCCTCTTCTGTTTTTTTTAACTCCTTTGCTCTCGTTGTCTCCCCTCCTTCTCTCTGCTTCTTGTATTTGTCTTCATCATTTAACAAAAACCTCTGCAAACATTGAACTTTCCTGTTAGTCAACTTGCCAAAGCTGAAACTCCTGCCGTATCTTAAAGAATCCCTGTTGTCACACATGGTTTTAAACGATGCCCAACACAGTACTGGAGCCACCTCTGCTATAGCAGTCCCCTGCTTTAGCAATGTGCACTGGCACACAGGCTTGACCACAGTTACAGCTCCCCTCTTGATTTCATGCAGCCAGAGAAAATGGGGCAAGTGAACTGAGGAGTGCCGCCCTCAGCACTGACCTGCACCTTAATTTCTGACTGATTGATGAATAGTTAGAGGAAGTGAAGAAGCTTAAATTCAGTTTTTAAAATCCCACTCTGGTCACCTTTTGATCTATTCTAAAATCATTCCCAGTGGTCTTTTAGTTATGATGATGCCATTTTAAGGTGAAATCAAAGAAACTTGTGTCGTTTTATAGGACATAGCTTCTGCACCACTGCAGTTGTGGGAAGGAGTAAGCCTGTCCTTGTTTCCCATCATCCCTTTGTTTACTTGATCTCCGGCTAGCCTACGGCCTCTCACAACTCCAACCTAACCTTACTGGTGAAACAAAAATGGCAAAAAAATTGGAGCTGTTAAGCCATACAGTTTTCAGCCAGATGCCGGCTCAGAAGAAGAACAAAGACGTTAATGGGCCCATCGGTCTTGAAGTGGATGCATCGGAATGGAGCGGAGCAGGGAGCTTGTGGCCTACCCATTGTAACTTCTACGCCACTGCTACAAGCTTTTCCAACAGCATTTTTACGTCTGGTCCTATTTCACAGCAATTTGAGTAAAATACTCAGAAATGCAATTTTAATTTTAATTCTCTTTATTTATGTCATCCGTCACGAGAAACATGTTAAAACACCAAAAAGACAATTTTCATTGGAGTGGTGCTTGAAGAGTCAAACTAAATGTGACTTTAACCATCCTTCCTGTCAGGGAAGACATGTAATCCATTTTTTTTTTGTTTCACATACATGTATTGGGACTCTAAGTGCCATGAAGTAAGCAAAGGAGTGCGTTGGAGTCACAAGCTCCCTTCAGATCATCCACTTCTTTTATAAATTGAGACTGTTTCCTAGAAATTCCTGATCCCATTTCTTTTGCTTACTTCAGCAAAAGAGAAAATAATTGATGAAAATTAGTGGAACTGGATGATACTCGTGTGTGTGTAAATGAAAAGTCTTAAGAGCAATTCAAACCACTTAAAAACAGATGTTGTTGATCGTTTTCTCACAGAAAATCTGTCTGTTTGCATGGATTTAAGATGTTTACAGATGTGATCAACATTTAGGAGAACAGTGCTGCCCAGTGTGGAAGCCATTTTTAATCCAGTCAAAAGCACACAGATTTGATCGCCTCTGTCCTACCCGAAGGCTCTTTGGAAACCTCTCGCCCGTGAGAATGGGTGAAGGGGTGGGGGTGGGCTCCTGGTTTGTGGTGCGGCTGAGGCTGTATAGCCATGCGGGAGGGGCTCAGGACAGTTTTTGTGAATTTAGTTAATCTAATCTGAGTTCTTTCCCCTAAGGCCCACAGTGTTACTAACCAGTGCCTCTGTTTCAAACATCAGTCCAAGTTGGAGAAAGTTGCATGTGTTCCTCATGAAAATAGGCCTTGTTTAGTTTAGTTGGAGCCTGAGGGCCACTGTAACTGGTGGCACTTAAAGAAAAACAAGAATGCTCCTTTTGTGCTTTTTGTCATGCATTAGTTTCAAATAAAGCAACAAAGCTGCATTACTTGCATAGTCTAAGGGTTGATAGATCTAAATTAAATCACACAGAGTGAACCTTTTTTTTTATTATTATTTTTTTTTAAAGGGCAGCATGTTTCTAATTAGGCTCGCCATTACTGGGACAATCAAAATCAATGAAAAGCGTAATGGCTTTTATCAGGCAGCAACTTGAAGGAGGCCATTGTGTTCGAGAACACAACTCAGAATGTTAATGAACCATTGGGGAGCCTTTCTGTGCTGTTTGACACCTCTGATTAACTCACTCTGATGTTCTTTGTTATCAAACGGAAATTATCTCATTAGATAAAGTCTTTGAAGTTGCTCCTGAAAATCATCAAGGTCTCGTAATCCTTTTTTAATGGACAGTGGTTCAACAAAATGATTAACGAGAAACCTTGTCTTACCTAACGCTCTGTGTTTTGCATGAAAGGGTTGAGAATTAGAGCAAGAAGTGCAGTTTTCTAGAAATATACTGCGACCATTTTTATCTATGCTTCTTTTCTTGTTCTTTTTCCTTCTTTATCTAATTCCTTCCTTAGCTTTGTAATCTTAGTGTCTTCCCTCTGCAGTCCTTTTTAACTGGAGGCGATGGGTGGTGTACGGCAGGAATGTGGCCGGGGGACTGTAAGGATTTATCGCACTAAGGTGTGAGTGCCCCTGTGCCTGCAGATGTATCAGTTTAGTGCCAACAGCGTTCTCACCATGGAGCCAATACAGGCTTTTATGGCTTAAGTTTTATTCCTTCGACCACATACTCCGAGGCTGCAGGGGGAGGAACGGGAGGGAAAAGGTCAACATGCTCAGAGAGGTTAAAAAGAGCTTGAGTGTGCCTGAGTCTGAGACTTGTGGAAGAATAAAGTAGCATCAGGTTAATCTGAAGAAACAACACACAATGGTTGATGCTCTCTCTTCTCTGCTGTTAACACTTAAGCATGCTCCCTCCCATTCCTCCTGTTTCCACTCCTTTCACTCTTCCTGTCCTACCATGCCTCTCGGGTTACGTTGACTGGGGTATTCTTGTTCACATTTCGTAGTGTCTATGTGGTATGGGGGTGGCAGTGTGATTGCGTGCGTGCATGTGTTTCCCCTGGACTGCTCTGTGTCCTTGTCCCTGCCTCCTGGCAGCAAGGAGCCACCCAGCAGCCTGTCCGTGATTGGACAGAGGAGTGGGGTTCTTGACACAGCGTGGTGCTGACTTCCTTGGGACGTGTTTCAACAGATGGTCGAGGTTAGAGAGTGTCATCACATCGGAGGGAGGATTAGAGGGGAGAGGTTGTCTTCCAGGAGCTGTGTGGTCCCCCTCCACTCTTGAAGTTAAAATCCCAGCGCCAAGACACAACTCCACTTTATGAGTGAAGGGAGATCCGGTGAAGAACCAAAAACTAAGAGAGGAATTTTGGGCTTGCCTCTCACTCAGCCTGCATTCTGCTCCTCTGCTTTTCAGGTACTACACAATTTCCTCATTCTTTTTTTTTCTTATTTTGTCTCCCCATTTTGCACAGATTTTTCCAAAACTGTGTATTAACTGTTCATCCTGGACAGGATGTCAGCTCAAGTGTGCAGGCTGAGTGTTAGAGAAGGGATTTGTAGTGTTGAAGAGCTGCGCTGCTTTTGCTGCTGTTCTGTACGGACTGTACAGTGGCTCTGTGTGTGCAGGATTTCATAGTTTTGCCTCTGAATGACAGGAATTCCCTCCATTGCAAATTCCTTTGCTCAAGGGATTAGAAGGCAGCACATTTCATTAATGTCAAACCCGCATGATTCACCTGTTAATTTTCCGTTTTAATAATTTACCATGAACTGCTGCTCTTGTAGATTTCGAACTTGTTAAAAAACGTGCAACAAATTATTTGATATGGTGCTTTAAAAATGTCGTTTATGTAAAGTTAAAATACCCTCTTTTACAAGCTCGGTGCAATAGTTCTCATTTCTTCACCTCAGCTTTACGTTTTTAAATAAATCTTATTCAGAGTGTGCTTCTGGCAGATCATGTCAGCAAACACCAAATGGATGAGCTGCTGAAGAGCTTTTTGCGGACTAACTGTCAAAGTTCAGCGCAGAGGCACAGACTCAGGGAATGTACACCTCACTTTAGCTATTTAAGTCGAGTCAAGTGAGAAGGGAAGCTTGCCAGTGAAGTGGGAATATGATGTATAGTATTTACACCCAGCTCCGGGCACAGTGCATGTGTATGAGATGCTTGTAAATGGAGATTGTGCAGCTGTGAAAGGCGACGTGGACAGCAGTCAGGCTGACAGGAGAGGAGTTTGTATTGGTGAAAGCTGCTGTTGTGTGAATCTGTGTTTGCATAGGGAAACCAGAAGTTGCTGCACTTCCTGCTTATTTCTTCACATATTTACCACTGCCATGTATGGCTTGTGATTCTCTGCTTTAAGGCTGATTGATCTGTTCATCCAGAAATCACAAAATATGAGTTAAACTTTTATAAAAATTGCTGGAGAACCTCTGTAGCATTTTTTTTTATTTTCCTGCTAGTCCGGTTTGGCATATTTTCTCTCTAAATCAATAAAACATCTTAGTGGATTCTACACATTTTTTAAGTTCAAACATCTTTTTTTTATAGATCAACACATTTCTGACCTAGATTGCTTCACTAGAAGAATTTACTGTTGATATCAAAGCCCTCGTATCAGCTTCGCAGACGTGCCATTACTTGAGCACTGTCTGCCTCTGTCAGATGAATCACAGACAACCTTGACAGCAGACCTAAAGCTGATCTACATAATCCACGTTGCTCAAGTTCACTCGCCAGTTTTTTAATTAAATTTTTGACCGCCCAACATTGCGCCCAGCAAAAGCAGCTTGGAGATGTTTTGAAACCTCGTGTGTTCTGCCAGCTCAATGAGATTAAAGAACCTTTACTGTGCTGCAAACAAGGGCAGCTGCTGCAGATAATTAGATTTTAAGAGACTGGCACTTGCTGAGATGAACATTATTCCAGTAGCAGCGTTGTCATCTTTTAAGTCTGTGTGTGAAGGTAATAAGTGGTGTATTTTGTTTTTCAGATAAGGATACTGAGTGAAAAGAAGCCAGTTTGTGTTTGTTGTTAACGCGGGTTTACACAAACCCCACCAACAATGTGTTTTTATTTATTTCAATGGCAGTCAGAGTAATTTAGAAACTTTACATAGGCTCAGGCAATAAGATTTAGTTTCATAATAAAAAAGAACAAATGACCGACTGATGTTTTTTGTTACTTTGTTGGTTTTTTTTGTTTTTTTTTTGCTAAAATGTATGAGAACTCTCACAATTTGGATTGAAGGTAAGTTTTTATTTTTTATGTTCACTTGAGATAGTTAATCATAACGGTATAAACTTTTGATTTATAGAATGTTTTATAGGAGCAACTTTACTGAATATGAAACAACAAAGTTGATTTATTGTTGATGAAACATCTGTTGAAAAAGAACTTCCACGTCTACATACATGCTCTGTTGTGATCAATTTCTCCATTGTGGGATTAATAAAAGTTTTTTTCTTTAAAGGTTTTTAATTTTTTCATCTTCTCTGTGTAAGGCAGGATGTTTTAAGGGTTTAATAGAAACACTTATGTGCTAAAAATCTAACTTTTTGCTTTGTGTTTAGGTTTAAACCTGATTTGTTTAAGTTTACCTCTTTACCTTACAGAGTATTTTTGGGCACTGTTAAAAGGGGCAGCTTTGTAGATGGTTCGTTCCACTGTAAGACTAAAACATATTCATTAGCTTCACATTTTGTCCAACATTCTCAATTTGATTTCTATTAAACAACAGATGGTGATTAACAGGCATTCTTTAGTCATTCATTTGGTATGTTTCGCATATTTGCCACTGGAAAAAACAAACGAGAAGTTGCTAAGCAGTTGGAGTTTTTGTGTGGTCCCCTGAAAGCTGAGAACAGATTTTCTAAACCACCCTGTCCTGTGGCATCTTTATATCACTTGTGTGTAATGATAGTCTTCATCATTCTAACCTAATTGCATGGCTGTGGAGTCGATTTCACCATCCCATCGTTGCAAAATGACCTGCATTTGAACAGCGACCATTTGGCATGCTTTTTTATTTATGTAGGATCAAGAAAGACTTTTCTTCAAATGAGTCAGTTTCTTAATCCCCTTCTTCACCTTGCTGGTCAGACTTTGTCATTTGGTTTCCATGCACTAAGGCACAACAGCAGTCAAAGACAAGTCCTCAAATTTCCTTAAGGACATCCAATTAAATAAGAACACAGTACATGAGTTTATCTTTAGTTATCTGGGGGCTCATAATAGACCCAACAGGTTTACTCAGCTTGTCATTGGAGTGAGAAAGATCAGGGTGTGCAAACACTACAGAAAACTCATCACTGAAGGGAATTTTTCATTCTGCAACCGTGACTCTAAGCAAACCCAGGCAAAGCTGTAAATACTCACCTTTACTACTTCAAATGTTTTGAATATTGTTCTTGGCAATTTGTTATGCGAAAAACACATCACTGCACCTCTTCAATTCCAGGGAGCCTACTTGTTTAGCTTAAAAAAAAATCACTTTTCTAAGGTTGATTTGAAAGAAAAGGAAGGCTTTGTCTTTGATGTCCGGAGTAGCTTTTGTTCCACTTTGCCCGGATGCCCCACAGATGCAGAGTAGGCTTAAGTAGAGAAAGGGGAAAGTCGGGTCAAGAGGGACGGAGGATAAGAAAAAGGCCAACAGACAGAAGGAGATATGAAGGTATGATGAAGAGGATAGGCAAGACTGAACCTCACTAATGTTTATTGGAAAATCTGCAAGTGAAGGTTCACCTGAGCTCTGGTGTGGAACAGTCAAACTCTGGTTTCTTTAACAGTGTGGGTCTCAATTCAGCTTTTATTTAACTCTTTTGCTTGTTGGTAATACATCTTTTCCTGTATCTTGAAGAACAATGAATACAAACTTAATCTGCTTTTGATGTGGGGAACGACAAATGTGTAGAAGCCAGTCATATTGGCCCCTTCTACGAGCATCCCTGTCCCTTACCTCCCAGGGGGCTGGACTGTGCCCGCTTTGTCGTGTCTCTTGTCCAGTAATCCCCTCCCCATGGAGAAGCAATCTGTTTTAGATTTGAAAGAGAAAGCAACTGGGCTGTATCACGTACAATTAGGCAGCAGTCAGAATGAGTTGATGCAAGTTTGGAGGAAGAAGTGCTACCACTCGGGGGGTTGTCCCTTTCATCCGCCGCCTTTCCAGAACAGAGATAATAGAGAGTGTGAAGGACTAGAATGAGTGGTGCCTCTGGTGTTGGTGGGGAGTAGAAGGAATAATTTCCTCACCCCTCCATTCCACTCTGTGGCTCAACTAAAAGCCAGCATGCGTTTGTTTAAGCTCTTTTGTTCCCTTTCATTTACGTTTCCCCTGAAGTGCTCATACACAAATAGGCTCTTCTTGCAGTCCTCTCATGTGCTTGTGCATACCTAAATGCATGTAAATTCTCAACAACTCAAAAGTGTGGACTTTGTTGTGTGCTTCTTGTGGCCTCGAGTCATGTTGGTCCTCACTTGATCATCCCGAAGTGACCACATGGAAGGAGAACGGCTTTATCTTCAATGCGCCATTTTTGTTTTCAGTAAGAAGGTCAAGCCCCTTCTTCAATTTGCTCTTCTCCAAATACCTCCAGTTGCTTAATCCGAGTTTGTTTAATGTCTTTGGAACACAATGGGATGATGCATTTGCTTTGTTTCTTTAGTTTCAGAATAAATCCAAGCCAGTGGTGTTAGCATGATCTGCGGTTCTTTTTAAATTTAAACTAATTAAGCTGTGCACAAACACTGTGTCCTGTACGTTTCACGTTGCACGAAATTACGAAACGAGGATGGAGTTAATTGAATTACAAATTGCATTACTGCATGCTTTGGTAAGCCACACTCAAAGCCAGAGGCTATGGAAAGGAGAGATTCCCCATCTACAAATTACAGGTTATGTGTCTGTCTGTGCTTAAGACTTACTGATTCTCTTTCTGGCTGCTTGAGTGACTCCTGCACCATGTAAATGATACCCAATGCCATCAACACATATGTGGCCACAAGCAAGAAGGTGTGTGGGGGGGATGAGAGTGCCAAGTAGGCACAGGTGCAATCAGATGTAGCTTATATACATTTTTATGAGTGGTGTCATGTTTATATGTCATGGCCATGCAGAAGTTTGTTTATGGCATCCAGGGTCATGCAGTTTAGTTCCCAGGGTCTGTGTCTGTCTATGGGTTTCAGGGAATATGGCCACACATGCTCCACATTTTAGACGGGTTCAGTTTCATGTGTCAGCAGCAGTGCAGCTCATACGGGGTGTTGGCAGAACTGCTTTGAAAAATAATGCATGTCATTTTCAATACTCAGATTTGACGTGGACTGTGCTTATTTAATCATAGAACGCTTTTTTACATGTCTGGTTAAACCACTATCAATATTTCTGACTATATACAAAGACAGAATCTTTGTCACCGGTCACCTTTGTTATCTTGTAGGTGCCAGTTTTGGAAAATCCATAACAACATTAGTATAAAATACTTACATTAAAATGCAAACTTGTGCTTCAGAGCACACCCATGTGAAGAAGCGTAAAACGGATAGCCAGCCCTAATTCTTTACGGCTCCTCCCTAAAAAAATGTCATACACCACAACAGCTTCAAATGTCCCTACAAATGGAGCAATAGGGAGGAGCTACAGGTGTAGGGAAGCAATTCGGAGTCAGCCAAAGTCTCATCAGTTGTCACACACATAGGTGTGTGAAATTGTTTCTCTCAATATGACCCATACCCTGGGGGAGCAGTGAGCTGCAGACACAGCCATGCTCAAGAACCCTTTGGGGATTTAAACCCCCCAATCCAAAATAATAGGTGTATTAACCAGGGATACCTTTGGTTAGTATCTTGAAAAAAAAAAAACAACATTTAACGCTTGTTTTATTACTTTAATTATCAGCTGCCAACACGGAGTTTACGAAGCTCTAGTTAATTTATATGAAGTGTCTTTGAAGCTCTTGTGCAGGCCAAACAAGTGAATCCTGGCTCATTTAAAAGCTAAGATCTTGGTCTGCTTTTACCTGACTATTACTTAAAGAGTGAAAACAAATGAAGGATCCATCAAATTAAAGGTAGAGGGCAAAGGAAAGACAAACAATAACATTAGCCCCATGTCTTTTGAGTAAATAAAAAGACTGTAGCATGAATCAGAGGACTTGCAAATCATGGAAAATGTGTTCAGTGGTGTGCATGTGAACATAAAATGTCGTCACAAGCTACAAAGGATCCCTTTTGGATACAATATTGCTCTAAATGAGAACAGATTCAAAAGATAAAAGCAAGGCGAAGAACAGAGATTTAGCACAGAGTTGACTTTGAAACACTCAATATACATGGTTTAAAAATGCACAAAGGGCCAGTCCAGCAAATCCAACTTGCAGGATGGGCTTCGAGAAGAGTAGGGTACATTTTCTCCTGATTGGCTCAACAAACTAAAAGCAAGAATGCCAAAGGTCTATGATGCTGGTTTTGCTTCAAATGGAGGATTCTTTGACAAAAGTAAAGTTAAAAGGAAAAAAAAATGTTCAAATAAATATCATAATTTCTAACTTTGTCGACGTCTTGACTATATTTTCTATTAATTGTACAACTCATTTAGTAAATAAAAGTGTGACTTTTCATTAAAACTCTAAATTATCTAGACAACCCCAAGGTTTTGATCAGGAGTGTACAGCATATCTGTACGGGGCATTTGTAGAAAACCATGTGGTTCATGAAGAGAATGTTGCCATTTTTCTTCCAAACGTAGCTATCTTCACTCCTCATCTACCAAACCAAGAAACCAACAACCTTATGACCTGGTTTCTCATTATGTTTGATGATTAAGTGTTATTTTTGACATCTTTATTTTTCCTTATCTGAATAGATGCCGGGCTGCACGGTGGCGCAGTGGTTAGCGCTCCTGCCTCACAGCAAGAAGGTTCCCGGTTCAAGTCCTGGCTGGGGGACCTTTCTGTGTGGAGTTTGCATGTTCTCCCCGTGCATGCGTGGGTTTTCTCCGGGTACTCCGGCTTCCTCCCACCGTCCAAAAAAATGCTTCATAGGTTAATTGGTCACTGTAAATTGTCCGTAGGTGTGAATGTGAGTGTGTATGGGTGTGTGTTTGTGGCCCCTGCGACAGACTGGCGACCAGTCCAGGGGTGTACCCTGCCTTCGCCCATGAGTAGCTGGGTTAGGCTCCGGCAACCCCGTGACCCCGAAAGGGATAAAGCGGATTGGAAAATGAATGAATGAATAGATGCCACATCTTCTTAGTTATTTTGCAGTTTTGTTTAAACATATGACAATATTTTTGAACAAATTGAAGTTGTAATGCTAATTTCAGTAGTCTGTGATCGAAATTCATCCATCAGACTATGTCAGCTGGCTCTGCTGAACTCTCTCTGTGCCACCACATTAATGATTTCATGGAAAAGAAATCGGTCTCTTTATTCTTGGCAATTACCTCAGTGGAAACCCGTTGAAGCAATTTGCCATGGCTTTCTTTTGTGGTAAAGGGAGTGATTTGTCTGGGGTATATTTGACGTGTCAAAGAGACAAAAAAGCCACCCGTGAGCCAGTAGCACCTCCTATTCTGTGGAACTGTTATTGTCTGCTAGTCTTTTTGATGAAACGAAGGTTTTTACAGAGAAGAATATTACCACTTTGTATTTTTTTTCACACAAGTTTTTTGTCTCATTAATGGTCTCTTCCACATTCAGAAATATAAGTAAAAAGGAAGCACTCGCCTGTTGCTAATCATTTCATAAAATGTCATATCACAAAATAAGTAGGAGTGGTTTCCCTTGTTCTTCCACTCTCCTCCCACTCTTCTTGAATCAATTTCATCACCCTCTTAAATAGTAAATTTGCTTTTCCACTCAAATGGAACTTCCCTTTGACAGCAAGCTTCTCAGCTGCGCCACTTCATGTAATCCCAGTCTCAGCCAGGAATGTCAGCGTCAGATTTTTGAGCGGCACTCTGCCAGAGCACTTCTTACTCTTACTTTTGCAGGAGTTAACCATCATTCCTTATGATTCCCTATGTAAAACACGGCCCAACATGTGGGCCCAAAACTGAGGACGTGATTTCAGTCTCTTTGATGACACCAAGTCCAGTTTGTTTGTGTTAAAAGAATGTGACTTTGTTTGTACTGAACCAAACAAACACCATAGTAATTTGAAAATGCACACCAGCTTCAAGGCACACACCCTTGCAAAAATAAATATGCTTGTTCCATTCTTTAAATAACCTCTTTTTTTAATGTACAAATTAGTTAAATAGTTGCAACAGACTTCTCGTTGGCCTCAAAGTCCCACTCACTCTGAACTGAGATTCATTTAATTATGCACAGTTGCAATCATAATATTGATGGGGTAGCCTGGCAGCTTTGGCACTATAAAGGAAATCTTACCAGGCCTGAGAGAAACATGAGGACGCTTGCTAATGGCTTTAAATGCACTGACTTTATGTTAACATTCCACTGAGTTGAGGCCATTCATATTTTCCAGTTCTGAACCCCACAGCCACTGTGCTCCTGTTAATTGAAAGGCTAAACATCTAAGTTTTAACATCAATAGAGGGTGCATGACTAAATGAAATTCTGAAGCCACAAAAATGTGGGAACAAAGAGTTAGTGGTCCATCTTCTGATTGATTTTCTCACTGGAATCTTGTCAAAAAGCCTAAATCTATTAGATCAATCAAATTTGTGGAGGCAAGAGTCTGAGAGTAGCAAAGTTTGAGCTTTTTCCCAATACCTACCCACTGCCAAGTGAAGCAGACAAGGCTTTCCTTCAGGTCAGTTTGGGGGCTAACAGGCAGGTCTCAAGGAGGAGCAATGTGCCACTCTGGGCATGCAGGTCCTGCCACAGGTCCCTACTGGATGTTTTAGGCAAATCTTAATGTACACACTAATTACTGATATTGTTCTGTGAGAAAGAGAATATTAGTTGAAGTAGGCTAAAAACTGACATCAAAATTAAAGAAACAACCTTTTTTGCTCTGATTTTGGATTTCTTCAAGAGTCCTAAAGCTCTTTGGTTTCCCCTTTCATAAATGTTTCCTGTTTTCCTTGTGATGGCTTGAACTACTTACACTGTTACTTATCACCAGTTCCTCAGCTTTTAGTCAGAGAGAAACCTGCAGAATTCAAACTATGCCATTAGACCTAAATCCTCTCCTGATGCAGCTGATGTGAACTTGGAAGAGAATAAATTGGGATTTGGAGTGCTTTCAAATACTCAGTGTACTTAACAGCAAGTCCTTTTATGAATGAGTGATTTATTTTAGATGAGCATCTGGATTAGGTTTCTCTTGCATCTTGTTTTGGGATTTTGAACCCCTTCACCTCTAAGCTCTCCTTGTTAAATGGAGTAAAAACTCTGTTCCTTGGACTTCTTTATAGGCTGTATGAATTAATGGTAGTCGTTGTGTTTCTTATCTTTTACATTTCTTCTGCCTCTTTTAACTGGCAGCTGATAAATGTACGAGCTGTCACTGCTGACTGAGCGAGACCAAATCCAGATGAAGTCTATTTGCCATTTTTAAAATGTAAAAAAAGCACAGCAAAAGCAGCCACACCTTTACAAGGCTTTTTTTACCTCCATATTGAACACCATTCCCTCATTTCTTCTACTCCTCTTTTTGCCTTTCTACCTCCTGTATGTGGGTAGCCTTAGGTTGCTGAGGTTAGCTTAAACACGCCACCATCAAAGCCATATCACCACTTGGGTTGGAAGAGGGTCAGGCCACAGCTGAGTGTGTGGTTTGAGGCTTTAGCTAGAGGGCACAACTGCCAACCAGCCCTAAGCTGCTGCCCTGTGTGGTTAGACGAGCAACAGCTCCATTATGTTGTGCCTCTCTGCACACAAAGCACAGCTGTATGCATGTCCGTACTAAATTACTAAGCAATGCTGCATGTCTACTTGCAATGTGAGCAAGCATAGAGGGAAAAAAAACTCAGCTATCATGAAAGTACAGATTAGTTAGGGTGTTGAGGTGAAGTAAAAGCCTCTGGTGTTGATAGCAGGTAATCTGAAAATTGCGCATCTCTTTTTGTATCTGGCAGATGTGTCTGAAATCTTCATAGTGGCCTTTTTGTTTTAGCTCTTTGAACTCATTGGCATTTTCTTCTCTTCCTAATATTTTTCCCACTCTTTCCCCATGATTACAGTATGGGCTCATTTAAAGGGTCATTAGTGCTAATCCTCCTAAACAATGAGGAAGCAGAAACAATGTGCTCCCTAGTCCTCTGGCTTTGTCCAGGCACACAGACCTCTTGTCTGTTCCTCTGATGTATAGACCAGCCTGCTTACATTTATATCCACTTGGATGATATAAATAGACGGCTCATTCATAATGAAGACTTCATAAAAATGACATCAAACTTTGTTCTGCGTTCTCTCAAGAGATTCCTGACGTTAACAGACGTTTAAAAAATCTTGTGTAAAGTTATAGGCAGTGGCAATATCAGAAAAGCAGTTCAGGAGCCAAATACATAATTACTTTCAGATTCCACGTACTGTAATTTCACTCATATTCTTCTGTGTATTTACATTGTTTGAAGTGCCTGTTAGTACTGAACACATAAACAAGCCTCTAAGCTACAACAGGATGAAGGAATGACATTACGCTGTATCCTGCAGGCGGTGGCCGACCACATTTTCTTATAAGCATGACTTTCTGGGGTACTTAGAGGAGTTTATTGTTTTTGACTGCATGGTAGACGTCAACCTTAACTGTGGGACCCACTTACAAGTATTTTTTTTCTTTAAACTTTGAGTTATTCAGTTAACTTCAGACCCTCCATGTGAGATGCATATGTTTTTAAAGAGTAACCATGCGTCGGCTCTTTTAGCTTTGGCTATGTGCCCATGGGGATGTTGTTTCTATCAATTCTGATCAGTGTAGCAGCCAGTAAATGCCTGGGATTATTGCAGACTCATGACAAGGAACCAAGTGTTGATTAATGACAGCTTTTTTACTTTAAAGCCAGATATTAAGTTGTGCCCATGTGTTTTTGGCTAAAACGAAGCCAAAATCATCAGCTATAAATCACTGCCCAACACTTGTATGTAAATTATGACATACACAGAAATTATGCTTAGGCTCAAAGTTCATATACATTTACCATTTTACTCCATGTTTTGACTTTTACGAGATTTTCATGACAATTTTATTATTTCTAAAATTTAAACTGTAGCTTTAGGTCAAATCTGATTTTCTGCACTAGTGTTTACGCATCCATCCATTTTCAGAACCCATTGAATCCTTTTCAGGGCCACAGGTTGCCAGTGTGTCACAGGGGCACACTCATTCACACCCACATGCACACGCAGGGGAAATTCAGAAACACCAGTTGACCTATGAAGCATGTTTTTGGACTGTGGGAGGAAGCCCAAAGAAAACCCGAACATGCAAACGCCACACAGAAAGGTTCCAACCAGGATTCAAACCAGTATGGCGAGAGGTCTGACCAATGCGCCTCCGTGCAATCCTCTACAACAGGGATGTCCAAATCCAGGCCTAGAGGGCCTCCAGATGGATTTTCAGAAACCCTGACTTTTCTGCTGTTAATTACCTGGATCAAGTGTGCTTAGCCAATAAGAAGCTTCAATGGCAGGCTGGTTGGAAAACATGTCGGACACCGACCCTCGGGGCCCGAAAATGGGCATTCCTGCTCTACAGCATAGACTCACAAAATACAAATGTTAGCATTTTTACTAAATTTTCTAATTCTTATTTACTGTGATTTCATAAAATCTAATATTCTAAATTGATTTTTTTCACAAAATATTTACCCTTTCTACCTCTACGGTTGTGGTTAAAGTACTAAATCATAGAACTTTAGTTTCATTAAAAAAAATGTATTAAAATGACAAATGAAGAACTTTTAAACTGAATAAGTCCAATAAATACAGGGTTGTGTCAGGAAGGGCATCCGGCATAAATCTCTCTGCCAAACCACCTCTGTGAATCAGTGAAAGCTGGTTCGCTGTGGGGACCCCTGTCGGATGTGCTGAAATGTGAACAAATGAAAACGGCAATTGCTTCTGTTAGCAGGCACTTATTGTTATTGTGTCATGAGCTCATTAAACACAAAAAACTCAACAGACAACCTCTGCAGAAAAAAAAAATCGGAAGAAATTTTCCCTAGTTTGAACAAAATTACTTTCTGTCCTTTCCTTATAAGAGCACTGGGGCTCTTATAAAGCACTCTTTAGTGTTTTTTGGTTTTGATAATTAAACATGTTTTGAAAAAAAATCCTATATCTATTTAGTTTGAGTTCCTAATTATGTCAAAACTGTTTTTCAAAATCAAAGTTTTTAGAAATGACTATTCCACAGCCCTTCTGTTATGGTTTGGTTTCTCTTCTCTTTCCTTGTTGTGGTTTTGTGCTCATTTTTTTCTTTTTCTTTTGCCTCTGCTGTGTTGTGTGGGCAGGGGGCGTGGCTGTCTCTCATCCTGGTGCTGCCTCCTTGCACACCTGCTCCTCATCATCAATTTCCACCTCTACATAAGCATGTTCCTGGCTAACCCTTCATTGCCAGATTGCTCCTTTTCAGTTGTCCTGAAGTATACTGTTAGAACTTACCCCTTGCTTCTGACTGTGCTCTGGGATCTGCTTACTTACCCTGACACCTTCATTTTCAATAATAGACATTTCACCTATTTTGGTGTTTTTCTTCAAATTTTGCCTCACATCAACAGAACCAAACCAGGCACTGAAGGCATGAGCTGAATAGTTTTACTTCATTTAAAAATAGAATAATAAAAAAACAGTGAATTCATTTTTTTCAGAGTCAATGATCTTATGACTCAATGGTGAAAATGGATTGGAGTCACCATTTATCCTACTGTTTGTGGACTGTGGGACTTTGTTTATCGCAGGATTCTGAGTTGTTGGAAAAGAATAGCTATTGATTACGGTGTTGCTAACCACACTTTTACCACAAGATTTGGGTCAGACGCCACAAAGGGCCTTCCTGTCTGTTTTCATTGTACCTCTAGAAGGCGCCGATGTTTGGGCCACTGGCATGTAAGGCTGAATTTGTGCTGGGTGCTAACATTACACAAACTGGCCAACTAGCTCACATCTATTTCTGTCTCCCCCTACTTCAGAGAAAAGGAACACCTATTTTTGTCTAGATTATGGGTTTTGTATGTTTTTTTTTGGGAAGCTTCCTTGTATATGGAAGAGGACTAGGAGCCACACAGCAGGAGGTTTTTGTAGGAGTGGAAGCTTGTGTGAGTATTTTATGATTTTCTGTGTGTCACCATATGTTTGTAGAGTAGTTTGTGTTGCTTGTCTGTGTGTAATCCACTGCAAGGTTCTGTGCTCTACCACACCACCCCGCACTGGAGGGCTGTTTGTCCAAACGGAGCCAATGTTTGCACAGGGTTGTCACAATGACTAGGCTGACTGGCTTGCACAGAAACTCCTCGTCTGAAACACCAGACAGTCCTCAGGGATCTGCCTGTATTTCTAATTGTTGTCAAACATTTTATTGGCGGAGAGGCACACAAAGACTTGTAATTTGTGTCTAATAAGGTTTTTTCCAACAATAAAGTACATTATCTTTTTATTTTTTTAAGTGAAATTGTGTGGAGATCTATTCGTTTGTGCTAAAAAAATATATATGTATTTTTATCTTAAACATTACTGCGCAACTCAAAATGCTTAACTGGCTGGTGGGATGATTTTTGTGCGATGAGCTGGATGATTGCATGGTGGTACTGAGTATCACGATAAGTCTTGAGTCTGTCTCCTGGTTCTGTTCTGTTCTGTTCTTGAAGTAGAATCATAGCAACTGGACCTAAAATCTTCTTCCTTGAAATGTTTGCCACTCATCCAAGTGGCTTCATCAGTCAGACTGACGAAGCCACTTGGATGAGTGGTCAGTCATGTGGCAGCAGTGGTGCAGAGGTAAAGCGGTCAACCTTTGATTGGAAGATTGCTGGTTTGGTTCCCGCCTTGCAAGCCCATGTATTGAGTGTTCTTGGCCAAGGCACTGAACCCAACATTGCTCCTGGTGGTTATAGGTTGGTGCCAGTGCTCAGGAGCGGACTCTCAGTGTGTGTGCGTAGGTGAACTATGACTGTAAAGCACTTTGGCCTTCTAAGAAGGTAGTAAAGTGCTATATAGGTATACACAATTCGAATATTGAAATCCATTTGTCATGACTCAACTTCAAGACAATACCACATGGATGAATGAGAACCTTCACTGACTGTAAAAATACAAATAGGGCTGGCCTGATATTTTTTGGCCCTGTGGATGTTTCAGACTAGCTGTATACTGCAAATCTTCTGGCAAGGCTTTGAACAGGAAGAAGAGGGGACAGTAGACGAATGGATTGTTTTGCATTAGAAAATGTCAATAAGTTCAAATAAAAAAAAAAATCCCAGTTTGTCTTGATAAAGGGAGTCGTTCATGTGCCTTTCATGGGCTTTTCCACACGTAGAGCCGTTTATTACATTATTTAAGAGATAATTTGATGAATTCAGCATTTTTTATAGAGATGCTGGTCAGGGCAGTTTCACTCGCTGGGCTTTGGCGAAGTCCAGGTGTCTCAGACCTGCCATTTGTGTTCAGGCCATTAACTCAGAATGGAGACCAGTATGGTGCCACTCAGTGGGACTGCCGCCCATAAGGCCTTTTTTGTAGAGTATTCATTATTTAATTCATGGTTCATTTCACAGCCAGACGCCATTTTTGCTATTTTTTGGTTTAAAGTTTCCTACTAATTGATTTAATATTTGCTTGTCTTGTCATATAAGCTCTATGCTCTTTACTGAACCAAATGTATAACTGATAGATTCTTTGCATGTCAAATTGTGGGACCAAACTCTTTAAGGGCTATCTAAGCGGAAGTTTGCTGCAGAATACGTTTTAATTGTTTCATTGGGAATATATGCAATTCTGTAAGTAGAGCATGACTGGGGTTTTGAAGAATCGTGGTTCCTCAGTGGTCATCAGTGATTTGTGACAATGGGGTTGGGGTTAATGTAGCGGAACCCTCTCTTTGCCTCAAGTGCCTGCTGTTCATCCCCCCACCAGTACTTTGTCACCGACTCACCGGGAAAAGGGGGGCTAACGTTTGAGTGACAGGTGGAAGGTGGGACTGGATTGGCTCCAGCAGAAAAAGATCTGTGGGTGTTTGGGAGCGGACAGCCAATGGTGCGGTCCCACCACAGTTAGCAGAACAACAGCTCTGCAGTAGAGATGGAGAGCTTCAATGTGTGAGTGTGTGCGAAGAAGACGAGGGTGACAAACACAAGACAAAGTCCAAGGATGTTGTAAGAAAGCATAAAAAAACATGAAACTTATGGGATTCTCTGAGGTGAGCTCCATGTGCATACATTTGAAGTGTAGTGTTTTACCAAATTGTTTGGGTGCAGATATGTTGGATGTTTATCATTTTAGGTAATCATTTAGAAAAGGATATATTTGAGTGAACGTTGACTATTATTATTTATTTTTTTAGGATTGTACTTCCTCTGAGATGTATTGCATGTTGGATTATGAAGCGCTAACGATGATTTTCCTGTTTTATTTAAATACATTTTACTTTTAGGTTTATTTCCATTAATGTTTTGTACCAAATAAATCTGTCTACACGTTATTACAAAGTGTCACTGTTTTCCTGCTCTAATAATATTCATTCATTCATTCATTTTCCAATCCGTTTTATCCCTTTCGGGGTCACGGGGTTGCCGGAGCCTAACCCGGCTACTCATGGGCGAAGGCAGGGTACACCCCTGGACTGGTCGCCAGTCTGTCGCAGGGGCGCTCTAATAATAATGAAATGTAATGTTTTTTTTCATCATAAAGGCTTGATATGCTTTCTACTCGCTTTCTCTTTTTCTCTCAGTCCTCCAAGGCTGTGAGTGAGTGACCTGACTGCTTCTATACTCCCTTCTACCTCCCCATTAATCCTCCCACCAGCCCATCGTGGGGCCTGTTGCATTGGACACCATGCTGATTCAGTGGCTGTCCTGGTTGACCCTGTTATGTCTGGATTGGACTCCAGGCAGCTGGGCTTTCACCACTACCAGAGCTCAGGGCCTCAGGGGTCGCATCCAGAGGGACCGCAGAAACATCCGACCAAACATCATCCTCATCATGACTGACGACCAAGATGTTGAGCTGGGTAACGGTGCCAAAGTTCCTTGAATTTTAATTTACTTATATTATTTTGTTATTTATGTACTCTTTTACACACTTTTTCCTCATTCACTCATTTTTAATTCTGCCTGTTTGCAATTAGAGCCAAGATTTATATGGTCTCCATCATTACAGTTGACATACATCTGGTCTTCTAGCTGCTGAATTATGGGCTCTTTTCTTTAGAGTATAGGACAAAATAGCTTATAGAAAACCATTTAAATGAGTAAACTGAGCTAAAGCAACATAATGTAAATCAAATATGACTTTAAAAATGAACACAATTGTTACATTTGTTGAATAAAATTGTTTTTTTAGCCATTGTTTTTGTTTGATATGGACTGCAGTTATTTGTGTACTTTTTCTTCCAGGTTCTCTACAGGTGATGAATAAAACTCGCAAGATAATGGAAGATGGCGGCATGACCTTCACCAACGCTTTTGTCACCACGCCCATGTGCTGCCCGTCACGGTCTTCCATGTTGACGGGGAAGTACGTCCACAACCACAACACCTACACCAACAACGAGAACTGTTCCTCACCATCCTGGCAAGCTCAGCATGAACCTCGCTCCTTTGCAGTCTACCTTAATAACACAGGCTACAGGACAGGTTGGTGAAGATTTTATTGCACAAAATCTCGTATTCACAGGCAAGAATGCTAACTAGACTCTACAACCTCCACAAAGTCATTACACGCAGAGTGCGGCTTTGAAAGAATCCAACATGATGCATTTGTGTGTACTAAAAGTTACCCTCATTTTTGTGTAGCTTTCTTTGGCAAATACCTCAATGAGTACAATGGGAGCTATATCCCTCCTGGGTGGCGTGAATGGGTCGGATTGGTCAAAAACTCCCGCTTCTATAATTACACCGTCTGCCGGAATGGCTACAAAGAGAAACACGGCGCAGACTATGCCAAGGTATGTACTCCCCTGATTTTTCAATTATTTGCTTCACCTTTATGGCTTCGTATGAAGACTTTGTTGGACAAATTGCAGGTTCCACTTTCTTTTAAACATAGTCAGTGAAGCACTTCACTTATTGCAGTGCTGTGATCGCGGTTGGCAGGAACTCTGTCAGGTCAATTAGAATGGGATGAGGTGGTGTCTCTTCTTTCTGCATCATCCTTCTGTTATGATGTGACTTTCCTCCGCGTTCAGACAGTAAACCTGATGTTTCTTTATAAAACCCTGAATTAGCTGTCATAAGTACAGTTATGCGGTTGTTTTTGTCTGGGATTTAACCGTTTCATGCTGCCTTACCCTCCCAGAAAAAAAAAGAAAAATCTCGTAATAACCCTTTTAAAACACAGAGGGAATTTTCATGGGGAACAAGTCAGTC
Source organism: Adrianichthys oophorus (assembly GCA_036245035.1). NCBI lineage: Eukaryota > Metazoa > Chordata > Actinopteri > Beloniformes > Adrianichthyidae > Adrianichthys > Adrianichthys oophorus. Next base: position 35,012,002 of record BSAI01000108.1, read on the forward strand.
TCAGGAGATGAACATTGTGGTTTCCCTGTCACAACAGCCGCCTGCTGCGCCTCTGGACTGCAGCGGTCATCAATCTTCCACAAATGTTTTTGTAGGAGCTGTCAGTTTGTTTTTATGTCTTCATCTTCCCAGGTTTGCAGTCCTCAAATCAATAGGGAAGGGTTGGCTCGAAGATGGGCAAACAAATGTTTGGCCTGCCGCTCCGCTGCCAACTTGGACTGAGGTGTAAAATTACCCACAAGCTGAAGCTAAAGTGTTTATGTGACATGAACTCGGTCAGTAGGTTGAGGTTTGAAACCAAATGGAGGCAATATTTGCAATTTAATGCTAAAACCCATCACCTGCCATCGCTGAGAGAACCACAGCTTTTTCAGATTCACATTATTGAGAGAGGGTCAGGCCATCCCACACTGCATCTATTTGACCTACAGAGGATTTTCTCTGTCCTGGAAGAAAAGTTCATTTAAGGTAACACTTCAGCTAAACACACTTGTAAAAGAGATTTATTATGAGGATATATATATTTTTCTTATTAAAATTCCATGAAACTAAAACAACAGAAAAAAAAAACAACTGAGCTAACAAGCCAGATGTGAAATGTTGACATCAGCTAATACCTCCTGATGAGTTCTCGCATCCAAATGTAAAAAAAAATAAAATAAAATTTGAAAAAAAAAAATCTTCTTTGTGTAGATTGTAGGTAGAAAAGCTCAAACCATGAAAACGTTCAACTCAAAAACTCCCCAATCCACTAACAAATTCCACTATATGGATGACACTGTGCATGCTCAATGGGAAAAGTGATATTCATTTCCTCCATAACTATTTTATAGTGCTTGGCCAAGCATACTGCATGACAGTCACTCCCTTTTGACCTGCCAGAGCTCCTAGCACCAATAGCCCAACAGCTCAGTTTTTAGGAGCTGGCAGTGCCATGGCTTGTTCACATAATCATCAGCCTCCATGTGAATGTTCTGCTACAAGACTGTTAAAGTTACTTTAAAAAAAACAAACTCAGTAGAGACGAGATGAATCAGCCAAACCCAATTTGACTTTTGGAAAAAGCACCCTTTTTATCCCCCATTTTCAACGACTCCCTTCCTTTTGTTGTTTGCCAATATGCCAAGCGGAACTCTGGGGTACAACCTACTTAACATGAAAAAAGAGACGGTTAAAAATGGTTTTTGGTGTCTTGATCGTTTGAGTTCATTTCTTCAGTGCTTCCATGAGGCTCATGTCTTCTTGGATTGTTCTCTAGTTGAGCATTCAAATTTTTTTTTTTTTCTGAGAGCAAGTCGCAAAAATAAAGCAGGTTATGATGAAGTGAGACTAAGTGGCAGAACAAAAGTGAATAGCTCATATAAGAGTGAAGGGCGGAAGCTGTCATAACAACATACTATAAGCAAGCGCCAAGCTTCTCTCACCATCAAGTGGTGTCACATCTAATCATGCAGGGATTCACTGATGGGGCAACTGTACACACATGCACATGGACTAAATCACGCACACTCATTCACACTCCCGCAGGCCCACTGCCAGCTGTTGACTTGACAGATTGGTACTGTAGTGCACTCAGTGGCCCCACTTCATATCCCCACTGGCCCCTCTTAATTTATTTGAATGAGTGGATGAGGAAAAACTGCATGTCACAGCAGCTGGACTGCAAATGACTTTTATCAAAGATTATGTTGTTTGGAATTTCTTCTTCATTCCTCTTTCAGCTTTGAGCGTCTGTGGATGTTTGGATTGCAGTGCCTAATCCCTGTAATTTATCTGTTCTACAGGATTATTTTACAGATCTGATTACCAACGACAGTATTAGCTTCTTCCGCATGTCAAAGAAGATGTACCCTCACCGGCCTGTGATGATGGTCATCAGCCACGCTGCTCCTCATGGTCCAGAAGACTCAGCGCCGCAGTATGCTGACCACTTTCCAAATGCTTCACAGCACATGTGAGTAATATTAAAGTCACAGTGTGTTTTTCTGGAAATTTCAAACTCTTAGAGCTTTTTACTTTGGCAAAAAGCTTAAAGCTTCTATATTCAAGTTTTAAATGTATTTATATATTTAGTTTATCTAACTAAATGAGAGTAGACATACCTTTCAATCCCCAGAGACGTCATGTTGCTGAAAAGCTGTAAAGGCTAACAACATGGCACGCATGAAAATAAAAAGATTTAACATCCTGGAATAGCAGGAGCATGCACTGAACAGATCGGGGTTGGCTTTTTGACGTTGGTCTTTGCCAAGCCCCCAAGGGCTTCCCACGGGTGTCATGTCTTCGGCCGAGGCGGCGCTGCGATCCAGAGGGTCATTGCACTGGCACAGGGCCCTTTCGTCTCCCGGTGCAGCGTTCCACTGAGGCTTTCACTTCGCCCTTCACTCACTTTCTGCCCCACTTAACTTGCCCCTCCATTTCCTCCACCGCTCCATCTGTTTATCCCCATATTTATTACAGTGTTTATCTCTCCTTCTGTACTTGCCAGTGTCATCCCAGCTTATTTCGCCCACCCCTTTCCTCATGTCCTGCTTAAGACGCACAGGACTTCCTGACCCCGCTCATATCAATCAGTACTTTCCCACTGTAACTGCTGGGATGTGAGGAATGCATTGTGTGCATTGGAAGACCCTTTGTGGCATTATTAATTTATTTTTAGCTGGAGCCTCTGAGGGAAGGTGGTGGGGGGCGAGACCCGTGGTTGGCTGGAAGGGTTGCCCAGTGATTGTGTTTAGTTGCAGTGTTTGTGTGAGCTGAGGTTACTATGGAAAGCACAGGTGGCCGGGGTGGGTGCGTGTTTGTTTTTGGTGTTTGCTGCCTGTTTGTTTTCATTATAGATGAGGCAGAACCGTTTTTTGTCCACAGGTTTTTCTTTTACCAACAGGATTATTGTTTGAGCTGTTCCAGCCTCAACTGGTTCACAAAGGTTTTTTTTTTTGCTAATATAGAGATTGTTCCTTGCATCTGCGCGCTTGAACTCTTTATCTTTGAAGTGGATGCTTTGCAGTGCAGAGCAGTGCATTCAGGGTTAAAAAGCTGTGCAGCGCTGTGTATAGTAACTTCATGAATCCAACAACTGTCTTTACATTTGACAGCAGTGGGAGGGGGTGGAGGCTTGATGTTGGTTTCATTAACATTCCTCCATGAAGGTGTTTCTGGTCAGATCCTCACATCTTAACCAAACTGGTATCTGCTTTAAGCACCTCAAATTTGATGTGGTTGCACAATTGTATGTCTTAGCTGCAAGGAATGATAATTCTAGTCATAACTCATCCCTATCACTATAAAAAATACAGAGTCACTTATCTTCTCAAGCAGTGCATTTAAGTTTGTTTAATGCCTTAAGGAAGTATTCTGGGGTGAACAATGCTTCTGTAATCCATTGCTGAAAACAAAAAAGAAAACCTATATGAGGCAGGTGGCAGGTGTGACCTCTCCAATGGACTGGCTTCATTCCACTGACCTCCACATTCCTGGTTCCCTGGTTCTCTGGGCCCCATACCCTGGTGGCCCATTGCCCAGAGACAGGTCTCTTTATGGGGCTTATTAGACCGCCTGCTAAGTGGGTGAAGAGTTCACCTTTTTTCACAAAGCATGCCTGAGGAGGAAAAGACAGAAGGCAACTCAGTGAAAGAGAGAAGCGTTCCTCAGAGCGGGCCTTCATGAAGTATTTCAAGCTTTGATCTTGAAGATTCAAAAGTGCAACATTTTGTCTAGATTTCTTTTGCTGAATAAAAAAAGCTTTGTAATGTTTGTAATTTAATTGATTTGCATTAAATGTTCTTCTTTGATGTTTGGTGAAAAAATCCACTAAATATTCACTTAATGTCTTAGTGTGGCTATTCCCGATTTAATGCCCCAGCATTAAATCAGAAGATTTGCCGTAATCAGATTTAATACAGAAGAACAGCTTCTTCAAGTAATGACTTTACACTCCATCCATCCAACCATCCATCCATCCATCCATCACTCATCCACTTCTGCTCATTCTCTTCATCACAACAAACCGACACAACAACAGCATAACAGAGGATGCCGCTCCAATCTGCCTGTCAATCTCACTGTCCGATCTTCCCTAGTGAACAGGACCCCAAGATATTTCAACTCCTTCACCTGAGGCAAGAGCACTCCATCTGCCCAGAAAAGACAAGCTTTCTCCGGACTTCACACTCATGAAGATAATTCTCTTGAGTTATTTTATCATTAAAATGTCTTTGACCTCTTGACTACCTGGTTTAGAGGTTGTTGCAAACTTGACTTAGGGTCATATTATTTTTCATAAGAATGTGTCAATTTGAAAGTGTCTGGACTAGAACCAAGAACCCAGTGGAGCAGCAGACTTTCACCTCTATGTGAGAGAAGAGGTGCCAAGGGTTCTGGCGGCGCAGTATTATGATATGAGTGTCAAACACGGCGGTCACTGCTGTATGTCAAACTGCAGAAAACGGTGGCACCTGTTGCTAAACGGGAGTCTGTGAAAAGTTTCAGACAGGCGAAGACATCCCCAATGCATTTGCTTAACATGTCCATCCTAAATGCATCTTTCTTTCCTGGTGCCTGTGCTATAGCACCCCCAGCTATAACTACGCCCCCAACATGGACAAACACTGGATCATGCAGTACACAGGCCCCATGAAGCCAATCCACATGGAGTTCACCAACTTTCTACACCGGAAAAGACTGCAGACGCTGATGTCTGTTGACGACTCTGTGCAGAGGGTAAGTTTAATGATCGGTTTACTGAAAGCATTCATGGAGTTTACTTTGCATCCTCTCACCGTAGACACATTTGTGCAGATTCATGACATGCTGGCAGACACCGGAGAGCTGCAGAACACCTACATCATCTACACAGCAGATCATGGCTACCACATTGGACAGTTTGGGCTGGTCAAGGGGAAATCAATGCCTTATGATTTTGATATTAGAGTGCCTTTCTTCCTAAGAGGGCCCAATGTGGAACCAGGGGCAGTGTAAGTTTACAAGTTACAGAGTTCTTTTAATCATTGAATCACAACATTTTTGCACAAGGTGTGATGTGTTTGCTTCTTCAGAAACCCACATGTGGTGCTCAACATTGACCTAGCTCCCACAATCCTCCACATTGCTGGACTGGACACACCTCCAGACATGGATGGAAAGTCCATCCTTAAGCTGCTGGAACAAGACCGGACTGGGAATAGGTTTGTCTGCTGTGCTGCGTTGATTGTTTGTGCGTTGTTATGAAACAACATTTAATGCATGCGTGATAAAAGCAACAGTTTTTCTTATTCCTCATTAATGATCACATGCTCATTTCCTAAGCATGCAATGATTGCTTTTGATCCAGCTGAGCTCAAATTAAGTAAATTTGGCCGATTCTTCTACAGCTGAGACTTTAGCTGCAGGCCACAGAGTTTTTTCTTTATTTTGTTTGCATAACTGGTTTTAAAACTACATCATGAGTTCCTGCACACAATCAACAGACAAAACACTGCGCAATTCAGTGAAAACAAAATGTGGAACCTTTACACAGAAGTTTTTGCTGACATATCTGCCAAAAAGTCTTCCAGAGGAACACAAAGAGCTGGGACAATTTTTTTTCATGTTGAAGATCTCTTACACTTTTTCCTTGAACATATGAGGTCTTGTTTTTGCTGTGATTAGCTTCCATGATCTTGGCAAGCGTTGTCTCCTGCATGCTGAAGAGGATAAAACATATGACTTCCATAAACCTTTTGTTTTTTGTTACCAGATTCAAACCCAACCGGAAACCCAAAGTCTGGAGAGACACATTCCTGGTGGAGCGAGGGTGAGCTTGTGTTCTTTATTCCTTGTCCACACCACAGGCACATCCATGTCACCACCGAGCTTTGTGTGTCACACAAATCTGATGAAACGCTTCAATGAACTCGAATAGTGCCAGGTTCAGTTCATGTTCCATATTCAAATAATGCTGCTGCTTATTCCAGACGTTCATCTGACTGACATTTCCTGACCACGGTCTGCTTGAATGATGGAGGAAATCAGACTAAAACGACAGGCTAATCATGAGGGTTCATGCGCAGGGTGCTGACATGAGTCTTACCAGGTCACTGGATTATTTCTTGGAAAAAATAGCCAAGTCTTTGTCTACACAGGAGGTTTTGCATACATTGAGCATGTTGTGATTGCTTCAGACTTAACATGGGCTGCAGGATGTAACTTGGCTGGAACAGAGGGATGATACATTTCAGAAAGTTAGCCAGACAAACATTCACAAAGCAAACACAGGCTGTCCTGGTTTGGGATGATGTTACCTGAGGCACAGCAGGAAGGCTTGCATTTAATTTACTCACGGGACATGTCATCAGGCACTCTTTGTTTTTTTTTAGCGTGCACACAGGTGCTTTCTCCCAAATCCTGAAAGGTTTTTGGTGAACTTTTCTTAAGCTGTGAGGAAGGTGCTGCAGAAAATAACGCCTCCAGTCTGCATCAAGTCTGAAGCATTTAAAATGTGGTTGAAGATTCATTACGCTGGCAAAAAGATGAATCATCTTTTTAGTCGTGCCTCTTAAAGCTCCTTTTTTGGTCCTGAATTGTCAGCAATTGCATCAGCAGACGCGTCTCCAAGAATTTGAGAAGCTCTTGTGAGCTCTGCTGCCTCACACGCAGATCAGATTGCTGCCGGTTTGGAGCTGATCTATGTGTTGCTTTCTGTGAATCAAAAGACTGGCTGGTGCTTTCCGCGCAGTTCCCTCGCTGGTCATGTGATATGCTCCAGGGTTTAATACCCCCAATTTGACCTTCCAGAACTACCTCAGAGACATGAAATTACTGAATGACAGCGGCATTGTTGGAGTTTTTCATCATCCTGGAGTGACAACAACTCTTACTTATTTAGTCCCCCCTGACTGAAAATCAAGGATACCACATCAAAGTCGGTGCTGGCTGTTTCCTCTGCAGGGTAATGCAAAAATCAAGAAAAGGGAAATGACTTTCCTCCTGGCAGACGGCTTGTTCTGTGCCCTGTGGTTGTCATCATTCTGCCTTTGGATTACACTGTACACAGAGAACTGTTATCTCAGGTCACTTTATCTTCACAGTGAGTGATTGAATGAGCATGAGAGCAAAACACCAGAACCTGCTGCATAAACAACAGTCATGATGTCAGACTTTTTTTCCCTGTTAAACTCAACTGCACCTTCCTCCCTACTTCTGGATTCCAACCTCATTCCTACATCTTTCTGATCATCAGTATTTTCAGAGCAGCAGAGATACGTTACTCAATACTTGAAAGCATTATGTTTGATCCGTCACATCCTTCTGAGCTTTCTAAAGATCCACTCCAATGAAAATTGTGTTTTGGGTGTTTTTAATATTTTTGAGAAAATTTTGCTTAAAATAGCATGTCTCATTTTTTTAATTCAAATTATGGTAAATCTGGAGCAGGCAAAAAAATGTAGCTTGAAAAAGAGCTAATTTGCTACATTGAACATACAAACTCCATTCTGATTCATCCGCTCGTAGACAAATAGATAAATCTACGTTTTTTTTTCCTCGTCTGAGTTGGCATCTGGATCAAAACTGTACGGCTGGATAGCTCCAATATTGCTCGCCATTTTTGTTGCAACAGTAATGTTCGGTTGGGGATGTGGGGGGGCTGTAAGCCAGGGGAGAGAGTGTAAACAGATAGTTCAGTAATGGGTGATGGGAAGGGGGGCTGGGGTTGCTCCTACCTCAGAGGTGAATTTCTAATGAACTACAGTCTGCAGAAACTATGTTCAGCACAATTAAAATGAAAAGCCCACTGGAAACGCTTTAAAAAAAAAAAAAAGGTCAAAAATGTTCCAAATTAGTTTTTAAACATTGTTGAAGACCTGTGAGCGTTTATAGGGGCTTATCTCTGAAGATGTTAACTTTAACTGGCTATACCTCTAATTTTATTAAATATTTGATTGTAATTGCATTATTTCTTTTTGTGATGGTGGAAGCGAAACATGATATTTATTGTTCTGCTTTACAGCAACACTTTGTAACAAGGTAAAATAATTTCATTGGTTTATCAGCCATTTGGACACAAGATGTGTTCTCACCAACACTTCTATGGAGCTCTAACATTGAAAAAAAATGATTCCATGTTGGGTTGGGGAAAAAGATTCCCACAATTGATAGACATCATGAAAATACATGTTTAATATTTGAATCAAATCCTGCAGTTCTCCAGTTTCTTGTTTGATTTTATTTGTTTTGTTTTGCAGAAAGATTCTGAGAAAGAAGGATGACTCCTTGAGTACTCAGCACACCAACAGCCTACCAAAGTACCAGAAGGTCATAGAAACCTGCCAGCTGGCTGAACTGCAAACACCGTGCGAACAGCCTGGACAGGTAAAGCTAGAAGAGTGAAACAACTGAAACAAAAGTCCACCATCCGTCTACAAATAAAAATATTTGTTTTACCACAAAAGTTGGTGAACAATAACTTCTCTCTCTTGACGTGACCTTCGTGCTGTTCATGCTGGCTGTTGGAGAGTTCGGCACAGCCACAAGTGAAGCAGCCATGTACAAGTGCATCGTTTGGTTTCTAATGGATCTCTTTTGCACTGTTTTTTGCTCCATTAAATTGTGGGTACTTTCCTTTTCATCTGTGCCCATTAATTTTCTGGCAGACTAACAGCCAGATGGTACAGTGTATGGCCTTGGAGCAGACAGGCCGGAGAAGTACAAATTGCTACAAATTTCAGGTTGTGTTAAATGACGGACGGAGTTTCTAAGGGTCTGACTAATGCGGTCCAGATCCGTTTTATGACCGCATGAATGTGTGTATGTAGCAATCACTTGTTAGAGACAGAAATGGAGCAGCTTTGGTTGAGCTCAGAAGTGTGTAGTGCACTTGGAAGTGTGAGTTTAGTGTTTCCTGCTGGATCTACCTTTTAATTTGAGAACACGCTGATGATGCACTGGACAATGGGACTTTCTTGCTTGATCATCTGTTCTTCTCCAGACAGAATAAAACTAAGAACCATCCTACAAAGTAATTTTTAAACCTTCGTCGATGGTTGCAACATACGCTTACATAAATGAGAATTTTAGAATCTATGCTCTCCTCTTGTTGCTTGTTCTGCTGTGTAAATGTTGCATCTGATCTTAACGGGTTAAAGCTCTCAGAGTAGGGCGGACAAAGGAAAATGATCAAGAAAGACTGTGATTGTTTTCATCCTTTAGTCACAATACGCGTCTTTTCCTTGCATCTTGTTCAGTGCTCACATGACTGCTCTGCAGGGCCTGAAAGCTCCTCCAGAAGAAACACGATCTGATATACACGTCTTTGTTTGGACCCTTGTTCCCAGGCTTAGTCCTGTTCATCTGCACCCAACTCCACCAGTATATGAGTTCAGTTTATGCTGAAATAGAATATGTGGATGTATTAACGCATGTAAGTTGGTGACCTGTTGCAAAATGTCCACAGTGAGAGCTTTGTAGTTTTGGTGTACAGTTGCATCTGTTGGATAATTATTCACTCTCCATGTTTATTGTATTGCAGAAATGGCACTGCGTCGAGGAAATTGCAGGAAAACTGAGGATACAAAAGTGTAAAGATGGTTCCAAAGAAGGTACCGGAAAAAGGACCCGCAGCCTGAAGCCAGGCAGCAGTTATGACAACAGAGAGAAGGTCTGCGACTGCGAGGATACTTTGTACAAACCATCCAGGATAGACCGTCGCTCCCACAGACAGTTATCTTCCTCAGCAGGGCAGCGTGAGTATCCCCGCCCCGTTTCTCCTTTGAAAATGACACATCATCATTTAAACAGCCCTGCTTTGGAGATTCCTGTTTGAGAGGGCTTTATTTCATCATTTAATTTCCTTAGAAATTGGCTTTTAATTATTTGGAAAGTAGACATCTTTATTTCATGTGTCAACACCATCTAAAAACAGGAGTCTGTTAAAACTCAGTTTAAATACAGGCTAAAGTAGATTTTTGTAAAAACAAAAATCAAAGACAAGTAAACATCCTTCAACATGTGGTGGACGGGCTTGTTTTTCTGAATGTTTTTGATGCCCTCTAGTGTAGCCGGGACAAAATGCAGCTGTGGCAGCTTGGCCTTAATCAGAATCAAGCAAATGAAAAAAAATCCACTATGATCAAATTATGCCGTTTGGCTCTAAGTGATGTCAGTTTTTTTTTTTTTTTTCATAAACAGGTTATCGTCCTCGGTTTGTCCACACACGTCATGCCAGATCCCTCTCTGTGGAGTTCGAAGGTCAGATTTATGACATTGACCTGCAGGCGGATGACCCATCCTCTGTCCGCCGCCGCATCATCTCAAAACGCCACTTTAACCCAGAGGACCCAGACTACGATGTGGGGTCGGACGACGGCTCAGAGGAAATGCTGGCAGATGACACAAATGCAGTGGGATACCCCAACTCTGTCAAAGTTACCCACAAGTAAGAAATAACATGATGGTACTATGGTTTTTAGAGGAGTGTGTCATTTTTTTGCTGGGCATATTTCAGATGCTACATCTTGATGAATGACAGCGTTCACTGTGAGAGAGAAATCTACCAGTCTTCTAAAGCCTGGAAAGATCATAAGAGCTACGTGGATCAGGAGGTAAACATCTGTTCAAATTCTAATGAAAGTGGTATTTTTGGTAAGATTTAAATAAATGAAATTAAGATTAAAAATAGCTTTTCGGAGTGAAATAGATGTAGACAAAAAATGCCATTTGTAAAAGCTTGTAGCAGTGATGTAGAAACAGAAATGGGAAGGCTAAAGGCTTTCTGTTCCGCTCCATTCACAAATAGATCCATGTACACTTTAGTTTTCCTTGTCCGAGCAAGTATCTGGCTCAAAACTGTTCAGCTGGATAGCTCCGATATTGCTCGCCATTTTTGTTGCACCACTAATTTTTAGCTTGAGGTTGTAGGGAGCCAGCGAGAGAGTGCAAACAATGGCATGATGGGAAATGAGCGCAGGCTTACTACAACTTAGGGGCAAATTTCCAATGAACTAACTTTTTTTTTTTAATTGTATCTAAAAACATTCATTCATTTTCCAATCCGCTTTATCCCTTTCGGGGTCACGGGGTTGCCGGAGCCTAACCTGGCTACTCATGGGCGAAGGCAGGGTACACCCCTGGACTGGTCGCCAGTCTGTCGCAAGGGGCCACAATCACACACCCATACACACTCACATTCACACCTACGGACAATTTAGAGCAACCAATTAACCTATGAAGCATGTTTTTGGACGGTGGGAGGAAGCCGGAGTCCCCGGAGAAAACCCACGCATGCACGGGGAGAACATGCAAACTCCACACAGAAAGGTACCCCAGCCAGGACTTGAACCGGGAACCTTCTTGCTGTGAGGCAAGAGCGCTAACCACTGCGCCACCGTGCAGCTATCTAAAAACATCGTAATCATAATTAAAAGACTACTGGGAAGACTTTTACAACAGATCAAAAAAGGATTGGAGCATAACATGAAATAAAATCTCAGTAAAAGGAAGGTGTTTTTTTCAGATTGAGGCACTTCAAGACAAAATCAAGAACCTTCGAGAGGTCAAAGGCCACTTGAAGAGGACACGACCAGACAAGTGTGATTGTGGAAAAGGGTAAGCTTCCACTTCTACCTCTCTCTTTTTAAAAAAAAAATCTTTTAGTCTCTAAAGCTAAAGGATTCAAACAATAAATACAAATTTTCTAGATTGTTATAGGGTTTTAACTGTGTTGAGATCAGTTTGGTTTGCTTTACTTTTCTACTTTTTTCTCTCTTCTTGATATCAGTTACTACAGTAAAGGACTCAGAAAGAACGCTGACAGATTGAACAGCAGGCCTGATCAGCTCCACCCATTCAAGTGAGTTTCTCCTTAATGATGGCTCTCTAATGATTCCATCTGTATCTGATTACTAGTAACTGTGTGTGTAACTGTGACTTCAGACGAGATGGAGAACTGTAAAGTGTTGGGTAGCCTTAGGCCACATGTGATCCAGAAAGTTGATTGAACGTTAGGTACCCTGAGTGAAAGTTACATGTTAAAGAAGAACTTTGGTTGTGGATCTGTTTTATTTTGTGTGACAGCGACCCATTTGTAGCTAATTAAAACAGAATGGCTCCTCCTAGAGGTGCAGAAAAAACTGGGTGTAGCAAGTGCTTAAACATAAAAGTCAACATTCTGTCATAATCTGACATGGATGAGGCTTTCTGGAAGTTCCCCCGTCGTCATCCATCTTTGTGGTTGCTGGCACCAAAGACGCTTGGAGCTGAGGTCATATTTGCTTCCTGCTTCATCTTGGCAGAGAGACAGTGCAGGAAAGCGTCAGAAAAGCCCAGTTGTACAATGAAATCCGCAGGAGAAAGAAGGAGAGGAAGGAGAAGAAACGACAGAGGAAAGGAGACGACTGCAGCTTGCCTGGCCTCACTTGCTTCACACATAACAACGACCACTGGCAGACCCCCCCTTTCTGGACATGTGTGTACATTTTATTTAAGCTCTCAATTCACTTTTATGGCAAACATGCCAGTGTCGGTCACCATAAAGGCTGCTTTTATATGTTTATGCCATTTCTGTGCTTGGTTCACTTTCTGCATGACAAAGATCCAGACTGACAATGAGTGTTTATTTTTCCTAGTGGGTGGATTCTGTGCATGCACCAGCTCCAACAACAACACCTACTGGTGCCTGAGAACAATCAACGAGACCCACAACACGCTCTTCTGCGAATTTTCTACTGGATTCTTAGAGTACTTTGACCTTAATAGCGACCCCTATCAGGTGAGTGCAGATTGTGCTGCAATTTTTTTCAAGATAATGTGTTCATGTCAAGTTTATGTTTGTCTGCAATGATCTCTCTCTGTTTCACATCAGAAAAAAGTTAGCCTAAAGCTGCTGAGAAATTTAAAAAGTTGATTTGTTTTTGCTACTAAAATGTCTTTTTTCCTAAAATAAACTGCAACATTCCACTAATATATCCCAGGACAATATGATAAAGTGAAGGAATTGTAAACCCTTAATGGCTATTAATGCAAATATGCATCAAACCACTGCTACAAATTTACGGTACCTTAATTCACATTATTTATGCACTTAAAAGCAAAAAAATAAGGTATTTTTTTAAATCCGGCATCAAGGTGTTGAGGAAAGTCGTATTATTTCCAATTTGAAAGATAGATTTACTTCATTTATCGTTAAAATCCATCATTTCTTAGCTCTTAAAGTACAATAAAGGTATTTTAAACAGACTTTTAGCCCGACTCTGATCATCTTTTGATCTTTATTTAAAAGTATTCCCAGTGATCTTTTAATTATAATTATGCCTTTTTTTCCCCAAAATCAAATCATTTTTTCTGCAGAGTGGCAGGAGTTCATTACACAGTCAGTCCTGAGTTCTAGACGGGACCGTTGGTGCAGGGCAACCCCACCACCCCTTCCCCTCCCCTTTGCTGAGAGCTCAGAGCATGAAGCTTCTGGCTCATCCAGCATATTTTCTACGTCACAAATAAGTTATTTTTCAAACTGCATTTTTGAGTAGCATTCTACTACTGACTCACAACTATTTGAATAAAAAAATATGCAGAAAGAGAATTTTTAATCCTAATTTATGCCTGATATGTGTCCTCTATTATCATAAAAATGCCACAATTATGTGTTAAAAACACTAAAAACAGAATTTTCATCAGGGTCTTTGTTATTTAAAGACCAACTGCAATGAAAATGTTTGGCTAAAAACTGCATAATCATAATCAAAAGACCACTGGAAATACTTTTGAAATAGAACAAACGAGGATTGGAGTGGAACTTAGTGTTTGTGGACTTTTAAACACACTGTTGTGATTTTAAGTAAAGCTCTTTGGTTGTGATTGTGTCATCACAACAGCTGGCCAACACTGTATACGCTGTGGATCGGGACGTCCTGAACACGCTCCATGCTCAGCTCATGGAGATGAGGAGCTGCCAGGGATACAAGCAGTGTAACCCCCGCCCTAGAGGCGCAGATGCAGGTAAAAGCTGTCTTTCTTAGGTGAACAGTAAGAAGGTTGTGCACTGAAGCGTTAACCTTAACTCAATGTCTTGGTTTTTTGCAATTACTGATGTATAACTATAAAATATAATGTTTTTGTACTAACTTTGTATTGAAATGTTTAGCTTGACTCTTCTGCTGTGAGTCCGTTTCAGAGCGGGTGTTGGTGGACATGCCTGCATGCTGCATGTGTTTGGGGGACGATCCTTGTGTGTTCAGGTGGAGGGCATCACATCAGTGTGTGACATTTCCTTCATTTCAGCGACTGACCTCTCTTTCAGCTCACAATCCGATGGAGTCTCTTTCTCCCTCACTTTAAAACAGCTGTAGTTTCTGACTGCAGTTGTGCATCCTGACCCTGAGTGGTTGGCATGTTACGATGACGTGAGCCTGCAGCGCTAGTGAGTGGTGTGAATCGCCATTTGCGACCTGAGGAGCAAAGCTTCATGTCTGCAATTACCAGCTGGACAGAGCGCCAAAAGAAAGAAGAAAAAAAAAGCGATTGTGTTTCAGAGCTGGCACGCTGAGCCTGTCAAAAGCGTGCCAGCACACATCACCAGCAGCCTAAAATCTGTTATTTAGCCTGGCTGATCTCCTGCGGGTGAAATAGTCCCTCTGTTATCCAGAGAAAGTGCTGTTGTTGTTTCATCAAACCATGATTTTTTTTGTAGAAATACTTTATTCAACAGAAAATGATCTAGCTACATCTTTTTATGAAGTATGACATAATCCTTACAATCATCAAACTGGATAATCTCTTATTTTGCCATAAAGGGGAAAACCTGCAGAACTTTCCACCATTTGAACCGCTTCACTCTTCTCCCTCCTCTTCCTAACCCCCCTTCCCCCCCCCCTCCCCCTCCTTTTATCCCTTAATTGCATTTCTCCAATTTCAGCAGTGCATCAGTGACTGATCTATTTATTTCCTCTCACATTCCCTGGAATCAAAGCATTAACAATCGATTGCTTTTATTTTTCCAATCAGGAGGTAAAGATGGAGGAAACTATGAGCCACACAGGTATCCACCGAGTTTTGTTCCACTTCAGTGGCTATTTCTTTAACACCTGCATGGGCCAAATTGCCTCATTCCCACTAATCCATCCATCCATGGAATGCTGACGCTTAATCTGTGGCTGCATGATGGGAAAACGCTAGGAATTCATAGCTTTTTTTCTTTTTTTTCCCCCTCTTATTCCACCTCTGGGCACACAGTCTTTATCTGAGGAATGTTTGCAGCAACTTGAACATGTAATCAGCTGATAGAAGACATTCCCTCCCACACTAGTTCACACCTTTGCCTCAGAGTGCAGCATCTGTACTGAAGGAAGCTTAAGACAGATGTGCTGCATAAGCATCAGTGATAGTGCATGATGCTGCATCATCCAGTTATCCAACACTGCATATAAATCTTAAGGAATAGCTTGACATTTTGGGGGGAAAAAAACAACTTTGTAAGAAAACAGTGCAAGAAATGGCTTGTCTGGAATTCAAGAATCACATTTGAAGCACGTCTTAAAAAAATGTAATATTGTCTTTATTAAATCCGGTTTGCAGACACTGACTGCAGTTTTATGACAAAAGTCTCAACTTCCTTTTTTTTAGCTTAGGTTAGCGAACTAAAAAAAAAAAAAAACATTTTAGCAACAGAGCCAGACTAATTTCCCTCTAGTTTTTCTGAACTATCATTTCTAGGAATATTTTTATGAATAAATGCATCACTTCCAGTGTAATTCCAGCCATGGTCATCCTCATTCTTTCTCATGTTAATGTTTCATGCAGTCGAGCTCCCATTGTCCCTCATGGTTGATGATAGAAGGTGGAGACATTTCAAATGCTTTTTTTTTAACTTTTGAACTTCTGGCACCTGCTTACCAGGCGACAGCAGCATTCAAAGTGGTCAAAGAGGAGATCGAGCCTCTCCTTCCTGTGAGTTCCTCCACCATAACAAACTCTCTTTAGCTGGAGTCCATAGTTTCCACAGGATTCAAAGCTGCTGACTCTGCATTTCTCCATTGCACTTACATACATCAATTTGAGTTCAAATTTATTCTTTTGGTTTATATTTTACCTCTTTTTCTGACAATCACTTTGATTCTTTCAATTCTTTGGGGTGCAGGGTGCAAACATCTATTAATAGCTTCTTTGTTCTGATTTTTTTTTCTTTCATTTTGTTCAAATTATTATTTTTTGCTTCTGTTCTTTTTTTTCCAGGTTACCTGACCTTACGTTTCCTTTGAGAACAGGCCTGCCATTAACCAAGCAAACATAAATACTCTGTGCAGCTTAGCATTCTAGTCTCTTATGATTATTCTTTTCAGTCTATCTTTCTAATGTAAATTGGCACAAAGGCAGCATGTTTGCATTACTTATGGCTTTAGCTCAGTGTGAGAGTTGTGTTTATCTAATGCTGCTTTGATGTGTGTGTGTGCTGTAGAGTCGGAAGTTGGGCTGGACTGCATGCTGCTTGAATAAACTTGAAAAAAGCTCCTTGTTCTTTCAACTCTGGATCCTTTAAGTCTTGTGTTTCTTTCCTTTGGCAGCACACAGCCAGCATGGGCAGGACGACAGAGTTAAGCTGCCCAACTTGACAGACGAGGAGGTGAACTGGCAGGAACTGGAGGATTTGTACAGCATCAACGAAAGCCTGTATGAGCACAGGCCCGACTACAACCCCAGCCCAGACAACTGGGCCAACTTCCAGAAGGACGCAGATAAAATGTTTGCCCTGCGACACATTTTGAACAAATTCAACCAAACCTGGAAGCTTGACGACTCCACCCTGCCAGAGTTGGGCTCTGGGGCCGGGGGTGGGAGCCTTGAAGAGGGCAGCGGAGAAGAGTCCGCCTCCAGCAGTGACGCCTGGCCAGGAATGGTGACAGAAACTGGTCTTGCCACCCCCGCCCCCAGCAGAAACCTATCAGAACCCCCACTACCGGAGCAGAGGCTGGAAACAGATGGAAATGACCTTCCTGAGAAATCTGTGAACAGAATTGGGGGAGCATTTATTCCTCTGGTGGCGGTGCCTTCATCGGATCCAAGCAGAGAGGAAGTCATCCTCCACAGTGATGTGCGGGTGTGGCAGCTGGAAGACTTGGACGGAGGAGTGTTCAGTGGAAACAGACTGACGGAGCTGGAGACCCGACATGACAGCCTGCTGCGTACCTACAACAGCCTGCAAGCCCGGTCAGATCCCGGCTCAGTCCAGGGAGGGTCCGCCAGCCCTCAAAAACACACCCTGGACCCAGAAGAAGAGGAGGACATTTTCAAGGCCCAAGGCCTTCTGCCTTTCTCCTCACAGACACTGAGGCCAAAGGTTCAGGCCAACACCCCCACTCCCACACAGACCAGCCCCACCAGAGATGTTGGGGTGGAGCTTGAAGCCCCACCTCAACAAGCTCTGTCACTCGACTTGAACTATGAGGGCAGTGGCTCTCTGCCCTCCAATCAGACTCTCTGAGGCAAGCAGCCAGCTTCTCGTTACCATGGTGACAATAGACACTAACAGTATGATTTGAGCTGGTGAGTGACTCCACTTCAGTCATATTTGCATAATGAATATCAAATTTATTTTTTTAATTGATGCCTACATTTATTAGTAAACGTGTTCTTGATGTTTTCTGTTTTTGTTAAAAAATATATAAAGATTTAGAAAAGGAAAAGCCTTAATGCAGTCAAACGTAAGACGGCAATAAAACAAACTATTTCTATGATAAAAAAATGAGATCAACTGTGATGTTTTTAATAGAAACCAAAAAGTGATGAAACTTTCTCCACTGCAAACTGCCTGATGAGTAGAAACTGGTGAACAATCCTTAATGCACTGTGATCCTTCTACTGGTTTAGATTATGATTTAAAAGAAATAAAAAGGTTTATTTAACATCTAAGAAAAAATTTTGATCTGAATCACAGCTGCAAAAAATCCCAAATAGTGTTTCATTTTAAACATTTTTTTGCTCTACAGTCCAACAACTCTGACTTTAGTCTGTCGCAGCCTCCTTGCTTTTATTTTGAAGTTCATTTCAATGAATAATCACAAGGAAGAGCTTACAAAGTGGTGGAAAATGTCCAACCTGTGAGATGTTTTTGCAGACTATCATGTGCCGTCTTGTTCAGATCAGAGTTGTACAGCAGTACTAATAAGTGGCACACACAGTTTTGGATTAACAATAAATGTGTTTGCTTAAAACTCCAAAGTCTTTTCAAAAATGTCTGTCACCATCTCCTGGCTTTAAGTGCGTGGCCTCCTTTTCAACTGTGTTGACAAAAGGGTCTCGTTTCAAGAAATAAAACCTGTCAGCCTTGTGGAATAATGTCTCCAAGAACACTCATTTTTGATCACTTTTTTTTAATGACAAATATCAAGTATTCAAGGCATTTGTAAACCAGGTGTTCATAAACATCAGCTGAGCTTTGCTCCTTAGGAGCACAAGGAGACCATTAAGAATACAACTCTGGTTCAAACGCTGGAGAGAGGAGGATGTTTGAGCAAACTTGTCGGGTTTCCTCTGTCCGAAATATTGACTCCATACAAGAGCAGTTATGTCTGACCCGCGTGACGTCTCTAGGTGTCTCTCTTCTGTACGGACTACACCCAAAATTCAGGACAACACAGCTTTTGGAGCAGCTATAGAGGGAAAATCCAACAAAAAGCTTATTTTGGCTTCAGGATTTTTTTTCTAGAATCATTTAATAAATATAACCCATCTGAGGATTAGCAGAGAATCACAGATTTGCATCTTTAAGAGCAAAAACATGAAGATACCCCAGTTTCCCAACTACTAAACAAAAGATTTAAACCCTCTCCAAATGAACAATGTGGTTGTCCATGTGGTTTCATTCTACCTACAATTGGTTAGTTCATAAATACATGTCTATTTTTAAGCTCCATAATATGCTTTGTTTATATTTCATTATGTACAGAATGATCCCTTATTATTAATGTTAAAGTACTAAATCACAATAACCATGATCTCTGCTTGTTAGTATCTCTGTGCTAATGTTACGCATCTTTTAAAGCTTCCCCTTTTCCAATTCAGAAATAGAAACATCCTCTGTAAGCTTTGATCTGTGAAACTTGTCAGGTTTTCTAGATATTTTTTTAAATGACAAAACACAAAAAGGCCTCTCTAATGTCTAGTCTACAGAGACGTAACACTTCCTGTTTGAAAGAAGGTCAGATGTGTGAATACAACGTGGTTCCAGTGTTAAAGAAGACATAGCATTAATATGTAAAAAAAGAAAAAAATTATCTTTTTGTACAATCTTTGGGAAACTGGAGTGTTTTTTTTTTTGTTGACAAACTCAAACATTCACTGACCACACAACCATTTCTGAGTCCACTAGAGGGCACCAAAAACAGAACAAAGCTTCTCCTCAGTGATAAATAGGGTCATGCTTGTTGTACTTCATCTTTAAAAGTCTACACAGCTAAATAACTACTATATACAGCTTATGACCAAAAGGAGAAGCTGCTTTGATGCAAAAACAGTTGTTTTTGTTTTTTTTTAAAGTGATGAAAACTACAATTGTGTCTTCACGTGTTTAGGACTTACAGTAGCTTCAGCACGTGCTCAGAGGGCTTGCTCTTTTCTCCTGTTTGACACTTATTACTGTTCATATGAACCCCGACCTTCACAATGCACCACTAGTGCTTTTCTGCTTTAGGCTACATGGCTACCTTTTGCAGGCAAGAAAAATCAGAGCTGCTTCTAATCCAAATAAGCTGAGCGAAGCAGGAAAGCAGACTGTTGTTGTGGCGACTGGCTTTTCAGAAGCATTAACCCTGACAGCTGCTTTGTACTGTTGACTGGCCGAAACAGCCTGAAAGAGGCACTGTTAAAGAGGGGGGGGGGGGAGAAAATGAGAAAAATTCTACTTTGCTGAAAATGCGGAGCACATTTAATATAGCTCAAACACAAAATAAATCCTGCTCAAAGGTGGAAAAGTAGCTAGTGAGCGGTGTCAATCAGAACTGCACAGAAAAGGAGATACACAGGGAGCAGAGGAAGTTTGCATAGTTTATCTGTTGTGCTTTGATCTGTCTGTGCAGAGATCATAATGCCCCGCCTGCAACAGTAGCACCGTGTGATGTAGTCACATCGCTCTTACATGGGGAGAGACTGCAGCTGATGATGTGCTCTGACAAACTCTGAATCTGTCCGTCTGTCAGCCTAAGCATGAGGGCCCTCCACCCCTCAGCTCTGACAGGCGCTTGAGCCTCCGCCTGTCATGCTGCTGCATGATCTGGGTGAAGCAGACAACTGCGTGTGCAGAAACAAACGGGAAGGCACAATGAATCAGACGTGGGCGGAGCCTCTGTGGTGACGTGGCAACAGCAGAGGGGGAGATATTGCTTTAAGGACGTTACCCGGGCAGCTGAGGCTGTTGCGCCCGCGGTTCAGCAGCAGGCTGGCGGGGGGCTCTGGCCGGGGTGGGATGAAGACAGGACAGGATCGGGTACGAGCATGGCTTTTGTGGCCCCCGGCATGGCAGATGAGCTCGCTGACTGTGCCCAGCGGAGGCAGGTGCTGGCGCCAGCGCTCCGCCCGTGTCTCCTTGTGCTTGATAGAATACCAGGTGAGGAAGATGAAGATAAAACCAACAAATTTCAGGCTGGCGGCCAGGCCAAAGTAGACGAAGCGAAACGAGGTAACGTCATACTCCCAGCAGGAGCCGTGCACGCCGCAGTCGTGCTGCCAGAGCATGCAGGTGGTGTCAATCACAGCACCAAAGTAGATAGGGGTGGGGATGTAGGCTGAAGAAGGAGACAGAGAGAGGATAATTAATCAATCAATCAATTGAAACCACTTTCTTCACTGTTGTTCTACATTGCACACTCTCAGTGTTGTGTCACAACAACCTGCAACATTTTTCTTCTTGCACCAGTATGACATTACACACTAAATGTTTGCTTCTCCTCAGTTTGGTTGATTTACAGGGCTGTGGGTTCTCGATTTCTCAGGTCCTGTTCCTCCACAAAATTTAGGCAAAGCTAAATGTTTTCAAAACTACAACAGAAGTAAAGAACTTAGTCTTCTTGCCGCAGAACCACAAAGAACCAGAAAAAAATATGACAGTTTTCCTTCAACTCATGTTTTTATATTACCAAAGTGTTTTTCAGAAAAAAAAATAAAATACAAAAACAAACTTGACTCATCCAAGAGGAATCAAAAAGTTTGATTTCTGAACATTACTTATTAAGTTACACACAGAGCCCTGGTCGTGACATTAAAAAATGCTCCCCTAAATGAATAATGTGTGGCTACAAATGAGAATCTTCTGTGCAAAAATTAGTATTTTGTGGCCAATTAGCATTATATTTGCAATAGAAACAAATGAAATCAAAATCGAAAAGAAAACGAAATCCAAAATTGTGGCTACAAAATACAAAACCTGCACATCCAAACTTGTGTTCACAAAAAAAATGTACAAAAGTGTGGCTATAAAATTTGACCAATTTGGAATTTGTGTCCAGACATTAGCATTTCGATGCACAAAAATTTGGTATTTTGTGCTCACAAATTCGTGGTTAGTAGGAACTGATGATACTAAAATACTGATTTGCATTTGAGCGCATAACATACAAAATTGTGGCAACAAAATGCTAATTTGTGCATGCAAAACACTTATTTGTGGTCACATATTATTAGTTTAAGAGAACAATTTATCCTTTTTTTTTGTTTTTTTTGTTTTTTTTTTTGTTTTAATGTCCTGGGGTCTAATACCTACTGAAGTTACTGAGAAAATCCATTCGTGATGCAGACCCTTTCCTACCACTAAGTGGCAGTATTTAGCTTGATGTTGATCAGGCTTTTTCAACAGTTTAAGAATGAAAAAGTGTTGTCATTTTATAAAAATATAAAAAGTACTGCTCTGCTGATGTTGGAGAACAGAGCATGAACTCAATTAATTCATTTTCAGGTAACTTTTTGATCTCACAGTGTGGCAGCTTTATGCTCTGATATTATGCATGTTGCAGCAGAGCTAGCTCACCCTGAAAGCTTTTCTGCATCTATCAATACGAGCAGCCACCAAGGTTCACTGGCTGCTGCACTTCTGCTCTCTGTCCAACAGTAAATATGGATTATGCTAAGGAGGCTGCTTTAACTGGAGATAATTCAAAGCATTTAACTTACCAAGAGTTCTGAGCAAAACAAACTGCATCCCCAGAGCAAAAGGCCTCTCCTGCTCATCAACTGACCTGAAGAGGACAGTTCATAAACATCATAAAACCCTATTCATGTGCTTAAATCCTCAACCATGATCTTCAGGGACGGCATCTTACCTGAGTGTGACAATGATGACGGAGGGCTGGGCACACGCGGTAATGAGTGTGACGATGAAGAGGAAAATGAGGAAAGGGATGAGGGTGTTGCAGGTACGATCGCACTTTCCCGACACCGCGTAACCATTTTCGTTCAGGTAGGTTTTGACGATAACAAGTTGGAGCTGGTTGACCTGGCTGCCGGAGGACGGGGTGATGACCTGCCTGCTCTGCACGCAGCCGCAGTCCGTGTAGTTCCGGATCTGCGAACAAAGACACAAGCAAACTCCTGAATCCACCATGATTTGTCTTATGTTCTTGTACCTCTAGATTTGCAGGAGGAAACAGTAGAAACAATACTCCTGTGGGTATTCACATTGTGTCTCTTTACCCCAGTGCTATCGTTGGCTACAGTGCTGCACCCAGCCAGGCAGGGGTTGAAGTACGTTATTCCATCAGAGCCGCAGACCGGCGCATACTCGTGGATCTTGCAGCCACAGTTCACGTTGCAACTGCCGGTCAGGTTTCTGTGGGTCAGGGTGAGGGTTGGACTGCAGAGACAAACGCCCAGGGTAGATTATTCACTGAGAGACAGAGCTCCCCTCCTGGGACACATTTTGTACTCAACTATCAACAATTTCTGATCAGTTTTGTACCATGTTCCATGTTAAATTCAGGCCCAACTTTTACCTTTAGAATTTTTCAACATTGCTGTCAGCAATGTCTGCTTCTACTGAAGCAGAACTAAACTCTTTGTTTCAAAAATGTTGTACTGTGCATACCATATTTTCCAAATCTATAAGTCACAACAAAGTATAGTTATACAGCCAAAAGATGGATAGTAAAGAAGTTTAAAAAAATCATATATAAGTTGCTCTTTTGTTTAACACTGTTGTTTATTTAACAAAATACGGTACCAAGAACGGCAATTTTATCTTAAAAGGCAAATCAATAGACAACCGACATTGTTACTGCCTTAACCATATTTTGCTTCATGAAACATAGGAGGAATCTAGTAACATTTGTGCAACATATGAACAGTTAGATAACCATAGCATGGAGAACATGCTAACAAGTCAACTAAACTTTATATCACTTTAAGTCACTCTACTGAATTCTTTCCAGAAAGGCTGGCACGTCGTCTTCTTCTGCGTTGCTGTCAGTAGCAAATACTGAAACTCACACCTACAAGGCCCTCTAGTGGTTGTTAATTGGAAAAAACAAACGCATTTCCATATTTTTCTTTTATCACATTTAAGTCGCACCTGAGTATAAGTCGCACCTTGGGCCAAACTATGCAATAAATAAATAACTTGACTTATACTCAGAAAATTAACTAACTTGACGTATACACCCCCACACACTGTCTACCGGTGTGTCCAACTAAAGGCTACAAACACCAAAATGAGCTGTTAGTATAATAACATCGTTTGTAGACATTTTCTTATGGTAAATGGCGTATACTTATATAGAAGTTCTTCGAAGGGCCAAAGCACTTAACAGTCACATTTCCGTTCACACACTGCTGTTAAACAGCGCCAACTTTAAACCACCATGAGCAATGTGGGGTTGAGTGTCTTGTCTATGGACACTTCAATACATGGGTGGACAAAGCGGGAACTGAACCTGCGAAATCGCTAATGAACGTCATTGACAGTTTATTTTTCATGCAATTGAAAGAGTGTTACTAATGACCAGAACAGCCTGCTATGAAGGGGCAGAGGACACGACACCTCGGCTCAGTGTGGGAACCAGACAGGACTTAGGTTTTGTCTGAACCCGGCGCACTGAAGCGAAGGCTGGTTTTCTCTATGAAGCTGCAGCCTGAGCCCTGCAGGAAAAACAAAGACTGACTCTAACAACACAGCCAGATGAAACCTGTATGCCAAATGCTTTCATTTAGTAACTAATCAGATTTCACAATGATCGTTTTTATTACATTTTATTATCTCAACTTTTTTTAATTTTATTTTATGAAGAACTGCTACTTTGCTGAATTACTTTTGCGCTTGTCCTTACATGACATGGCACATTCCCGACACTGAGCTTGCATGTGTGTCAGAGGGAGAGAACACGTGTGTATTTAAAGCGTAACATGGCATCAGCTCTGTTGAACTGGCTGCTAAAAAAGCACGTGGCCTTTTCCTGGCCGACTACCAGCCTTCCCTAAGCCCTCCAGATGTCCTGTCCCAGTGTGCAGGCTGCACTGCATTGAAAACAGAAAATGAATCAAATCTAACAGCAGAGATGGAGCCAAGAGAGTAAGTGGCTTCATCTGCCCGAGCAGCGTGGACACTGACGAGTGAAAATGACCGGGGTTGATCAGGGGAAACGGGTCTTGTAAGAACTGAGGTGAAGCAGATGAGCATGCAACTCTGCTGCAATAAACCAGAACGTTACTTAATCCAATACGTATCTTGGCATACCCCCCCAGAGCACAGACACACAAAAGGAGAGGTCAAGGTTCAACTTCCCACATAAAGGACAAGCGATCATAACGAGACACCCCACCATAGTACAGGCTTCCCCACCAAACACAGAAAATAATCACCTGGATTAAATTAGTAATCTGGAGGTTGAAGGCTTTAAAAACATCATGTGTAGGTTTTTATTTCACACTGTTTCTAAAGTATTGGAACAACTCACCACCTGACCATTTAAATTGCTGGTATTGATCTGCATTTCATCCAAACTTTATTTAGCAGGTCTGAGTTCAGAATGGGATATTTTGCTGTAATGTCTCACTGCTAAACAATATAAGCAGCCAGAAAACTGGTACTGATAATTCTGCAGCACAAATGGCTGCATCACGTTTAATTAGTAATGTCATGAGGACCGAGGAAAGGCCAGAACCTACGTGGATGACAGATCACGTAGGTGGAGTTTCTAGAGAAACACTGCAAAACATCTATCAAACTGCTGCAGAGGGTTTCATATTATTGTTCGCCTAGGGCCCCCAAACTGCTAAGTTCGCCACTGGTCTGCAGCATGCAGTTATTACAGCAGACGTGTGACCGTGCAGCCGGTTCCTTGGGTCATCCAAGGTCAGTGGTGGATGATGTTTTCATGTGTGAGCATGCGCTTTGCGTTGCCGCCTGCAGGGCTGACACATCAGATGTCTGTTAGCTCTGCAGCCGGGTGGTGTTGCTTTCAGAAATAGAGGCGTCAGGGTGATTCAGCGGGACCACGGGAGCAGATGCCGGTGTTGTTAATTAATCGTTTGCACTCCGTCACGTCACATGATGGAAACGTCAACAGCATCCAGAGCCTACACCGCTTCTCTGAATGCCAACTCTAAGAATGATTCATAAAGCGTTTGCCACTTCAGGTGAAAACATTTCACACGACAAGAGAGGGTTTGGATCTTTAAATTGTAAAAAATCGTTTTGCTCCATGCTCACCCAGTAGTGTAGGGTATGTTAATGCCTCCTAGATTGATGCTCTCGCAGCCGACGATGAAGAGCGTGGAAAAGCAGAGGAGGGACACTCCACTGCAGATCATGGCAAGCTTGGCTGACTCCCGTGCCCCAAGTTTCAGTTTCTTGATGATGTAACCCCCCAGCACAATCCCCACGCCAGCACTGGGCACAATGATCAAACCTGTGGGAACAGGAACAGGTGAGACGAAGAAGAAGCAAAGATACAATAAAGGTGTTGTAAAGAGTCAACACTGAATTCATTATGAAACTTTACTCATTTTAATCAGAACAGTGTGGTGAAAGCTCGCCGTGCTTTCGCACCTACCGTTATGAGGAAAAAAACACGGCTTCCTCCATTAAACTGAAGATAAATGAGTCTATGGAGACCAAAATAGACTGTGCCCCAAGTTCCCAGTGAGTCAGTTTCAGGCTGTGGCACGTGCTCTCCGTCCACTCAGACCAGTCAAAGTGACAGCTTGAGAAAAGGCCATGCTAATAGTGGGGTTGGCCGAGCGCTGAGTGTCATGGTGAAGGGCTTATGGCCTGTGGCGGCTGCACATGGCAGCCCTTGAGTTCAGGAGTTTAATGGACGAGTAATCAGTTAGACGCATCAGCCGGGCCGAGGCATCAGAGATCCTCTTTGCCAAAAGCAAAAGTAACTTGTGCTTATTAAAACACATGAAACGAAGGTCAAATTTGAAGCGTCATGTAAGTGCATGTTTGTCTGCTGAACCATGTGCTTTCTTTTTCTGCAAGATTAAGCACTGATGCCAGAAAACCAGATATCCCACTTTCAGTGACTGCACCAAATAAAACATTTATTTTTAAAAAATAGTGAGGATTTAGGCATTTATAACTGCATGAGAATCTTTGCTGAATTTCAGATGTTTCCAAATGATCGGTGCATTCATGTAACATTTTTTCTCAGGTGATGTCATGAAAACATCGTTACCCTTTTAAAATTCCTCAAGGTTTTACTAAGAAAAGTCAGTGAAAAAGGAAGAGAGAACATCACTGCACATGCAGAAAAATGCTCTTTACAGAAGGCTTGGCAGGAAATCAGTAACATCGACTTAATTTTTCATATGTACATGCAGTAGGGTAATAAAAATGGCAGTAGTGAGTGGAAATAACTAAAAACAACAATATAACCCAAAGCATGTATTCAGTTTGTCATGCAAACATCTAATTGTTGTGTAGCGAGACAAAGCACAAGGTTCAGATGTAGCTTCAATACTCTTAAGCATCTTTTTCTGACTTTCTTGTTGCAAAGGCAAAACAAGAAGAACATTTTTTTTCAATGAGCACTGGTTAACACACAGTGACACAGAGAAAAAAAAAGGTTGCATTAAGGCAAAGGAGGCTGAGCCATGGAACTATACCTGACGTTAACACCTAAAGTTTGCAGAAGTGGCAGCTGTCAA
Source organism: Adrianichthys oophorus (assembly GCA_036245035.1). Classification (NCBI taxonomy): domain Eukaryota; kingdom Metazoa; phylum Chordata; class Actinopteri; order Beloniformes; family Adrianichthyidae; genus Adrianichthys; species Adrianichthys oophorus. Next base: position 35,039,095 of record BSAI01000108.1, read on the forward strand.
AATATGTCATGCGTATTATCATACATATTTATAGATATAGATGATTGTGATTGGGGGTTAGAGTACAACTGCATTCATCCTTTTCTTAGGTAAAATTGGCTACTCATACCAACACAATGTATATATTTGGTTCATTTCATTTCTTTTTTTTTAGGTTCATTTCTGTGCAGCAAATCCTGAAAAAAAATGTATAGTCAAACATTTGTCCTCAGATTTGAGTATTTTACAAAAAAAACAATGAAGCTTGTTCATTAAGGTCCCACCCTGATCATCTTTTGAACTATTTTTAAATTGTTCTCAGTGGTCCTTTCATTATGACTGTATTGTTTTCATCAGCTCCCAATTCACAACCATTTGAATTAAGAAATACGTATACGCAATCTTGAGCTTAAGTTTCTTTACCTATGTCCACCATAATGAGAAAATTGCTGGGAGAACATGTTCAAAATCCCCAAAACAAAATTATCATTGAAGTGGATCTACAAGTTAAAGAACATCATTATTTACAGCTTCTTGTAAGATTAAAGTCCCCTTTTCTTTTATTATTTCAATCTGAAATAATAAACATTTTGTGTGTTTTTTGTGTAAGGTGTAGCTGTCAAAAAAAAAACAACAAAATCTAAATAATGCTGTTTTACAGATTATCGCTAATCCCTATTTGTTGTGAGAACATATTTGTGCCGTTTGCCTTTTCATTTTTGGCAAAACTAATACAAAGAAACCTAAATAATTTAGCATAACCTTGAGTTGATGATGTTTTTTTTGCTTTTGACATAAACAATGACATTGATGAAGTGGTTTTCATGAAGCCACCTTTTACAAGCAGGGAACTTTGCTGACATGACACCTTGATGTTTTTGTTTGTCAGCAAACTTTCATTCACGCAGAAAAATTAAGAGCTCAATTTCTTTGAGCTGTTAAAGGTTTTTTTTTTTGGTTTAGCTCATGAATGTGTCAGGTTGCAAATCATTTATCTCCACAGAAAAACAGCAAACTAAATAAAAACATCAAAATGATTGTGTAAGCATTAACAACTCACCTTCACCTGTTCTATTTAGAAGCCAATCAATCACAAGCCCAACTCCCTGACAGGTAAAGCTATTACAAGAGCTGATCATGAGCAGAATTAATCAAACTAATACCAAAATAATTATCTCATTATGATCAGATTTTTTACACATTAAAGAAAAATATTATCAACAAAGTGTTATATGTATCTATGTATTTTTTAACTGTATAAATACTTACGAGAAATACATATATATGTAAGCATATACAGGTTTTTTAAGCTAAAATGGGTTTCTTAGTGCTTAGCAGTTTCAAAAAGCAGCATCTCCATCTTTTTAATCAGAAAACATTAATGACGATTAAAGTCTTGGGGTGATTGTTTTAGAAAATGCGCCCCTCTATCAGTTTAACTGTGTCAGATAAAGCATTAAATCAAGATGATATGAGCACTGATAAAATCATTGATTTAAATTAGTTATTGCTGAGAGAAGAAATATCTCATAAAGTTGTCACTGAGCAATTAATAACCGAGGTTTGTTGTGGATTTTATCAGATTCTGAGGATTCCAATTGTTTTTCTTATGTTAGTTGTTATCACAGAGGAAGCCGGTAAAGAGAAACTTTATTTTGCACAATCTGTTCACAGAACACACTGGGCTTTTTCTCAATACTGTTGTCTTTGCAGCGACTTTCTTAAAGGTTAAAAGCCAGCTCTGCAGGTGGAAGGTGTGAATGGGAGCATCAACTGTGTGTGACCAGACCATGGTTTGTAAACACCGTTATGGAAGAAATTCTTATCTTTGCAACATGGAACAGGGGAAGGATGCACAACGTTGGAGACAAACAGATATGTTTCTGATTTGTTCAAGCATAAAACATCTAATCTAAAGATGCCTTTGGTCCTAGATAAAAATTATAATGATGAATTTTAAAATGTGGGATCTTCACCAGTGTTGCAGAAAAGTTTAAACTGTTAGAAACATTGCTGTGTTCGTGTATCCTGCATGAATGTTTAAGTCTTAAGCTACGTTCACAATGGGCTTGAAAATGAGCTTTGAAGCGACCACTTCCAATGAAAAGTCTACACGCGTAAATGTGTTTCAGGCTTTTGTGTTAAAACTCTCAAGTTCACTACGCAAGTATTTAAGTTCCTTTTTGGTGCAAAACATGCAGCAATTGAACAAATTTTGACCAGTCAGGTACTCTGATTTGGTAGTAAATCATGGGTAGCATGCTTTTCAAAATACAGGAGTGCCAACCGATCATGGAGGAGAAATTAATAATTACGGCTTGGGACCAGCCAAAATTATATGACACAGAATCTTTCATTTATCGGAACAGAGCTATGAGGAAAAAGTCTGGTGCAAGATTTGCACCGGTTCTCCTTTTTGCACCAAGCTTTTTCCAACTGTGAGTACATGTGAGCTTTGGGTACTGACAGTTCAGTGTGAACACCATTTGCTAAAAGCAAGAATGCCCGTTTAGCGCGTTCTTGAACACATACCTGGTGTGAATGTGTCATTATTAGAACTCAGTCAATGAACATTGCTAACTTTTTACATCAATGCCCTAAAAAGACTGAACAGGGTTCACAAATGGGGACTGGATGGAAGATTTAGGAACCACTTAACTCTTGGAAGAAAATACTTTGAACTTGGCTTAAAGCTTTTCTAAAACCTGAGACTAAAGTGTTAACTATGGGACTTGTGAGTTTTATTCATTTTTATAACTTTATATTTACTTATGGGACATTCTAGGTAGCCCCTGCGACAGACTGGCGACCAGTCCAGGGGTGTACCCTGCCTTCGCCCATGAGTAGCCGGGTTAGGTTCTGGAAACCCCGTGACCCCGAAAGGGATAAAGCGGATTGGAAAATGAATGAATGAATGAATGACATTCTAGGTAAAACCAACATTTCCTTCAACTGAGTCACATTGTTTTCATGGAGAGGTTCTCATGTTGTTTTAAATGATCATTTGTGACCACAAGGCATTAATTTTGACACTCAAGACTTGAACCAAACTTGGACTTGTGACTAAATGGACACAATTTGGAAATAGTTATTCAAGACTTGAGATTTAACGCAGGTCTTGGACTAAATAGCGAGACTTGTAAGACTGACTTTAATTGTTCTCACATAGTTTAACTAATGGATGCAAAAAGTTTAATTTTGGGTTAGCTTTTTTTTTTTTGATGAGAACATGTGCCTTCCTATAGATATTGAGTAAAATAAAACTTGTTTCATATTTAATAAAGTCCATCCACCTCCTTCTCCCAAGAAGTCCCATCAAGAGCAGAACCTCTTTTTCAAATCATCATATTCCAGAAACATGGCAGTGTTTAAGTAGTCATGGCAACTGCACACAGATACACACAGTGGCCTTTGTATCCTGGCAACAGGCTGATAAATTGAGCAATGCTCTAGTGAGCACTTCTTTTTTGTTTGTTTGTTTGTAGCTTGAAAGAGACATGTCAATACATTAAAAAAACTTTAAAAGCAAATAAACTTTAAAAGGCACAACTTGAGTTTTAATTTGTCCATATGGCAAAAATCCCACTGACAGATTATCTGTGCATTAGCAATTCTGGCTCAGACACAGATGAAGGATTAGAGAGTCTGTCCGCGCCCCACACGGCACATGAAGCACAAATGTCAGGCAGGACATAAGGTGTTACTGGATTTTGTTACTTCATTCAAACCTCTAGTTTCTATCCACCTTTTTAATTGTACCCTAAATTTAACATAATGCCCCCCCCCCCTTTAAGGCCACGTTCACTACAGTGTTTGTCCGATGAAAGCCTTTCAGTGAATGAACTCTAGCATGACTCATTACACTGTTCTGTTTGTGTGATTCACTCAACACACAAAGAAGGATGCCAATAAATGTGGGTTTTAGACTGATTACACAAGTTTCCAATGAGTATCTCTGGGTTTAGTTGGATAAACCAATATAGAAATTAACAGCCTGTTTGCTTGTTTCCCATTTTAGAATTTTGAGATGCTAAAATATTTAGAAGCAATTTAGAGCCTATATAACCCTGAAACCATTGGGATCAGCTCTTTTTAAAGGACAGCTGCTATTATTTTAACCACACGGCAGAATCCCCTTCATCACAAGCTCCCACTCATCCTTGATGATGGCCCACAGGGGACTGGGACTGCACTGACTCACAGGCACCACTAGCACGACTCGCATTGCATCAATGCACTAGCACATGGAGCACAAACTTTACTGATGAGCCTGATGATTTTTAGGTACAGCAAAATTTGCAGGGTGATTGTTTTTAATCTACATTATTGGATCCATTTTCTTTAATAGATAAACTATTTTTTTAAAAAAAAGGATACAAGTTACCAATCTTGGCTGACTTTACTATAGTTTTATTTTTGAATTGACAGCTTAAATGCACAAACTTGCCTGTGTATATGCTGGCCTTCGATGCAGGGATGCCAAACTGTGATTCAATAAACTTGGGAATGAAGGTGATGAAAGCTGTGACGATGGCACACTCAGCTGTGTAGGACAAGCTGACAAACAGGAAGGTCATGTTGCTGAGGATCCTCAGAGCAGCCTTGGGAAGATCTAAAAAGAAGACGGAGAGACACTTTTTGAGAGATATCAAATTGATAAATTACACAAAAATTGTGGAACAAAAAAAAAGTCAAGAACTCATCCATGTCTCATTATTTTGCTTATAATTTGTGCAATAGCAGAAAATATTAGGATGCGTCGTAGCTTATTGATCTAATTCCCTTCTTAATTTTCCTTCCTGTGTTAATAGACTGAGTTTGATATTGTATGAAAAATAGAAATAAATACATAAATTCAATGCATTTGAGATGAAACTGAGCCTCAATTCCGTCATCCTTATTTTATATTAAAAAGGGTGAAGATGCTTCAAGGCAGGATCTGTAGGATGTGGTCACCATGACGCCCTCATGCTCTTTCATTTAAAAGTCACATGATCTGACTGTGTTTGCTTTGCTGCTCCCAGTAAGATTTAACCTACTCTGGCTTTTTCAGCAGCATCTTGTTATGAACTAGCTGAAGAGCAAGCAAATGATCCATGAAATCTGGTGGCAAAAGAACACGCTGCTCAACCAAACCACTGCTTCTTACAGCTGTTTTTAGAGAGGTACAGGGTTTTTGTTAAGCATTAGCAACCGAGATGAACAGTCATTTCCCATCATGCACCACCTCTGCAAGACATCAAGAGAGTAAAAGAGATTTTTGTTGGATCAATATTATATGTATTTCAGGTTCACTTTAATATCTCTGTTCTGAATATAATATATTTTTATAAATATACTATAAATTATAAATATTTTTTAAACCCTTCCACGATTAAAGAGTTACATTAAAATGGCATGGGATTTTTAAACTCACTCCTATATCTCTGGAGCTGTGCTAAAGCCTTTGCACCATCAGCACAGTGGCATTCACAAAGTGCTTTATTACAAGAATGTTCGACCCTGCAGAAAACACCAACACAGATGTGAGCTGCTCAAGAAACTAGTCCTAAAATAAAATAGAATACCACTTTCACGTTTTCAAAGTTTTCCATTAGAAGAAGATTTCTCTCTTTTATAAGTTAATATAATCATTGTAAATATTTAAAGAAATTGATGTTATTCAATGTTCAAATGAGACAGAGAAACATTTTTTGGCCTTGTAGTCATGGGACCATCATGTGTTAATGAGCAAAAGCAACAGAGAAAAGCTTGGATAAAAGAAAAGGCCAGAGGAATGAAAAGTCCTTTATTATTGCCTTTTATTGTGGCTGGGGGGTTGGGGGTAGGCTGGCCAATCTGGCAGCATGACACTGTGAACAGCCGTGCCAGCACCGGTTCAGCTTATGTTGTTGTAGGTGGAGAAATGTTTAAAGCGTGTTTCAGGGTGATCCCTGATCAAAGGGAGGAATTAAACCAGTGACGCTAATTATTTCATCTCAGAGCTGCTCTATAATCTTATCTGAAGGCAATGGAGCAGATGGCCAAGTCCTTGTGGTGTCTAAAAGCAGCTGCTTTCCCATTTACAAAGAATGAAGCCTTACTATGCTTATCAAACTTGTCTTACTGTTGATGACCGCTGTATGACTCACAACTGTTCTGTCCAGAATGTTGTTTCCAAAATGTCCCAAAATGTAGCTCCTCCTGCTGACAGAGATCACTGTTTTATCTGTAGATACTTCTCAAAAGTCTCAAACTATTTTGTGATTTTATCTTTAAATGTCTTCAATCCAATTTTCTTGCTAAGCATAGTTTTAAAGTTTCATTCCAGTCATATTTTGATCTATTTTCTAAGTATTCCCAATGGTCTTTTAATTATGATTATGGAGTTTTTAGCCAAAATCAAAAACCTTGTGTCGTTTTCTAGAACATAGTTTCTGCAGAGCGGCAGTAGCTCAATGGAAATTCACTTCTGAGTTGTGGATGGGACTGTTGATGCTGAGCAACCCCGCCTCCCTTTCTCTTCCCTGTTGCTGAGAGCTCGTAGCAGGGAGCTCGTGTTGTATTTTCTACATCACAAATAAACTCTTTTTCAAACTGCATTTTTTTCATCTGCTCGTAATTGACAATGATTTGAATAAAGGAATACTAGTACATTATTCCAGTACATTTGAATGGACACTCACATTTACTTGAGTAATTTACTTGAGTAAATGTGAGACTCCATTCAAATGTAGTGGAGTAAAGAACACAAATACTCAATCAAAACATGTAGTCAAGAAGAGAGTAAAAGTTGCTTAAATTTTTGATACTCAGTACAAGTACAAAGTGGCCGAAAAAACATGAAGTAAAGTAACAAAGTCCATTTACTCAAGTACTTTACAACTCTGTAGTACAGAAGTATTTTAAATTGGGTAACTGGTAAAATGATGACAATGACAATAGAAGCTGCAATATAAACTCAAATGTGTATTAAATGCCAGCAAACCAAAAACTTCAGGTTCAACATCAGCGTTTAGTTTGTCTGGAGTTGAGCTGAGTAAATGCTGACTGGAGGAAATACCAGCTGAAAACACAGCATCTGCATTCCTAATCCTGTCAGGCAATTAATCACTCATTGAAACCTGGTTATTACACACACAAGGCAAACTGCTTTCACAGAACAGCACACCAAGGTCCACAACCAAAGGCTGATATTGCGTTTGCAATTTTTAGAGTTTGTTGTGATCTAAAGGGCAAAACAAGAAGTTCCCAGTCACTTCAGCGCAGCACATCTATCACAGAAGATGCGGAATTTGGACAAAGGACAAACACAAACAGCAACTGAAAGACGTGTACTGTGCTAAAATTCATTCCACATCTAAACACTGCAGTGGCTGAGTCTGCCAAACTGACCACAGATTGCACAAAAGCCCAAAACATCCGCCTGGAACAAATAAAACACGGCTGAGTGAGCACTGATCTGAGGGAGCAATGCATGCGTCTCCAAGACAAAACATGATTTTCCACACAGCGTGGT
>BSAI01000108.1:35678996-35785818 GCA_036245035.1 Adrianichthys oophorus
GGTAACTGGATCGGAGAGGCGCCCTACAAAGTCGGAGTGCCATGTTCCGCCTGCCCTCCCAGTTATGGGGGCTCATGCAGCAATAACATGTGTTTCCCAGCACTCAAGACAAACTACCTGCACTGGTTCAAATAAACACAGGTTCCCCTCAAATTAAGCTGACAACCTCTACTACCACAGAGACATTTTTTTAATCAAGTAAGGATTTGCACAACAGTTTTGGACTATACTTTGTTGTATATATCGGCTTATTTAAAGAGAAAAACATTAATTTGAAGACATTTGGAGGCAAATGTAAATATTTTGTGTATGAATTTTTTTTAACAGATTGCAAAAACAAAGAGTTTTTTTGATAGCATATTTTATTAAATCATAGGTCTTTTGATGGTGCTTTCTGCATGTGGTGCTGCAAACACATTTGCTCTTTTATTTTTTGACAATGTGGTAATTTAGGACATTACTCTAGGTCTGGTACAGCTCCTCATACAAGCTCACTTTGGTGCTGTGAGCATCACACCTTCATGCTGTGTGCTCTTACTTTAAAAGAATGTTGGGATCAAAGAGGATCAAAAAGATCAAAGCTTTTGACCTGAAAGGAAAACACACACTGACACAGTCAACGGCATCGTTGCTTTTGTGCTCACAGCGAGTTTCAAGCTTCTTCCTTCAAGCTGAACTTGAATGAAAGACAAGTTTTGTCTGATTTACTGAAACTGTCACTGCTGCTAGACAGGAAAAGAAGAGGTAATCTTCTTGTCTGAAGCAAATAAAAGAAAAGAAAAAAACACTTCACATTTATGTGAAAACACCAGACAAGAGCCAGAAGAAGGAGTTTGAACCTGGTGTCAATCACTGCTGCTACAGTTGCCCTGGTTACGAACAGACTCATCTGCTGCGACAAACTTCAGGTTCACAGCTGAAGCACAGCTGCCTGAGTTGTATTTATTCAAATGTCTTTCTTTAAGAATCTCTGGTTTTTATTGCACAATACCCTGATCCATCTTCAGAGCTCTTGTTGTGCTAGAATGCTGCAGAAGCCTTCATTTGCAATGTTTCCGTTTTAGCCTTTGTTTACCAGGAACACATTTTAATTGTTTTCACGTACTACTTTCATTAGGAGACAGACGTTTGTTTCTGATTAATATCAAAACCGCCATTTCAATCAAACCATTTAGCTAGATAAGAACAAAAATACAAGGGCTTCCCATGAAGAGACAGGGCATTTATTGATTATGATCCTTGTCTTTATCATGCTACAAGACTGAGGACACGTTAGCTGTTCCAAAGAAGGATGGGTATCGCTCCGCCTCATGGTAGATCATGTAACATCTCTCCAACTGTTACCTCTGAACACAAAAGCCAAGGCTATGCATGTCATTGTGAAGGATTTTGCACCTTTTTGCAAATAAAAAGCCTGGATAGACCACCATTAACTTGCAGTTTTAATACAGTTTGACCAAATTCCAGATTCAACAGTTTGTCATTCCAGTTTCAAAAAGTCTATTGAAAAAATGTAAAATAATAATAATTTTAAAAAAAAGTAAGCCTTTTAAAAATAACATGTTGAACTTTTTGTTATAGTCTGCACTAGTTTGTGTGTAAAACAGAAAATACATTTTGGGGCATTTCATGGAATTATGCTTCATAGGCAATAAATCTGACCCATGTCTATTTTTAAATCACAAAGACGATAGGTTTGGAAGTTGATTGATTTGTTACATACTGTTATATATTTTAATGTAGTTTTTTTGTGATCATCTTACTTCTTTGGAATAAGTGCACCTTAATTGTTTGTAAATTTCTAAAATATCAAGTAAGTGTTATGTTGTCTTTTTTGTATATGTAGATATCAATACCTTGATTATGTCAAAGTAAGTAAAATGTAAATTATTCTTTTTTTACATATTTAAATCATATTCTTATTGTAGTAAGAATGCAGCATATTAAAGCATATTCAACATATTCAATCGAACAGAAATGCAAAAATAGGAAAGTAATTTCAGCACTGATGGTATTTAAATCAACTATGATGTATTTATGTCATGAACTGTTTTACTTTTGTATTTGTAATAAAATTTTCTCCTTTGATTGCTATTTATTGTCGTATATTTGGTCAAACTGCATGCTTTTTTTAATTTTAGGGTAACTAGTAGTTGGCTGATAATAACCATCTTAAAGAAGCACGTTTGTTTGGTTATTGTATCAATTCTATTTCCTGTGACCTGATCCTTTTCAGTGTTAATCTGCCAAAATGTACTAGATACTCTGGGAACTATTAGGTGGGATCTTTTTTTTTTTTTTTTTTACCAGGATATACAAAAAAAATCCATTTAACTTGACTTTTTACAACAGTAAAGCTCAGATTAGAAAAGCATATTTTTTGGGCTGCATGGTGGAGCAGTGGTTAGCACTCTTGCCTCATAGCAATAAGGCCTCAGTTCAAGTCCCAGCTAGCAGAACTTTCTGTGTGGAGTTTCCATGTTCTTCCCATCCATACATGGGTTTTTCTTCAGGAACTCCGGCTTCCTCCCACTAACCAAAAACATGTTTCATAGATTAATTGGTTACTCTAAATTGTCCCTAGGTGTGTGGGATTGTGGCCCTGGAACAGACTGGCAACCTGTCCAAGGTGTATCCTGCCTTCGGCCACGAGCAGTGTGGTTAGGCTCCAGTAGCCCTGTGACCCAGAAAAGGACAAAACAGGTTTGTAAAATGGATGGACTATAACAATTTTTAAAAACTTTTTTTTTTTTTTTTAACTTGTCCTGTCCAACAGCTGAGCAGACAGATATGACCTGAAAGCCTCTTGCATTAGACAGATTTTACTCTTACAATCGGGGGTTATAAATCATTGGGAACACAAATTGTATGTTGGTATAAGCCCTTTTGTAAATTAAACAAAACTTTATTAATATTAATTTTGTTTGTGTTCTTTTTGTTGGACCAGACGGAAAAAGAAAGGGGGAAAGAGGGGTGGGGGTGGGGGTGGGTGGATAATAGATTTTAGAGGATGACTAATGGAAAGGGAAAGTAGAGTTGCGAATCTACAGGCAACAAACGTGTTTTTTTTTCTTAAGCTGAACAACTGAAAATACATTTCAAGAAGTGGTGGACACGTGCAAGGCTTAAGTGTGGGGGCCCAGACAGGAATTGCAGAGACTCATGAGAGACTGTGACAGTGGGGAAATACAAGAGCAGGACATTACAAGAATCCAGATACACAACTGAAACCAAACTAAAGGGCACATTTCTCCCATGTTTTCATTCCATTACAATGGCATCAATCACTAATCACCCAACAGGTGAATGGAAAAACATCTAAAACATTCAGTACTGTTAATCCATAGCATTCATCCATCATCAATACATCATCATTTCATCCACTGACCCTTTTACCCATAAAGCATTCTTTATCTTTTCAACCAACTCAGCCAGATCCGTTCAACTTTTACCCAAACTCCTCCGTCTTCCCATGCTGCCTTTCACCTCACCTCCCTCTTAATCAAATATTGGATGTTCTCATCTTCATTATATTTAATCTTTCTTTTCTTTCATTTAGTGACTGCTTCAGCAAATTTATGGAAAACATACAGAAACCCACCACCACCACCAAATGTTTCCATTAACATGGGATGTAAAAATAATCAGATCATTGTTCCCTGCACTAAATCTTAAAGCTTTTCTATTAGGTGTTTCTTCAGGGAAGAACTTCCTGCCACGTTCACACTTCTCAATATTTCACAGCCTTATATCTATGTTTTAAATCACAGATAAACTTGTGTCAGGACTTAGACAGTGTGACAAAGGCAGTCAGAAAAATGACGAGAAGGCACATTTTTAACCTCCAGTTATTACATCAATAAAAAGAAGTCTACTAGATAATGCCAACATCTAAAGCAACGCAGATTCGTGGAAAGGCACACCACTTTTCCTAAAAGCACATTTGAAATACTGCTCTGTCAGATAAATAGTACTGCTGAAGCAGTTTAGTCTTTCTTAAGTATGTAACTGATGAAATGTTTATTCATAAAGAACACAGAAACTTCAGAGGGATCGAGGCAAGTTGATAAATGACATTGTGTGTTTGGATAAGTGCTTTTCCAAATGGCTGAGCAGTTATCCAACCTAATGAGAAGTATTAGAAAGAGATTACACCTGTTTAAGTAGGTATACCAATTAAATACACGAGCAAACATTTGTATGGAAGGAGACCGATGTGCTTTGGGAGGCTTTGTAATGTGAACAGCTGCAAAAAGACTCTCCTTTATTGTCTCTGTACTCCACAACCTCTCTGTCCTCCCTGACTTCCCAGACTGCTTGAAAAACTTGGCTTGGCATGGCCTCGAGTGAGATGCTGGGAAAGACTTCTTTCTAATTCTCTGTTGTTGTTTTTTTCTTCTTGTTCTTCTGTGCACTTTGGAAGTCTAGAAACTCCATTTATTTAGCCTGTCTTGCATCAGAAATACACCTTGTGATCTTCTAAATTCTTCTGAAACTTTTCCTGACTAAATTACATTCAGGATTAAGCTGGAAGGTCCAAAAAACATTAAAATAATGCAACTGAAATCAACAGATTTTGTGATTTTGCATTTGACCCAAGACAAAAGGTTTTCAGCAAATGGCAATATTTTAAAGTAAAAGAGATCTTTGTAAGTATTAATGTCAAATGAGAACAATTAATTTCCCCCTGAGTTTGATGACAGTATCTTGAAACGTGTTAGTAGCTTCCTGATTGTTGGAGCCTTTTTACTTCTGTGAAACCTTCAGCAGAGAGTTAACTGCAAGGACTTGCAGCCTTTCTCCTCCCCTGCCTTTGCTTCAAACATGGAATAAAAAATAAGTTAAACAGATCATTTGTGGTGTCTCGGACTCTCAGCTGTCTATTTTGGTCTATAATGCGGTTTATTTTAGATGGTTTTGCCATAATATGTGGAGAAATGGGCCATTTCTCAGAGGCTGGATATACATGTACTTTTTTGTGCTAGAAACCCACAAAACAAGTCTTCTTTTTAGTCATCCACACTACAAAAAACAAAAAAAACAAAAACTTGCCGTTTCAGTTTTAAGTGAATGCTGGTGCAGAGTTTTTTCTTTCTGAGTAACTTTTCCATCTCACATGGTCTAGTAAAATATAAATAAATCATATTTGGCATATTGCATATGTTGCATGTTAAAACAAAAGGTCTAACATGGTCTGCTGCCATAAAATTGTGTAGTCTATAATCAGCTGAACGTGTATCATCTAATGTAAAGGTAAGCTGATGAACATACATGTCAGATTTAAAACACACGTGAAATAAGTTTGTTTAAAGAGAAAAACTTGAAGTTAAAGAACACACATTGAGATAAAGGAAACCCAAGTCCAATATTGGCTCCCTGTATCCCACTGTAGTCTTTATCTTGGACTAGTCCATGTCAGTCTCCATGCAGGGAGTCCAGAAAATCTGTGTCCTTCAGCTGCGTGACACGAGCCAAAATCAATGTCCCCCCGGGAAGTGCAGTGCTTTTGAAAGCACTGCTTAATCTGATGGGCTTAATTTTGTACCCTCCACTCTCAGGCTTTGATGCCATCCATGGACCACCTCTTCATTAAAACGTGTATCTGAATCTTTACATTAAATCTGAAAAATAAACATCCAGTGCATACAACTGCAGGAATCAGACCTAGTTTTTGTCCAAAGATCTTGTGTTTTTGTCTTCTCCTATTACTTTTAATACTTTGAAGCTTAATACTTTAAAGAACAGATCAGTGTAATTCCAAGAGGAACATTTGCTTAAAATGTGTACAATTGCTTTACATGGTGCACAAAGTTATTAGTACAGTCTTTGAAAGGACAGTGACACCTAGTGGTTAGGGGAACAAATAACACTCGTAGACTCAGATGTTTCCTTGGTGTTTTGCTGAAAACACCAACACTATCATATAGGTGGAGCAAGTATCAGAGAAGTAAAATGAAAAACACAAAGACAGAAACTTCAGTTTGCTCGAGATAAATATCACCTAAATGCAACAGCAAAATGGAGCACAGATATTTTTTAAGGACGTGATCTCCTGGTAACTTTTTGTTTGATTGGCTTACGTGGGGAATTTTGATAGAGCATTTCATGTAAAGTTATTATCAGTTTTTAGAGCTGCTGTATGCTGAAAATGAAGACATTTATGTGCAGAACTTACATTCTAGTTTTATTTTTATTGTACAAGATATGACAAAAGTCATGGTCATTTCACTCTGCTTTTAAATGTAAACAAAGAAAAAATAGCTGAAACAGTCTAAATTTTATTTGTTACATTTTTGTGACAGCGTTTACCTGGATATATTAAATAAAAAAATAACTCTTAGCTGTTGTTTTTTTTTCTTGTTAACATCATTTTAACAATAAAGAATAAGTCAAAAAACACTTTGTTGTCTCAAACGATCAGCCATAGAGCTGGTTTTAAAAATTGATAGGGCAGTTTTCATTTCAGACATGCAATATATACTCATTAGTCACAAATCATACTTTAGGAGGAATTTCCTAAAATGTTTCAATCCTAAAAAGATTTTTTAAGGCTATCCTTAATTCTATAAAACACATTTCTATCTTACTTCATTGTAAATCACTACAAAAACTTTTTTTTAAATAATCAAACTTAATTGTTTTTAGAATGACACTATATCTAGCCTGTACCTCTCAACCTCTCGCACAAGCTCTGGCTCCTTCCCTCCCAGAGAGGTGAACTTCCATGTCCCAAAAGCCAAGTTCCATTACCTGGGTTTAGGCAGCTGAGGCACTCGCCTTCGACTACCACCCAAACTACATTGCACCAGCCCCTTCTGAGCTCTCCTGCAGATGGTGGGCCCACTGGGGAGTGATCCCACATCGATCCTTTGGGTTTTACCTGACCAGGGCCCGTGGAAGCAGCCCTGGCCACCAGGCGCTCGCCTACAAGCCCAAACCCGAGGCCTGACTCCAGGGTGGGGCCCCGGTAACGCCAATCAGGACGTATCTGAACTTTGATCGTTCTTCTCATGAAGGGGGTTGTGAACCACTCTTTGTCTGGCTTGTCACCCAGGACCTGTCTGCCATGGGAAACCCTGCCTTAACCCCCACATCATAGCTCCTGAGATCACTCGAGTACCCAAACTCTAACCAATTAAACAATATTTAATCAAATTACGTTATTTAGAAATCGAACTGGAATGTGAACTTGAAAATAGATTCAGGGATTTGGCTGACACTTCAGCTCATACAGCATTCTTCATTCAACAAAATAACAAAAACATTATTGAATGGAATAAAAGAAACCTGCTCTTTAATGTTTTGAAGTGATTGGTCCACTTGTGTTAATGTTTTAGCCACTTTGCAATTCAAATTCTTGCATAACCAAATGCGGCATCTTAAAAATATTCACACTGTTTCCAGGGATCAGCTCTGAAAAAAGCATCAAAAGGCCATTAACGGTCCGGATTTCTCACAGATGCGCAAACGCTTCTCTAACACAAGAGGGTAGAAGTGAACAGCTCTGACTCAACAAGAACCAGGTTGTGCTGCTGAGACAGCCTTCTGCTGCACACAGCTGATAATGTCATGAAAACAATCATGTAGAACATCTGCGAAATGACCTTGATGCTCTTTACACCCTCATTCACCCAGATCCTGTTCCAACAATCTGACCTCAATCCAACTCAGCCAGAACCATCAGGGTGAAACACGGCAGTTATGTCACGTGCCAACAAAAAGAGTTTCCTTTGGTGTTTGTGTGCTTCGCTTCAGTCCTCACAGGCTACTGTTGTGTGGATGTTGGGCCTGGCTTGGTGTTTGCATTCTTTTAGGTTCATCGAGTTTCTTGGAAGACCACATGCTGGATAGAGGAGGTGCAGAAGGGAGATTCAGGGCGCTGGGCTAAAAAACAACAACTGTGTTGGTAAGATAGCAAGGGTAAGGGGAGGGCAGTAAGAACAGGAGAATTTGTTCATGTCAAACATACTGTTTTATAAAACAAGAGATACTTCGAAGAAGAAGAAATCCCTGAGAGATCTTTAGCACAAAAAGTTCAACTAAATAAATGCTGGAATTAAATATTTTATGCTGCTTTACTTCAGGCAGAAACAGTATGTTTTTACTTGCAGGGACTGTTGTGAACTTGACAAAGAGTATGTTTTGTTTGTTTCAGACATCCTGACCTAAATCCCCTTAAAAAAACAAAACCCTGAGCAATTGGCAAATATTTAATGTATCTATATAGCTAAATATTCATACTGTGGCTCAGTGGCATCTACTTACAGTTGTGTCTTTTTTTGCTATTTAGCTGCAAACTTAATTTGATATCATAAATCGACTTTAGAGCATTTGAAATAATTGCGTTTACTGTGAAGGCTTATGTGACTGCACAAATACACCCCCTTTTGACAGCTTGAAAGTAAACTCTCCTACTGTCACACACACTTTTTCAACCTAAAACTAACTCTGTTGCAGTTGAAAAAGGGTTTTTGGTGTTACTTTTTTGATGGGAATCGTGAGCTCAGGGAGACTTCTGCTATTTCAGCTGTGGAGAAGGAGGAGGGAGAAACATGCCAGGACTGACCGCAGAGAGAGAAGGTCGCTCCTGGGGCCAGAACCAAGTCCCTGGAGACCGACTCAAAGATCAGACGTGCAACCACAACGACTTATAAAGTGTGTTCCTGCTGTGAGGAGGGCAGGAGCGAGGAAATGGATCTAATCAGCAGGTGGATCTGGTGAAACTGTTTTAAAAAAAATTCTGTCAATCATCCTTGGGCTTTCATGCTTTGATAGAGCTCAATGTAAGTCATACATAAAAAATGTCTACAGATTAAACTTCGAAGGTGAGAAAAACATAACAAAGGATCAAAAGTGTAATGGAAAAAAAGTGCAGCATGAAGTCAGACTAATAGGTGTTTGGATTAATGTGTGTGTCAAGAGTCACCTCATTTTTTAAAAAGGTAATAATGGGGGGAAGAACTGACAGGGGGGTAAATATGGAGAGTCTGGTGGTTTTCTCTGTTTCTGTATGTGCCATAGCAACTACTGAAAATGACCAGATGACAAAAGACAAAGCTTTCCTGTTTCCATATTGGAGTTGCTCTGTTATACCAGGAAAGAGTGACTGTGGGTCTGGGAATCAACAGAGTCACCTGGGAACTGTTAGAATGAGGGAATCATGTATATATACACACATATATATGTATATATATATATATATATATATACATATCAGGTTTATAGAAAAGCTTATATGGTTTATTGATCAAAACATTCAGTTTACATCATTAGCAATTATTTATACTTTAAAAAAGGAAATTAAAGGGGTTGCATGCCCATAACATGTGGGATTCACACATTGTGACGCACGTCCCAAAGTTTTGGAACAAACGGGAGGGTTTTCTAGGGGAGTGGTCAGGGGCGGGACTTTCCTGGAGCGGTCAAGATGAGAATAAAATGTGGATAAATGATGCTGTTGCTGCTTTGGTGCAGAAAACTCCCAAAGAGAAAAGAATGATTTTTGTATAAACAGAAAAAGCATATCATTCTGTTTTTTTAATGTTTTTTTGTTATACAAATATATATATATATATATTTTCTTTTTTTTAAATTGTCAGAAAGAGTGATTGCAGCTGCACCTGAGCTGGGTGACTTTGAAAGCGGATTTTCTTTCCTCTTCCTCTGTCTTTGCTGAAGTTTTCCTCACAGCAGGATCTCTCTAAGGACTCAGAGAAGCGGGCACCATTTCATTTAATTAAAGGTAAATTATTTCCACAGTCTGCATTAAATTGCATCATTCTGCTTCTGTTTCATTATGCATTTCTCCTCACATTTTCCATTACACATATGTTCGTTCCAGCTGCCCGTGCCAGCACGCTCCTGCATACCGCAAAGTTCAAGTAAGTTTACAGAAAGCTTTCTCAGTGCAGGAGCATCTTTTTTTGCAGTATCCTGCCCTCTAAACTGCAGCTGTGCAACTGCTTCTAATTTGTTTCAGTGTTTCTGTTAATGATGTTAATAAAAGTATTTGATTTAGACTTAAAGTTTGGAAACTCTTCAAGGACACTTCTTTATTTCTTTATTCCAGTCATTCCCAGCCTGCCAGTTTACACTCTGTGAACCCCATTAGCTTGCTCATGGCATCCCAGCAAGAAAAATTCACTGTCCACACCAAGATCAATATTGACACGGGTTACTCAGCAAATCTGATAGAGAACATTAATTGTAGTCCCTTCAATAAGTGTGTTTTCTCGTGTGCTCTTGATCTTCAGCCAGCTCAGCACTGTGAATAAAAAAGCCTGCTGACACAAAAACTTTTCCATCATTCCTTGAATTTAAGAGAACCTCTATCTTTGTTTACCAAGGATGAGTCAAGTTTCCCCACAGTGCCACAGAGGCGTCTGCTTGCTGCTTCTCTTCCACACATGCACGGCTATGGTGATGCTCCCAAACTCCACCAGCTGGGAGAAGATTTTGGACAAATATCTGGATGAGGATGGCGACTGGTGGGAGGCCAAACAGAGAGGCAAAAGAGCCATTACTGACAGTGATGCTCAGCTTATTGTAGACCTTCACAATAAGCTCAGAGGGCAGGTTTACCCTCCTGCTTCTAACATGGAGTACATGGTAGGTGATTCTTTATCAGTTTAAAATATCGATGCCCATGAGAAATTATCCTGATACTTTGTGTTTGGAATTCTGCTTTTTACTCTCATGATTTTGGTTGTTTGGCCAAAAGAAAACAATTTCACTTGCATGCCAACTTGTTTGGCTTTATCTTGAGCCATCACGTACATGCACAACAGCTGTATTTTGAATTGCAAATCAGACTTACGGCGCCTGGGCATGTTTCACCAGCTGTTTCACCAAACACACACCTTCCAAAGGCTCGCAGATCTCCTGCATGTGCTGGCACTGGACAGGCACTAGATCGTATGGCCACCAACAGCAGCCTCACAGGATAAAAATCAATACAATTTGGAGACCGTAATGAGGTTTTTATCACCCTTTTATCTTCACTTAAAGAGCAACAGAACAAAAGGCAGTTTTATTCTGTGGTAATGTCAAATAAACAGTTCCTGCTGGGGGCAGTTGGTGGACTGTATAATTGTATAATTGAGAGGTTGGGCTTGAGGACCCCTTGTGTGTGTGTATTGTGTTCAGGCTTCTGGTTAAGGCACATGCATGTGGAAAAATGCTGAGCTGGCAGCACTCAGTTCTTTTCTTCTGTCTCCTGTTACAGTTGACTTTGTTTTTTAGCTACAGGGGCAACCAGGGGTGAAAAATGGAGAGGCAGAAGTAAAAGTGTGAACGTTGACATGCAAGATACACTGGTGTAAAATGATTAAAAAAAAAAAGGTTTTTAAGGAAGAGATGCATAAAATAAATAACTAAAGAAGATGAATTAAGATAACGTTTAATGTTTAGGAGATTTAAAAAAAAAGGAAATATATATATATATGTTGCAGTTTAGACATTCAACTTTATCCACTTTTATTTTGAAAAAAGTTGCACGTTTCTGTTTTTCTTAAATTGACGCCACTTTTCAGAAACCTCAGCTTCGGTTCACTGGAAGACTTCATAGACATGCTCACTTGCTCCAAATGTGTACATGCAAAGACACTTGCGCAAATCTGCCCGCACATAAACATTCATTTGACCATCAGCTCTGTCAGGACCCGCTATTGTATTAAACTTCAACCCCAATGACCCTCTGCTGCCATCGTCCCAAAGCCTCTGAGATAACATCTCTTCAAAGACTCTTTTCCTCCTTCATCTGCTTCCTGTCCTCGCCCTCCCCCTCTGCCTTTTCCTCAGAATGGGACTCCGCTCCCATTCTGTCAAGATCCAACCAAAAAAAAAAAAACTCTCTGGATAAGTATTCAGACGCTGTAGCAAACCACAAAGCTTCAGTGAGGCTTTGGTAGAGAGGGAGGGGGCAGCAGTTCTGCTTATCGCTCAAATGTTGACCAACAGGTATAAACAGAGCAGAGTTTTGATGTTTAGTCAGATTAGGTCAAAATAAATCTAACTGAATGTTACTGTAACAATAACAGGACATTCTGCCTGCATATTTGCTCATGAATCCTCATCCTATTTCCTCAATTTGCTTGAGTGGATTGCAAAATGTATCCAAACGTCTGCATATTTTCTTACTTTTTTAACACATTCTTTTGTCTTTTTTTTTATTTATTATGCTTTTAATCATAATTCTCAATTTCTTACAAAATTGTCACCTTTTTTTATTGCTTTCACTTTCTCAGCTCCACCATATCTGAGCTTGATCTCTGTGTTTCGCTACATTAGAAAGAAGCAGGAAGCACATACTTGCAAAAGAAGTTGCTCTGCACATGCTTGGAAAGTCACCAGATGACCAGGAAGGGAGAAAATAGACAGGTCTTAAATGAAGTGTTAAGCGAAATAAACAATACCGTGTGCACAGAGCTGAAAGCCTTTAGAAGGGGGGTGTTTTTCCTTACAGGCCCTAAAGAACTGCTGTCAGGTGGGTGGTGGTGGGTGGGGTGCTTCGTGGTTACAAGACCTCCCCTGCTGGAGTAACTGTGCAAACAACAGTATCCTGACAGGGATTTTACTCTGCACAGACTCTAGTGAAAATGATGGCCTCATGTTCTGCTTTACTGCATCCTTACCAGAAATTTCCCAGCATCCGTGTGTTTATTATCATTCACAGCATGCTTTCACACATACCACATCATGCCTTTAGGATGCAGACCATAATTTGCTTCAAGGAGCTCCAGCCAAAATGCTCTAATTACTGAAAAGCTAACTATAGCAGACCTGTCAGTAAAAATCGTCCAGACCCACAGGAATTAAGTCTCAAAATCTATGCGTTGGTCTCTCTTCAGTGCATTCCATCTGCTGGAGCTTTCAGATCATTTTGCTTTTAATAAAGATGGATTTTTGTACACTGAGGCTTCTAAGATGAATACAGTAAAAAATAATAATATGTAGAAAGTGTTTTCTTTCAGATTCATTCATTCATCATTCATTCATTTTCCAATCCGCTTTATCCCTTTTGGGGTCACGGGGTTGCCGGAGCCTAACCCGGCTACTCATGGGCGAAGGCAGGATACACCCCTGGACTGGTCGCCAGTCTGTCGCAGGGGCCACAATCACACACCCATGCACACTCACATTCACACCTAGGGCCAATTTCGAGTAACCAATTAACCTATGAAGCATGTTTTTGGACGGTGGGAGGAAGCCGGAGTACCCGGAGAAAACCCACGCATGCACGGGGAGAACATGCAAACTCCACACAGAAAGGTCCACCAGCCAGGACTTGAACCGGGAACCTTCTTGCTGTGAGGCAGGAGCGCTAACCACTGCGCCACCGTGCAGCCCCGTTTTCTTTCAGATGTCAAACAAATTTAACAAGCGTTGAATTTTTCATTGAACAGGAATCCACCTTGAATTCATAGAAACTTTTAGATGACACTGATGTAGCTCTACTTGTAAACCTGTTATGATGGGTTAGCAGTTTTAGAGACATCTATTCAAATCATTCTTTATTCATTTCCAAGGAGTATTTTAAAAATTGGGGTAATATGAAGCAAACAGTTAGCTTTATGTCCAAGAGTCTTCATGCATAAATCAATTAAAGGATTTGGAACAATACAGCTGTTCTAATGGCTTATTGTGAAAAAATACTGCTTGATACAAGAATGACCTCCTTTTTTGACCTTTGCAGCGACAGAGAAAACTTTAGATACCACTGCAAAAACAGGTCATCTTACAAAAAGTCTTAGCTCCTTGGAAGATTTTCTTTTAATAGGCAAACAAAACTGCCAACAGGGTAAGAAAACTTGTCTTATCAAAAATTCCTAGAATCGAATCAAATCAAACTTTTGTTGTACAGAACTAGTGTTACTCAAAGTGCTTTAAAAAAAGTATACTCCAATTTTAAAACCAAAAGCAAATCAAGAGACCATTAAACAACCATTGAACACAATAACATTATAAAACATTATACATAACATTATAAAACCAATGCAATGCCCCCCCCCCCACACACACACACACACATTTGCACACTCAACATAGTAATGTATAGAATGATTCACTAATAAGATGCAAAGTAGAAATCCGGCTGTGTACTGAAGTGAGGAAATAATATTTTTGGGGACTCTACAACAGGATTTTCTTATTTTAAGAAAAAAATATCCAAGACTAACGCATTCTTTGCTACAGAAAAACTTTCTTGATAAGAATTTTTTTCTTGCAAGACCAAAAAACTCAGATTTTTTCTTGAACAAGGGTCTTTTTACTTTCTTAAGATTCCGTTTTTGCAGTCTGAAGACTCTTTCCTCAGTTGTTCAACAGCTCTGCAGTTTCGTTTCGCACCTACAACTTCTTTTCCACAATCAGCTTTAGTTCATAAGCTTCCACCAGCACAGAGCCAGCTGTCGTCTTTAGTTCCTTCATTTCCTTTCACTCACTTTCTCAGAGGTCTGTAAATAAAAATTCTGTCTGCAGCACAAACCTCTGTAGAATGAATTTTTGAATCTCTCTGTGCAAAGATTGAGGACTTAAACCTGCCTGAAAATGCAAACATTGACTTTCTTGTAAACATGAAGTGAAAACTGCTTAAGATGTCGTTCCATTTAGATTTCAGCAGGTATTCCTTGGAAAGGACAAAAAGGAACCTTGCAGGTGAAAGCATTGACATAGAGGATGTTTAAACACTGCTTAGCAATGACTCCAAATCAGCTCCTTCAGCTGATCAGCTAATATTTGTGTTTAATATGACAGCCTTTCAGGCTGCTGGTGTAAAAAGAATAAAAAGTCACTGTAAATTCAAATTATAAATTGGAGTTATAACATATTTCTTCAGGACCCAATATTAAAATCTTACAGTCATGCATTGGTTGGTTTGTTGATTCAAACAATTAAGTCCATTTGGCCAGCAGGATTCCAGAAAGCAGCTGAAATAACGGCTCAGAGTTCATTTGCAGCGCTGCCAGACATCCTGTTTTCCGGGTATGTGTGTGCTTTGGGGGCGATGCAGGGAGCAGCAATTGTCCGCGGGACTCAAGGTGTGTGATAAAAAAAAAAGGTGTTCTTAGAAAACTGAAAGTTAGATTGTTGGCTTGACGCTAAATGAGATTTTATTTGGAGTGCCCTGAAATCAGAGTGTAAAATAGATTTACGGAAAATGTCTGAAAACTAAAACGCGCTAAATTGATTTTCTGGAAAAAACCTGCTTGATTAGTCATCACAGGCTGAAGGTGAATGAGAGAGTGTGCAATTAAAAGGGGTGTACAGTGTCCTTCAGGGGGATTACACCTGTGTTATTTCAACATTTCCTAAATAAAATGAAAGTCAACTGCGAGGAAGGACCCTTTGCAGCCAACTTTACTGACAGAGCAGCTTGGAAAGAGACGTGAAAGAAAATCATGCTCCTCAAACATATGGAAAGTATTTCCTTCTTGCAATTTTCAAATTGTCCCAGACTTCAGGAGAAACTCAGAGTTGGTGGAGTGAGTTTGTGAGCTTTGATGAATTTAAAATTGATAGTAGCAGCAAATCTCACGTGGGGCTCTTCTTTCTGTGTTTATTAACCTGCCGTAGCATGTTACATCTCTGACTGGTGAACAAAACCTGTGCAGCTGTGACTATTCCCACCTATTAGCACCTCTGGAGCCCTGGCAGTGCTGTGCTATAATTCCTAAAAGCAAATGTCCATGTGCTTTGGATTGAACTGTCAGTTAATTACTTTGGTGGATTTAATTTGATTACCAAAACTAACATTGCTTTTGTTGCTTTTTACCTCTCTGGCAGGTATGGGACACGGAGCTGGAACGCTCAGCAGAGGAGTGGGCAGAAACCTGCCTGTGGGAGCACGGACCTGCGGGCTTACTGCCACAGATTGGTCAGAATCTAGGTGCACACTGGGGAAGGTAAACCTAAAATATTTTTTTTTGCAAAAACCAGAGTTGATTTAAGGATTTATTGCTTCTGACCTAAAATTGTTTTATTTTTATTTTATTTATGTTTCATCTGTGACCTTTGAAGAGCTTTTATCATGCAAAGTCAACTTTATTGAGCTTTTTACTGTATTATAATGTTAATTTCTCATAAAAATCTTTGAGCACCAGCCCCTCCCAATCCAGGAAATGGACTGTTCCCTCACATTCAGACATATGAACGTGGGGGAACAGCCCCTTCCAGGAAGAGTCTGCGATGCTAGCATCGCCCCCAGACTAACACAAAAAACCCACTATTTCCACGGAGCTAGTGGCGATCGGCAAAACCCTTTATATTTCATTTAAAAAAATCATTCTTTTGTGTACCAAATTCAATATATTATCACATATATGGATATAGTTATCTCTGAAAAACATATGAAGAGCATGATATAGGACTTTTAAAACAACTCCTTTGAAATGTATAGTTTTGGATAGAATAGAGAAACCACAACATTGTTGAGTTTCCTTCAACTTTCTTATAGTTGGCCTATGTGCAGTACACATTTAAATATTTTGTGAGATGCAGCGATGTGGCTGTGTTAAATGCTTCATAACCCTCATGACATTTTATAAAATTCCTGGTAATGAAACGAATAAAGACACCCTCACAAAAATGGGATACCTCTGAAAAGCAACTAGCCCTGAACTCATATATTACTTTGCTCCTGGTGGCTTTTACTTGCTGTGAGGGAACAACCTTGAAAGTACCAGTGGTAAGATACCTGTGTCTGTAACCACTGATCTCTCTAGATATCGGCCACCTACGTTTCATGTTCAGGCTTGGTACGATGAGGTGAAAGACTACTCCTTCCCTTATCCTCAGGAGTGTGACCCCTACTGTCCCTTCAGATGCTCTGGTCCTGTTTGTACACATTACACACAGGTAACTGCTTGAAGAGTGGATCTCAACGACTCAATGTAACACAGATTTATCAATCGTTTTTTGTGATTTTGTCGTATTTTGCAGTTGGTTTGGGCCACCAGCAGCCGCATCGGTTGTGCCATAAACCTTTGTCACAACATGGATGTCTGGGGACAAATTTGGGCCAAAGCTGTGTATCTTGTCTGTAACTATTCACCAAAGTGAGATTAAATCCCATCTACCAATCCATGAATTATTCAAAGAATCCTACATATAGTTTTGTGTCACAGTGTGCAGTTCTCATGAGTATTGCTGCTTGTATGACCTGATCAGGGGAAACTGGTGGGGCCACGCACCGTACAAACATGGGACCCCATGCTCTGCCTGTCCTCCGAGCTATGGAGGAGGATGCAGGGACAATCTCTGCTACAAAGGTATTGCACAGAATTGATCAACCTGCACATAAAACAGCTTCACAATCTTAATTTTTTAATTTTTTTTTTATTTTTTGCAGATGATAGTCCCTACTCCCAGTTCGAGGAAACAGAAGAAAATAACTTCATTGAACCAGAAACTCCTCTTTCTGCAAAACCCTGGTCCAGGGCCCCCTCCAACCCTGCGCCTCACGGTCTCCCTACCCCAACTCTGGCCCCCTCCAACGCTCACATAGAGGACCTGCAGAAGAATGAAGTGGTCAACACACAGCAGATGTGTAAGCTGCCATTTAGCAGTTTATTCTGGCTCTGGTTTCATCCAAGATTGTGCATTGGAGGTTGTGTGAATATGGCTTTAGGGGTGGGACTGACAAAAAGTGGAAGTACAGTACAAAATGTACAGTAAAGAAAACATTGCATTTCAGAATTGGTTCTGAACCCAAGAAACAGGCAAGAACTGTTCGCTTAGCATTTACCAAGTTAATAAGGTATAAAGCAAAGCAAACTTTTATGATATTTCTTGCTGTTTAGATCCCTTTGAATTGCATTTGTGTGTAACCACCTTTGTCATGCCTTAATACTGCAATTCGCTATAGGGGAAGAGGACAGCCCTATTTTAGCATGATCCCCAGAGTTTTTGTTTGTTCTTGCCTTGCTGAAAGGGCTCGGGCAGTGACTGTGTTTTTTTTAAAAAGGCTTCCCCTCTGCAGCCCAAGCGGCCTGCAATTGTAAGATGAGACATTTCCTTTCGTTTTGCTGACCATCTTGGATTGTTTCAGAACGTCTTGTTTAGTTCTGAAAATGCAGCAACACCGCCACCCCTGTGCTCCTACACAGAACAGGTTATTGAGATCCAGTCATGTAAAGCAGGGCTTGTAGCTTGTACGTGCTGTTTCACGTGGGAGCATTTCATTAGGAGGTCTTTATGTCTGTTTCAGCTCAGCTAGTGGCCTGCGACACAAAGCTGCGGGATCAGTGTAAAGGAACTCCATGCAATAGGTATGGTGACACTGAAGTAAAACAAAACAAATGCAGATAAAGGGCACGCGCAGTTTTATGACTGGGCTGTTTTGGAAATAAACAGGTATGAGTGTCCAGCTGGATGCCTGGACGCAACAGGAAAGGTCGTTGGGACGGTTTACTATGAAATGGTACGTACACAGTTATTACAAAACTTTATACGCATTTCAGACCCTTCTACAAGTCCAAAAAAGGCTGTGTGACTTGTGTGACTTCAGAAGCCACACAAACTACAGTTTTTTTTTTTGTCAATGTGAGAGTTAGAATTGATTTCTTTCATTGGTGTCAACTGCCCATGGTAGTTGCTGCGTCACAAACTGTGGGTTTACATCTGTTAAATTTTGAGTTATATTACCACAGTAGCTATATCTGTTGAACTGGAGCTTTGTGACTACATTTTTAGAGGGTAAGCTCAAGTATTAGCTTGGGTTTTGAGAGGTTAAAAGGAAAAAGTTTCTTTTAATGAAACAAACAGCTATACTCTACTTTTATTAAGTTTAAATGCAGCCCCTTTAAATGAACGCAGAAACCCCTATGGCTGCTACATTTCTTTGGAATCTGTAATGAAGCGTATGTGACCAGCTACAGCCCCTATTGAAAGTAGCTGTCAAGCTTCCTTTTTATGTTTCAGTCAACTTTATTGCTGACATTGTAGGACACTCTGACCATGGCATATCCACATGTACCACATTCCTGCTGAAATCATTTTTTTTTCAAATGACAGCTTCACCTATAAAAAAAAAATGCACACACATTATGCATGTGCTAACTTTTTAACTACTGTGTCAGCATTATGTAAATGCTTTTAGTGAAATGTCCTTTATTTTTGCAGCACTCAAGTGTGTGCAGAGCAGGCCTACACGCTGGTGTCATTGATAATGACGGTGGATGGTTGGATGTAACCAGGCAAGGCAGAAAGGACTTTTTCATCAAATCTAACAAGAACAGCGTCCAGTCTTTGGGGTGAGAAAGTGATATTAGCCCAGAATTATCATGCGGCAGAAGATATTTTGCAGAAATCTTACAGGAATGTTAAAAAAAAAAAGCTAAAGCAGATGTTTTTTGATGTTTATGCTCTATAAAGGAAATATCAAAGCGCTAATTCCTTCATCGTTTCTAAAGTGGGAGGTGGGTCTGATATTATTTATCTAATTTTGCAATGAGCTGCATCACAGATGGTAGATGGTTTAATTTTTTTTGTTTGTTTTGCAGTAAAAGCCATCACATGTGAGACTACAGTTGCGCAGTTGTGTCCATATGAAAAGCCTACAACACACTGTCCAAGGTATGAAACCTTAATCTTCTTATGTAACACTTTGTCTGAGTCCATCATCAGCATCCCTGCTGGATGTTCAATCATTTTCTTTTTAGGTTATATTGTCCAAGGAACTGTTTAGAGGACAATCCTCGCATCTCCAGAGTCATTGGAACCAAAATATATTCTGACGTGAGTTTAACAAAAAAGTATTTTCTGTTTTAAAGTATTTATTTAAAATTTTACCAAGCAACATTAGTGAGAATTTCCTCTGCTGTGTCTAAGCAGAAATCCAGTATTTGTCGAGCTGCAGTCCACGCCGGAGTGATTAGAAACGATTCGGGGGGCTACATCGATGTGATGCCCGTGGAGAAGCGCAGACACTACACTGCTTCAAACCAAAATGGCATTTTCTCAGAGAGGTATGCAATAGTTTACCCACAGAATAAAGAAATAAATGAGCATTGTTGCTGTTATTTTTTTTTTATGAAAAACCCTCCTCTAGTGGATCCCTGCATAGGTCAAAGATTTTTACTTTCAGTGGGACAAATTCACTATAAATAAATTACATTCAATTCAGTTTTATTTATATAGCCAAATATCACAGATATAGCCGTCTTATTGGGCTTACATCGGTAATTGCAAGAACAAAAAGTCAAACATGAAAATGTAAACAATAGCTGGTTGTTAAACATACTAAGCTGAACAAACATCTCTGCTGTTACACCCTCTAATAAATAAAGTAAAGTTAAAACCCTGGCAATTGTATTAGAATTTAGTAATTTAAACATGCATCTCAAAACTTCAGGAGCGAGCAAAAACCAAAGAGATGAATTCACAAAAAGTCAGAAATCAGTGGGTCAGTGGTTGGAAAAAATGTGGCTAGTCTTTCCTCCTTGTGGTCCTAATCTTTTAAAGATACATTACGACTCTCATGCACTTTGCCTCGCGGGGTGATTAGCATTCAATCCATCCTGTTTCCATATTCCCTTCTTTTTGTTTCAGAGTTCGAAGGGCTATCTGGCAAGATGTGAAATGTACCTAATATGATGCCTGGAGTTTGAAATAATTGATTGCGTGTCGGTCAGTGTTTATGTAATTCTCGGGGCATTTTGTCTTTCTGACTGAAGGTTACAAAATACAACCAGTTGACAAGGATTTAGTGTTTAATATAGTGGTTCAGATAAAGAGAAAAACAAGGACACAAAGCAGTGAGAGGCAGAAGCACACAGTGTCCTGCAGAAGCAGAATCCTGCCTGCATTTATCATAAACAGGATCAATGCAGAGTGAAATTACAAACAATTTAATTTCAGACCAAATTGTAATATGGATAAAGTAATACGATTTTAAAAGAGCATCTCCAATTGAATAATGGAGTCTACCCTTGGAAGAAATATTCTCAGCTGTGTCTGAAATAATTTACTTTAGGCAAATTAGATGACTCCTACTGTTGGAAGGAAAGCTGCTGCAGAGTTGTTCATGAAATTGAACGATAAAAAAAACAGTCATCAATGTTTATCATGGAGAGACAAAATCATTTTAAAAAGTGACTTCAATCATGCCTATTTGCCTTTATAATACACTTATCCATTGCTTTTAAGGAAAACCAAATCACATTATGGCCATTTAACTGTCCACAAAGGCTTTTCAAGGATTAATTTGGCTCATTTAGCCTTTTCAGATTGTTACTTTGTTTATATAAAAGTATGTTTTTATCTTATAAATAAATTATCTTATAAATAATAATCAGATAATTTCACATCTTTAACATCATTTGAAGAACAAGGTAAGTATAGACAGACGAACAAAATAGACATAAAAAGAGAAAGAAGATACATGCACCCTTAGCAGGGCACAAACTAGTGTTCTGCTTGTGCCTGTCCCAAGCCCGGTTAAATACAGAGGGTCGTGTCAGGAAGAGGGTTGAACAAAAAACTTGAAAGACATCAAATAGATCAAAGCAGAAGATTTATGGATAGATGAACTGATATGATGAAAGCATGGTTTTCTGAACATTGTAGGGGCTCTGAGGGACATGACACCTCAAACTCTAAGCTCATTCAGACTTGTCCCCCCCATCCCGATATTCTACCTGCTCTCCATAGTGGGGCTAGCTAAACTTGGGCCTGCTGATTGGTCAGAAAAGCAACGAGTTAAATAGGTGCCACCTCATGATAGCATTACATACCACACTCTTTGCACAATTAAACTGAAGTTGTTAAGAGTTTATGAATAACAAAAGTTTTCCTGGGTTTGTGGGCCATTGGTTTTTGACATTTAAAAAACAGAAAACCATTCAGTAACAGGCAAGCTGTCACTGTACATCCCTCCTCCCTTCCTTCGTCTGTCTTCACTTGTCTTCGTCACTCTGCAGAGATACTTGACATCTCTCCATCATTTTTATAGCTTTACTAAATGTGTGTCTAAGTGGAATTGACAACCTCTCCCACATTTCTCCCAAAGCAGGTGGTTTATCTGTTTGTTTAGAGAGCTTACCCTCTATCAATTTTTGCTCTATCTGTTATCAGTGTTGGCTACATTCACTTAATCTGTTTGAGTCTTTTTGTCAGCCGCTTGTCCTGCGCCTCACTGATCTTTTGTTTCTCTGTTTTCTGCAGCCTTCAAAACCCTCATGGAGGAAAGGCGTTTAGGGTCTTCGCTGTGATTTGAGCACCACGAAAAGCTGTTTTACCAAGAAGCCTTCTCAAAATCCAGAAATGGTTCTGGTGTCTAATGACACCAATAAGCCAGCAACAGCACCAACAATCAGAAGCTGTCTGTTTATTTCTGCTTCAGAAGGGAATTTTTATAAAAAAAAAAAAAAACAACTCTAAAATCTGCTGTTTATGTACATGTGTATATTTGTTAAAAGTGTTTCGTCTTTCTGGTATTGCCTTATATTGTTCATGTACTTTTATGGCACTTAAGAAATTATTTCATTTTACTACTTTAAGTCTGGCACATTTTTCATTGGTGCTCTGGAGCCATCTCTTACCATTTTTTTAAAATTGTTTTGCATTTTTATTTTACATCATCAAGCTTTATATCAATATGAATTTGCAATGAATGCTGCTATTTTTGTGTTTTTCTTCCCAATGCGGTGGATTTCTGTTTGTATTTTAAAAGAAATGTGTGTTGGAGCTAAAACTGCCTGCAGGTCAGGGAAATACTAAAGGTTGCCATCCACAAATTCAAACATTTTTAGTGTTTACACTTATTCTTATTTTACGCAATAAACACAATCCTCTTTTGAAATTGATCAAGACAAGACAATATCTTGTACACTGTGTATATTTCTCTTCTTCCACAATATAAGTGTTTGTTTAAAACAGTAAACTTTATATTGACACTATCACTGTATCTGTCTGTGTTTTTGTAAGTGTATCAGTTATATGTTCCATCATTATTTTATAAGGAAAGGTGCATTTCCAAAAATAATTTAAAAAAAAAGAACTATAACTCCTTCAGGTTGTTCTAAATCTGTCAAGATGTGCTTTTTTATTTTCAATCTGATACCTCAAATGATTCATTTCTTTTCTTTTTTTGTTGAAAACATTAATTTTTTACTTCATAAACTGATTGTATTCTGAAATCCACAATATGGTGTGCTAACTTTTTATTACCTGAGAGAGAAGTCATCCTCCCTCATTGGCTTCCAGTAGGTTCCAGCTTGTCCATATTTTCTGTGTTATGACGTCTGGAGGGCTCCAATTGTTTTTGACTCGAGCTGTCATTCTCTGTTATTCCCCTGACAAGAGCTACTAAATCTTACCTAATGGGCCGACTGCATAGCCACAAGCCAAACAGCTATATAACAAGGCAATATAAATGCCTTGTTTTTGAATTAATTGTGTAATTTTCGTACGTGTCAACTACAAGGATGGGTTGGACATGAAAATAAATGCCAGTAAATAGAGGAATATGTGTACATCAGATTTAACTTTTGCACACATTTGTATTTTGAGTGTTCTGCACTTCTTGCATCCCCGTCAAACCCTGCATAAACGTGTTTTGTTAACATTAAATTTGATAACTTGGTTTATGATTGACTAAACTCTACTAGGGAAGGCAGACTTGAAGGGATTGCCACTCTGTATGATCT
The DNA here is from genome assembly GCA_036245035.1 of Adrianichthys oophorus. NCBI lineage: Eukaryota > Metazoa > Chordata > Actinopteri > Beloniformes > Adrianichthyidae > Adrianichthys > Adrianichthys oophorus. The sequence continues at coordinate 35,702,642 of BSAI01000108.1, forward strand.
TTATGTGTTCCTCGATCTTGGGAGAAAAAAAGGAGAGCGATGTACATCAAACAGGTGTCAAAATTCACATCAGAGTGCGGTGGCAGGTGGCATTCAGAGGAGGAAAATGAAAGACAGGAGGATAGGCAGGACTGCAAAAGTAGGGAAAAAAACAGTGACAGGAAAAGGGCAAAGCGATAAGTAGAATTTTATGATATTCAGATGCTTTTGTGGGTGAAACATTAGGTATTCTCTGCAGACTGCCTCATCTTTTCCCAGCTTTTAAACATTCAAAATGCCAACAAGAAAGTTTTGCATGAGTTTCTTTAGAGATTTGTTATAGAAAGATTTTGCAAGCTCCCAAATAATTAAAGTAGAAGTGCAACAGATGAGTTAATAGTGATACATGAGCTTCATACAGCCCACCGGGACTGTTTATTGGACCAACCAGAAAGACAAAGATACATTAGGACCAAAACTGAGAGAGCCAAAGCCACGGGCCCATTAGGACGAGGAAGGCTGAGTGCCGTGAAGACAGATGGGATGAAAGACAAGCTTGCAGCGAGCATAGTCTGCATGGTGCCACCAGTGTTTTCAAACTGTCGTTTAAAATAAGGAAGGCCATTAATAACCTCCTCACTGTGCTCTGCTCTGCTGCAGTCTGGCGCTTCTTGCAGAACAGGCAGCAGACAGGCAAAGAACGTGTCAAAGAGCTGAAATATGCGTTAAAAAAGAGGAAAGAAGGAAGCTGAGTTTGGGGATTCATAAGAATTTGTTGGCGATGAATGTGTATGTGCTGTATATTCTTTTTTTTATTTATTTGTTTACTGGGCTTGTGCAGTCATACTTTTTTTTCCATTTGGATGGGAATCAGATAGCAGTGACGCGGTCAGAGAGGCCTTCAACACCGAGGTGAAAAATTAGGCTTGCCAGTGGTTGTGACTATGCTCCTTCTTGTCAAGTCTTTACTTTGGCCTCTGAACAAAACCTAACCTTAACAGTTTTTTTAACCTTCACAATCCAAAAATATTAAATGTATGCAGCCATAATATAAATGAGATTTCGCATTGCTTGAGTGGTTGCTTCAGAGAGGGGAGAAAAAAAAACATTTTTTTCTGAGTGGTATGATGACTCATGTAATTACTGAGTTATTTTAGGTCCCCATGCTTTTTAAACAAACCTTTGACAAATCTCGGACGCTTGATTTATAGCAACCTTTCATTAGAACCTACAACCAACCCACCCAACCTGGCTGAATGTGGAATAATGCATCATGTTGTAAAATTGTGCCATGCTCCGTTCAGCTGATGAACTTTGCAGAAGTGAAATATTTACAAAAAGGACGTAAATCGAGGAGCATAAATTAATAGTTGCAAACATTTTTATTTCTTGGGATTTGAGACAAGCTAAAGAGCTTCTTCTTCTTTTTTTTTTTCCTTTCGGCTTTTCCCTTCAGGGGCCGCCACAGCGAATCAGCGTCCTCCATCTAACCCTGTCTTCTGCATCCTGTACTCTAACACAGACGAGCTAACAAGCACCTCATCAAAATGAAGAGCAACATTTTGTTATCTGAGAATGTTGTAGTTACAAGTCAGATATGGCATGATTGTTGGCTAACTTTTGAGTGCTTTCAAGTCCCACTCTGATCATTTTTTAGTTTGTTTTAAAAGCGTCCCCAGAGGTTGTTTAATTAGTTTTTTTGCAGATTCTAGTCGAAATAAAAAAAGCCTCCCATTTTCTAGGACATAGTTTCTGCAAAGCGGCAGTAGTTCATCAGAAATGTGCCTTTGAATTGTGGGTGGGACTGTGGGCACAGTGTAACACTGCCCCCTTCCCATCATCCTTTTGTTTGTACTCTCTCCCCCCCCGCTTAAAACATTTCAAACCCCCAATCTAACATTACCAGTGAAACAAAAATGGCGAGCAATACTGGAGCTATTTGGACTGTTTTGAGCCAAATAACAGTTCAGTTCAGATGAGGATGGCAAAGACATTAATGGATCTGTTTATCTGCAAGTAAATGCATTGGAATGGAACAGGGAGTTTGTGCCTCGCCAATGTAGCTTCTACACCACTGCTACAAGGTTTTTCCAACAGCATTTTTTCATCTGCTCCTGATTCAAAACTATTTGAATTAAGAAATACCAAGAAATGCAAATTTACGCTTAATTTATTCATATGTGTCCTCCATCATCAAAACAAAACAAAATAATAAAACCAAGAGCCTATAAGAGCATGTTAAAACACCAAAACCCCACCTTTCATTGGGGTGGGTCTTTAAATGATCAAACAATCACTCTTGAGTTCAAATCCAACTCAAATAACCCTTGTGCTGTGGGGTCCAGATGACCCCATTCCCCAACGTTAACGTGTCTAGGATAGCACAAAGGATAAATAGATTTGTCAAAGGCCAAGGCTTCTAAGTGGAAAATGTTAAAATAAGCTGTTGCAGAGCCATACTTTGTTGTGTGTTTCTGCATGCACAGGATTGTGTATCGATGTATTTCCATGTTAACCGCTCATCTGTCACGCTTTTCCAGTCTTTTGCACACTGGCGCCACTGTGTGCTCACAGTGATAAGCAAACATTTATCTTTCTTCTGTCACAGCAAAGCTTTAGTTATATTTTTTAATGCTTCATTGCAATTGAGGGTGTGTGTGTGTATGTTGGGGGGGGACTACTCATCAGATGATTTATTGTCAGCAGCTTTAACACAGCAATTCTTAGATTTGTTCTTGCATAAAGAGGTGTCAGTCAAACGGCTTTATGCTTTGAATACAGATGTGGGCCACATGTAGAAGTCTTTCTAAAACAAGCACTGAGAGAAGTTGTGCTTACAGTACTTCTCCAGGAGGGGCTGGCTGCCTCCCAGACTGCTATTCTGTTAGATCTGCACCCTACAAATAAATAAAGACATGTCTGCATCAAATCTACGTCTCTTGAAGGGGAAAAAAAGTACTTATATGCCATAAGACCTTACTGCAAGAAGCAAAACTCTTGCTTAGCAGTGGGGTGGTATTTTCAATCTGCCAAATTATGTTGCTGTTTTCCACTTCCCCCATATGTGGGCGATTTAAAATTGCATAAATAACAAAAAAATTAACTCGCTTAAGCCCACAAATGCCCCCAAAAATGTCAGACGTTTCATTACAAAGAAATGATTTTCCTTCCAAGGCACAATCTAAAGATCTTCAAGTCAAACAAATGCTTCTACAGGAAAAAGAGAAAAGTAACTATTGAGAAAGCATTGGAAAAGGTCATTAAAAATTTGCCAAAGTAATAGTCTGAGAAGATGAGAGCCACAGAAAAACAATGAGGCCATGTGTGGCAGATGGCAAACTCACTCTTTTGAAGTCAGTCATAATGGGAAAAAAGTGGTGAATTCTTGGGCCAAAAAGCATCCATGGATAGTAGAAAAGAAGTGCTTCATGAAAAGTAAAAACTGGAAAAACCAATGAAAAGTTTTTCTTTTTTTTCTGATAAACTAAATCAAAGAGAATACCAAAATTAGTTTGTTCCAAGTTTAATGTGCAAGTCAGCAAATCGTTTTCTCATTGTAGCAGTTCAATTTTTCTGTAGACAGACTTATGACCACAGGGAATTCTATAACAGGGTTGCTCTTCTGTATTTACACTAGGATTATTGTCAAAGAGCACAGAGTGCAAAACATATTGAGCAAGGCACTGATTGGGCCGCCAAATCATGCACAGGACTGTCCCATTTCTCCAGCATAATCACTGACCTTTCATGTATTTACAGAGGCGGTTCGACTTTTACTCATTTTCCATGCTCACGCTCCAACCGCTGTGAAGCGGGTCCTGGAGGTAAAAGAGTAGCTTTGTTTGGACCTGGACAGAGCGTGCCAGAGTCATGCCAGCGCTGAAGAAGAGCCCACAAGCCACAGCCACCGAGAGAGGCACAAGACCGACCTGTTTTACATTACATCTGTCAGAATAATACAGTAGTTAGTAGCTTGCAGTGCTCAAGGAGCAGTTTTAGCCAAATATGAGTCTCTGTAGCACTGATTACAATTATTGAAAGCGTTTTGAACTGAGCCAGGGGCACAACTGACAGAGATAAAATACATGCACGCTTGATATTGCACTTTGATGTACGGTTTACTCTAAATGAAACTGCATAATGACAAGCAAAAAGACCCAGCAGCTGATAACTACAAAGTGTCTTTGTTTTAAGGGTAGCTAATGCTTTTTTCCCCCAAGCCTTTAAAAAGCGACTAACTCACTCTGTACTGATTTTCACCCTTGTGGTTTGAATAAATCATGTGTAACCCAGTTTGTAATGATTATTCATCAACTTATGAAATTATATTAGAAGTAGATCAGAAAGCTGTCATCATCATTCTGAAAAAACATGAAGACATTTAAAAAGACCTTTAAAGAGCTTTTAGCATTGAAGACAATATTGCCCTCTACAGGGCATACACATTAGTCACGCTTGTCCGTCTACTTTTCTTCATTGGGGAGGGCTGTGATGAATTAAGCTCATCAAAGCACGAACTGAAGATTATTTAGCCACACTGTGTTTGCATGGACAGATGGGATATATTGATTTTTTAGGATTCAGTTTATATTATTATTTTAGCCTCAGACAAAATACATTAAATATTCTGCCTGTGCTGTGAAGTGCTTAGCTTCTTTATGTACTTAAACTCTAAATCTGTGAGTTGACATGGAAATAAAATTCATTCAAAAGCAGAACATTTTTAGAAATCAGATTTTCAACCACTCTTAGGAGAATGGACTTACTCCTCTGTCATGTGTGAAAAACTGCATTTGATGAGCTGTGGATTCATTCGTTTTCTTTGAGAAATGCCACAGCAGCAGAACAGAAGAATCTCCAGAGATCCAGCTCAGGTTCAGCCTTGGTGACACAAGATGGACCTCAATTTAAGACACAAAGACTGGGTCAAACCTGCAGGAGGTGCAGCTTTTATTTTCCAGAGAGTGATCTATTTCTTTCCTTTATGTGTGCTTGCCCTTGTCTCTCCTGGTCCTTTTTTTTGTAGACACCTCTGTTCTTTATTTTTAACTCTTTACTTTAGTTTTTTCCTTTAGTTATTCGGCATTTCTTATTGACTGATGATCCATCTTTTATTTTGCTCATTTGAAGGTTATAGCTAAAGTTGTGTTTATTCTAACCATGACTTCCTTTATTGAAAAAAAGATAAATTCAGTAAATCTATATCATTTCAAACAGAGTCTTACATTTTATTTGTGAGTTACTTTGCAGCACTTTAACTTTGAATTGTAGTAATTCCAATTGTATTGTTTTATTTCATATTGTTAGTTTGTGACGTGTGCTGCTGACCTCTTGGCCAGGTCACCCTTACAGAAAAGATCTTGATCTCTGTTTTTCTTTTTTTTACCTAGATAAATAGAGGTTACCCGGACTTCTACAGCTATTACTATTTTCTTCAACTCGCTAAACATTCTCCAAGCTTTGCTTACTTACTGTCTCACTCCTTAAACTTGCTCTCCCATTTTGCCAAACTCTATCACAGAAAAATCTCAAACCATTACAGCTTTACTCTGTTTTTAGCTTGGTCTTGGAAACAAAATATTTTTGATTCAAAGTTAATTCAGTTTTTTGTTTGTTAGTTTACCATTGCTTAAAAATGGAGAGCTATGCTTCAATTTCTTTTACATTTCAGCCAAACTGTTAAAATGAGTTACAAATTGCATGTTAATCTCTCTGGAATTGCCATAATCTTTAACAAAAAACAAACAAAAAAAAGAAAACATCAACATTTAACATTTTTGTTTTGAAGAAGCAAAACAAAAAGTGAAACATGCTTTCTTTAGAAAAAGAATAAACTTTTTTTTTTTATATAAGTACTCAACTTTGTGGACATTTTATTATCTATTTGGATTCAGGAAAGGGAGGTCATGTGGAAGTCTATTTCATTCTTGGATGCACAGCAAGCCTTTTATGCAGTGTTTGCTCTGGAGAAGCTGACTTAGAAGAAAAACGCTCCACATAGCATCTACTGCATGTTTTTTTTTTTTTTTAGCATTTATATATGTGCAAAGAGTGTTGCATAAAACACTACAAACAATAAGCAAAGTCTGTAAACTGCAGTTAGGCAATAAAAGATCCGCTATTTGTTCCACTCAATCAGATGAGAGAGGTTTGTACCATTCATCATAGAAACACTTTAACTGTGAGACAGAATAAAAAAAAACCAATCAAGAAAATCCCATTGTAAGATTTGAAAAAAATCATTTGCATGATAGTGCAGAAAATAAGTATTTAGCTCCTAAAAACATGCAAGAATTATGTCCTTCACAGACCTGTAAGCTCTTCTATCCTCCACTTGATAATTGTAATAATGGCACCTTTTTGAACTGATTATCTGCATAAAAAACACCTGTCTACATCCTTTAACAGGCAGACTGCAACCTCTTCACCATGACCAGGACTAAAGAGCTGCTAAAGGACACCAGGGACAAGATTGTAGACCTGAACAAGACTGATAAAGCATTCAACAATAAGCAAGCAGCTTGATGTGAAAAGATCAACTGTTCGAGCCATTGTTAGAAAATGTAAGAAATACAAGGTGACTGACTCCATCTACCTGGAGATCCATGTAAGATCTCACCCGGTGGAGAAAAAACAATCTTGAGAACAGTGAGGGAACAGCCCAAACCTAAAAAGGGGAACTGATCAATGACCCGATGAGAGCTGGGACCATAGTAACAAAGATTAATGTTAGTAACACACAACATTTTCGTGGATTCAAATCCTGCAGAGCTCCAAAGGTCCCCCTGCTTAACCAGCACATGTCCAGGGTCGTCCAAAGTTTAACTGAGGCCTTCTGGATGATCCAGACGAGGATTGTGAGAATGTCATGTGATCAGATGAGACCAAAATGGAACTCTTTGGTATCAATGTAACTCTGGGTTTGGAGGGGGAAGAACTCAGAGTTACATCACAAGAACGCAATACCCACACATAGGGGTGGAAACGTCATGTTTGTGGGGCAGTTTTTCTGCTAAGGTGACAATATGACTGACCTGTATAAGAAAGGATGAAAAGGGTCATGTATGGGGAGATTTTGAGTGACAACCTCCTTCCATCAGCGAGAGCATTGAGGATGAAACATGACACATGAAACATGTTTCAGCATGACAATGCTGGAAGAAAATATTGAGCTCTGTCACTGACAGTTGGGATTACATGTCAACGGTTAACTTTTGTTATACAAAAAAGAAATTTCTTGAATTTTTTTTTTTATTTGAGCTTGCTTTTTTTAATTTCCCATGGCTCTTTAAACCCACTTTATCACTAAACTTGACTTAAAAACAAAGAAGGCGCTTAGGAAGATTAATTATGGCATAAATAAACTTTCTAACTGGAAACAATAAGAAATATAAAGTTATATGTTTAAAAAATTAATGTAATCCATGTTTAACATTCTTTTATTGTTTTACTGATGGAACCATTGCAAGGTATTGCACTCAGAGGCTGATGTAAAGACCCTTTGAGTTTTAAAGATTCACCTTCTAGCAGAAGGACAGAGAAGCCCTCCAACCACTTCTACCTCCTGTTAACGGAGTAAATCACACATATGACATGGCTAGATCCTTTGGGACCACACATAACCTTTGCTGTCCTATACTGTACGACAAACCAACGTCCTCTTTGCGCGGTTAAGGACTCAAAAAAGCTCAGAACAACCTACATTTCTTATTTCTGTTTTTTTGCCTTTTGTTCATCTACTCAAGCTTTTCTCCTCCAGCCATCAACATTTAATCAAACTCAAATCCCATTGTGACTATTAACATATCAGGCTGTTACAAATTGCTGTAAAAAGCTGGAATGCGGGAAGCCAGAGCAGAACATTTCCATAATGTGTGATCTCCATTTTCTCTCCTTCGTCTCTGAAAACGCTTACCTTGCAAACAGCTATTCACTCAGAGGCATTTCTATCTCATTCTCCCAACCCTTTCTCTCCTTATCTTTTTAGAAAGTGTTAATTATTTAGTTGTTAGTGCTCATGACCCAAGCAGCAGAGAAACAAACTTAGCATTTACTGCAAAAGCGATTCAATATTTCACCAGATTATTCAAATTGTCTTTCGCCTCAGTGGCGACTAAATAAACAATTCAGTGTTTTATATGGAATTCTCAGTGCCCTAATGGATGGTGTGCCTCCTCTGCAAGCAGCTTCCTTGTATTTATCATCATAAATGTGAAGGGACTGATATGTGATGTGAAACGAGAGTGAAAAATGGTGATTATTACAAGGGCAGGGGCTGATAAGCTGCCATACTGGACACGGGCTGTTTTCCACAGTTCCACAGATATTGGCTGTCCTTGTTGAAGGTCTTTTTGCTGTTGAGCGGGTTTCAACACATCTGACCCCACTGGCAGCCACTCATGTATGTCAGGGCCATATGTTGCTAACATGCAGACCAAACAACCTCTCTACCTGAGACCAGGAGGAGGCCATACCGGTTGTTAGTCTTGCATCACAGCAAGAAGCCAATCCTTCAAAACTAGGGCAGTTCTAGATAGATAGATCTGTTTGAAGTCACCCAAGTACAATTTTTAGTGTGATGAAAAGAAACAGCTTTCTTTGAAGGAGAATGACAAGTAATAAGACGTCGAACAAAGAGGATTATGAACACAAAACAACTTTGACAAGTCTGAAATTTGAGGACGAGTCTGGAGAGATTTGGAAACTATCAAAGTTGAGTTGTTTGTTTGAGGGTCTGTTCTCTGCCCTTGTGAATAGCTGGAAAAACAGCAAAGAAGACAGACAGTGAGGTTTTTTTTTTTTCCTCAGGACTGAAAAGCTGACACTTGACAAAAAAAAAACACTTCTCAAAGTGGCGGGCGTCAATGACAGATGGAACAAAGCCTCCTGTCAGCTGTGGGTGTTTTGTTTTGATGAAGCACAAAAAGTAAATGAATTAATATGAGGAACAGGATGAATGTGCAGACATACAAAGCTAAGATAAACCGAAGAGATGAAATCTCTATCTTTTATAATAAATAGACCAATATAAATCTGATTAGAAAAACCTAGATGGAAGTGGGCAACTTTGATGCATGAGTTATTATAATAAGTTATATAATGAGCGGGACTGCACCGCCTCAACCGCACCTCTTCAGGATTATGACCTTGAAAGGCACAAAAATTTGCTGATGTATTTTTAATCGACAAGCTTTATGATTGCCAGTCTGAAACACTGTCCATAAAAATGCTAAAGGTTCTGGTTGAATGCTTTATGGAGCACCTCTACTTTACAGCTTTCCATTGTGATCTGTTAATAAGATACTAGGCACTCCGGTTTTGCCATTCAGCAAATCAAACATAAATTCAGCGCCACCTGCTAATTACAAAACACTGTGCAAGCACACTGCCAGGCTCAAAATGCATTTTTTTATTAGTGCCAAAGAGGTGGAAAATATGGAAATGATATGCATCTACAGACAGGTAGCAACCAAAATCCAAGCTCTCCTGCATTTGAACTGACTGTTTGACAGAAATGAAATTAGATTGTGGAAAATGTTATAAGGTATGCATATCTTTAATTGGGGGTCTAAGTCGTCCTTATATTTAATTCATGATTTATCCTATTTTCAAGCTTATTTGTTGTTTCTGCAAGGATGTTTGATAGGGAACAAGTATGAGATCGTATCACTATTGTAGGAGCTGCAGCTTGAAGAATCACAGCAGCTTTTTTTAAAAACCTGTTATGCCCTTTGACTTTTACAAAACATTTCACTTCTCTAACAGAAAATTTTCAATTTCAGTAAAGGCTGAGGTATCAGAGAAAAGAGGAACCCTGTTTCACAGTGGAGCACAAAAGTGTCTCAAACTACTCTTTGTCTTAGCTATTACAATGAGAAATACTTTCATACTGTTTGAGATAGTTATAAGGAGATGACGATAAGTAAATTATTTAAATGTCTACACTTAGATGTATGGGGACACCTCAAAGAAAAAAAAAGTGTGGAATCTTCTCAAACATATTTAATTCTTCCAACTAAATATTAAGAAAAAAAAATGTCTACTAAGTTTAAAAGTGTCCTAACCAGAAAAAAAGTTGTCCAAGAGTGTGAGTGCAGCCTTTTTGCTTGAGGTTCTTTCGGTCGCTTCTTTTTTTAATGATTGGTAATGAAATAGTAATCCCACTTAAAATATCAAAGATTAATTTTGTATAAAAATTAGGTCATATTTTACTTACTTTGCTATTCAGCCATGATAAGATGCTTATTAGCACATTGGGTGATGTAAAGCAGATCAGAGCAGCAGCTGGAGGTGGCAAAAAAGGCTGAAATACTTTAAAACTATAAAAATGGTTGCATCTTTAATTACGCGTGGCATCTTAGGGATTAAGATGATGATGATGAGACAGCTAGATGTGCAAAGTGAATGAACTGCCTTGTATAAAAAGAGTGTTATTATTATCAAAGAAATAACCCTTAGAAAAAAGTAGTCTATTTAAGTGTACAATAAGAATACTAAGACTGTGCTAAAAGTGAGGCAGTATACTTGAAGTTTAATTTTATATACTATATATTCTTAAACTTTAAATGTTCCGCTTTATTTTGAAGAAGTATTCAATTAGTATACTTCCTACACTACATGTAAATGATCTATACTAGACTTTTACTTACCTTCAAGAAGGCTTAGGATAAACTTCTAGTGCACTATTTTTGCTAAATTAATACAAAAATATGAAAAGAGCAAAGCAGCTTGTTACAAAAACATGTTTAAAGTATGTCAAGAACTTACGCGTGTTAAAAAGTGTCATTTTAAAAATTAATGTTATTAATAATCATAAAAAGTATTTTAATTATAGCGAAAATGTTAATGAAAATGTTAATTTGAGCACAATTTATGTCTCTTAATTCACATTTTTTTTTAAAAATTCTTAGAAAAAAGAACCCCATAGTGTCATTCATTTTCCAATCCGCTTTATCCCTTTCGGGGTCACGGGGTTGCCGGAGCCTAACCCGGCTACTCATGGGCGAAGGCAGGGTACACCCCTGGACTGGTCGCCAGTCTGTCGCAGGGGCCACAATCACACACCCATACACACTCACATTCACACCTAGGGACAATTTACAGTGACCAATTAACCTGTGAAGCATGTTTTTGGACGGTGGGAGGAAGCCGGAGTACCCGGCATGCACGGGGAGAACATGCAAACTCCACACAGAAAGGTCCCCCAGCCAGGACTTGAACCGGGAACCTTCTTGCTGTGAGGCAGGAGCGCTAACCACTGCGCCACCGTGCAGCCCAAAACCCATAGTATTTTGGTTAAATATTATCAAACATATTTTTATACTTTAATAATTCTGGATAGAAATGGGTTTTCGAGTTTGGAAAAAATAAACAAACAAACAAACAAAACAAAAAAAAAAAAACATGAAAGAGCGTCTTTTTACATTTTTCAGCAGAAATCTCCACCCCTTCGATGCTGCTTGGATGGTGTAGTCCAGGAAGCGCGCGCCGCTCTTCTCCGGCAGCAGTGAACCAGCTGGTGAGCGGAATGGTATCTCCCTCCTCTCCTGGATGGTTCGCGCCGCTGAACTCGGACAACCTGAGCACTAGCCGACACCGGAGCAGGTTGCCCGCGGCGTCCTCCGCTCCTGCTGAATGTCACACGGAGCGAGGCTAAAATTAAAGCGTCCACCGTTCAGAACGAGACTACGTTATAATATTCTATATATTATTGTTATTATATCGGATAGGAAACCGCCCGCTACCTTTTTACCATGGCTTCCAACTTCAACGACATAGTCAAGCAGGGGTACGTGAGGATACGGAGTAAGAAACTGGGGGTGAGTACTGTTGCACTTGCTGTCTGGCGCAGAGGAGGATGAAGAGGAGTTCCAGTTGTTAGCAGACAAGAGCAGCTGGAAAACAATAATAATAAAAAAGCTTAAATTAAACTGTAAACATCCCCCGTTCTGCTTTCATTTACAAAGTTAAAAACTTTGTTGTTTTCTCTAATAAAACAAAAACACAAGTTTTTTTTTTCTCATTTGAAGTTGAAAACATATTAAAATAAAACACTAAAGGGTAATATACTTGGGTGTAGTATGGCTCATTTTCCCTCCATTTTATTATGCAGTTAAAGCTGGACAGTGCAAAAGGAATCCTTGAGAATTATCAGTCCTCTTTCAACCTCTGTAAATTAATCTCTGTATTGAAGTCTGGCTGATTCAAAGTGATGGCAGCTCCTGTGTGCCTCCATAATGGATTTTCTTTGAGATAGAGCCAGACTCTTAAACTGAAATGATGTATTTGAAATCCTGAGCACCTATTGTCTGACTCATAAAGCCATCTGCTTTTGTTCATACCTCCAGCTCAGTGTGCTCAGACACGGGCACACTTCCTCTCCTGTGATAAAGTGTGATGATGGGAGGCTAATGATGTCTGCCTCCTCACATCACCTCACCTCATCTGCATAGTTCCTCTATACAGGTATTATATAAAAGTTGAGCAATCAATAATAATCAATATTTGTAAGACTCGTAAAAGAGCTGTAACTAAGGAAAGCGCATCTGTTAACATGCAAATGAGCCTTCCCAGATCCACTGGAGTCAATTTGTTAGCTTTCTGCTTATGTGGTTTGAAATTTTATTGATAGGCTGCGACTTTGCAAAATGAGTGAGGAACTCATGCTGTGTTGGCTGCGCTTGAGGTATGGATGCCATGGCGCTGCCAGCTCTGCATTTCAATCTGCTGTTTGTGGAGAACAGCAGTTTGTGTCCTGATCGCCCACTCCACGAGCCCCTCCACTGCTAGCTGCTGTTGCATCACAGGGAAAAGTCATGCTGCAATAGCCTCAGAGGACCTCAGTGTGGGAAGACCAAATGAATTCATTTGCTCACGTTAGGTTTAGATATTCTAGGAGGATTTTGAAGCAGAGGGAACACAGCAACAAAGCGGAGACATCTGTGTGCCTGGTTTAACAGATAGTCTCTAGTTTGTGATATTGTTTTTTATTTCTGTGGGTGTAAACTCCTAAGTTTTGAGTGAATTGTGTGGGAAATCCATCCTTCCATGAACGTGACAGCTTCTTTTTGTTTTTGGTTGATAAGATAGGGGCTGCCGCCTGTCCCAGTTGTTGGTGAATATGAGGCCGGCTGCACTTTAGTCAGATCAAAAGTTCATCACAGGGCTTCTTTTTTTTCATTGTAGCTTGTTAAAGTAATACAACTTCATGACTATAAAATGAAATTCGAAGCATTGTTTTCTTTATGTGCTGCTCATCAAAGTTTGACAAGAGCAGTTCAAACTTTTACTTTTAGTATCATGCAAATGAGACCAATAATTGTAAAAAAAAAAAAAAAAAAGAAAAAGTGAATTGCCTAAGATGCAATCTTCCTTAGAATGCTTAAAACTGTATATTTTAATTCAGCATTTTATAGCCCGAAACATAATAAGGGGTTATCCATTCATTTTTGGAACCCATTTGTCCCTTTTGGGGTTACGGGGCTTCCAGAGCCTAAGTAAGGGGTTATCTTATTGATCTATCCTAACAATAATTTTACAAGTTTTCAGTGAGATCTTAAGTAAAATGAATGATGAACCTTAATAAAAACTGTTATTTTTCCAAATTACCCTTTTTCTGTAGCATCTATGTGCTACTCTAAATTGCTCCTCAACATTGAAAATGAAAAAAAAAACAGAAAATAACATTATGTTAGCACAAAATCTTTTTGAGTCCCACTTCAATTATCTTTTGAACCAATTTAAAGGTGTTCCCAGGGATTTTTTTTAAAACTACGATCATGCAATTTTTTTAGCCAAAATTATAGACCTTTGTCATTTTTCTCAGACATAGTTTCTTCTGAGCAGAAGTAGATCATTAGGAATTCACCTCTGAATTGTGGATAGGGCCATTAACGTGGAGCAACCCCGCCCCGCCGTTGCTGAGAGTGCTTTGTTTACATCCTTTCTGCGAGCTTACAGTCCCTCCCTCAACCTAACATTACTGGTGCCACAAAAATGGCGAGCAAAGTTGGAGCCATCCAGCCGTACAATTTTGAGCCAGATGTCAGGTTGGATGTGGAAATCTATTTGTTGGCAAATAGAGGCATCAAATGGGGGTGGAGCAAATACATAATAAATACAATCTTTATCAATAGGATTTTTTCATCTGCACCTGATTCAAAACATTTTGAAGAAAGAAATACTCAGAAATACAAATTTGAGCTTAATTTTTATTTATGTATGTCCTCCCTCACCAGAAAAATGCTACAAGAACTTCTTAAAAACACAAATTTCATCAGAGTGGGTCTTTAAGTAAACATTGTCTTAGTTTTTTATGTAATAATGTGAAGAAACTGCATGTATTATTGCTTAAAATGACTATAAACACCTATTGTTTTTGATACAAGCCTTTTCAGAAGATTTAGCAGCTTCTGCAGTGACTCTGTTGTGCACTAACACTTGGGCGGCTATAATCTCCTGGGAAGAGTTACTAAAAAAAAGTCATTTTCTTTCTCCTCGGCACAAAAGTTTGTAAAATTAAGGCAAGACCCCCCTTTAATCCTAGCAATTCAGGAGTCACAGAAGCCTTAGGATAGAAGCTAAGAGCTCGAATATGGCAGAAAGTGTCTGCAAGATCAGCTTTAAACAAACAATACATGTTATAAATATATGCATGCTGGGGAGTTGTATGTGTGTACATAGTTGGCTCATGATCACAGTAATGCATTGTTCCCACAAGTAGTTAAGGCTTCTGGCAAAAATTAAAGCAAAATGTTAACAATTTTAAAGAAAAAGCCAACAAACGAGATGATTATTTATTTGTTTCTGGTGTTTTTAAAAATGTTGCTTGTTATAGAGGTCTGACTGATAGATAGCCCCAATAAACAAAAATAAACAAATCTGAATTGTCTAAACATTCCCCGTCAATGGAAGTCATTGTCCACATTCTTTGACTTGTTCCTCCCTATGTGATGGTCATTTAATGTGTTTATGGCTTTAAAGGTCTTTCAGATATTTCTTATCCAGCCTTTGGATCCCCGTTGACCTTCTAATGCTCTCACACCCGCTTCTATTGTATTGCTGTGGCATTTAAAATGAATTATACATTATTTTTATTAGAATGTTGTACAGTTGAGCGGTTCTCCTCATGGGATATGTATGAAAGTGGCCAGAGCAACACGAGCAGATTTGGCCAAAGTCATCAGCATCCCTCGCTGTGATTGGCTCATTTCCAAACCCCATCATGTGTGAAGGTTGAGGCCATAAGGTTAGTTCTGTTTGGCAGAGTTATCAAAATTACCAACCAAGGCAATTTCTCACCAGAGTTTTTCTTTATGGCATTTTGTATTACTGCTGGATTCTGCTCTTTAGGGAAACTAGACTTTAAAAGACGTTTGCAGTTCCCTCCGTTCTGGCTCGCTACTCTGGTGAGCAGATAAAGGTCCTCTAGATCAACCATTTAAAGTCCAGTTTCCCTGAAGAACAGAACTCTACAAAAACATTCTTGCTAAAGAATTTCCACAGATATTATTTCTTCTATGAACATAAATGCAGATCACCTCTTAATTATTCCAACTGTGTTGGTTTATTCAAAGCAGTGGTCTGTTTTGAATGCCTGGGTGAAATCTCGCCTTTCTCACATTCTCCTCTTCTTCACATCCAAACCTATTTTGTCACCTCTTGTCTTTTGCATCCCCCCCCCACACACACACACACACAACACACATAATTGTGTTGCTCTCATCTACTCTTCTCTTCTTTTATCTCCTTTCCTCATTCTTTTCCTTTATCTGACGATCTACTCCACCTTATCCCTCTTTCTTTCTCACCTTTCTCCCCTTCGCTGGTTTGTAGACAGCTGGGGGACCGAGCACAAAAGCATCCTATTCATCACCTCGCACTGCACCCTCCATAACCCCAACAGGCTATTCCCCCTGACACAGTGCAAAGGCACACGCACTGACATACACATGCACACGCACACGCACACACCAACTGGTTTGGTTTGGCATTGAAACACTAGCTCACACTTCACGAACACACCTAGCAAACAGGTAAACAATCTAATGCCACAGAGCGCTGAGCAGATTCCCAATTAATTTTTAACCCGGTTGATGCGCTTCATACAATATTCATAGAAACAAACGAAGTGCTTTACACAGCTAGAAACAATTGAAGTTTCTCTGACAGCAGAAAAACAAGATCCGACGTCGTCTGGGAGGCAACAGTAGTGATAGTGCTGTTATCAATACAGGTGCTTTGTTACCTTTCAGCAAAAAAAAAAAAAAATGTTTGATGCAATCTGAGGGATGGGCTCCCCTTGAAAGAATGAAAAACATGACCTTTAGTAATTTGTATGTCATTCTCAGTCCAGGTAGATGTTTCCCAGGCTTGAAAACGCTGTGGTAAATAGGAAAGGTTAACAGCTGAATATTTTCTTCCCATCTGTGCAGTCTCTGTTTGAGCTTTGGCAAAAAGCCTCAATTCTAGTTCGCTGCAAATGCAGGTTTGGGAGCAATTGTATCAATTCTATGTTCTGTTTTGACATTTTAATGAGCTGGAGATCCGATATCAAATAGGAAGGGGGTGAATTATTTAAATATGTTGCAGTTTATGCTTAAAAAACTTTTGGTTAAACTTGATTTGTTATTGTAAAAACTATACAGCAGTATTGTAAAGAGCTGCATGAGCAAGAATACGACTGTATGTTAGCATCAGCAACAGGTGATAGTTTTAAAAATAAACAAAAGATGAAGGATTTTTGTTTTGCATAAACTTTATATGATCACTAACAATTATAGCTGTCAAATTTGTCTTCACATTAGTTACATTTGTTCATGAGAACTTTGTAAGAAAAATGGTTTCCAATAAAGGCCCCATGACCCCGGAAGGGGGGAAAGTGAGTTATGAAGATAGATGGATGGATGATATCCTTCTAATTTGGTGAAATGCCAAATGTGTTGCCATGTGCCATTTGTTGTTCTAAATAATTTTTCAATTTGTCTGGATAACATGTTTTTCTGTTAAGATATTTATTTTTACAGGTATCTCCTGTTTTTTCTGTTACAAAATACTTTGGTTAGACGAGATGAGAGTTTAAAAAAAAGATAATGCAACTGTTCCCATTTTTGTGAAACTCAAGGCTCAAACTGAATGTTGCTCTGTTCAAAAACAACCAACTGATCTCAAGTAAACCCTAGTGCTGAGTTATGCTGTCTCTTTAAGTACAGAATGTATACATTTGTTTGGAAGATAACCTTTTTGTTTTTTTTCTTTTTGTTTGGATGCCCCTTTTAGTAGTCTGTCCAGAGGATGCTGCGGATGCTGGATAATCACCATGGCAACCAAAAAATAGTCAACTACTATATAATGTCTAAAAATTAAACAGAGCAATACTTAGCTGTTCAATAAACCCTCAAGTATGAAATATTGAAAGAAAGGAGTACTCTTTGGAAGTCTTGTTTTAGATTTATCACAAAAAACAAAAGTTTTCTGTATGAAAAAATGTTGATCGTGGTTTGTAGAGAAAGACTTAAAGGATAAAAAGTACATTACTCTAAGAAATGTGCAAATATGTACAGCCTTAGACATTTCCATAACAAATTGTACTTGTTGATTGAGATAGTTTCCTCTAACTCATTTAACCAAAAAAAATCAATTTACACTGCTTGCCTCTTCTTGTTGTTAATAACATAAGAGCTAATTTGCTTCCATCTGCCAAAAGTAATTTGCTGTTCATATAATAAATGTATGAAAATACAGGGGTTATACAACAGCATTTTTTTTTTTAAATTTTAGATTAAGAAAATGCCTTAATAAAATAGATCATGTATGTTCTAAGACTGCTGCTGGGCAGATCAGCCTTGTATAAGCATTGAGTATCATAAAGTGGTTAAACATCTGCATGTAATGCTTATATTTGAATCCATCTTCTCTGCTGAAAACATATGTTAGCCACAGCCTATAGCGCTGTTGAAACTGTGTCATATTAGCAGATTATTAATTGCAACACTGGTAATTAAGATGAATCTCTGTTCCTTAATGCCAAAATTATAGAATAGCAGTCATATGTTGGAAATAAATGACTGTTATTACAATTTAAATTGTAATAAACATAAATAAGAAAACGAACAACAGTTGCCTTGTGGACTTAAAAAATATTTCTCTAAAAGTCAACTGTTTACACAAATCAATAGAAGGCATTTGACACTCTGAGACAACTTTACAGAACGGTGAAAAAAATTGTCAGTCTGACACCTCTTTTAGTTTAATATCTCATTTCATGGAGCTGATAAGGACATAACCAGATGAGCTTATGTTTACCTCAAATAATTTTGCATATGCAGGTCGTTATGAGAAGCCCACCAACATAATGCGGTGAGTGTGGGAGTCAAATAATAACAGAAAACGTATGAAAACATGTTAGTTTACCAAAAGATAATTTAACATATGAAAGAGTGGAACTACAGCATTCTTTCTCTGAGGGTATGTGACAACAAATTACCCCCTTCTCAGTACACTAACTCCCTAATGAAGATCCCGAATTTTTTTTCTTTTTCCAAAGGGGGGATGTTCTGTTGGCTGTTTGGATTTTTAAAAGCATGAATCAGTCAGATGTGTTCAATTTATGAGATTTTAAAGTGCCAGCGGATGTGTGATAAGCCAACTGAAACATCGGTCTGACTTTTATTTCAAAGTTAGGGACAACAGAGCTAAAGCCAACAAACTCTGAATTGAAAAAGAAAAAGTATATTTCTGTAATGTTATGAGAATGTAAAGCAGAAAAAGCACAACTACAACTGAAGTGCTTTCTGGGGAGAGTCTTGGTCAAACCAGAACATTAAATGTCAAAACAGAAAACACATTAAAAATGCATCACATCTGGTTGAAAATGAGGAGTGAAAATACAATCAGCTGTACGTCTGGAAGTAAATAAATAACAGCAAACCAATAGACAGGACTGCAGAGTTATTTATCATCCAAAAGGCAAGGATATAATTTGGAATAAAGATACCAACGGTTCTGTATTTACATTTCGACAATCTGGCGTCTTAAAATTGCTTTTTTATGAGTGAACTATTCATAATAACATGAGTGCACACAGTTTTCTTCTGCAGCTGTCTACAACTGCAATTTACTGAAAAAGAAAAACACTGCAGCTTAATGAAAGGATAACTACTTTTGTTCATGTAGAGAAATGTTAGAGAACTCTGTTTCAAAGATAGAACCGAAATAAACAAGATAAGAAGTGCTTTGGTGAATGCAAAAGCCCAGAAAATTGTACATTGCAATAATAAAAGAGTAATATTACCATCTGCTTTTATGGCTCCATGGCTACCTTTTAATAAAGCTTAGAAATGTGGGATGAAAAACATGCACTTGAACATTTCTGTTTGTATTATTGAGAAAAAAAAACTCAGTTCTATTTAAAGTTGACAGTATTTGATAATTTTTACCTAGACTAAAATAAAAATCCTAAACTTTTATTTCTTTACATTATTTCCTTCCTCTTCCCTCAATTTGTGTTTGATTTAAGTGTGGACCAACACAATGAAAAAAGTAACTGGCTATTTTCAGGTTTTTTTCTTTTTAAAAAAAAATATTTCTTATTAATATCATAAAAGGAAAATAAATAAATAAATAAAAGGAAAATAACAAATTTATTATTTGTGGAAAATAAAAATGGTTCATTGTTTATGATAATCAGCATGGTAATTTTTCTTTTTTTTAAATATATATTACTATCCTTGATTCTCTTAACACCCAGCTGTCTCAGCTGCCCTCCTTTCCCACCTGCGGCATCACATGATTTTATTTTAATTCCCTTGTGATTTTACTGTTCACCATCCTTTTATTTATCATGTTTCCCAACACTCAGTTTTGCCCTTAGCAGCTCTTTCGGATCATATTTCTCAGCTTGTTTGTTCTTCTAGGTTTGAGCTTTGTTTGTCCACTTTTATTTCTGTCTATCTAATATTTCACAACCCTCACTGTTGGTTCTATTGATATATAATCCTGCATTTAATGTTTTTTCCTAACTTTAAGACTTGATTATAATGTTGCAGCAGAAACTGACTCATTTTCTTTACCCCCTAAATGCTAAGCACTTTTTTTGCCAAATGCAGAAAAATAATAGAGCAGAATTCAAACTCTTTAACTTGTACTCATACTTTGTTCTGAAATATTAAAATACACGAGCACTCGTCATTGAATGACACATTTTCTCTTTCGTCTAAGCTTTAAGCTGTTCAAAGAGATCATACAAATCTCAACCGGTATTAAAAAACAAAACAGCATGCAACTTACAGCCCAAGATTAAACATTAGCATAGGAAATCTTGTTTTTCCTCAAACACTCATTTCCTATAGAGACAAATTCAGGAGGTATTAGTCCCGACGCACGTATCTGCACACAGTGCTGCTCTCCTCCCATCTTTGTTTATGCTTCTTTTGTCAGTCAACTGTTGCTGGCACAAATGTTTCTGTCCAGCCACCTCTGGCCTATATGAGGACAGCATGCATTGTGATTGTGTGTGGGTATGCTTCCCACTTGTTGGCACGAGTATCGAGCAAAGCTGAAGCGAAGGAGAGGAGAAGAATGTGTCCATTGTCCAAGATGCCACAGCCGTTTAAGATAGGATCTTGCCACTTTTAGGCCCTCGCTATTGAAAATGACTGGCTGTCTGGAGCGGTGATTGTCAGATTTGTTATCCGAAGAATCATACTTCCAGTGGACCAAAAACATACATGTTGAGAATAGCATTGGAACTTCCAAACAACATTATTTCTGTGCATATATTTTTGTTAACCATATCAGAATTAAAACTAAAGCAGCAAAGCAAGTATAAAAAGGTTTTTTGATTGGTGCCTCTTGTCATTTTAGTCTGGTTTTTATAATATATATGCATTTTTTTTTTTTTAGTGTATAAGCTTACAGAAGTCTTAGGCTTCACGAGGCTTATGGTCATTTCATTTAGCTTTGATCAGTTTCTTCAATCAAAGGCCTCCAGACAAATCACCAGCTCTTATTAGCCCTGATGAATTGCATCCCTGCCCGGGTATGGGAACAACAGCTCAACAGTCATCCTTCATGATGAGAAATACACCTCTATTATAAAGTTGCATTCATGAATAAATCTTGGCTTGGATTTCACTCAAGCGTTTCATATTGTTGATTCATACTTTTAATAATTTAAGAAAGGTTTTTGTATTTTGTAGGGATCAATGCTGTTATTTTAGGAAATAATGTCCAAAACAAAACTGAAACAGTTTCAGCTTACTGACGGTCTGTTATTTTGTAATTCTGGAATCTTTATTGGAAACTTAATGGTTAATTATTGTTTTTTTTATACAATTTGTGTCATTGTTAAAAAATATGAACCCCTTTTGTAGTTTTTTGAAAATGGAAACTGCTTCATCTTTATGCTATTAATTAAGCGAAATGGGTTTTCTTACAATTTTTATTTTCACAGTTAAGAAGAGTTTTTTTAGTTTTGATTTTAAAAAATGAAATTTGGTAATTGTCCAAATTTTATGTTATTGTATTCTTAAAAGTAATACTTCATTCGCACTTTCACAGCTCTCTTGATGCACAGACGTTACACAGACTGACAACTCAGTAGTCTCTTTAGAACGCCATCCTGACATTGATCTTTACTTTTTCAACTCTTGAGGTTGCACATATTGTGACTTCACAATATGAGAAAAACACTCAATATCAGTGTTGAATACTGCATGAGTTGTGACACGTGTGGCGCTAATGTCTTTCTGCTCTCAGTTTTGCTCTATGCATTGACTATACTTACAGAGATGCCAATAATCTCCTTTGATCCCCAAAAATGCTCTATCTGCACAAAAGAACTGTGTTTTTTTTATTAGTTAATGGTTAATTAGCTGATGTTAACTATTCAGAGTGGGCTCACAAACATAAACAGGAATATTCTTTACATTGTAGTGTTGGCATGCTCTTATTTAGAAATGTAGTGACCCATATCAAGAGTAATTGATTTCAAACAGTGGAAAACCTTTATAATTGTTTTGGTTAATATTGATCTTGAACATGTGGAAATAATAGTAAACAATGCTTCAAATCAAATGCACTTCAAGCAAATTATTTTTCGGGCAAAAACTGCTTTTCAATCTTTTTTCAATGGATTATTATATTAAAATTTTTATTGATGATAGCTTACAAAGTTTTGCAAAAACTGTTTGATGACTTGATATAGAATGAAATTGTACTAAAAAAAATCATGTAATTATGACTTTCTGAATCTCAATCCCTTCGATTTTAGCTATTCTAACAGAAAAGGTTGCCACTTTGTGGCTGGGTTGATTGCATGGAATTTATGTCAAAGTGACAACTAAAAAGGTGTAATACGGTATTCATTAAATACCCTTAATTAAGACTGAATTTCTTTACTAAATATAGGCAAGTTGAGTATAAGTGCACAAACCAAAACACCTGTACAAAAGTTGACTTGTTGACCTGTATGGGGGCTACAGGTTTTTAGGTTGTCCAGGCCCGTAGAGAGGTATAGACAGATACAGCCACATCTTAAGGTTTGAGGCTTGTGTGGCCAGCTCATGCATGTGGTGTGTGTATGGTGAATGGTCACATATACGGGGGATGCTGTTGCACGGTGCCCTTTCACTGCACTCTAGTTGTTAGTAAGGTGCGCATATTGGCTTTTTACTAACCACGTGCAAATGCTGCATGTACAGGGTGTGCAGGTGATACAGACGTGCGGGTAGGGTGCCCGCAGGATGTCAACACAAACTACGCTCTGATTGTCTAATTTCCTAAATTATAACACTCAGGCTGAGTACACGGAGTGCACACTTATCATTTGAACAGCACTTATGGGGCTCTTGTGCAACGTTTGGGAGTGTTGGAAAAAAAATAAATTGCCTGCGTATTACCTAACTCACTCCTACTTCCCCATTTGTGCTGTTTAAGTGTTTGCCACAACCTGTTTTCCGCAGCATGCTTGTAGGAAAAAATGTGCATGAACATTTTTCACTCTACAAGCTCATCGAGCGATCTACAAACTTAAAATTTTGTGCGGGCCACCTGTGTGTATCGTACAGATTTGGCCAGTTTTCGCCCGCAGACAACCTGGATACATACTGGTAAGGGGAGATGTGACAAAGGCACAAACTCAAGATAAGACCTGACTTTTAAATCCTTTTCCTTCATAGCATTTGCATGTTTTGAAATTTATATATATATATATATATATACATATTAGTACTTACATTTTTTTTATAACTTTCTTTTAGTAAGTACTTTATAGTTAGAATTTCACATTATTCCACCTCATTTAGATCTCAACTGATGAAGTTCACACAGAATTTCACATGTAGCTAACCGTAAAGTCAGCTGATCAATTTCTTGTCTTTTCTCAGTCTAAAAAGGGTCTTTTTAGTGTCTGTTATTACTAAATAATGATCCTCCCCAAAATGAATTAAATAGATTTTACAAAATTCAAATAAAATTTTTGCTAAATGAAAACTTAGAAGAAGCAAAAGTATCAGAGTTATTTTGTTTCTTGTGTCTCAGTGGGTTCACAGATCTGCTTCAAGGTGTAGTGCTACAGTGTGCCGATGCTCCAGAGACTCACCTACAAACAACGGGGCCTAGAAGAATCTATCATAGCTTCATTAACACTTCAGCTTCATCCTTCTCTCCTTGCCATCCTCCCCTCATTAATCAACAGAGCAGCCCTTGGAGCTCTGCTCTGCAGCTAAGCTCACTTTCAGTGTGCCTTTGTGCGTGGGTATATACACTATGTGGGCATCCTGTTTGTATTTGCATGTGAGTGCATGCATGGCTGATTTTATGTGTTGGTGTGAAAATTAACGGCGTTCACGGTGAATGTTTTCCATTTTTTGGTGACTAAAAATTAGACGACAATGTTCTTTCATTAGAGAGCTTTCCCAGTGATTGTGCCGAATACAATTTAATCTGTTTTGTTCTTGGAAACTCAAATCAAAAACCTATTTTGATTGGAATTAAAATACATATTGATCCAACTCCTACGCACAACTTTCTTTTCAGTGTGGCAAGGCTTTCTGCAAAAAATGTGTCTCACCTTCTTTATATTTCTTTAGTTTCGATTCACAATCTATAATGAGTTCCTCTCCTCTAGTTACCTACCTTTCATTAGCCTGCTCGCCAAGCACATTCAGCACAGCCAAAGATAGCTGCATCTGTGTCTCTCTGTGTTAAGACTATTGTCTTTGTGTTTGTGTTGTTAATTTGCTCACTCTGCTGCATAGGTAAACATTATTATGGCCTTGCCTAACAAATAAAATATAATTCCTGATCTGCATTAGATGCAGACAGCCAGTCTTCATGAATAATGCAAGCTTGATCACACAGTCAACCTAACAAGGCTTTTCATGTGGCATTGTTTGTTAGGTGCTCTTGATAGCATGCTGTTCAAAAAGCTTGACCCTTATAGTTGTAAGCAAATAATGCGTGGCACTCTTGTCAGCATGGAAGCCTTGTTTATTTCTGTTTGTTTGGGGCTGTGTTTGTACGCACAACTCATCTTCCCTTCCTCTTTCCGTCCCGTGGGACTTCTTTTAATAGTAAGAAGGTGACAGCTTACCTCTGGGTGAGCACTGGGGAGCCGGAGGGGGGTGACAGTTTGGTGTCTGCCCAGAGCCGCATGAAATGCTGCAGCTGACTCGCTCAAGTTGCCTGCAAAACCTTTGTAATTCATTAGAGGCTGTAATTGAGGAAGCTGAAGTCCCGAAACAATCGAAAGTTATGAGGCAAAGTTTTCATTTTAAAGCAGAACTGGAGGAAGTGACCATAGAAGGTCTTTTTTTTGTAAGTCTGCCAGCAAATTAGGATTTAGCTCTACTTTTAATGAAAAGAAAGTTTTGAAGCAAAAAAATTGGCACCAAGGTCAGCTTTAACCCTCCATCCCGCCCACCCTCATGTCCCCAATTGTTTGCTCTCGTTTCAGAGAAATGTCTGTTGGGCAAAGTGATAATTGCATTCCTCAATGATTTCATGCGGAGACATGGAGTGACAGTGAATAACACCCCACTTATTCCAAGGGAGTTTGTTCTTTGGGGGGAAATGAGACAAAAACAATGTGACAAACTCTATCTGACCCTGTTCCCTGACATAGAAGTCCACATTTCCTTTGCCTGTGCACACAAACACACAAATGTTTTTTTTTTAGTTCCCCCCAGCGTCCTCTTTGATTTGCACACCAAATGTGGCTGAGTCAAGTTAGTTCCAGCAACCGCAAATCTGTGTGCTCTGCTTGTGAGGGAACGGTTGTTGCAGACACAGAGCCTGCTGCTTTTCGAGTTAACCGTATCAGAGAAACAGCAAGAACGTTAGCGAGAGAGCCCCTCTTTAGAATTAATCCTTGGTGGTGGGGGGTTGACTGCACCACCGAGTAAGGATTACTGCTTTTAGGGCTTCTGATGAAATTCAAATAACAGTGTCCTGGAAAACACTTGTTTTGTAAAATCCTGTTGAACATGCAATTATTTGACGGTGCACTGAGCAGCAGTCACTTTCCTTTGATTTTGCGGTCTCTATTGATATGATAATCAACTGGTCAGCTAATGGTAATCAAGCTTGATGGAGATGCATGTCGGTTATTGCCAAAAGGCTCCTTTTATCTTGCACTTTATATTTTGCTTCAAGAGGACTCTTACTTTTAAGGCACTGCAATTTGGTTTCCATGTAAGCATCTCTCACTTGTTGCTAATTTTGTTGGTCTGGAAGCTGCAGGCAAAAGATGAGGCTTAGCCCACATTTGATTTGGATTTTTTGCGTTTTCAGATCTTTCATAAATGTTTTTTTTTCTTTTTTCTAATTATTTGTGGACAATTCATCCAAACAATTCAAAGCGAAGGATGACCTTTGTCTCATAGCGGAAACAAGACGTCACGGCTTTGTTGCCCTGTTTCTGCGCTGGTCTCGGTGTGCTTTCGGTGAGGGCACGCTGCCATACTCAAATTCCTCTTTGTCTGTGTGTTATTGACTGTGAAAGCTTCAGCCTTGTACATGGATTAAATGGAAATTGCAGCATGTGTATGTGTGTGCGCAGAGGATTGCTGACTAGAGCTGTAAAACATAAAGAGCTTTGGAAGAGGGATGCTTTGACAGAGCAGGCAATTGTCATAATGATGACTTAAACCAAAATTGTCTCCTCGTAAAGATGCTTCACACACACATTGAGAGTCCATCACAGTGTTGTATGCTATAGTAAACACTGCCTGTCAAACTCAGCGCCACTAGAATCAATAGTGTTTAAAAATCTGAGACAAAGAAGAAAAAAAAAAGTTTTCTTAAGTGAAGCACACAATTTTATTAAACTGTATTGGTGGATTATGGTTTTATGATCACAGTGTAATCCTTTTTCATTTCCTGCCCTGTAAAATCAGTTTCCTCTCCTAGTTTGGTTGTCTGGTACCACAGTTCCGAGGACAAAACAATGATTAAGCCTCATGTTTTTGCAGCTTTGCTCTGCTCTCATTTTTCTCTCTTTGGCGTATCTGATGGGGAAACTTAAACACTGACCCACCTTTGCTCTGGAATAATTTTCCTACTATTTTTGATTTGCACTCCAGAAAATGAAGCAAAATCATCATGAAGTCTAGACTTAAACAGCGTGGGTGATTTCAACTAATGTTTTCCTGCTGCTCTTCCCAGCATGGGTCAGTCATAAGAACTTAAAAGGTTCTCTTAAAAAGGTCAAAATTCAAGTTTCAAAGCATAAAAAAATATCTACATCTACATTCTCTACCATTTTATTAGTGCGTATGAAATGAAGAACATACTGTGAGTTATGCTGTTTTTAAGAGGATAAATCTTTACATTTTTAACAATGTAAGAATGAATCATAGTTGGTTTGGTATTTGTGCTGCTACTTTCACTAAACTCCTAAAAATAAATCTCGAATGTCTCAGAGTTTCGTCCAGCTTTTAGTGTGTCTTACTTTATGAACATGCTTTTAGATGAGCACCTATGTGGAAAAGGTCAGCTATGCAAGCGCATAAAAAAGAGATTAATTCAATCCTTGACAAGTTTTGCAGAAGTCATCGCAATACATAAAATATGGTCATGTGAATATACGTTTTTAGTCTGTTTAATATTAAACACTTTCAAACTAGAAAAAAAAAAATCACATGAAGCATGTGGTACACCCAGGTTTTTTAACATAAAGTTAAGCTAAATATAATTAAAGGGCCTATATCGTGCAAAATCAACTTTTTTTTGTTTTTAAGTTATTTTTAAAGTTAATTCCTCATTAAAAAAAACACCCTCAAAGTGAGATTTTGCTTTATTCACGCATTTCTGAGCATTCCTCTGAAACGCTGCTCTCTGAATACCAGGCCCTCGCAATCGAGGAAAACAAGTGGGTCCTCACATTATTGCGTATAACAGTGTGGAACAGCCCCTTTCAGGGAGAGCCTGCACTGCCAGCACCGACCCCAGGCTAACACACCAACGGACTTTTTCAGTGATCGCCAAAGTGCTTTCATTTTATAAGCACAACTTGCACATCCATCTTTGCAAAAGTTCAGATTTTGTTTGTGTTCGTGGGTGAAACGCTGCAGAAGCCTGTTCTAGGTTGACGTCATGTAACGGGCGAGACCCAGAAGGAGCGAAAGACAGTGACTCAGAGATCGAGTTGTCTTACTTCTGTGTAGGAAAATGAGCTCGAGAAAATAACTCAAATTTCCTAAACATTTGTTCTTTAGTGTGTCAAAGGTAATATATTATTATATCTATGGATATAATTTACTCTGAAAGGCTTAAGAATAGCATGACGTAGGCCATTTAAATACTGTATATAGTATATGATCACAAAAATGTAAAGAAAATCTGAAAATATTAGGTGAAAAGATGCATATTGACACAAAAATGCAGTTAAAAGATTACTTTTAAGAAGATGGGGAAACCAAAATTGAATCTCTTAATTTTCTAAATGAAATATAAGATATGATTTTTTTAAAACATACAACAAAATGCTGTTAGTGATTAAAAAAATGCAATGTAGGATCTTCAGTTTATGTAAAAAGTAAAATGAGCATCGATTATACTTTGTTTTCAGCTGGTAATGGTTTAGTCACAACTGCCCTTCTGGCTATGTTTGCCTGTTTTTTGCCCGTAAACAGCCTGTGTCTAGTTGTAAGGACAATTGGGACTAATACTTCATTAAAGGGTAACACAACAGTGAAATCAACTTTTTTGGCTGTTTACCTGTACTAATGGGGCTAAAAAAGTGCTGACTGTTGGTCCTTGCCAAATTTTTGACAATTTTTGAAATAAAGTAAGATGCACCGCTCCTCTCTATGACTCTCCACTGTCAGAAACATATTGTAGGACCCAGTATGCAGGAGACCATTTAATAAATAAACTTTGACATGACAAAACCAGAGAGCAACAAAAGAGTGACAAAGCAAATTACTTGACAAAGAAGAACTGAAAACAAGACACCTAACTGCACTGAGGACAATTATATGAAAGTTAGATTAGTTGCAAATGTATTGTGTAAAAAGGTGTTAGATGGTTTTGTACTTGTAATAAGAGATTTGTGTGTCTGTAAAAATGTTTCGTGTCAGTTGAAAAGAAATTGTCCATCTGTAACAAGATTTTGTACTTTTAGAAAAAAAGTGTTCTCCTATTAAAACTATTTGTAACTGCAATAAGAGATTTGTGTCTGCAAAATAATTTACTATTCGTAGAAAGAAAATTGCATGTATAAAAGTTTTTAATCTGTAATAAGAAATGTGTGCGTCTGTAAAACTGTTATGTAACTAAAAAAAAAAAGAAATTGTCTGAAGGCAAAAATGCTTTGTCCGTGTGTGAAACGTCACGAGCACATACAAGCACAAAAAAAAAACAGCGAGCCACATTGAAGCAATCCAGCTGTACAGTTTTGAGCCAGAGGGTAGCTCTCATGAGTTAAATGAAGGCGTTAATGGATCTATTTCTGTGCAAGTGGATAGAATTGTAGCGGAGAAGGAGACTTTGGCCTGCATATGGCAGTTGCTGCGTCACAAACTCAAGCTTTTTCAAACCATGGGTTTGATCTTAAATTATTTTTTTCGTATGTCCTCCCTCATGAGAAAATTGCTACAAGAACATGTAAAAAAAAAAAACACCAAAAACACGATTTTCATTGGAGTTTGTCTTTAATGGCTGTTGTTGCAAATATGCGACAAACCACTTCTGCTCCAAAATTAGCTAAATGCAGCATCTACTCAAAAGCAAAAACATAAGTGATTTTTTGTAGCTGGAAATAAATTCAGGTGTCTAAGGGGTTACACCTGGTTTTGCCGTTTGGACTGTTTTGGATTAGCAGCCTCCAGAAAAACCAGCACAGACCTGTTGTCTTTCATATTCCATGCCTCATTTATGCTGGTCATCCAGTTTTCACATTGGAGAAGTCTATTCTAAATAGTGCGCGCTATGTGTCCACAGCAGTGGCCTCATCTAATGAAATAAAGGTCCCTGAAACTATGATATTACATTTTGGGACTACTTTGGCTCATGAATGTTTGATGAGAACGTCCAATCATGCATAGGCAGAAGGAGAACAAGATGAGGACTGAGAGAGGAGAAATTTAGAAGAGCGAGAAGGGCAAGAGGCAAATCAAGCTTGGTGGTGGCGGGGGGTGTTAATGTAAGGAAGGGTGAGTGTGTTTGTGGGGATAAAAAGTGTGTGTGGAGGGGGGGTGATTACTTGCTGCTGAGGTAGCACTGCATTACAGATGAGGATTTGGAATGGCCCAGATAAAGTAATCTATGATTAACTGGGGCGCGGCTGGCTTGCCACCCTGCCAACAGCTGTAGTCGGGGGCAAATTACAAAATTATGGGATGTCCAAACATTTTAAACTCGGTGTGAAATACATTTCAGTACAGCAGGGGAAGGGGGAGGTTAGGTTAGAGCGGAGCTGTGCATGAAGTCAAAGGTGACAGCAAAGTGACAGAGGATGCTGTGATCAACAGCAACTTTTTTTTCTTCTTTTTCTTCATGTAGCATTTGAGAGGGGACTTTTTAAATGGTGGGAGAGACTTGGAAAGATTTGCGGTGGGTGCCGCAGGCTGGGGTTGGGG
Source organism: Adrianichthys oophorus (assembly GCA_036245035.1). Classification (NCBI taxonomy): domain Eukaryota; kingdom Metazoa; phylum Chordata; class Actinopteri; order Beloniformes; family Adrianichthyidae; genus Adrianichthys; species Adrianichthys oophorus. Next base: position 35,732,701 of record BSAI01000108.1, read on the forward strand.
TTGGAGAAGTGATAGCTGCAATGATTGCGGCAACAACTGTCTGACGGGATAACAAATCAAATTATAAAGATGGAAGCCCTAGTACAGACCCAGTCGCTGTCTGAAATTGATTGCTAACACCAGGAGCTTATATTGCAGGGCTTGGTCAGTCATTGTCCATCAAGCATCATTACCACCAAGGGAAGTCTAACCCTTATACCCTGCTCATTTAAGGGCTCCACCAAACCACCAGGAAATTAAGAGAAAACAACAGCGAAGACAGAACCTTTATTTTAAGATTTGCTTAAATTGAAATGTGTTTTCTGCCTTAACACCAACATTGAAATAATTATTCTTTTTATGTTTTAAAGCTCTTACAAAATATGGCCTGACACCATCACGCCGAAGCATGCTACCTTGATTCAAGTACTCTCATGTCTTGCATTGCTTGTAAGCACAGAGGCAATCATCTTTAAATCATAGTTTGTGAGACATGAATCATCGAGAGGTTCCTAATCCTTCCCACATTTGTCCTTTTTATTATCTGAGGAATAATAAATGCATTTGCGCCTCCTAAGTATTACAGATGTGTTTTAATATTCACTACTTCCCTCTTTCTCGCAGACAGCTATTTTTATTCCGCTGCATGATTAGTCATTAAGCTGAGGCAAGCTGTCATTGGAAATCATTTTCATGTCTTTAGACGGTTCCTCAGTTCATCCAAATGGTGAGTGATTTTGCCCGTCAGGGGAACATGGGCCGTATTTTATTGAAAGACGAGACAGTTCCTCAATAGTGCCAGAAGTTTCATAATGTTCTGTGAAGTGAATTGACTTTGTGTTTGAGGCCACTTAAAGGAAATGACTGTGGTTCTGAAGATGGGTCATTGCTTTGGTGTCTGAGCTCCTCACTTTTTTGCCAGTCCTCTCAGTCACAGATTCATAGAGTTAAACTTTCTATTTACTGCTGTAATTAATTGCTGTAACATGTCGACTGTTGAATCATACAATTTAGTGTTGTCTACTCAATCTTTGTCAGTTAAAAAGCTGTGATGTCTCATCTTTCTTAGGTTTGACCTCGATGGTTTTGTTGTTGAGCTGCAGTTTTTTTGACTTTTCGAAGCACCTTGCCAAGTACCTCCTGTGATATGTTCTTGCTATAGAAACCCAAATGTGAAGGGATTGCCCTTCAAATGTTCTTTCCAGCTTGTTGCCTTTGCGATGTTATGTGTGGTGATGGACCGTGCAGAGATGTCCTGCAGAGCTTTAGAGTATTCTTGATATCCACAGTGGTATTTTTAGAGTAGACTCATATCAGTTAGGCTTTTCAGTATGTAGTGGGTTTTTTTCATACAAAATGCTTGTTTTATTTATTCAATATAATTTTTTTTTATAATTGCAACTCAGTTTAGATTATGAAAGTTTTTTTCAACCAGTCTATATTAGCAAGTGGCTTGGTATGATTCAGTTACATTTATTAATTTGTTTTATAGAAAAAGTTGCAGCTTTAGTTGGAATTTGCCATTTTTTTAGGGGGGTTGGTTTGCTTTTTTCTCTTTTATAAAAAGCCATATTTTTGGGGGGTCTCCACCACTTAAGAGGAAGGACACTAACTTATACGTTTAAACTTGTTAGCTAAATATATAGAAAAATTCATTTCTTTAATAATGAATCAAAGATAAGTTAAAAAAAAAAGTCAAATAGATAAAAAAATTATTGAAAAATGATCCAATCTTGTACAATACAAAATACAAGTAAGCACATATTTTTTATTGTATCAATAAACTATTGCTACTACGCATCTCTAGCTGAAAATGTGCTTCTAAATCTTAATTTAGGTCTGTTTAATTGTATGCAATGTTTAAGCATTTACTGTTACCCACATAAAAAACTTGAGAAAGTTCTATCACTTATAGAGATGGACAATAACCATCAAAACGATTGGTTGAAACTTACTAAGAACCAAAAAAGTTTGATCCTTAAGACTTTATAGGACCATGTTTGTTCAGGACAGGACAAATCTTAAACAAGGGGAAGCTTGACCACCATTCAATGCTTCCAAGTGTAGAAGGACTTGTAGATTTAAGATGGAAAAAGAATAAATATGCCCATTTGGGGCTTTTTTGGGGGGTGGGGGTGGGGGGGCATGGCATTTAGGCCCTCACTTGCATTAAGCATTCTTTCTACAAGAACTGGATCCACAACCCCCTCAAATTTTTGACCAATCACAGAATAGTTGACGCAACAAATGAAAAGTCAAGTATTAAAATAAACATTTGTTGTGTCAAAAGCTAGACTTTACTTTTACAAATTATTTTACTTTTACCGTTTATTTCTTTGAAGTGTTAGACTGGATAGAAGAGAAATGGGGGAAGTAAACACATTTCTTGCTTTTTGTAGAATATAAACCAGGCTCTATGAAGGTGTAGAGGCATGTATGGCATAATTTTAGCTCAGTGTTATCTATTGTTGCTTTGCTGCCCTGTTCTGGTCTCCTGTGTTCTGTGTTCCTCTCTGCAAACTGCAGTTTATCAGCCGATCGCACAGAGAAATTTTGCACAGAGGACTCTGGAGGTTTGCCCATACCTGTCAAAATTCCATCTTACATAATTGAGATGATTGAGATCATGCCTGCATAATCACCACAACTGTCATCTTTGACCTGGATGAAAACAGCACAATGAAACCAATCAAACTGTTGCGTGTCTACATTCTTCCATGATATAAATTACTCAATTCAATATAGTTGTAAGGATACTGTATCTCTGCTTGAAAAAAAATACTTGTCATGCTGACAGTGTCTTTTAAAAACTTTTATTTCACTTAAATTATGAGGATTCCTGCTCAAAGCAATAAACTGAATTAGAACATGACTTGGCATTGAGAAGTGGAATCTGTGTTTTATTTGCTGATAAATATGAAGGAATAAAGCAGATAAGTTCAGGTCCATTTGCTGATTGAGGATCACAGGTTTCAACAAGAATCGGGATCATCCGGCCATACCTGCACAGTAAACAAACCAAAGATAGCTTTGCTTCTTGTAAACCAGAAATCACATTTGAAAACTTGGTTCACACTTATTTGCTGCAGGTATGCCTCTGCATTTGAACGTTGACGTGTAATAATAATATAGACTTTTACTTTCACCAGAACTGCCTTCATTATTGTATTAGTGCAATGTTTTTTAGTGAAATTAAATGAGTCATGCCAGCCCAACAGTATTTGCCATTCATGTGTGTGTAATTACAATCAATGTTAAGAGTTTCTCCGAATGAGACCCACTAGGGGCCTGATAAAAGGGCGGCATTGACAAAGCATCGACATCTCTGGAACAGGCAAAATTGGTCCTTTCCATTCAAACCCTCCACTTCTTATTATGTAGAAGCCATCTCACAGAGCTTGCTTTTGTGCTGAAGTAATTACTTAATCTGAGCAATCCTGGTGGATTACTTTGTGTGCTGGCATCTTTATGCCGATTCAGCCTCCAACAGAAGAACTCATGCTAGCTGTAACTTTACTCTTTAAAGTTTCAGGAATTGCCATACATTAAATGGATTAACAGAGTTTTGTGTTTGTGTCAGAGAAGCAGTATAGGGCTATATGTGGGCACTATAATGGAAGTGACATTCTGTGTTCCATTTAAGGGGATAATTTTATTACCTGTTTGTATTTTTTACTACTATTGCATTCTTTGAGAGGTAGAACTAATGATCCACTCTGCATTAAGAAGCGTGTGATGCTTTGTTTTCTTCTGTTTGCTGTTTAAAATTGACTTGTATAACACTTACCCAGAATTGAGAACCATCAAGTCAGACTGATAAGGACCTGGGGATCTGCTGTAGTCATTTACTACAAAGTGCCGCATTTAACTCAGCAGGTCTTTCATAAAGTACACCAGCTGAGTAAACAAATTAATCGTACAGCTGCGGTTCCCTAATACAACCACGTGGCCCGAAGCAATTATACATCAGACCAAGTGATGGCAAGTGTCTCCAACAGGAAAGAGAAAGTTCTGCTATTAAAGATGGAAAGCCACAGAGGACACATTGCTTGAAGACTGTCACATGTACCATGCTTTTGCTGCTTCTGTTTGCTTTTTTTTTTTTTTGGTCTTAGCGGGTCGATTGTGATTTCTTACTTTTCATTCATTCATTCATTCATTCATTTTCCAATCCGCTTTATCCCTTTCGGGGTCACGGGGTTGCCGGAGCCTAACCCGGCTACTCATGGGCGAAGGCAGGGTACACCCCTGGACTGGTCGCCAGTCTGTCGCAGATTTCTTACTTTTCCAAATGTCTTTTCATTCATATACTCAGAATAAACAGAGTAGATTGTGATGGACAATGCATTTATGAACAAGACACACAATGAAAACTATGAGACATGCAGGTTTTTTAACAACCTTTTGACCTTTTTGGAGTATAAGTTGCAGGAAAAAAAAAACATATATGAGTTGTTCCGGAGTACAAGTCGCACTTTTGGAAGAAAAGTGCAACGCTTCTGAACAAATTCACCAACCCCAGCATAATGCTGCATTCACACCAAATGTAATTCATTTGTCAAATTCAGGAAGGAAAAATAAAACAACAATAATAATGCCTTGATGCAAATACGAAAAATTAAATAAAACACTAAAAGGCAACTGTTTGTTCCTGGGAAAATAAGGAATATATGGGCTTATATGTGTTTTTTTAAGTCACTACTGGGTGTAAGTTGCATCCCTGGCCAAGGCATGAAAAACAATATGACACAAACTTCACAAAATTAATAAAATAGTGAGACAAAAAGAACATCTGTTTTCTTTCTTCTTGTGTAAGAATCTTAATTGGCTTTTTATGGATTTTAAGTGAACATTTATAATAGCGTAATGTTATGGGCAATAAGAAGAAAATGTTTTTCCTTCAATAACATGACAAAGGCTGTATTGACAATCTCTCAAAACATAGCAAACTTAGATTACAAATTATCAGCTCACTATAGCAGAAAAGGAAAAGCTTTAGTTAATTTATAGACACAGTCTCAGCTGCGTTTTTTTGATGCCCTGCTGTGATTGCAATGAAAAGATGTGAAGATATAATATCACTTCTGTGCACCAAACATGACTCAGTAACTGATCTGTAAACTTGATCAAAGCCAGTCATGATGAGGCTTGCAGAGGGTAAAAGGCAGTTAGAAGCAGCTCTTCCTGCTGCCCTTAACTATTTTCTCTTTTTTTGGGTACAGCTAATTTATTTAATTAGATTCTTAGCAGCAGATGTGTCAGAGCAAATAAATATAACGTATGTAAAAGTATGAATTGAAGGGAGATGCTTCTTGGATGATTAGGCAGCATTTTCTTTGTATTTTTAAGCAGTAATAATCATTGAAAGCTCTAATATCCTGTTGTTTTAGTGTTAACACATTAGTTACATATATCTTCAGATCAGCATATTTTGTAATGAGAAGTAGTTCTGCTGTCCTTCACAGTTAAAGACTTTAAGTTTCTTGCGTAATCCTGGTTTTCTGAGTAGCATGAGTGTAATGCCTCGCAATGGGACACGCTTCCCTTCATATTCCTCTGAAGCACCTTTCTCATTACGTCAATCCTGCATGGCTGGTGATCACCTTTCTAAATGACACAACGTCATTCAAGATAAGCACCTCTTCTCGCTTCAGCAAACGGGGTTTGCTGGTGAGACATCTCTTTCATGCTACTTAGAAAACTAGAATTACGCGAGTACCTTAAACTTCTCTTTCCAAGCAATGGGGGGAAAGAGCCCACCACTTTTGGTCAGGTTGGGCTTTAAGCAAACCAGGACATTCAGTTGCAAATTAAGATCAGGAAGGATGCACTGTGAAAGCCTGAAAATCACTAACATGATTAGCTGATGCAAAAAAACAGAGATAACATCATCTTCAGTGACAGGTCTTTAAGATCAACAATAACTAGGGTCTCACTCGACCTTTCATGTCCATCAACTGTGGTCTGCTTGATCTACCACAATTCAGGGATCTGAAGCATCTGGAATATTGAATGACCTCTTGGAAGAAATATATCAACGTTAAAATGGAGCACAACATATTCAGATTTTGACCTCCACACTATGTAAATATGTCTATATAACAAAATGGCAAGATTTTACTTTAAAAATAAAAAATTACAATGAGTCTTCCTTAAAGCTGAAGTCGGATATCAGGCATGTTTGCATATTCATTCTGTTGAATGAGTTGTTGTCCATTTTCTTAGATAGGGATTTAAATAAAACACTTTTGTGTATTGTCTAAATAGTAACCCATTGAATATTGCAGATAATTTCAAACTATGTTTAACAAAACAGTGTAAATCAGTGAGTGATCATGGTAGAAACTCACTGTTGAGCACAACATTCTCTGGTTACTGTGCAGCAGCTCTGAAGTGCTGCAGATACCAGTAGAGACTTGACACCTGCAGCTGTTTGGAAATGTGACTGTGAGGATCAGTTTGAAAGCATGACTGTTTGCATATCTATGTTCAGTGCTTATAATCCCACTGTCTACTTTATTTTAACCTGCAACATATGAACCAGTGCGTTATCTTTTTTATATGATCAGAAGTGCTTTCCTAGTATTTAAAAAAAACATCAGAAGATATTAAGAACATCTATTTAATAAAAACTAAAACAAAAATTATAAACTCACAGCAAGGTACAAAAGAGTTTATGTCAGTCTTAGCTGTAATGTTCATCATAGGTTCAGTTCAACTTTTAAGACAGAATGTCAGAAAAAGAATCAAGGAAATAACATTGAATGCCTTTTAAAATAATGTATTTGAATAATAGTGGAGAAAATAGGTGTTTGTTATTAACAAAGTCCACTTCAATACTTTGTAATGCAACTCCATTTGGCAATGACAGATGTCAAAAATAAATCTGCAGTAGGTTTATACACACTCTATCCGCTATTTTGGTCCATTCTTTTGTTCAGATCTTCTCAAGAGCTGTGACGTTTTTGGGGCTGTTGCTTGGCAGCACAGACTTTCAACTCCCGCCATATTCTCTTATATATTGAATCTATAGATTGAGGTCCATGACTGTCTGGTCCTCTCCAGAACCTTGAAAATATTAATTTTTTCATCAGTACAGGAAACAAGTAGAAGTGATAGGTCTGGGAGGGACAGAATTCTTGCTTTTTTGTAGGAGCTAATTATTTATTCAACAATATGAAAAATAAATAAACAAATAATGCAATGTAATTTCTTTGATTCTTGCTTGAAGTTTTTTTTTTTTTTGGTTTATTTCAAGCATTGCATGAAAGGGAGTATAAAGAAGCAAACTAATTAAGTGACCTTTAAGAGTACTTATGATGAACATTACATATTGCTTTCACTTTTTTAAGTGGGACAAATTGCAGAATCGGTGATTGACAAAAATCTTTTTGCCCCACTGTAACCCCATAAGAAAATTGTCACTTTACACTAATGCAGCTTTGCATGCTGTCACTATGACGAGTTGCTTGTGCTGGGTTTAAATATCGGGGACAGTTTTCCTGGAGGAAAAAAAAGTAATGTTTAGTCTAGCATCGCTGAACTGTGCAATTAACAAAAGATAGATTCAAGAACCTCTCTGTGCATGCAGTAAGTTTAATATAGTATGTCACATGGAGGACAGACAATTCAGTGCTCTTTAGTTTGATGATATTTGTTTTCACTCAAATTTTTTGAAGCCTCCTGGTCAAAAACGGATTAAACAATTTCACTTTATTTATGGTCTTGTAATAGAATGACCCTGCTTTCTTGTTTTTTTTGCACTTATAAAAAATATGACTTGCTTAGAGTTCTGCTTCATCATAATAATAGATAGAATAGATAATGTTCAAGATTTCAAAACAATATGCAATGTGAAAGCTCATTTTCAAAACATAATAAAAAAAACATAAAGGACATTGTGCATGGTCAATTTGTGTTGTGCTTTTCCACTTTTCTAGCATTGCTCTGATCTAAGGAACTTTTGTAACAGGGCTCCAACTTTTTTTCTGTTGCCAGATCTTCAGGAGATGTTGGCTGGTGTTCAAGAAGGCCTCCAGTAAAGGACCTCGGCGATTAGAAAAGTACCCTGATGAGAAGGCAGCATACTTTAGGAGCTTCCATAAGGTAAAAAAAAAAGTTATAATGCATTTCTTTCTAAAATAATTTTCAGTTATGCTTAATCCTATGCTAAATTATCTTTAAGAGGGTAAAAACTGGCAACTTTTCAGAGATCTTATCTTTTAGAAAGGAATATTTCCTCTGCGACTTTAGATGGCATCGATATGCTTGGATTTTTGTGTTTGTTGGAGAAACAATAACTGTTATTCCTTTTCTAAAAGTGCTGAATATTTAAAGTTTGAATGCAGAACAGGTTTTTATTTTAAAGAAATAAGTTTTTGATGAAGCACCTCATTTCTATAATCATTTTCTGTGTTTTTGAGAGTTTCTGCATTGTACAAGCTTTGTTGTAGATACAGTTATGCTGATGCTCAGGCAGGCGCATTTGGTAGAGTCTAAATGCTTCTGACATTGACATGCAGTACACGATTACTAAGCAACACTTTAATTTAGCAATTTCAGCCAGTTGGTGGAATTAATTAGTTCAACTAATAGAACATGGTAAAACAAAAAGTGAAAAGCCACAAAAGAAGACACATTTCTCTTTAAAATACAGCAACAAGGTTCATCTAATTTTGTGCTTCTTCTTCTTCCTGCAATGCTTTTAATTGCGCACCTTCTTGTATGAATGCTTGCTGCTTTTTCTGCTGCCAAAGCAGCCTCCAAACCTAAAGAATAAGTCAAATCACTGAGTTATTTAAAATACAGGATAATAACCTTGTTTTCATCTTTATCTAAATTGTTCTGTTCGTTGGTCTCAGTTGACGGTTAAAGATCTATGACAGCACACTTTGTGTCTCTATCTTGTCCTATGGGGCCATTTTCCTCTCTTTTGAAAGTAATGATCTTGTGCATAATATCTCTCTTCTTACCTTCTAAGCCTCCTAAGTCCTTTGAAATATTTCAATTATGACTCATTATCCCAGTGAGTGGAAAGGATTTTAAAGAAGTAGCACCGAGAACAATGTTTGATTGTGATAAAAGGAGATGGGAGCAGAAAGTAGTTGCTTTCCATCAAACTGGTTTTAGATTTGTGAACTAAAAGAAAGCAGCTGCCTTATGACCATGAGGCATTTTCAACTTTTTTTAGTGTGTGATGTGTGTACATACTGGGCTGATGTTTAGATCACTTTGTTGGTGCTGTTTACTGCCTTTGCATCAGTCATGTTGTGTAAATGAAGCACTGTCAGCCACCTTCATCATGCTGCCACACGGAGAGTCCTCCTGGAGGCGTTGCATGCAACCGGGTGCTTCAATGAGCAATGGGTGCATGCACGGACCAGTGCAACTGGTAATGCATTGCCAAAAAGCCAAAAAAGCCCAGTCTAAAGGCTTTATTCACTCTCTGCGCTTTTATTTTCAGTTTCTTGCCTGATTTACACAAGACCGTTTTTTTCTGATTTATTTATTCCCTCTTCTCTCTTTTTCACACTTTGCCAGCTGGATAGCCCTCATCCACTCAGTAAATACTCCCAAAGTATTTTAGAGGATATTTTCCCTCACTGAAAAGTTATTTTGTTATGTGCGCGCTACATTTCCTGACTTTCTGACATTGGCACATTACAAGTACAGGTGGGTTTTCACAGGACATTTACACTTTTAAATGGTTCTAAGTAAAGATTTGACTTCTATAACTTTATCTAAATAACTTGACTTCATGAAATGGCCTCTTAAAAACTCTGTAAGTGAATGATAGAAAATCTGCAGTTATAATAAGCGTCAAAATATAAAAGTAATCATTTTTGCTACTTGTATTCGTTGTTTATATATCTATGCATGAAAAGGTTGTTTTATGAAACTGTTTTGTAGCTTAAAACAGTTGAGGATCTCTGTGCTAAAGGATCCACAGTAAAGAAATAAAAGTATGTAATCATATCTGGCTTAGTGATTAATGGAGCTGTCTGTGATGGATTAATGAAAGTCTGTTCATCTGAAGATTATTTTTCCTCATGTTTTAAAAAGTAATCTTCCTCAGTTTTGGCATAACGGCTTTAAATTAGTCTTTCAAAATGAAACATGTGTTCTGTTTTAATTTCCTTGCCAAAAATAGTGTATTAATGTGTATTGTTTATTATTGGTGAGGATAACAGGGGCTGGGGTTGAGGTCCCAGTGGAAAGATTTATGGACAGGCAAAGTATAAGAATGATAAATCAAATATGTTTGTATATAAGTCCGTGATTGTGTGTAGATTTTTGATTATGTGTGTAGATGTTTGATAATGAACAAAGGTATTTAATGCCGGTGTTTGATGTAGATTACATTGTATACATATAAGGTATAAGTTTAGGGGTAGGATTAAAAAAGTTTTAACTTTTTCCTGCTCCTTTTCAAACAATATATTGACGTAATTTTTTTATAATGTATATACATTTTTTTTTTGTTAGATCGTCTTGTTTTTTTTTTTTTTAACACTCTGTGTATTGTTTAAAATAAAAATTTTGAAAGGAGAAAAAAACAAAAGAAAAAATGCTTTTAAAGACTTTTTATCCAGTTATATTTCACATTTGTGCCTGGAATTGGAGTAGGGTCCGTCAGTTATTGATGCTGGTGGTATTTAGAGATTGCAATTGTCTTTTTCTGTCAAACAAGAATGAGCCATTGCTCAGAAAAGAGCCCTATGTTGTTGTCAAACACACACAAAAACTCTTTTGTCATAAAATTCAATTAAAACATTTTGAACTTGATGCCAGGGTTGACTAAACATACTCTGCTTGAAGTGGTTTCTTTGCTCATTGTCGTCTTCTTTTTTGATATCTTTTACATTGAAAGGTGCAACCTTTGCTAAATGGGTAAGTTGTGTTCTTGTCTGAATAGGCTTTTTGTCAGCCTGGTTTCCTCATACGGAAGCCTGGCGTGTTTCAGTGACCCTAAATGCAATTTAGAAAAATTTTTGCCTCAGCCAATTACACAATTTAAAAAACTATCAATGTGAAACTGATGTTCTAAACATCTTATCAACTTATATGTTTTGTAGTAGTTAAATGCAAGAGTGAATTGAGTGTTCTGTCCTTGACAAAACCCCCTAACTGAACAAGACAAAACCATGGGAGAAACAAAAATGTGACAAAGCAGAATAGAGCAGATAGACACTGAGGAACTGAAAACCAGACACTTAAATAAACTGATGGTGATTAACTAAATGAAGCCAGCTGTGGATGATCAACCTGAACTTGGTTAGCTGGACAAAGAAAACAGAACATGGCAAAAACTCCACAAAACCCAACCACAGAATCCTCACACTGTCAGTGGCACCAGAACTTTACGCTGCCAAAGCCTGCAATAACTTTGCCAACTTCTTTTGTGACAAAACCAAAAATGATTAGGCAATCAATTGTTTCATCAACTAGAAGTCCAGCATATGAACTGTATCCACTGGAAACCAGTAAACCCATGGCTCAGTTTCAACCCATAAACAGTAAAGATCTGGAGGGCATTCCATGTCAACTGAACTCCTCCTCCTGCTTTCTGGATATTCTACCCACAAGCTTTTTCAAACAAGTTTCAAAGATCCCGGAGCTGGTCTTACATTAAAGAGACAAGAACATTCACCACATAAAAACGGTCATCTCAAGTCCAAATAAAGAAAGTTTTAGTTAAAATGTTTAGCAAAATAAAAGGTTTTGGGTTGACTTTTAAAGGAGTTTACAGAGCCCAGGGAACGCAGGGAGAATGGGAGCTCATTCCAGAGTTGAGGAACAACAGCCTGAAAAGATCTATCTCCTCTGCTCTGAAAGCGTGTGCAACAGACCATCAACAGGTTCTGATCCACAGACCTCAGCGCACGAGATGGTCCGTAGGGGGTGATCAGATCAGAGACATATAAAGGAGCTTGACCATGGAGGGCTCTAAAAGTCACCACTAGTATTTTAAATTAAAAGTGGTACATCACGGAGCCAATGAAGAGCTTTGAGGTTAAGGGAGATGTGAGCGCTTCTCTTAGTGTGGGTCAAGATCCTTACAGCAGAATTTTGAATCAACTGCAGACGAGACAACTCCGTCTATTCAGACGCGAAAACAGACTGTTGCAGTAGTCTAGCCGTGTAGATAAAAAGCAAACAAACAATAAGAAGTTCTAGATCTTCATATGACACCATTTTCCTGAGTTTAGAAATGCTCCACAGATCTGGAACAGACTTCCAGAAAGCCTTAGATCACCTGAAACACTCACAGTGTATTTAAATTCAGGTTAAAGACCCACCTGTTCTCAGCTGCATCTGGTTAGTTTGTATTCAAAAATTTACATCTACAGTGTTTATCTATTCTTGATTTCAGTTCAGTTCATTTTAACTTTCTTTAAATCTTATTTTAATGATCACAACTTTACTATTTCTTTTGAATGTTTCTTTTAAATGTTTTATGTAAAGTACTTCGAATTGTCTTTGTACATGAAATGTGCTATTCAAATAAACTTGCCTTGCCTTTCTAGAAGATAGTTTATGCAAAGTAGTTCATAAGAAATTCACCTCTGAGTTGTTGGCGGGACTGTTGGCACGGAGCAACTCCATCCGGCCTTCCTTTCACCCATAAGTGAGCTATCTGTTTACATGCTCTCCTGCTAGCGTACAGCCCCTCACACCCTTCCAACCTAACAATACAGGTGCAACAAAAATGACGAGCAATATTGGACCTATCCATCCATAGTGTTTGGTCCAGATGCCAGACAAGAAAGAAGAAGACATATGTGGATCTAGTTGTCTACAAGTGGATACATCAGAAGGGAGTGGAATAGGGAATTTTTTGCCCGCCTACATCCCCAACTACAAGTTTTTCCAATGGCATTTTGTCATCTGCTCTCGATTGACAGCCATTTGACTATATAATCGGAAACTCAAATTTGAGCTAAATTTTCTTAATATGTCAGAAAAATGTGTGTTAAAGGGTGTGTTAAAGTCCCACTCCAACTATATTTTTTCTATTGTTAATTGTGTTCACAGTGGTCTTTTAATTATGATTTTGCAGTTTTTAGCAAAAATTGAAAAAAAAAATATTTTCAGCAGCGTAGGGAGTAGCTCATGAGAAATTCGCCTCTGGATTGTGGGCGGGAGTGTTGATGCAGAAATTAGTTCCACTTATTTCCCATCAGCCCTTTGTTTACAGTTTCTCCCGCTAGCCTATAGCACCTCACAAGTCCAAGCTAACATTAGAGTAGCAAAAAAATGGCAAGAAATATCAGAGCTATCCAGCTCAGACGAGGAAAATGCAGACATTAATAAATGCATTTATCTCAAAGTGGACGCTCCAGAGTTGTAGCAGAGAAAGGAGACTTTGGCCCGCTCATGGCTGTTGCATCACAAACCTGAGTTTGCAGTTTGTCTGTATATGCATCATATCAGAAAAAAACAGACACCATCCTTGAGGGTATGAGAAAAATCTCTGTTATCTATCTATCTATAATGATGCATTTGAACGGCTCGTATCTAACCGTGAAGGGGAATTCATAACATGCTGTCAAAACTAAGTATAAAAAATCCTGTGGTCCGTTTTCAGTATAGTCTACGTGTTATAAGGTTTGCTCTGTTAACTTCCAAGAGTCAAGCCTTCCTACATGGGCAATGGGCCCAGCTAATTCATTCCTAACAGTCTGGCAGAGAGCCCACAGTTAGCACACAATGGACCACAATAATGTAATGGGCTTTATCTGCTAGGGAGATTGAATTGAGTGAATACTGTTGAACAAAATGGCCTGTAAATGCAGGGAGTATTGAATTTAATGTAATCTTCTTGTTTTTTTATCCACGATCAAACTCCTGGTAAAGTGATTTAGAGGCTAATGATTATTTTCCTCCCTGCTGACTGGAAGAACTTAAAGAAGATGCACAAAAATGGAAGCATGTTTTGTGTGGAGTGAAGCTCAGCTACCATGAAGAGTGCTTTTTAAGTAAATATCATATTTGCCTTAAGTACATTACACAACTGGAAGCATCTTACATTAGCAAGCTATGATTGTTATGTTAAAAACAGTTTCATGTACTCAGCTGGATGACTAAAATTATTTATTTATCCTGAATATCCCCTTCTTGATATCTACTGTGCTCATCCATTGTTATCAGCCAATAAGCTACTATTGCACTTTCAGCAAAGCCGTGCAAGATGGCAATTAAGTCTTGCTGCTGCTCTAGATGTGTTCATTCCAGGTAATGCACTGCTGCCTCCTTTTCCTTCTTCAGATCACCGAGCTTCATAGCATCAAGAACATTACCCGAATGCCACGGGAGACAAAAAAGCACGCGGTTGCCATTATCTTCTGCGATGACACTTCCAAGACGTTTGCCTGTGAATCAGGTATGTGCCTTTTCCTCCATGCAAACGTCTTTGTCTGTTTCCGCAACAGTCGAGCAGGAAGAGCAGAAGGCTGGTAATTTGGTGTTCTGCTGACACACATCTACAAAATGTCATAAATGTGGTTTGGGGAGAGATGCTGGCGGAACAAAAACTGAGATGCACAGAGAAAGAAGTGAAGGAGACGGCAAAGAATTTAGCAGAAGTGAAGCTCATTTGCCACTATATTAAGAAGAGGGAGCATGTGTTCTGAAATATTGATTTTCATTGTGCAGGTATGAAATAAGATATTGGGCATCATTTGTGGTGTGTTTCTCTCTAGTTATGGGGTGTAACAATAAAGATTGGTTCTAATACGTGTGTGGGGAGCTAAGGAAGTTCAAGATCAACATGCAGCTTGACGGTCAGTTGCCTGAAATGTACGGCTGTTTGCAGAGAAACGAAGAAGACCAAATAGTTTTGTCTTTAACCTCTACTTTGAGTAACTGACTGCAGACATCCCTGCAAGTGTCAAATGTTTGTTCCTACGAGGAAAAGACCAGAACCATATTAGATGAAACATATTTTTTTGTTCTCATTTCTCCCACCATATCTTATTCAGGTGAATGGCCTCCCTCATGATGCTGAGCATCCAAGAAATACTTTAACTTCTCCTATAAAGTTTCTTTAACTTCAGAAATCTCCTGCTGTGGTGTTTTTCTGAAATCTAGTTTTAATATTTTTCCTTTCATTTATAAAAATAGATTGCCTTGAATAATTTTTGACCTTTAACGTTGTTGAAATTAGCTTTGCAGGTCCAACGTTTATCTATTTGTGAGTTTCATTTCTGCCACATGGACTTCACCATTTTGTGTCAGTTGTAATGTGTTTTTGTCCATATGATTGGAGAGCACAGCTCAAACCAAAAAGTTTTAATGGAATTAATCACTTTAAAATTCTGGTCTTCTCTCAATACTTCTATTAAGAAACAAATTTAATAATTTTGCTTATACTTTATACATTTTTCAAATGTTTTAAAAATGTATGAAAATTCTGTGTGATTCAGTTCCCATGTAAGTGTCTTTATAGTGTTTTAAGGATTAAATTTTCCATCCTTTTTTAAAGAAAACAAAACAAGTTCACACAATGATATGTCCACCACCATGCATCACTTTAGGGAAATGTTTATTTTATTAGAATCATTTTATTTTATTAAAAAAAAAATTCTAAAAAGCAATAAATGTAAAAAAGAAGTCACATAAATGTAACATAAAACATGGATTTGGTCTAAGTTTTATGTGACATTAAAAGTGTATTCATGCTGTACACAACAGAGTAGCAGAGCAACAATAAGACACAGCAACTCATAGAAATGTGGTCAGATGAATGCAGTTTCATTAAAAGAACTTTTAATGTGATACACATTGCTTCACACACTGTTTTTCCGACTATCTAAATATCATAAACATTTATCAGTGTGTCTTTGCCTTCTCTCCGCCTTGCAGCATGCCTCCACAGTGCCAAAGCAGCAAGTGAAAAGTGTTGTCCCTGATCCAGAAACAGACGTTCAAAATTGGGCAGCGAAATCTAAAGTTTGAGTGAACTATCCCAGCAATGATTGACTCGTAATTCCTGGCCAATGAACGAAGACATTTTTAGTCACTTGGTTTTGTTTACAAGCTTTGGTTCAGAACAGAAATGTCCAGTTGACGGCAGTCTGAATACAGACCCAACGTGAGGTTCAGGACTCAACAGACCTTTCCTGTTTGAATACAATCTAAGTTACCTTCAGATAAGTAAGTCTGTATGCTGTTGTTGTCCATAGTTACATTTATAATAGAGCCATAAAGATACATTATTTTGATGTTTCACTTACTAATAATTACCCTGCTGTTACAATGACTGCTGTTCTAGTCTAATGGTATGTTTATATCTGAATGTGGATCATAAGAAACAACCAAGAAATACAATACATTTGTGACCTGATATGGTTTCATATGTTGAAGAAACAACTGTGTTTACTGGAAACACTTGACTGTATTTTGGTTTGGATAAAGTAGGTCACTCAAAAACGACATGTAAAAATTGTTTTTTCTATTCTGTTCAATGAACTTATCATGGAATTTGAGTGGAAACACTTTTTTTGGTCAAACTTTTTTTATTTTATTTCAAGCATTAAGCCAACACCCACAAGAGACAAAGATATGTTATTTCACAGCTCATTTAATATTTTATTCAATTTAAGTTTAATTGAAAAAAAAAAAGCTATTATGGGGTGCCAGCTGGCCCACATTGCTTAAGAGCCCACGTTGCTAAGAATTTTGCTTGGCATCCCGCCTCTCCACTGTGGTGTAGTGTCAATGGAAGTGTGGATTTAAAGCTGAACTTGGCAACTGTAAAGCAATCTGCGATCTTATTGGACGCCTTTTTTTTAAAGCACACACAGATTCCTGAACTGTCCTGTTTTGTAGGACAGGAAAGTGTTTATGACATCTTATTTTGGAGGTACAAAACTAATGAAACATCAGTCTGTGTGTGCTGTCAGTGAAATACTCGAAGGAAAAAGAAGAGTATATTTTTGACAGCCCTGAGAGCAACTGTCATATGTGCACATAAAGAAAAATGAGATGGTGACCTGAAGATTAGAAGTGCTGTGAAGAATGTCAGCCCCCTTAAATTCTGCAGAGGGTTTGGACGTGACAAATGCATAGACAAGTGAGAAACGTATTGTATTTGTTTGCATAATGACTTTCTTTGCTGAAACCAGACTGACTTCTGATTTAATTGTCACATGCATTATGCTCTCACTCATTCTTTATTCTACTTCTTTTTTTTTTTTTTTTTTTTTTTTTTAACCTTTTAATACAAATGCAAGTCCATGCTCTTCCTTCATACACCTACACACCCACGGAAATGCACACACACAAGCGCAGAGAGACTTCGACCTGGTATTTCTCTTCATGCATGGCACGTAGAGTAGCTAGGTTGCCTCTGTGCTGATGAAGTGTTTGTTTAGCCGATTTTTCACTCAGTGGCCTTAAAAAGCGTGGGAGTTTAGAAGCACTTAAAGGCCATAGCAAGTAGAATTTAGGGAGGCATGAGGGAGAAAAGAGCTGCTGTGTTTCTGCTTTCCTGTGTGCGTCTTTGAAACGTTGCAGCAGACATTTTCTTAACCTTTCTGTTCCATCTCCGTTTATCAGTTGATCTGACGAGGACGCCGTCTTCCAATGCTAACATTTACGGAAAACATGGATCCCTTCTGCTCCCACTTTTGCGCCAGTGACATGACGGTGTTTGAGTCAAGGAAACAGCGCTTTTTTCCACCTGCACGCGTTCCTTTACACATGAGTGACCATAGTTACATGTCGCAGAATCCCCCAGGGCTCAGCAAAAAAAAAAAAAAACAATTCAAATGTTAGTCTCATTTCACACTTTAGAATTTAGAAACATTTAGAAACATTGTAAATCTTCAGCATTATAAACACATTATGACTATAACGAAAAGAACATCAGTGTTCAGAAATACCAAAATGTTATGCACACTTCCATGTTTAATTTGCAAAAATAATTGCTTTTCACTTAACCCTAATTAGAAATTTTCCTTAAATCATTCACAGAAGAAAGGAGCAGAAGGTTTTCTGTGAAAGCCAACATATCAAATCAAACTTTCCATTTCTTAAAAGCCAGAAGTGAGAGAAATGTGAGATTAAACCTACAGGCTCTACATTTAGATGTATTGTTTTAAATAAATAATTGGGTGTTATGCAACTTTTGATGTGAGGCTCGCGTCTCATTAGACTTTAAAATACCTGAATGAGTTTAAGCCAAGCTGCTATGCAGAATCCTATGTGCTTCATTTCAGAGACATAACAGGATTTTTGTTTTTGTGATAAACAAAAGGAAGGTTAATGGGTTATTTCATGTATTCAGAGTCGAGTTTGAAGCTATTCTTAGGCCGTCTACGGGTGTATTCCAACTGGACACATTTGGTTATCTTAAAATTAACCTGAGTTAATTTTCCCCAATAATCCAGAACAAATTTTCAATCTGGAAACATCCAAGCGGACCCTGGTCCGTGACCCATCTCGGTCTCTGACCCATCTTTTTTCCGGTTGTCTCCGTTTATTTCTAATCGGACTGAGTTCCGGTTCCCTCTGAGTTTCTTTAGTCTGAATAGGCTCCATGCTCGTAGCGCAATAACTGGACAAAAACGGCCACAGTAGCCAGGCATTACGCAATGTAAACAGACTAGCTTTAGATTCATTTATTTATTTATTTTAACAGGTATTTTTGGGAGTCTAGCATTTTTACTCAGAATTTAACCAAAGATTTCTGAACTGAGTTTGACTCCAGTTCAGAAATGAACTGGTTAAAACATAATTTCCTGTTTTGTTTTGTTTTTTTTCTAAAAGAAAATAATCACAATTTGTCAGTTCCTGCGATTCAAAAATGTGTTTGTTGCAGTTTACTAGGCATGCTATTTAATAAGGCAGATTACCAGTAAGACAATATAACTTAAGCATTCCCAGCTTTTACTTTGAAACAGCCCCTGTTTTTGCAGTCATAGCAGCAGCAGCAGTAGCTGAGGGAAGAGAAATGCAGGCTGAGGCTTTGTCTTAGTGCTGCTGAACACATTATTTTTCTTTAATCTCAACCAAGTCAATAACACTGACCATCCTGTTGGTCTTTAAGCCTTTTTCTGCACATAGAATATTTTACCTCACATGTGCATTCACTCCCCCCACGACACTGATATACTTTCTATTTTTAATTATGCAGAAGAAGTGTGTGGTTGTTTGATAGCACTGACACTGCTGTGTGGGTCTGCAGAGCTGGATGCAGAGGAGTGGTGTAAGCTGCTGTGCATGGAGTGCCTGGGCTGCAGACTCAACGACATCAGCCTGGGGGAGCCGGACCTGTTAGCAGCGGGGGTGCAGCGGGAGCAGAACGGTGAGTGCCCAATTAGTCCCTGATAGCACAGACAACTATTCGGGGTCAATGTCTCTGTCAGCCTGCCACCAAGCAGTTAGCTGTTGCAATCAGGGTCTGTATGTGTTAAAGCAAATGAGACATGAGAGGGTCATGGGAGTGAAACAACCACTGTCCAATTAGGTCTTGCTAATAGGGGCCATTTTTGTCGATATTTGATTTCAAGTCCCCTGTTAAAGTTTATAGTTACATTAGAACTCCTTGGTTCTACTTCAGAGGCTTGTTCAGATGTGTGTGTTCAAGCACGGGTCACAGGCTGTGGCCGGGGCTCTGTTCCAGGCCTAATGAGAAGTGCTGTGCATCACTTGCTTCCCTCATAATGAAGCTTGTCATAGAGATGGATGAGATTATGGCTCCTAAAGCCATGTGAAATAAATGTGCCTCGCCACATATTCCACTCGCAGGAAATGGGAACTGAAAGGAGATGAGACAACAGGGCTACACTATCAAAAAAAAAAAAAAAAACACTTTCCCTGCGATCGTTTGTAAACTCATGACGAAAATCAAAGAAGCAACAAGGAAAAGAAAGACCAACTAAAACTTGCAAAAAGGGCAAAAATTTGATTTGTTTTCAACCATTGACCTTGTATGAGAACTGGACCAAGTGACCACTCTCTCCTTGCATCCCAAACAGGTGGTACGCGCTGTTTCCAAGAAGCCAAAATCCCAAGAATTTCTACTGAGAGATAAAAGATATTACTTAGTTATTCTATTTTTCATTTCCACCTTTTTATTTTTGCAACATGATATGTTGAAAGTTTCTCAATCAACAGAAGTAAACAAAACATTATAATAATAAAATGGTAAATGGCTTATACATGGCTTATACTTGTATAGTGTATAGTGTATATATAGTTTGTGTTTGCATAAAAGTTTAATCTGTAATTTGGAGCGTCAACGCTGCTTTCAGCAAATTACATTAAAAGATCTTTCAATGAGTTTTCCTTCCCAAACAGCACTGTTGGATTATTAGATTAAACTTCTCTCATTGTCCCAAGGAATACATGACCTCATGATATTTTTATTTGTATTATTCATGAGTCAATACATTAAAATAATGTTAAACTATTTTTCTTCATGTTTTCTTCAAGAGCTGACTGAGTTTGCACCTAAATTTAACTAGTTAGTCCAACTATAGTTTTAATCAAGCAACTATTTAGCCAATGTTTCCTATTGAAATTTAAACTACACATTAAAAGGGAGTATGTATTAAGCACAGTTCTAATTAGACATGTTAAATAATGTTCTAATTTGTGGGACAAACCTTACTTGTTTGCACATGGACCCATATTTATTTAGACATGTTTCATTCCAAGAATTGAGTGTTTAGTGCTTCCAGCATTAGACAGTAAACTCACATCTGACCTTACCATCTCTGCTTGAATCAATGACATAGATTAACACAGCAGATACTCATGAATAATTTATAACTTGATTAAAATGCATTTCTGCTTATTTTGTCCCGCATAAATCTGCACTCCAAAACAACAAATTTTGTGTTTCTTTTTAAAACTGAACAGAATATCCAAAACAATTTATGAGGAGCTCTTTTCACACATTCTTGTTTTCTCTGCTTTTTGTTTCACCTTTTGGTCCTTTTTTTTTGTTAAGGCTTCCCAGGCTTTTTGTTTACCACATTGTTCCCAGAATTTTTTTTACTACACCATCTTTTCACACTTTTCCAAAAGGGCTTTTGTCTAATTTACTTGACTACTTAAAAAGTGCAAAAACAACAAATGACAATCAACAAATCAATTTTCTATTAAAATAATGTTTTATGCTAAGTTCTTAATGTAACAATTTATAATTCTGCTAATAAAGTTTCACATTCGATCCGCTTAAAGACCCACTCCAATAAAAACTGGGTTTTTGGTGTTTCAAACGTGTTTTTGTCTCATTTTCTAATGATGGAGGAGAAATATAAAGATTCCATTCAAAATTCAATTTCTGAGTATTTATTGAAATTGTTGTGAATCAGGAGCAGACGAAGAAATCAGGTTTAAAAAAGATTGTATTTGTGATGTAGAAAAAATGCTTTCTAATAAACTCCAGTTGTTCTGCAGAAACTATGGTCTAGAACGCTACAGGTTTTTGTATTTTGGCTAAAAACAGTATACCGGTAATCATAATTAAAAGACCGCTGGGAACTCTTTTAAAATAGATCTAAAGATAATCAAACTTTGTCTATAAGTAATCGGTAACCTAATAAATGGTTTTAGAATGGAAATTTGGTTTAAAAAAATCTAAGTTTAAGGGACTCTTGTTGAATCTAAAGTCAAATTGATTCAGTAGTTTAAAAGTGATAACCAGCTATAGACGTGTCAGTTGATCCTGATCTCAGTCTGAATGGATCCTCTGCTCTCACGCTGTCCTCAGCCAGCCCTTACTTGCTAACAGAAAATCTTTGTGAATCAACATCTCCATAGCCTCCCATTCTGCAGGGTCCTATCGTTCGATGAAGGCTTCTCTGCTTTGCCCCTTCTGCTGCTTAACTGCTCATTGATGGAGCATCTTACCACTATCGAAGAGTATTTGTTATTGATACCCAAGTCCTCCGTTCTCAGGATTTGCCTTAAGTTTTGGAGGTGACCAGTGGTGGCAGGTTTACTGGACCAATATATTTATCAATGTCCTTACTGTCTGCAGTTGCATTCCTTCCTTCCTTTTTCTTTGTTAGAGGAAATCTGACAGTTTGTCACATATGGACTCCATTTTGGGCTCATTTCTGTGTTGATACAGTTTAAGTGTCAGTTTGATCTACTTTCAGAACTATGTAGAGCAGTAGAAAGGACACTGCATCTGGTATGTGATGATCTTGACCAAAACTTGTCGGGTTTGTTTTATTACCCTCTCAAACTACCCTCTGCAGCCTCATCAAGCTGCAGTATTTACAATATTCTCATTGTTAATTTGTGTGGCTGTGAGTTGCAGGTGAGTGACCGTCTGGATTTTCTGTATGATTTGTTGGATGGATTTGTGACTCTCTGATACTATTTATCACATATCCTAAAATGCCACAGTGCAACTACCTAAATGCATGTTTTACCCCAAATTCGGCAGGTGGCCCCACGGCAGATTTTGTAATTCGGAAGTGGCAGTCACATTTTTACATTTTTATGGTGGTCGGAGAGGTTTCAGGAAAAAGTTAAAATTTTAGGGCAATCAGACTATTTTTCTCTAAAAGTTGATCAGTAGCCATGTGGGTACAATTCAAGGTTGTGTGGTGACATTCTAGTGACAGGCAGGGATGACGCCATTACAAAGTCAGGCGACAGCTGGGCGGCCACTGGACGATGTGTAAATGTTTTCAGGCGGCGGCTATCCATATCAAGTGCCACCAACCGGGGGTATATAAAAAGCGGGCCATTCTGCATGACTGATGGCTGCCTGGCTTCCATCATTCATGACCAGCATAAAATCTTAAACATTCTACAGATGCTTCCCTGTTGCCTGGTGGCAGTTATATTTGTGACCATAGCATTAGTTTGTGTACTCCCTTTCACTGCATGCTGCTAACTCTTCATTCATGACACCTTCTGGTGCTGTGCTTCTTCGGTGTTCCTTTTCAGGCAGATAGCCAGAGCCCAGCCTTTGTTTGACTCAGAGAGTTTCTTGCATTTCCTAAAAAGATTTTTCTTCACTGTGGTTTTGCTTTGATATTGGCAGCACCACAGGCAGCCTTCTTATCCCATGGCACACACCTATCCTGTTGCTGTGATGTCCATGACCTTATTCGTCTCTCTCATAGTTGAGTTCTTTATACACCAAGATAATATCATTAACTTTAAAAGATGAACCTATTAATCGATACTGGAATCACTACCTCATTACTGAATTAATTTGATTCAGAATTGGATTAGATTTAGAATTTAACGCAGTCCAAATAAAATAGATTTATATTTCAAACTCGCATCTAACACCAATTTTGTTAAATTGTAAAACTTTTTTATAACTAGTTATTTAAAGGTGGAAAGGGGAAAGTTTCAGTAAAAAAAGAAAAAAAAGTTACATTAAGCCAATGTAGATTTAAAAAATCCATATTGCATTTTTTAAGTAGAATCTATTCAAATTGGATAAATTGATTTATTTTAATCCAGCACAAGTCATCCTGCTTTACTGAACTTTGTGTGAGCTATTAAGATTCTGCCATTATAAATTTGGCTGCACAGCTTTAAAACCAATACATGTTTAACCACCCGTGTTTGGTTGTCAGCTTTGGACTAAACTTCCTGTGACCTCTTTCAGAACGGTTTAACGTGTACCTCATGCCCACCCCTAACCTGGACATCTACGGAGAGTGCACCATGCAGATCACCCATGAAAACATCTACCTGTGGGACATTCACAACGCTCGCCTCAAACTTGTCATGTGGCCTCTCAGCTCCCTACGGAGATATGGTCGAGATTCCACCTGGTTCACTTTTGAGTCTGGCAGGTGCGTGCACGTGAACTCTGTGCGTTTTGTTTTAATAGGGAATGAAAGGAAAACAAAGACATTTTATTCTGGAAATCTTCAGTATATCTGCTACAAAGCAACACAGAATACCTAAAACTGTATGAGGATACTGCTGGGCCCTTCAGGCACAGATGTGTTAGCTGCCTCTGTAAAAACACCTCTTGGTTTGTCTACAGTGTCCACTTAGTGTATTTTTTCATTTCACTTGGCTGCTTCAACCATTCGGCCTCCCCCTAAATGAACATTCAACCGTCTATATTTGTACATCAGCAATCTGAGAGTGGGTGTGATCAAAGCGTGTATGCGTGTGTTTGTTCCTGGCGCAGGATGTGTGACACAGGAGAGGGTTTGTTCACGTTCCAAACGCGGGAGGGGGAGATGATCTACCAGCGGGTCCACTCAGCCACGCTGGCCATCGCCCAGCAGCATGAGAGGATGATGGAGGAGATGGAAAAGAGCTCCCAGGTACAGCTGTCTGTATCACAGCCTTCATGCAACATCTCTTTTTGTGCTGCAAACACCTCTTAATGAACAGAAGAGTATTTTAAATAAAAGCCTTCTGGATATTTCTGTTCTTGTTTTTCTGGATTTTTCGTGACATCTCCTCCACCTATTTAACAACCTTGTTTACCTAAATCATTCCGGATGTTTACAGAACTCTTTTCTGTAATTCCTAATTTTAAATACATCAACAGAGCAAATATTTTTTAGAATGTATTCCTGCCCTCTTTGAGTCTCTGCAGTGGACCAAAAACCCTTGGACACCCCCATGTTCTTGGCCTCGACTCCTTCCTTCACAACAGTCTTCCATCCCTGCCTTCCTTCCCTCCTCCCTCTCCAATCTCATCTGTATTCTTTATTTATGTAGGCCAGCCTTGTGTTTGATGAGCCCTGACCATATGGACGTGCTCCTGAACCCCACTACTTTTGGGAACTTTTCCATATACATTTGGCTACATATGGATCACATTTTTTTACACAATTATAAAACTGAGAATAACATCTCATAGCGGAGCATTTTCTGACCACATAGCAAGTTTGTCTGGTTGTTCTTCCCAATCTGTACCATTTATGTTTCTTGTGTTTTAATAAATGCACAGCCATTTTCCAATGAGTCACTGACAGAGACAGACTATTTAAAAAAACATCACATTTTCTGTTCTCTCTGTTTCAGATCCACTCTAGAGAGACGTTAACCAAGTCCATCTCTCTGCCGCGGAGTGCCTACTGGCAGCACATCACGCGTCAAGCCAGTGTGGGGGATCTGTACAGGTACCAAGGTACAACCGAGAACCTACTAATTACTAGACTCACTGTAGTGTCATTTATTTGTACCTGCTTTTAAAAGAAAGACAAGTAGAGAACAGGATGTCAGAAAGAGGCAATATGTGCACTGCTAATGAGGATTTTTTCAAAACTTGACATTTTACAAAATTCACCAACAGTAACACCGGCCTTCAGAAGGAAAGCACAATCCCTGTATAACTACAACCATGAGGAAATACAAACATGCTGGTCAAGGACAAAATCAAAGCCTCAACCTGGTTTTATGTTGACAAACAGCCAACAGCTTTCAGTTGAGGAATACAGTCATGACTAATGTGCTTTATGACAGTTAGCTTTAGCCAGAACTAGAGTGTAAATATTAGGATAAAACACACTATTTTGAGGGAAAAAAACCCAACAACTTAGTTTATCATGTTTTCATTTTTTCATCTCTATTTAATCAAAGAAAATATTCGTAAATTCTGTTAAAAATGAAAGCAAAATAAAAATCACCTGTCAGTTAAATGCAACAGCATGAATTTAACAATACTGAAATATTTTCTCGTTTACTTTAATGAAATACTAGCAATACTATATCAGAATACCACTTTTTCATTGCTTGTCACTAAACATGTAAATCCTGGATCCTATT
The DNA here is from genome assembly GCA_036245035.1 of Adrianichthys oophorus. Taxonomy (NCBI): domain Eukaryota; kingdom Metazoa; phylum Chordata; class Actinopteri; order Beloniformes; family Adrianichthyidae; genus Adrianichthys; species Adrianichthys oophorus. The sequence goes on from BSAI01000108.1 coordinate 35,758,402, forward strand.
GTCAGCTGCACTATAGGTTTTCTAGCATTATTCTAAAGAGCTGTCCGAAATGTAATCATAAGGTCTTTTTCTTTCCTGATGACAGTAGTTCTGGGAGTTTTTTGGGTTTTTTTTGTCACAGAATCTAAACCTTTACATGGGAAACCTCAGCACTTAGCAGGAAAAGATTTCAGCAACATCCTTGTAATCTGACCATCAAGTTTTCAAAATAATTTAAAACTGCAACTCTGCAAGAAAAATGGTGATCTGCTGTTACTTGTTGGAAAGGTGCCTCTTAGAAAGCATGCTATTATCAAAGAAAAATGTAATCCAGATACTTTTTCATTAGCTTATCGTAATTTATGTTTTTTTTTTTATTATTATTTTATTTTATGTCTGTTTAGCAAGTGTGAAGCATTTTAGGAACTGCTTAGGACATGATCACATTTAATTGTTTGTAGAGCACTAACATAAAGCCAGGCAGGCAAGGCAAAAGTTCCCCAAACACTTTGGATAGAAATCTACAGATTTTTAAACGGTTACTAGCTTTTAACAGGAACTAATAACAATTATATTTAGATGAAGGAAAACAAGAACATTAGCATATAAGTTTTTTTTTGCTTGTTTGTTTTAATTCTTAAAAGGTCTTTGTCTGTGGAAAAAAAATATTATTAATTTAACTGTTTTATATAACATTTATTTTATCGAATTGTTTATTTAATAATGCATTTGTATATTTAGTTTGATTGCTGTGCCAACCTGCTTATGTTTTTTTTTTTTTTTTATTGCATGCAGGTTTTTGTTGTCTGACATAGACCATTGAAGGGAAATGAAACCGTCTAGGGAAATGAAATCCTGCAAAAATGTATAAGCTGAACATTTTTTTGTAGGACTAATACAGAACTGCTTTAAACCTGGTCCCTGTGATGTATCACCATGCTGTTTTACAGCTGCCTCTACATTGCTGTCTGCTGATTAGCTGACTCTCTTTATTCTGATTGACTAAACACACCTGATCCATGTAATCACCAGGGAGAGCAGGAAAACAGGCAGGGTGGTAGATCTTGAGGATCAAGGTTGAGCAGCCCAACCCTAAATGTTGTTTTATTATTCTACATTGATAGAAGTGTTTTTTTTTTTTTTTGCAATGTTAGACAGGTTTCTTTTGTTTTACCTTAAACATATTATAACGGACATAATATTGATTTGACTTTTTTTCCTAATTTTTCTTTGTCAAACAAGTTTCCTCACAGTCTTTGTTTTGACTGATTCATACTGAAAGGTTGTTAAAGTTTTCATTGTATTTTGAAAAAAAGGTTACTGCTAATAAGGCTAAGTGCTTCGTTATAGAAATTTAGTTTGCAGTGAAGATCAGAGACTATTGCAGCTGTCAGACAATTGTATCCAGTTGAATCTAGAAGGTTTGCAAAGTTCTCAGGAAGGCGTCAGATAATCATCAGCTCACAATGACAACAAAGTCAGGACTGAAGGAAGAGCTTAACATCTTAGGAAATCCAAAAATAAAAAGCAAAGACATAAAGGAACAGATTCATATTTATTTATTTACCCAAGTCACAAGTGAACAGATATTTATGACAGTAAGGCTATCAAAAAAGCTGCTATTTTCTGAAAATATAAAAATATCTAAAAGAACTCTTTGACATGCCATGATGAGAAGAAAGCCTTCTGTATTAAAAAACAAACAAACAAAAAACTGAAAACCTAACCTGAAATATCTGCTTAGCAAACACTATGGTGGTGGGAGCTTCATGATTTTGGGTGTCTTTTCCTAAAGGAAAAATGACTTAAACTTCTATGTTTTTAGAAGTTTACTATGGAAGGACTTTGGATTTAATGTTCAGTAGTTGCAGATTACATATAATGAAATTAGAGTAAGCGACATAAATGCAGCAGAACGACCTTAACGTCCCACTTCCATCATCTTTTAAACTACTTAAATATGATTTTGTGTCGTTTTCTGGGACATAGTTTCTGCAGCACGAGCATAGTTCATTAAAAATTTACCTCCGAGTTGAGAATGGGACCTTTGGCATGGAGCAACCCCACCCCCCTTTCCCCCTCCCTGTCGCTTGACAGCGCTCTGTTTAAGTAGAGTAAAGCACTCGTGGCCCACCCTGCTCTTGATTGACAGCAATTTGAAGAAAGAAATACTCTGAAATACTATTTTGAGCTTAATTTTCTTTTTATATGTCCTCCACATCAGATAAATTCCACAAGAACATCTTAAAAACACAATTTTCATCGGAATGGGGCTTTAAAAACATACACAGAGATGGCAGAGTTTGCTCAATGAGTAGAAACAGAAACACAAGGACTCAAGGGCAAAACATACTGTGTGCTTCATCCACACCATGTGCATGTCTGAGAAAACAAACATGTTTGCAGTAATGTCTAGATGAGGACTTAAAGCAAAAAAGGTGATTAGTGAGCTGATGCGATTATCCTCTGTCCATGGTTTTAGTTGATTAGAGGACTTATCTGAGGATAATAGGCCTTTCGGCGTTCACCGATAAAGCGAAACAGAAAGCTTGGCAAAGATGAAAGTCGCTCCAGCGTTATATTTCTTTTGAAAAGCAAGGCCTGTTTTTTTCTTTTTCTCTCACTATCATTTAATTGTTGCCTGATAAGCTTAAAAGTAAAATGCAGGCCTTGTATTGGAAACATTAACACATTTTACCTCCTATACTCTAAATGGAAGAGTTGCACCTTGGGGGTCATTCTATATAAACCAGCTGAGCGTCTGTAAAGTTTGCTTTGAAACTTCTACTAACTCTGGTGAGCAGAGCGACTTTTCTGTCATCCATCACCTTGGCGTTTCCACTGGTCCTCCCACACTTTCCCCATGCATCTGCCCTGTTCAGAACAAACCTCCACCTCCTGCTCATACACGCTCAGCACTGCCATTATTCCTCCTCCTTTCCATGAATAAATTGAATGCATCAGTGTGTTTCAGGTCTCATCAGACGACGAGGACAACAAGGTGATTCTTGGGAGTGATGGGACTTTAGGTCCTTTGTGATATGGGATGCTTAGACTTTTAAAGGCATGTCTTGCATACTCTTTTTAAAGGAACTTCATCTTTTATTTTTTTTTTTTGATGATCCATTCAGACGTGACCTGTTTACATAAAGCTGCGTACGCACCAGGCATTTGACGCCAATTCTTGAACGTGCATTTAGCCCATAGTGTTCAAGCTGGACAAGCAGGGAGGGGCTTCTTCTTTTTCTACTGTTTACCAGCGCATGTCTGCCACCTACAGTTGGAGAGACTTGGTTCAAAATGTCGAAGTGGTGAAAATCTCTCTAACCTTGCTTCAGGCTTTTTCTTTCACAGCTCTATTCCAATAAATGAAAGACTTGGTATCATATAATTGTGGCTGGGCATTGACCGCAACTGATGATTTCTCCCTCATGATTAATTTTCAAACGGTTGGCACTTCTGTGAATTTTAAAAGGATGCTATCCATACATAAATATGGAACCAGAGTCCTTGATTGGCCAAAGTTTGGTCTGGTTCAACTTGCGAAGCGCGTTTGGTGGTCATGCATTTTGTACATAGAGCCTGAAAACAGTCGTAAAAAATGTGCAAAGCTATGTGTAAAGGTGACAGTTTTGAACATGGTAGCTCAAAATGTGGGTTTACGTGTGTTTTTATAGACAATTCTTTGTAAGTGGCCACTTGAAGACCCAGGAAACGCTTGAGAGACTATGTCTCTCGGGAAGTGTGGGCATCTTTGATTAGACTGCTGCCCCGCAACCTGGTTGCAGATGAGCAGAAGAGAATAGATGAATGGATGGATGGTGGCTACTTGAACATACCAAGGCAGTTACCAAGGGCAGTATGAGCGTAGGTAGCTTAAAGGGGTTACAGTGATTTCTCACTGATGTTGGGCCTCTATCTTTTTAGACGAGAGCCTGGCCCCCCGAGGCTTTTAGTTGGGATGTTTATCGGAGATTCTCCGAGTGTGCTAATTTGTTTTGCATAACGAGTTTAATGGGTGTCTCACAACAGCTGCAGCTCAACAGTTGATGACCATCTTCAGTTTAAGCTGCTGTGCAGCGCTGGTAGGATAAAAGTACGTTTTTTGTCCCTATCCTGCTGAAAAACACAAGATCTTCTCTCATAATGATGTATGAATGTATGCACATGTTGCCGTAAAACCTGTTCAGGCTTCATTTTCCCCATCATAGATGTTAGGATTCCTGCATCAAAGATTCATACTATTATAAATATAGTTCATTTTACATGTGCTCCAAAAAGTATGATCTCATCCTGAATAAGATTTTACTTTATTTTAATATCATTTTCAAACATATTTGTATAGAAAAGGGTCATACTAGGAATAGAATTTGATTTATGCTGACTTCATTTTGAGTAAACCAACTTGAAATATTTGTACTCTGAGTTTGATTTGGGGGCACTCAAGCCATTTTTCTGTCAGGTTAATGTCTCCTGTCCTTTACAGCAAAATATGGTCTCTGTTAGTCATTGATCCAGCTTATCCAGTTATTATTGTTCCTCAACAAAAAAAGAACTGAATACACAGTGTCATCAGAAACACAAAAATGAGAAAATTCATTTTGTGTCAACTGATGTATGTGTTCTTAGGTGTTGCAACCCTGAATAGTGTGTATTGACTACATCCATCCCAATACATACATACAATCCATACAAGTATCCCCCCACCAAGGGTCCTACATGTCTAAGGTGCAATGGTGCAATTATAAAACTGAAAGGGGAGGAGCCTGGATCCATGCAACCAAGGGAGGGGGGACATTACCATTAAAATGAACTAAACAAAAGACTGAGTGGATCTGAACATAAACTACAAAGTACAACACAGACTACACAAAGTGGACAAGAGCGCCAAGCTGCAGCGGCGACATGTTGCAGCACAGCTTCCTTCTCACAGGCTGGAAGTCCACGTGGTGCTTTTAAAGGTAGCCTCCATCAGCTTTGGTCCAATAGGGGCCACGCCGTCTGCACCACACCTGAAAGAAATTAAGAGAGACAGACACACAAAGATCCACAAAAACACAGAAGTCCCACTCTGATACAGAAATAAAATACAAAGAAAAACTATACCAAATACGGGCACTGGCGTAACCTTTGCTGTACAGAGAATTATTAAAATTATACATGCTAATCCTCCCTCTCTGGTGGCACTCATGTCACCAAGCATACAAAGTGAAGGTGAAGCTGTGACTGATAAACTAGACTGATAAATCAGTGCATACCTGTTGCCAGAGAACCTGGACAGATATGCAGAACCACGGTGCATCCATGTAACTGTCGGGTGTATTATTATCCCAATGCTGACAAATGTCTGCGTTTCTGAGACTCATGCTGAACATCCTCTGTCAAGCATAGTAAATTCTGTGGAGAGTTTTGAATTGGATTAGGACGCACCGTTTCTTTTGACCAGCTTCGTATTTTTCCCGTTTAGACCCTGAGACAATTTAAAACTTCCTCTAAATCTTTTCTCAATAAATCTAGGCCTTGAAATGTCTCTGAGATATCTTGTTTATGAAGGCAGTTAAGGCTTCAACTGTGGATGCAGAGAAGAACTGTCATCACTCCTGATAGTTTTCAAAGCATCTTTGAGCCCACATCAAGAAAAGTTTGTTTTTAAAGTAGTCCTGCCTCCAGGCTCCAACATCCCATCCATTTAGTATTGGTTTTAGCTTTTTCTAACTCACAAGATATAGAATTAAAAAAACACAAATTACATAAACTCTATAAATCTCTCTGTCTGCATTTTTTGTTTTTGTACATTCACAGCTGTTTATATATGAAATAAGTCCTATTTATTTTTAAATAAGCACAGGTTCCTCCTCTTTCTCCCTAAACCTTTTTATCTTCTGCTTAGACCACTGGGAAAACCTCTTTTTTTTAAAGCATACTTTTAGACAGGTAGTGCAGGTTCCCGTCATCTGTAATTACAACATTATTAGTTCCTGTTATAATAACTTGGATGTACATACAGGTAGGAAATCAGGTTTGTATATCATGATGGCTGGCTGAGTTTTGCTCCCTGGCTGTTTCTCTGTGAAGGTTATGAATATCCAATCAGCACAGTCAATTTGCTGAGTCATGCTCGGGTTGCTTTCAAGTACCCTGCGGATCCGGGGGAATAATTAAAGAACACACTTCCCTTTCCCTGTTGAGGTTAATTCACCTATTTGTGGTTTTTTTTGTTTTTTTGTTACTTGACTGAGTTAAAGGTGGGTCTAGCGCTGAGGAATGGGAGCTCAATTATTTTCCTATATTTCACATCTGTTTTCCTCTACGATGTTTCAGTGATTGCTGCGTGTAAGACGATCAGTAAATGTGTTCTGTCTTAAGGGAAAAACATTGAAGGTGGCGCTGGAAATAAAAGATGGATGTTTTATTCTGAAAAGGCGATACTGTATTGGGATGATAGCTCTACTTTCCACTGTGTACCACTTCTTCCTATTACTATTCATTCTTTTGCATTTCTCCAAAACGGCGGAACTCTGAGTTTGCTGATGCATAAAAAATCAGTTCACTAAAGTTTTTCTGGTTAGAAAAAGTGAGGTGCCATTCCTGTCAGAAATAATTCACAACTTTTATGCAGAAAAGAAAAAGAAGGAAAAAAAAACTTATTGTTTTTATTTATTTATTTTACACACGATTTTCTGCATTTTCTGTGCACCAGAAAGTAAAAAACCAAAAAAAAGCAGCGTCATGTGAATAAAACTGTATTTTCTATAACGTTTTTTAAAGGACCATTTGAGTTTTTATTTTTTGTTTGCTTTGGTCAATCTGAGATATGAATTAATGGAGCAGAGCTTTAGTTCGTGGCGCATGCAGCCTGGTTTCTCTGGTCACAGCTGTTACCTGACTGCCATCTGGGTTGTTACACTCTGAGGTAGTAAGGTGCAGACAGGTGTGTGTCAACATGCACGCGTGAATAACCTCCTGGCGTATTGAGGGGGTCTGTACTTTTATTTTTTTTATTTATTTCATCTTTGTGTGTGTGTGTGTGTGTGTGCGTGTGCGTGTGCGTGTGCGTGTGCGTGTGCGTGCGTGCCCTCCTTGCCCGTCCTGTCTGCTCCGGCCCAACAGCTGCCACCCCAGGCCAGATAGGATGACACGACCTTCAGTGCTAATGAAAAGGCACTGACAAATCACTGTCTGCTTCTCATAGGGGAGAGCTGAGGAGGAGGGAAGCTGGCGCCATCATTTCCTCTCTGTCCTTTTCTCTTCTCTGATTTTATGTTTTAATGCAAGTGTGTTTAGAAGCGAAGCAGTTGTCGAAGATCGCGGAAGCATTTATGACTCAGGGAATGATGGGATCTGCTTCACCTCCTGGATCTCCTCTGAGCTCGCTGCATTTCTGTTTTCTCTAAATTGGCCTTGGTTGAGGAGAGGGATTGTCTTGGCAAAGATGTGAAAAAGGATATGCCTGGTTGCCCACCAGTTTCAGCAATCCATGAAGTATGCCTCCCATCCTTAATGTTTTACTTTATACTTGACCTAAATCTTTTTTTTTTTTTTTTGTATTTCAGGGAATGCTGCTGAGGACAGACTAGCAGACAAAGGTGTGTATGCATGACTCACTTGTTATGGCAGATACTCTTTCGGTTTCATTCTCTCACCCACACAGGCCCCTTTGTGTCTCCTCCCCCAAACTTCCCTTAACTCACACGGGAAAATGATTTTTCTGTGTTTTTCATTCTCACCGTCTTTACTCGTGCATCTGCTCTGTTCACACTCGTCCTCTGTTTTTTTATTTATTTATTTTTAACCAGCCTCCTCTCCCTGCAGCTCTGACACACACACAGTCACTTGACACTGATTGCCAGGCAGGGTGATGTTTTATATTGCCTGTGGAGGTCAGTTCTTTGCTGGTAAACTGGATTGTCACAATGAATTCAGAACTCTCATCTAATAAGCAAAACCATTTTTATTGCATTTAAAAAAAAAAAAAGTCAATTTGTTCCATCTAATTAAGGTCTTCAGATGAATTGATTTAAACTACATCAATATGAAGTGGCTTCCCCTCGGGAGCTTTTTTAGATATCTTGTAGCTTAGAGTTGATTACAGACTTCTGTTAAGTTTTGCACTTTTTGAAATATTGATCATTGGCCACTTCCTCTTGTTTGGCGCCTGATCAGCAGCCCGCCAGCCGTTTTATCCTGTGCTGTTTGCACATCTCCAAACAGCATTCCAATATATTATTAATGGGCTCACAGTTGCACTTGAACAGCCCTCTCCTCACGAGTATCCATTACTTCCTCTCAGTGCATTTAACCAATATGAACTCCTGGGCAAATTGGTCCAATTAATTTAAATTAAGGGGGAGAGAGGGAGACGCCGGGAGGGCAGACAAGATGAAGCAGGGAAATTGAATTGTTTATCTGGTGCTTTTATATTATGTTGCTTTCAGTAGGATGATGGAGCTTTAAGTTTCACAAGAGATGACAGTTTTAGTGTTTTTCCTTTTGAAAGATTATCAGAAGCTGCAGGGAAAAGCTCTGCTCTGCTTTGTTTATGAAACTGATTAACTTCTTTGTCCTCTTTTTTTTTTCTTTAAATGTGTCCTGTCCTCAGAAGTTGGGCTTTCGTTGACTTTTATCCCACGGGCGCAGACTTTCTCAAGCTTTCTATCTGAAGATCCAGAGTCGGAGTGTCACAAGGAAGAAGCACTGTCGCCCTCTGGTGGCTGTGAGTCCAGCTGCAGTATCAGACCTCTTCAATGACAGTGAACTGCTGAAGCAGCTGTGGACACTGAACCTACTGAAGATGTACAAATCTGTAAATCGACATGTGTAATATATTATTTCCCAGTGACACAAACAGCTGTGTCAACGGAAGAGTGAGTGGATCACCAGAAAGAGCTAGAGGATTGTTTTATCCTTGTTTTTTTTGGTCTTTTTTGCGATTGCATCAAAGTTTGCACAAAAAAAATCCCTTTCACTGTCTCTTTTAAAATGTTTACGTTGTCTGTTAAAACTTGCATGTCAAACGCCCTTTTTAAAATTTTTTTTTTTTTAATCATAGCAAACGTTAAAGACCCACTCCGATCATCTTTTGAGCTATTTGAAAAGTCTTCCCAGTGGTCTTATTTAATTATAATGATGGTGTTTTCTGCTAAAATCAAAAAACCTGTGTCGATGACAGTTTCTGCAGAACGGCAATAGTTCAGAAGAAATTCGTCTCTGAGTTTGTGCAGAGCAACCCCACCCCCCCTTCCCCTCCTTGTGGCAGAGCAGAGCAGGAAACTTGTATATTTTCTACGTCACAAATATGTTCTTCTACGAACCGCTTTTTTTTTTTTTTTCAACTACCCCTGATTCACAACAACTTAAATAAAGAAATACTCAGAAACGCAATTTTAATCTTAAATATAAGTTTTTTTCATCATCATCAAAAAAAAGGCCACAAGAACATGTTAAAAATAGCATTTTTACATTTAAAAACAGCATTTCCATCGGAGTGGATCTTTAAAACTCCACCATAAAACCAGAAGTTGATGGAATCACTTGAATGTGCCGCCTCAGCAGCCAGTTAAAGAGAACCTTCCAATAGTTTTGACACATAATCCTCCCACTCCTGGTGCACTCTCCTGAATGTGAAATCGATCAATGCCTCACACCAAAACAGCCTGATGTCGATGGCAGTGATGAATCAGCCCCAGCTCTAATCTGTTACAAGCAGCAAAAGGCAAAAGTCATTGAGAAATGTGCTTCAAGGATACAGGGGCAGGCCATCATGCCAGGAGTGATGAAAGTGCAGTCCCCTCAAAGCCTCCACTTTAAACTGCAAGCTTTACCGATCGCTGCAGCAATTTGATTTTAATAGCTGCTGAGGTCTTGAGGAGCTTCATAGATAGCAAAAAGATGATGAATTACATGTGAGCCACTCCCCTAATGGGATTAAAAGGGCAAGGCAGAGGTAAAATGATGCTTTATAAGGCTATGGTTATGGCATTTTTTTTAGCATCTAGCATGTTTATGTGGTGGGGGTTAGCCACAAGGCTACTGTGGTGTTTTATTTTGAAACATACCACTCTCAAACTGTACTTTCCACCTACAAATTCCCTCAAACGCAGATCTCCAAGTTCAATTTCTGCCTTCACATGTCTGTGTTTCATTCCTAATGTAAAGAGAAACCTTAAAAACGATACAGAAATAAAGAAAAAATAACCTCCGATGCACTGACATACTAGATTTAGACTTCTACTACCTTTAGAAGAGTTACATTTGGGAGGAAGTAATTGTTTTTTGAGAATAAATTTATATTTAAATGGAAAAATCGTAAAGGGGATGTAAAAGTGCCTTAAATCAGAATTCTTCATTACCTTCTCACTTAAAAAACTTAAACCGAGTAGAGCTTTGTTAATACATTTATTTTTATGAGATTACGATAATTTAAAAATGTCAATAGATCCCTCATGGTATTAAAAAAAGACTTTTTAAAAATATGTTTATTTTGCTCACCTTATGTGCATAAATTGATAAGATGTTTTCACTGTCTGAGACTGTAGAGGCTCCTTAAATATTCTAATTTTAGTGCAGCATGACTAAAGTAAACACTAAAGTGGTCAATGTCTTAATGCCGTTTGAACATTTAATGTGTATTGATTTAGACTTACATGCACCTTTTTTTTGACAAACAAAATGACGAAGTGTTGGCTCGAAAAACAAAACTTCATAAAGTTCAACATGTTGGTACTGTAAGAAGCAGCAATCCCTACATTGTGTGCAGCTAATCCAGTGTGAGCCTAAACAATAAAAAAAAAGATGTATTACTTTTTATTTTGAAGGAACTTGGTTTCTGACTTCCTGAAGGTAAGCCATACCGGCTTCTCTCAAAAATGTTTAAATCACAAGAAATTAGAAACTAGCTTGAAAAAAAAAATCTACAATACATTAAATGATTTCTCCCAACTTTTTCCATTTTTTTTCTTTACTAAAAGTGGTAGTTTGCTTTTATCGCTTTAAGCCAGCCTTCATCTTTAAATCTTTTTTTTCTTCACATTTTACTAACACTGACGTAGCAGCTTCTTTCTTTTTATCCTGTCCCAAAATATTGACATTTTTGTGAAATCCATAAAGTAAGTACATGTATTATAATTTCTTATGATCCAAAAGTGGGTAGATTCCTGCCAACAAAAGGAGCTGAAGTAGAAGCACATTTTGTCTTAAAGTCACTCTTCGGTTGGTACTTATTAGTAGTATAAAGATTCTCCTCCTCAGAGGATCACTTCCTGTGTCACAGCAACATTATGGATACAGTTGTTTGCACATTTGCCTGCATTCATAGTTGCTTCGTTAGATCTGTGTAAGTCAATCCCGCTGCACTGAAGGTTTCATTTCTTGAGACGACAGTAGAAATCTGGAGTCCTCTGTGTTTATTATTTGGTGATTTTGTTGTGCTCAGTAGCCGGTCACACGCTTGTGAAAGTGTCATGAAGATTTGAGTTCCTGTTGGTTTATCATTGTGTCCATGTTTTTTTTGTGTGTTTTCGTTTTTGTTTTTCTGTCAATAGCACTTTGAATAAATGGTTGTAGGAGTACAGTTTCCACAAATTGTACATATGTGATGTTTTTATGATAAAGAAAAGGTAATAAATTGAATCTCCTGTCACATGTGGCAAAAGCGGTTCCAGTTAACTTTTAGTTAATTTAATTCCAGGTAACTTTTAGAAGCTGTGGGACATTTTCTCAGGTGGAGTACCCCGTTCTGCTTTTCAGAAATAAAGGAGGCAGAAGAAGGATTAATAAACATACAAAACCATAATAATAATAATTTCAACAAAAAATTAGTGTAACCACATGAATCTTAGTGAAAAATAGTGTCTTTATAAACAGGATAAATCCCATAGTTTAGGAAGAGGCTGGTTTAAAAATGTTTGATTTCTGTTTGAAGTTCCTAAAAAGATGTTACACTGGATGAAATCATTTTTGGATGACTCATTTTTTGAAAGTTTCTGCTTGACCTGAAAGGGAGAACAAGGTCAAATACAAGTAAAATATTGAGTTTGGAAGGTTTGTTTCCCAAAAATGGCTTCATTCTCACCACAAAATAAGACAAACGTTTTTGATGATTAAAGAAATAAGTCTGGAGGAGAACAATAGTTTGAAATACAATTTAATTTCATTTGATTTTAAATAGAAAAAAGAAAATTTTTTTTTTTTTAATAACAGTAAAAATAAAGACATTTTTTTCAGACCAATTTAGTTGAATATTTGAGGAATTTTAGCTTTTTTTTTTAACACATACAGATGATTTTTTTTTTTTATTTCATTTTGGAACTTCACCCAGGTCAACACCGTTTTATTTTTTACCACAAGGAGTCATCAACAGCCAGACACATCAGTTTCACTTTTTGTGATTACAAGCACAGAATCACAATCATCATTCCAGTCAAATGTTAGGCTTCTGCAGCTTCCTTGTGAACAGGAAGAAGAAGAAAAAAAAAAACAACTTGTGGTTCCACAGTAATGTCCCACTATGCTCCACATTTCTACCGTGTCCTCAGATTACAGTGCATTTCCATTACTGTCTGTGCCACTGCCTCCACTTCTACGGAGATAAATGAATGAGATTACACAAACGGCACAACCGCCACAAACCTTAAAATACTTATTTACAAAAGGACTAGAAAACATCACATCACAAAAAGTGACTTTTCACATCAATCCACATAGCAGAAGGAGCTGCAGCCCAGGATTTTGCTAATTAGAGTTTAGATTTCACACCGAGAGCAGGCTGCAAATAGAAAGCAGTCATGCTAGACAATAAAACCCATTGGGGGGGGAGGCAGAAGTCTGAATGTGATACATTCCTGAGTGACTTCCAGTTAGATGATTAGACACTACTGTCGAGGTTTGAATGGAAACCAGGAAAGATGTGAGTGAAAAGAGGACAATTACACAGGCTTTTGTCAATGGTTTTACTCGGGGGGGGGTTAGAGGAGTGAAAAGAATGATAACACGGGCGTTTGTTTCCTCCTCTGCGCCGCGCTCACTGTCAAGTACTGTTGTGCCAAAAACAACCAATGTTTCCTCAACAGTGATCACATACCACATTTAATTAGTTAGAGTGAGGCCAGTCTCAATCAACCCTGTCAGCTTTCAGGGCTTGTTAACTCCTTCCAATCCTGGATATTAATAGGCACTTCCTGCATCTGATTAGAGAAGTCTTAATCTCTTCTTGCCGGTGTTTGCTCCTGCTCAGATGCGATGTGGCTGAACAGCTGTGGAAGGCAGGGACTACCTTCTCACATGGTTGGCTACAACGGTCTGTTCTGACGCCTAGTTTGGAGTGAGCGCACGGTCTGCAGGTTGGCATAGACCGGATTGTTTCTCAACAGCCTGTGCTTCTTTGGGGTCCGTGGATACACAGCTACGTTCTCATAGACGTTGGGCTGTGAGGACACATTCAGTGTTAATGAAGGGTTTGAGAAAACACATAGTTAACATGAAAAGCAGATGTTTGATCTGGACAAGAGTCAGCATTTTAACAAGCACATTCAAACTGCACAGCTGGTTGGTTGTTAAAATAGCAAACATGGATTATGGTGGATTAGGTTACTGGATGATAGGATGCAGAAGATTAACTATAAAGGGTGAAAGCTTTGTTGTTAAGTGTGTATCTGATGAGAAGGTAAGGTAGAGCCTTGAAAGTGTCAAGTGTAAACACAAGGGAGGATAAAATGAATAAACCAACGCTCACCTGTCTCTGAGACGGGTGCAGTTTGACTCGATACTCCACCCGCCTGCTTTGCTTTCTGTGGTGACAATTAAACAAAGAGAAGCAGGGATGATACAGCTGACAATGCAGCATCATAGTGCAGGCTCTTTAGGTTTGTGTGTGTGCTGTAACTCAGCGCATGTACCTGTTTTTTCCAGCATGCATGCGTGACATTTCTGTCCTTTTTAAGCTCATGTGAATCATAATCTGTTCTAGATCACGTCTTATGAGTTTTTTTTTTTTTTTTTTATATATATATGCTGGTAATGTTTACTAAATAAAAGCTACCCATATTGTTGCTTCCGCATAACTTTTTAATTGAATGCTAAAATTAGGGAATACACTCAAAAGGAGCTAGAGAATTGCTGTATATCCCTTAAAAACATTCTACCTCCCCATGGGAAAAAAATCAATATTGTTTTTATTTCATACAAATTATTCAATCATCTTCAACTGAGACAAAACTGTTACCGCAATGATGAAATTGGTTAAAACGAAATGTCACTAAATGGTGAAATAAATATACAGTCTTAGGGTATCTATTTTAACTGCTGGGTTAAATGAGTGTTGGCAATTTTAATTTAAACCTGTAGGGGCAGTAGTGAGAAGATTAGATGCAGTTTGCTAAAAAGACAAAGATAACAGGAAGTTACAGAGCCCTGTACATAACATTAAAAAAAACAACAAATTGTTCCCTTAAATTAATCATTTGTGAGCTCAAATTAGTATTTTGTGTGCTCAAATTAACATTTTATGGGCACATTTTTGTATATCATGTCCACAAATTTGCATACTATTAGAATTTTGTGAGCAGAAACTAGCATTTTGTAACAACAAATTAGTAGTAAGTTACTAAAGTAAGATACTAAAATATAGATTTTTGCGCACTAAAAGCTAATTTGTGTGCTGAAATTTCTAACTTGTGTGAAGAAAAAGCTCATTTTTGTCCACAGAATATTAATTTATGCCAACAACATATTATTTGAGACCATAAAAAGAATCAATTTGTGCCCACAAAATCCTAATTGGTTCCTAAAAAAAATGCTAGTAAAATGCTTCTTTGTGGCCACAAATTAATAATTTGAGGCAACAATGTATTTAGTTTTTAAATGTCATTTCCTGGGCCCTGTAAGAAATTGCTCAATTTAGGATTTTAAAAATAGTGCATTAAGGAGTATATCACTATTATTTGTTGTTAGTTTATATGTTAAATTAGTCGCTTACCATGTTGAAGTCCCAGAAAAGACTAGGTAGTAACAAAAAAATGCTTTTGCAATACAATGTAATGTAATATAAACGTGTTGGTTTTTTTTTTCTTTTTTTGGTAAAGCTGTGGGTCATGTGTCACAGATAAATGATGACTGTGGTTGAAGAAGAAAAGTGTCATTTTCATTATGCTGCACTTCGATCCATTATTGTCTGCAAAGGCTTCAACATGAACAAAAGCTAACACGAACAGAACACAGATGACAAACACAATCTTCTGGATCGCTGCATGGCCACAAAAACGTCTGAGCATTTATTTATTTGAAGAAAATTTCACTGGTTTGGCTGTGTGTGCAAAGCAGTGACCAACACCTATCTTATGGCTGCAGAGGTGAAAATGATGACATTTTTCTTTAACGCTGTGATAAAAAAAAAAAAAAGAAAAAAGGGGGGGGGTTAAGGGGCCAAATCATTTTACACGAAGTTGAAGAAATAAACATTTTTTAGTTAATCATATTTTCTACTTTAAAAGAAAGAAAAAAACATTTTCAGTTAATTCCAAAATTGTAAAAAGTAAAATAATCTATTTTATAAATATTGCTTTTATTTTGTAATTTTTTTTTTATTTTTTTTTTATTATCCTTCCTCTAGCTTGGAAATGATCTTACATACAACTCGATACAATCAAACAAAGAAAATATATTCTATTTTTTACTATTAAGTTTGCATGTATAAAATATATTCTTTAGATCTATTCTTTACAATATTGTTTTTCAAACCTTATTTCCTTATTTAGGATTATTAATTAAGGATTCTTACAGCACCAATTTGGTGATGCCTATGAAACATTTCTGGATGCACTATTGATGCTAACTTCAACTACCTTGATTAATGTTCAGCCTGTAGTCTCCTTTCTGAAGCTCAAAGATGAGTCTTTTGTAATGCTGCTCACTTCATCTGCATCTTCCAGCTGTCAGGTTTGGCTCTTACCTGCGCCTCATTGCTAGTATGAGAATGATGATGAGGAGAAGAACCGCAGAAGCTCCAGCTCCAATGTAAACGTACATCATGTATAATTTCAAGCTGAATCCACCTGCTAATAGAACAAAAACAACATGAAAATCTACCAACTGAGTGCATTTAATGAAAAGAAATATGGATTTTTTTAATATATTAAAAAAACCAATGGTTTTATTGTAACCTTGAAGTACAAATAAAAAGTAAACCAAAATTTGAGGATACTAAAATTAAATAAGAACAGCTTAAAGTTACTTGTGAGTACTTTTTGTGAATATGAGAGTTTTGAGAATCTTTTCAGCTGAGAGAAAAATATGTATGATGCCATAAATAAGTGTTTTTGTATTACCTAGAGTCGAAACGCTGAGCTGCATAGTGTAGGTCCGAACGCCTGCATCTGTATTAAAGGTACAGCGATAGAAACCACTGTCTTCCTGTGCAATATCAGTGAGGTGCAGGCTGACTTCCAGGCTGTTGGTGCAGTTCACTCTGCCTCTGTCGCTATAGTCCTCACTCATTAGGACTCCTTCCACTTGTTTGCAGACACCAATGATGTTCCAGATGTGCTCATGCAGCTTCCTCTCCAGAATCACTTGGTAGATGGTTACGTTGTGTGGGTGAATACACCTGATGGTAATGTTGTTGTTCTCCTCTTCTACCAGTTGAGCGACTGCCATGGCCTCCTCTGGGACAGCAAGATCTGTGATGTTGAAACTTGGAGGCTCATCTGAATGGGAGAAAGTAGGATCAGTTTCAGTCCAAACATCAGCTCTCTTTGAGTCAGTGAGTGGTCAGATGAGGCATTTTTACACGTGTCGTTACCTAAATCCTCCACCTGAATGTCTTTGCTCCAGGGTCCCTGAGGGAACGTCTGGACAGAACACTGATAGTTCCCGATGTCCTGATGAGTGACGTTCTTTATGGAAATACTTCCATCCAGAGGCTCAGTCCTCAGGAACTCCACTCTGTCTCTGTAACGGTGGGAGAAGGACTTGCCAAACTCCGGATGGAACACAGCCACCGGGTTGCTTTCGTAACTTTTTGTCCAAGAAATCATGCTGAGGTTCCCGTTCCAGGGACACAAGCAGCTGAGAACCATCCCCTCCTCCAGCCGAACCGTCTCGACTTCTTTCTGCAGCAGAACAACTGGACAGATATGCATTGTGTCAGTGAACATGGTGTTATAACAAGATTGAGAGTTAAATCACGGATTTTAATGGGGGAAAAAAAAGATGCAACTGATTACCAAATAAGTAATTAAAGTAACTAACTCCTAACAAACAACCATAGTTAATGATTACTTATTTGGTAATCAGTTGCATCTTTTTTCCCCATCAAAATCAGTGCTTTAACTCTCAAAAAGATGCAACTGATTACCAAACAACTAACAAACAACCATAGTAAATGATTATTTCAGATATTATTAATGCTTTACTAACTAATATGGTGCTGCATAATAACACTAAGCAATTACTTAGGGAAACAGTAGAGTTGAATAATAAACATTAACAGTTCACTGCTAACTAATACATTAAAATACACTTAGTAATGCAAAGTAATACATAAAAGTGTCTGTTAACTTATTTAACAGTTAAATAATGTTTAATTATGCATCACCTTATGTTAATAAAGGATACTTTATAATAAAATGTTACCAGAACGAAAGCTTAAACAAGTCCCCAGTTGGCTTAGTTTAATTTTTAAAATATCTTGATGATTAACACTGCTATCTGCAACAGTGAGGCTCACCCTTAAGTAATGACATTGATGTAAATTAAAGCCGGTTCACACAAACAGCTTACATAAGCTGTTGAACAGGTGCCATGGTTTATTTTTGTTCTAAAATCTGATCAGAAAAAAACCTTCCCAGCTCTATTTAACCACGGTAAACACATATATTTCATCCCTAAAGTAAGTAATCTGATGATAAAATAAATGAGAAAAATATTGAAAGATGGGATACACTGGGACAAAAACATATGAAGGAATTAAACATATTTCATCTGCGTACCTTTTATAAAAGTGAGAAGGAGTGCCAGCAAGTACCAGCGGTCCTTTTGTACAGCTTCCATTTTGCCCCGCCGAGAGAGAATGAAAGCTGCATTGATGAGACGAGTGAAGAGGCACCAGAGCTGCACTTCCTCCTCACTCTGTGGCTAAAACCACTAGAGTTAGTGGGCTTCTCCTCGTGGTGGCCCTCCTGTTAGCCTGTTTCTTTCAATGAGAGACTTAAAAGGAAAACAATAACAGAAAATGTTTATAGTTTGCTGTTTAGTGTTTCGTTTTACAAACTGACTGCATAGAGTCAGAATCACAGATTGTGTTTGAAAAAGCACACGGTTTCCTTTTGTTCAGATGGTCAAAATTATTTTATTAAAAAAAAAGACAACAACATGAAACAAGTGACATTTATAAAAACATTTAATTTTTAAGTAGCTGAGAAAGGTTTTCCAGGCACTTCAGCAGGTGGAGGCTCAACGCTTCAGGCTTGGTTTCTGCGTCTAAAAAAAAAGAAAAAGAAAAGCTTGAAAAATGAAACCAAACTATTATTTTTAGATGTTCAAGTGTGATAATATTCTTTCATTGAGGTGATAAAACCAAACCTTTCATAGAAATGGAACGGGCCTCCTCAATTTTCAACCGAACAGTCGGACACTTAAGGGAAGTCTTTGCCTTTTAAAGCCAAACAAGAAAAATGTGACTTTTTGAGGATTCAAATCACACTGCTAAGAACATTTTCTGCCGCAAAAAGGTGATTTTAATCAGGTCTGTCTTAAACTTATCCGAAAAAAGAAGCAGGTATTTAGATCACTGAAGAACCTAGCCAGTAAAAGTATGTTCCCCACAGGTTTATGGTGCACCGTACCCTCTGGTTGTTGTGCAGTAAAGCCCACAGGGCAGATGCTCCAATGCAGCGAGCTTCCACATCTTTACTGTCCAGGCAGGACAGCAGGACATTCACAGCTTTTTCTGAAACAGAGATCCCGGTTTCGATGAGTCAATCACATACAAAGACTTTGTAAGCTCAATATATTTTAGGAACAATAGTTTGTCAGAGCATGTTCAGTTTTGGTGAAGCTTGATCCAAAGTGTCATTTGAGTTGACGCTATCGTGATTTTGGGAAAAAGTTTTCCTGACTTGAATCTGGCTAACACTCTCGCAGATGTGAGTCACAGTGGTTTGACACCCTTTCTCTCTGACATTAGAAAGGCACGCTCGTCATTTCCTATAAACTCAATCGGCTGAAGTTCTACTCAAAGTAAAACCATCTAAAAAAAAAGGGCCTTGATTTTTCCACAGGAAACTGTAAATACTGACACTTAACAGTTTCCAGACCACGGCGGCTACATCTCCCACCTGCACTCGTGCTGTATTGTGGCGGAGAAGGCACATACACTGGGTTTGTTGTCTAAGCAGCTTCCTGTGTTCTCTTCACCGTTGTGTTTCAGAGTCTTTCATCCGTGCACACCTGCAGCATTCGCACCACATCTCTGAGGCAGCACCAACGCTAAACTGTAAACTGATTAGCATTTTGGATGCTCCCATCCAAACACAACAACACTGATTCAATTCTGCATCAGAGATTAAGATCATTATTTAGCTTCACAACTTGAATGTCGGATATTCTTGTTAAGCTTTAGTTAATTTTTTTACCAGCTATCAGGTGGGAGGTTTTTTTGCAAGTTTTTTTCTTTGTGGCTTTTCGAAACATTTGCTAACCACAGTCTATTAAAGAATAACAAATAATAAAGAAGCAAAAAGTAGAACTGTTTTCCTTCAGTGTGTTGGTGATAAGTGGTTTACAGTTTACAGATCAACGTTTAAGACAGATCAATGGCTAGCTTCGCTATCCTGCTGGTTTAAAGCCATGGACACACTGAAAATGTGAAAGCACCCAGCCAAACAAGGGTTCTTGAATTCGCGTTTAGCCAATGGTGTTCACAGTGGACAAGCAGGAAGGGACATGCCAGAAGGTAAATAACAGCTCTATTCTGATATATGAAAGACTTGGTGTCATATAATTCCGTTTGGGCACGAAGCACATTTTTTATTTATGCCTACATGATACATTTTTAAATGAATTCACTCTTACAGGAAACTTTATTTTGAAAACAGAAACCCTTTTCTGTGTGTTCGAGCCTATATGATGTTATGAATCACTAAGTCTGAACTTAAGACGGTTCAAAACCCAGAATGCTTTGCTACTCTTCATGTCTTCGGTTTCCTGTTGCTGTCTCCACTTGTAAAACCTCAGCATTCGCTTACTTTATGATCAAATCAACACCACCTTTCCAACTGAACACCCTCATTCAGCCTTGCAACCCACCCATTCACCCACCCTTCCAGTCTTTCATTGAGCTCAGCCAACATGCCCCTGCCCACATAGTCACAAGGAAGGAGATCCTTTATTCCGGCTGCTGTAGGGTTCCATAACGCTCACAGACTATTTATTTATTTTGCTTATCATTCCTGTTTTTGTCATTTTTAGCCTTTTATTCCCCACACTAATGTTTTTATTATGTTTAATTATTTGTTTTTATCCTTTTTAGCTATTTTTAATTGTCTTTTTGGGTGTGACTGCTGGTGTATATGATTGGGCGGGCTGGCTGGCTAACAGATTACAAACCTCTAATTCAGCGATTCCATGATGCTGAAAAAACACAACTAGCTAATTTCAGTCTCACTTCCAATACTGACACGAGTGTCCAGATTGAACTCTTCTTCCTGATCGCTCAGACATGCCAGATGACTAAATATATATGTCTAAGATGTGGCATAAATGAGAAAATTTAAACAAGATACATTATACAAGAACAAAGCTGCAAGTTTTTTTTACAGAATGACTTTCTGCTGAACTGTGTTTAAAAACCTGTTTTTGAGACATTTGGGAAGCGCTTTAAAGCTTTGTGACTTCAGTCTTTAAACACATTTCTGCTTTAGAGCCTCAAGTTCCAACAGATAAAAAGAGACAGAGATTTCATTGTTGCAAGTAGAACTGTCAAACTGATCTCACACATAAAAATAATAATCTATCAAACGAGCAGAGAATCCCAGTTAAAATAAAAGATTCAGTCCGATGTAAATTGTGTTTTTGTTGTTTATAATATGTTCTTCTTTAAAATTATATTTTTTACTATTTCTTAATAGTGATACTTGTGTGAATTTAGAGTAGACAAAAACAAATCCATTTGAAAAATCCATTGTAGCTCTGAGATCTCCAATTAGTGGGCCACAAGCTCCCTGCTCTGCTCCATTCTGGGAATATCAGGGGGGGCAAGTTTGGGTATACTGAGAGATTAGTGCAGGGAGAGAGCCTCGAGAGCCGCATTCCTGCATGTTTTCCAACATACAATGCTCTGACATGCTCTAATTGGCTGGACACACCTGAACCAGGTAATCAGTCATGAGTAGGGCTTGGATATCTGGAAATCATGCAGACATTGCGGCTCTCGAGGCCTGGAGTTGCCCATCCCTGGATTACTGTGTCAAATCCTCCCAAGCCCCTAAAATACATAAAAACTATGCTAACTGTACTATAACTATTGTCTCATGTGATCCACTTGATTTGACTACAAGGTTTGATGCAGAATGCCATTCCTGACACTACCCCCTGCATTCACTCTGGAGCAAATTAGACACTGGTTTATGAAGTGTTGAAGCTACATTCTTTGTAACTACTGTATTTATTTTTAAGTCAGTCCATCCATCCATCCACCCATGCTTTTTTTGTACTTTAGGCTATAAGCTAGCAAAAGAAAGTGTAAACAGAAGAATGACGGGAAGTGGGGATGGGCTTACTCCACACTAACAATATCACCAACAACTCAAAGGCGAATTTCTTCATTTATACATTTTCGCCAACAGGCCGAAGCTCATTAATAGGCAAATTTACCCATGAACTTCTGAACTACTGCCATTCCACAGAAAATGTATTCTAGAAAACAACAGAAGTTTTTCTTTTGGCCAAACAAACCGGTATAATCATAATTAAAAAGCTACTGGGAACGCTTTTAAAATAACAAAAGATGATCAGATCAGTTGAACACAAACTTCTGTTTCATACCGTTCGTGAGGACATGAGACTTGTTTGCAGGGCAGAAGCAGAGGTTGTGGAGAGTGAGCAGAGCGTGTCGGCGATGCGCTGCCAGGTCTGCCAGCATTTCCAGGCTTCCAGTCACCTTCAGGATGCTCTGCTGGCCATCTTCAGCAGACGAGAGCCTGACCAGAAGTCTCAGCCACAAACCCAAAAGGCTCCCGCTCCCATCTGCTGGTGTGGCCCTTAAACCAGGTGCTTTTGGCACCGGCACAGACAGGAAAGCCTGAAGGAAATTATTCTGAGATCACAGAAATATGAGGAAAATAAGCTTTAGACGATAAAAAATATGGCAGTTCATGTATTATGAAAAACTCATCCATTTCAAAGTCTGCATTTCATTTTACTCTTGCTTTTTTGGTTTGATTTGCTCCTGTGGATTATTTTTATACAGCTACCTTCTGCAGGATGCCTCTGCAGTCACGTGACGCAGTTAGATTAGTGAGGAGAAAGAAAGCGAGGTTCTGGATAGGACCGTTTGAGGTGAGTGAGGTCAGCTTCATGACGCTGTGCATCAGAGAGCTGTTGGTGGATGAAAAGGACCCTTTGACACCTGGCGCCACACTGGGACTGCTGCCACAGAGAGCACTGCATGCTGGGAGAAGCAAAAGACATCAGATTTTCCATGAACATTCAGCTTTTATCTCATGAACGTAGAACTCCAAATATTTCACTTAACCAATAAACGTGTTCATCAAAATCTAATAAGTGAGTTTGGGATCATTTAGTGGTTTTAGGAAGACAAAACTTTGATTTTTTTAACAGAACTTCAACAAGTACTAGATCTTTATAGCTACTTTTAATATTTGCTTTATCTCAAAAATCATAAACAAGATTATTTTCTGATAATATAAAGGAACATATTTGAACCCATCTTTAATATCAGAATTTAAGTCAAATGTAATAATTTATCAATGCGCATTTGAGAAAAATGTTTAAATTTTGGCGCTTTAAAAGTTGTCAGAAAAAAACACAAATTTCTGTATTAACAGCAGCTTTGGTAAAATAAATAGAAAGTATAAAAATGAAAACAGAACAAAAAGCGTTCAGTAAGTTTTGTCCTCTGAAGAACCCTTCAAAAATGTAATAAAATAGACTTTTTTTTCAGTTTATCTGAGAGGTGGCTAACAAAAACAAAGCCGTGTCCGTCTGCTGCACATCTGTCTGACACCATCATAAAAGCATCTCTGCTTGGCTGCATGTGGTTATATGAAAACTGTCTGGTAAAAGCCACAAAATGATAAAAAAAAAAAAAAAAAAAAAAAAAAAAAAATGAGAATTTGTGGAACATGAATTTTACAAGGGAATGTGCTCACATCAGATCAGAGTCTCTTAAAACCTTCATGACAGGTTACTCTGTTTAAATCTCCATTTAGTTTAAACTGAATGTTTGATGATGTGAAGAAAAGTATTATCATCTTTCCCAGCCTCAGGCCACAGCTGCATTATATTCAACTGTGGCTTCAATAAATTAAAGACTAATTTATAACAGAATTATTATAGTGCACTGACATCAGAGTAAGTCGCATGAATAATTATTGTCCATAAATATAACATGCAAATTGGAGAAATGAAGTAGCCTAAATCTTGAACTGACAGGAAACACGTGGCGTCTGTTTGGTGATATGATGCTTAGGGAATTGCAGAAAGAAAGAAAGAAAGAAAGAAGTGGATTTACAGGTTTGGGAGTCCAATAAAAAGGTTTTGCAAAAATGATTTGTGGCACAGATGGAAAACACAAACTGACTTGAAGTAGCAGAGCTAACAATGGATGAAGTTGGCAAACCGGAGATGAAAGAGTCAGTAGAAATGTGGGGGTCTCAGGAGACTGGATGCTAGCCTGAGGGTGGATGGTGTAATAGTATGCCTGACTGCATGCAGACTGAACACAAGCTGCCGTTCAGGTAACCTTTAGGGAAATACTGTGCATGACTCCACCAACTTGGGGTGTTTCAAAGCTTGAGCTGATGTGGGGGTGGAGAGGTCCAGAGCATTTGAGTTTAGATCAGAGTGTTTACATGCCCCCGCTGAGAAACCGATGCCAATCAAGTGGAGCTCCAGCTACACACCAGCAAAAAAAGTTACACTTGTTTTTCTTCTTCTTCACTGGTGATCAGTGTCACACAAACAGACCAAAGGGACCGCAAGCTATGATGCAACAAAAGCATCTCTTTAAATCTATTCTTTATCCTTATTTGACACATCTTAGAAAAAATATTTCTGGACATACTTCTTAAACTAGAGCTTATCAGAGTAGAGTGACAAGAAAACAAGAATCCAAGACAGAGATGTTCTTTTTTTCCACATCTCCCACTGGTCTTGAACTACACACATACACAAGAAGTAAGAGGACCCCCACCCCTCCTATAATAAAACCTCCTGACACTGCACCCATTGTGACTGGCAAGCGACCAGGCACTGGTCTTATGGCTTGAGTTATTCAGTTGTCACTGGAGTGCACAATGGGGCTCTCAGTGCAGTGCGTATGACTTAGTCAGATTGCAAACAGCAGACCGAGGCGATGGACAGGCACGGGCGAGGCACAAAGACCGCACAAACAAGCGCAGACAGACGTGGAGTCTGACAGCAGAGAAACACGCCTGCAGACCTGTTGTGCAGTTGGCTGTATAGACACACAAAGCCTCCAGTACTGCTTCCATGGTGGGGTCATCCAGCAGGAGCCACGGCCACAGAGCATGCACGGCCTGAGATAGACGAGCATCTGTGGCGGCCGTCTACACACACAGATAAACAACCGATTACCAACAGAAGGTCGAACAACAAACGCACAGGCATTGTGAAAATAATAATAAAAAAAAAAAAACCTATGAAGACCAAAAAAAGAAGTCTTTAATCAACATAGAATAACTTCCTGAGTGTACAAGAAAGATAGGAGAAAAACAACTAGTCATAACAGACTTCTTTGTTATGTCAGTCGACAAATAAAACTGTGAAAGGTGTAATGATAGAAGCACCATGCATGCAAGCGCATAAGTCTGAACTTCCATTAAAAAAGCTGAATTAGTGCTCACTTTGCTTTCATCGTTGCAGTAAAGAGCACTCCGCAGGATCTCCACAGTCAGCTTCACTTCCTTTAAATAGACCACTTCCTGATAGGATGGAAAACCAAAACAAAGAGAGAAATACTGAAATATCTCAGACTAAAAACAAGCTTTGCAGCACTCAATAAAAGACTTGATGGCAAAAGAAGGAGAATTTTCTGCTGAATAGTGCAAAGCATTTTTCCGAGTATTTATCCAAAAACGATTTCTTGTGGAATCATTTTTTTTTATTATCCAAGAGGCAAAGAAAGGCTCACAGTGAGCACAAACATGCAGAGATGAAAAGTTTCCAGCCAGACTATGTTTACCTTTTTATGGAAGGACAACTTGCCAGGTCGGACTGACTCCAGTTGGAGCAGGGAATGAGTCTGCCTCAGCTGCTCCACACAGCTGTCAATCACACCTGCTACAACACAAATGAGATCGAAATGCTTTGAATTTGAGATTTCTGATAAAAAGGGGAAATTGTTTGCATGAAATTGGAAAAAATCTTGTTGATTTTATTTTTTAAAAATGCACAGTTGATATCAATCCGGAAATTTGAGGAATTACCTTTGGAGGCAAAATGTTGGGCAGTGGGACTACAGGTGAGCAATGTCATCAGAGCGTGACCTGTCAGCTTCTTCAAAGGGTCTTGAAGGCTCCGCCTCTCAAAACTCTGTTAACAATCAAAAGAGGAAACTGTGACCATTCCAATTTACTTCAGTCATGATCATAACTCTTGAATCAACAACAAACATTTTTCACTCTTACCAATAATACTATTGAATCGACGTTCAACAAAATCATTAAAATATCAAACGAAACAGGTCTAAACAAAAATTATATCTTCACTTGTCACTTCATTTTCTGCAGTCAAACCCTTTCTGTAACTTTCACTGAGACTTCTGCACCTCTCAACAGCTAACTGTGTCAGTACCTTATCCAGACGGTGTGTTTTAACTCCTTCAGCAGACTTAGGGCTCACTAGGTCACTTCAGAAAAGACAAATGTTTTCCTTTTAGCTTGTTCTTATGTGGTTTATCTATGCAATTTGGATCATCTTCCTGTTGAAAGACCCATGACCTGCAACTGGGACCAAACTTCCTCACAGTTGGCTTCAGTAACATTGATATTTTTGAGATCTCATTCTACTCCAAACAGATTTAAGACATCCTGTGTCAACAGCACCAATGTGGCCATAGACCATTACTAGACCTCTGCGTTTCACTGTAGGGAGAGTCTTCTTTCCTCATGTCTGTTTTATGAGGTATGTTTCATTGTTGCATCTATAAGCATGGAGATGAATTTGGCAGAAAGATCCAAATTTGTACCATCACCATCAGAAGGCTTGTGGCTTATTAAAATGCATTTAGGCACATTTGAATTCTGTTTTGTCCACCATGGCCATCAAAATACCACTATACCTACTACTATATTAAATAGTGATGGATAGTGTAACCTGCATTATTACATTTTAACATTGGAGTTAATCTTTATTGTCTTTTAGAATGTTTTTGTTACTTTGGTTTCTTTTCATTATTTCAGTCGCTCCAATTAGTTATCAGTTTTTCTCCTTTAGCCATTACCAGAGAGTTTGGCATCAACTCTCTGGATCTTAAACTTCTAAATTACCGGTACATAGGAAACTACTCTCCCACTTAACCATACAGTAGAAAGACTGAACGACTGATTACAAAATTGAAGACACCTAAGATACTGGTAGGAGGACACACCTTAGTTTCGAGTAAAAGATTTTGAACCAGGTTGTTTTTCCACACAAACACTTATCTGATCAGTGTGAACTGTATAAACAAAAGGTGGATTAAACAGGAAAATGCGCCAATGATCTGCAGCATGCCTGTCAGCTGCAGCTTAGAGCATACTCAAAGCACACCAGTTGAGTCTTGCAGTGTCGACAGCGCCACAGATTGCTCCCGTCCCTGGATTCCCTTATAAACCTTTTTCAACATCAGTGCCCAGGTACAGCTAAATCATATGCCCATACAGTAGGGAGCTACATTTACTCTTTCCATAGGCTGCATGATGAGTCACAGATTTGAGTCCTGGGGTCAGTGCACACCTCTGCAAACGTTCAGTGACGGAGACGACACCAGACTGATTACAGCTTTCAAAAAAGATGGACTCTGGCAAAACTTAACTGGTGTGCTGTGAATAGCCTCTTAAAGCAGAAATCCCCTTAACAGTATCCATAAATATAGAATACAATCTGTTTTAAAGAGATCAAGCTAAAGTTCAGAATAAACCAAAATGACAGTTTGTAGCTCAATAAAAATCATTTGCTTTTTGAAAATCAAAAGCCCCCCCCCCC
>BSAI01000108.1:35786218-35810826 GCA_036245035.1 Adrianichthys oophorus
GGAGTAACAATTCACACAGCTGGTTGGCTGGGGGACCATTTAAGATGTCTGACAGAGGAGAGCTGCGTTCAGAGTTTGTGATTGCTTCAGTACGGCACTTTGTCTCTTCTGTGAAAACAGTGGAAAGGAACTGCAAAGCCACAGTGTGGAGATGATGGTCTGCAAACTTCTCAATCATGCACTCTGATAATGTTCCTGCAGAAATACAGACCAAAGTTTGAGTTACTTGGGTAATAGCATTTTTGATTATTGCAAGGCTTATTTACTAAGCCCGTGAATTTCATTTTCAGCTATGGGAAAAAAATGTCACTTGTGTTTTTAGTCTTCAAGTATATGTTTGATTGAGGTCAATTTGGAGCCAAAGTAGTTTAATGCATATATGCATCACTAGGCGTCAAGGGATTAGTATATAAAAAAAAATGGTTAATAAAAAAAACCATTGTCAAGCACAGTGGTGGAGGGTTAGTGATTTGGGCTGAATTAGATTTTTAAAATGATAGAAAAATAAATAAAACAGGTTTGGGATAAAAAGTTCCAAAAATCTTGACAAACCAAGCAAAAATGAAAATAAAAAAGGACAAATTCACCAAAAGCAAACTATATAGGTATTAAAATGATACAGAAACAATGTATTTTAACTACAGCTGCTATGTCAAACAAATAAGTCATATAACTAGTTACTTTTTCTACTTTTACTACTTCTGAGTGGAGAATGAGTGTACCTGCAAATGACCGCCAGCGTTTCGCCAAAGCAGCAGAGACAGATGGATGTATTACAGAACTGTTCCTCCGCAGCAGAGCAGCCAGGAGCGTGAACACGACATCCCAGCATGCACAAACCACAAGCCGAATACCTGCATCTAAGGAAGTAAACACTGAGTCACAAAGTCTGACACTGGAACCACAAAGCCACATTTAACAGCATCATAGGGTGAACCAAAGTAAAAGGGCTAAATAAAACTTGCATTTTGTATTTTCTTTCTGTATTGTCATGATTTACAGTTTATCTGAAGTCTGGATATACTTTCATTACTTCTTTACATTTGGTTCTGACCTAATTCTTTAATATCCAGCATAAGAACAGCCACTAGAGTAGGCAACAGCTGTTTCATGAAGTCCATTTGTCCAATCAGCTCTTTGTCTGCAAGGACACACGACTGCAGGAGTTTGGAAAATCCAGAGAGGAACTGAAGTGCAGTCACCAACTGAAAAGACAATGAAAAGCAAAACATTTATTGCCGACATCGGAGAAGTGATAAAAAAAAAGTGCTTCCTGCCAAATTATTTTCCCCAAAATTAAATTTAAAGGTGCCCTGAAAACCCCCAGTGCTGCACTCAAACTGTCACTGCATTGCACCAAGACCATTTCACAGGGTAAATAGGGGAAAAAAATCCTAACAATTGTGCTTTTATAAGCATTTTTTTCACCTGGCTCTTTACTTCTTCCCTCTCTCCAGGAAGGACATTCGGCATCTTCAATTCAGTCAGACATTTCTCAATAAGTCCCACATCCATCAGACTGATGAGGAAAATGAAGAAGTCATTTTATGAGAACACTTGTGACATAATTGAAGTTATTATTAAATCATGATAAAGAGGCAGGAGAGTGAGGCACTGCCATGGAAAAATCATTGAGTGTCTCACTTGGCCATAAGGGGGAGGAGCTGGTTCTGTCGGATAGCAGCGAGAGTGAAATCTGGCAGGATGGCCAGCAGGTTGGTCAGAACCCCACAGTGTGCTGTCAGAAGGTCGGGGGTAACAATGAGGGTGGTTTCCACAGCTGACAGCTGGGATTCCTGTGAGGTAACTGAGTTGCTTGTGTCTGTATCACTCTGCCCTGTGAGACAGAGCAATGAACAGCAAATAGACAAGTTAAAGTCTCATGTTTTTGGTGCTAAAATGACTTAAGTTTATCATTTTTGGACCAGTTTGAGGTTCACTGACGGTTTTCTAGATATACATGTAAAAACCACGACTTTTCTTTTTGTAGTACCTTGAGCCGTCAGTCTGCTGGCAGGGGGTTCATCAGCAATGCTTAAAGCTGAGGACATGTTAGGAGTGTGTGGCCCTGAACCTTTTATCTGCAATAGATGTATGATACAATAAATATTCATTTAATTACAATCGCCATAATGACTACATTTGTGGAAGTTGTTATTAAAATAATGTTCAGTAGTTTTGCTGACCACAGTGCTGAAGGTAGAAAGAGAACTGGAAGGTCTTCTCGAGTTGGTGGGGGGATCGCATCTCCAAAACCATAAAGAGTTTTCAGAATCTAAATAAACACGCACGACACCAACACACAAAGGTATAATTAATCAGTATTAGAAACAGAAACTAAAAATAAATCTAATCTTACCAACTGACGTGCCGCTCTTAAGACCAGGCCCACTGGGCTCATCAAAACGAGGGTGAAGCTGAAAAGTGTGTCTGCCTCGGTAACAAGTGGTGGCAGAAAAAGCAACATGTTGGAAGTACTGACAGTGGTGAAGCAGAGCCTGCAGAGCGGGAAGACCCACCAGAGAGATACCGGACACCTCATCATGAACACATGGGTGCTGGCCAAGAAGAAAAGAGAGATAAAGTAGATATGCAAACATACACTCTGTTAGCAAAGGCTTTGAAAAAGAAATAAACAGGTTCATGGAAAAAAAGGTTTACATTAATACAACACATTTAAAAAGCTACTCTATATTTAGTTGATAAATCAAGTGTACTAGTTTTATATGTTTTGCTTTTTCATCTTTTCAAAGCTATTCCCCTTTTATTATTACCCCTCTTATTCAGCACAGGCTTTTTCTATATTATATTTAGCAGGAACGTCTGAAATACAACTCCAGTCTCAGTGTAACTGATTCCTAATTTAGGATTCATTTGGTGTTTTGACAGAGAAGCTTAATTAAAGTGAAAGTGAGAGCTGTTTTCCTGCACCACAGTGTGTATACAAGCCAGCAACACTCCTGCTCTCAACTCAACAAGACTTTTCTCTCTCAGTATGAGGCGAGAGGGACTGGGAATGGAAGAGGCAGAGAGAGGGCAGACAGAGAAAAACACCAAAAAAAAGTTAACAACCAATAAATGCTTTTTTTAAAAAAAGGCTGGCGGATCTGCTGACCTGCCAGTGTGAGTTCTTGGCCTCCTCTGTGTTGGCAGGCATTGGCATCACCAGCAAGTTCTGCAAGATAAATGCGGCCTGGACGCAAACCACACAGAGAGGAATGAAAGAAAGACAGAGACACATGAAGCTCTTTTGGACTCCATCTGCAACAGTGCCATCTGTCTGTATTTAACTGGTAACACATGCATGCAGCCTCTGACTGACTACAGAACAATTCTTTACTCCACCTAATTTAAGTAATTTAGTAGCAAATATTTGTCTTCATTTTGGTTCTTAATAACATTAGCCCATGTGAAGCACTAAGTCATGGCAGGCGTGTGGGTTGCATTGCTCCTTTTCAAAGCTGAGTTGCAGTTTTAACACAGTACCTCTCTGCGAACCATGCTGGTCTCCAGCTGATCCAGGAGGATGTTGAGCAGCGTGCCCCACAGACCTCCGCTGATGTTCTGACAGCTGCAACACAGAGCCTGGCATCCACTGGGCACAGAGGACAGAGCAGCACCTAAACCCAAACTAGCAAACCTCACCTGTCGGGGAAAGATGTGTGTGTTTGATGGGAGGTTTAAAAAGCATAGAAATTGAAAAGGGGATACAGACTCTAATACACTACATCTCACTGCATCAAGTAACGACAGCATATATTTTGCTAATGCTAATTATTATGGCCTGCAGCAGTCCTGGAGTGCAACGACCATATTGTTTTTGCAATTTTTCTTTCTCATTGCCTGTTTGAGCAAAAATATGACCCCCGCCACATACTCAAAAACTTACCAAAATTTGCATGAACCTAGTAGCCAGTGACAATTAATTTTTTACGTGGTGAACAACCTCCTTTCTTCAAAAATGATAATATCACAGCAGGAGAAATCACCAAAAAGATGAATGGGGCAAAAATCTGTTATGGGCTTCAAAAATATAAAATAAAAAATTCTAAGATAAGAGAAGATAAGATAAGATCATAAGATTGCAACAAGACCTACAGCTTGGTAGTCATTTTATAGCAAAGCGTGAAATTCAGTGATTTTCACATTTCTGCACAATATAGGAATAGAAAACTGTAGTTTGACCGATCTTTACAAACTTTCACACACAACTGCAACCAAAGTTTCGTTGAACTTTGACCTCGGGAAGATGTTGCAATCTTGAAATTTAGAAAAAAATACACTTTTATTACTAGTTACAAATTGAAACTCCTCCAATGGACTTTGATCATCAACAAACTCCTCAAGCATCAAGCATGGGAATATTGTGAAAATTCAAAAGGGGGTGGCCCAGGAAGGGGAGGGTAGCATCCTACAGGCCATACAATGCTGCTAGCGGCTTTAATTTTAATTTTGTTTGTCATCGGACACTCAGACAGAAAGTCTGGTTAAATTTAATGACAAGATGACTTATCCATTTGTGATTTTCTCTTTCAATTTTTCATGGCTGTTAAATTGAAAAACTCATTTTATAAAAAAAGTTTATAAATGCTTTAAATGAAATAGTAGAAGTTATAAAAAACAACTAACAGGATATTACACTTCAAGAGAAGAGGCTCGCAGCTCTTTGTACCTCTGAATCTCGATCCACCCAGAGTGGAATTAGCCAGGCCAATCCCAGCTGAGGGCCACCAGCATCCTCAGTCGTCCGCTCACATCCCAAATACCACTGAGGAATTGAGTCCTGATGCAGAGCAAATACAGAACAAAAGTGAGGTCCATGTCTCATTTGGGGAGCTTTTGAAAGAGTACAAAAGCACTTTAGTGCTTGCCTTCTCATTGTTTTCAGTCATCATCTCATGGGAGAGATGCAGCAAGCAGATGACAGCATTCTTGGTCACACCTTTTCCCATGAAGGACAGTGAGTTTCCACCCCACTCAACATAAAAGGATGAGATAACCTGTGAAAATCACAGGAAATAGAGGAAATATTACAAATACATGGTTGGTGAATCAATGCCTATTTATATTTAGGAGCAAGAGAACCTGGATTTTTCCATCTGGTGTGTACTTTATCTAAGAAAATAAAATAAAAACAATAAAAAATGTCCGCTGAATAAAAAGGCTTCCTCATAAAAGATAAAAGCAAACTGTACCCCTGCAGCACACTGCAGTCAAATGAAACCTAAATGAAGCAGAGAGACTAATTACTTTGTTTTTGCGTGCCATCAGGATGAGGCCGCACTGAGGAGCAGATGAAAGAGAGGAGCCAAAGGCCAGCCGAGCTTTTGGGCCCAGCACTGCCAGGAGAATCGTGTGAGAGCCGGGTTGGGGGTTTAAGAGGGCGAAGGTTTGCTATCTTTCAGTAACCAAGTAGACGGAGGCAGCCAAGAGACATAGCGGGAAATTAAATGCCAATCTCCATTCATTTTTATTTAATGTCAGTGAAGGGTTTCCAGTGGAAAAAAAGAAAGGGGAAAAGAGGTCTGCACTGTGTAAACAAGATAGTGTAATCCACAGGGGTCTTCGTTCTCAAAGAAAAAAACAACAGTTTGGACAGCTCTGTGTTGTTGACTGCTGTACAGGCTTGTCTACTATGCGTTAGGCTATTGTTTCATGGACTGTTGCACAGCTGAACAGATGGAAAAGCAAGGTTGATTAATCTCATCACTATTCTCACAGTGTGGCACAGGTAATCAATGAGATTTTTACTTAACGTCTGTCATGTAACTTCATTTTGCTGAATTTTAATTAATTCCTAAGAAAGAATCCTTTTCTTATTCCTTTCTTCCTGTAGGCACTTTCATAGCTTGTAAGAGAGTACAACACTGGTGTGTATTTAGACAACGCCAGAGCATATGTGGGCGCACATTCACAAGGCTTATACAAACAAGTTGCTGCAGAAACACAAACCTCTAGTAATCCACTAAGATACTTGGAGCAGAGGGAGCTGGGCTCCAGGTCAGGGCAGTGGGAGCTCCAGCCAGGCTGTGCAGTCAGGCTGACCATGCCCTTAAGTGTCCTCTCCAGGCTGGGAAGGCCATAGAAACGTGGGGCATCGGACACCCGCAGGTTCTGAAGCAAGCGGACTGCCAGTTGGCTTTTGAAGGGGCCGGCTAACGCCAAACACATCCTGGACGGACAGGAAAGGCCACAGCGAGAAAACAAGCAAATCAGACAAACAAAGGCAGAAGCAGACAACTGACAATTTTGTGAAAATAAGTGTTTGTTTTTGACAAACGCTAGATTATTAGTTTTATATTAAATAACAAGTTTGGATCAGATAGTAAAATTCAGATTAAAAAAGGCTGGCAGATTTGCATAACAAGAATGGTAAGAGTCTGACCTCTAATAAATATTTTTGAATTAATTTGTGGATTTTAGACATAATGCTCTTAAATTCTTAAAAAGCCAGCAGGTATTTAAGACATTTAAGCGCTACTGGAATGCATTGGCCTTGGACAAGTCTTTTTGACAAAAATAACAGGTTAAACAGATATAAAAAAACTTGGGTAACCTTTTGATTCTTAGAGATAATGAGATGGATTACTACATAAAAAGGTAAGGTGAAAATGCAGCAGCTCAGATGTTAGGGTGCTACACAGCAGATCAGAAGGGGGAATTCAAGAGCATAACTATCTTTATCGTTGCTGGTGAAAAATTTATCAGTGGTTTTATAATCCTTTTTAATGCAACTATATTGATATAACCCTTTAAACACAGGCAACGTTGTTCAAAGGGCTGTGGGGGGGCATTTAAAAGCTAATAATGGTGGGTGCTGTCTGATCAGAAGGGCTGTTGATGGAAAAGGATCAGACAGATAACACGGTGAAAGGCCAGAAAAAAACTTAGAAACTAATAAAAGAATCTTTAATTGAATATTAGTGGAAATAATTTGACTCGTAAATTAAACTTGAAAAGACATTATATAAATATTTTAATTTTAAATATGTTAAAAACTACAAATCTAGCATTCCTCTACCTGTCAGTGGTGTGTGACAGTCTGAGCAGCAGGGTGTTGAAGAAGCTGGTGAGTTCTCTCTGTAGTGTTTGGCTCATGCGGTTCTTCAGTTCCTCCGGCTGCTCGGGACTCTGGTTTGAGCTCTGGGTCTCCACACCATGAAGCAAATGAAGGAGAACTGCAGTTTCCTGGAGGATTAGATCAAATGAGACGTTTATTACTGTTTAAACCAATGCTGTCAAAAAGGCATTCATTTGATGACTAATTGTTTATAAAATCTTCTCTAAATTAAAATAAAAAGCTACATGAACGGAGGAAAAAGTGAATTCGATGAAAGTTTATGTGAGGAGAATTTCCTACTGAGTGTTACTCATAGAGGAAGCTTGTAATGTAAGAGTGTAAAGTGACAGCTGTTCCTGAAACAGCTCAGTAATTACAGAAAAGACAGAGCAGAGAGGAGCTGCTTACCTCTGGTAAGCATTCAATCTGAATCTGCTTTGGCTGCCAGGGGAGGACTCATTGTTTACACATACATTAATGAGAAAGCCAAGGTGAGACTGATTGAATACAAAGAGTAGCTCACTCTACTAAAACAATGCAGTAATAATTCTTCTCCCCGGGCGAAAACATAATCCAACTTTGTTTGCACGGCTCGGAAAACAATTTCTGCTGCTTCTGTGGAGAAAGTCTACGACAATGTTTTCTGCTGTTACCGCTAAAAAGATTTATTTAACTGTTTGATTGTAGAGATCTGCAAACATTCAAACACTTCAAAGCAATCATAGCTAATACTTTAGTGAGTCAATGTTGTTTTGGACTAATCTGTATTAGGACATTCACAAAAACACTACACTAACAATTAAAGTAGAATTCTCCCCCATTAAGAACTCTATTGCACTAGCTTGAGAAGGCTCACAAAAAATATTATTTAATTGTAATTACAAGATTTTTATGTCTTGTATGAGAATAAAATTATTGCATACTATTTATTTTTAAATTCAAGCCAACAAATTTAGGGTTCAGAGTTATTGTTTACACAAGTAACTGAAAGAAAAAGCTTATTTTCTGTGTCAAAAATGGCACTTCTTCAAACAGAATCTTTTCATTTGCTCGTGATTCTCAACCATTTGAATAAAGAAATACTCAGAAATGCACTTTGGAGCTTAATTTTCTTTATATATGTCCTCCATAGTAAATATCATAAATGTCACAAGAAAATCTCAAAAACACCATTTTCATTGGAGTGAGTCTTTAGGAAGTTAAAATAAATTGTCTGATCAGAATCTACAAATACCACTAAAACATTTATTTTATCTGAAGTCCACAAAATAACAAAACTCAGAAGTAGAGCTTGCATCCTTATAGGGATGCATGTCTCAGGAAGTGTAAAGGAATGTGTACTTGGTTAAGAAGCAGCTCCAGGATCCAGCGTAGGTCTGTGTCTTCTGCGTCAGGCACAAACTCGGCGTGAACCCTTTTGAAGTAGGTGTTCAGAAATGTCACAATTCCCACCAGCAACCTTTCATCCTCAACGCAGGCAGGTCGCACCTGGAGAAACCTGCAGGGAGGAAGACACAGTGACAGCAGGAAGAAGGGAACATTGGCGAAGGAGTAACCCCGTGTTCCAAAAAAACCACGAGGAAGTTTAGTTTCTTCGTTTCACAAAACGTTTCTGAACAAACAAAAACCAAAAACCAGAAGAGGAAACTTCCACAAGGAAAACATCCAGGTAACAGTGAAAAAGGGATTAA
Source organism: Adrianichthys oophorus (assembly GCA_036245035.1). Taxonomy (NCBI): domain Eukaryota; kingdom Metazoa; phylum Chordata; class Actinopteri; order Beloniformes; family Adrianichthyidae; genus Adrianichthys; species Adrianichthys oophorus. The sequence goes on from BSAI01000108.1 coordinate 35,794,970, forward strand.
AATATATTTTATATATTATAAATAATATTATATATTTTTTTAAATGGCTGTTTTTCAACAATTTTCTCAAATACCCAAAATATCCACCATTAGTTAGACAATTTTTGCTTTAGAAAGATATGTGATAATAAGAGAAAAAATATTGAATTCAGGATAATTAAAAGCAGAACTCAAGGTTTAACATGTATTCGATTGAACTCTTAATTAATTTTTCAAACCCACAGAGCATTTAAAATGTTTTTAAATCTCCAAGGATGAAAGAATGCCAAGCAGCAACCACTGTTTCAACAACAAGTCATTTCTTAGAATTCACAAACACCACATTTGAGTTTCAGAATCACGACTGAACAGTACCTGGTCAATGCAGTGTGCCAGCTGAGGGATTGTAGGGTGTCCCTACAGTTATATGTAGGAACATGAGGTAGTGCTAGTCTGTCAATCAACAGGTAAAGGCTGAGCCTACTGAGGCCAGAAGCCACCAATCTGTGCCCGGCTGCGGTGGCGATGGCCTGGATGTAGTCCTGCAGAGCAGAGGGAAGGTGTGCCACCCACATTGACAAAAGCTGGGATTCTGACAGCTTTAAGTCGGGATTAAATCTGTGAAAAAGGAAAAATTGGAAATGGTTAAAAAGGAAAGTCAAAATCCACGATGCATGAAGATGAATGTGCTGGCAAGTGTGCTGCGTGTGCAGCCCACTCAAAAGCATATTAATGACTGCATTTATAAGGGTGTTTAAGCACAAATCCACAAAGATGACACATCCACAAATCAGTTTGTTCAGAATAGTTTTGTTCCTTTTCAGACCAGCTGCAATCATTGTGCAACACTCAAAATGGGGGGGGGGGTAAATTACACAATGACAGTGTCTCTATGGAGCTGCATCTACAACATAAGGATTCCTCTCAATTGTGGGTGAGTAATCCATCATAAGAAACTTCTACTTCTACCCTGGTCTCAATGAAATTTCAAATAGATTGATCTATTCATGGTGTGCTTCAGATGTCTTTGCTTTAATCAACCTAGTTACAACAGCAGAGAGACATCCTCATTTGTTTCAATTAGGTCACATTAGGACCTAATGAAGACAGATGAAACACAGTACGCCAAAACTCTGATCCTCACACTTACATAGACTCCCAACTGAAAATTCTCTTTCATAAAATCTGCATGTAACTGACTTCTAAATGAAATATAAAAGGGGGGGGGGATTCATTGCTGACACGGCTTGAAATTATTAGAATTCGTACTCGTTAGCAACACTTGTAACTCCATGCAGCTTTTCCAGGAGGTTATTTATCCCAGAATGCCATGCGGTGTTCCAGGCCACCTGCAAGGCTCGCTTGGCGGGATTAAGAGCTAGGAGATCGTCGGAGGGAGCCAGGAGGCAGCGGTATGGGCTCACAGCATGATGAGTCACTGCCTTAAAGGGGATGTTGTAGCTGAAACACAAATTAAAATATCATGAATAATTTTCAAAGGGAGGGTTAAGGCAGGAGGATAATGAAAAATAAACATAAAAGTGAAGAGTCTTTTACCTACTCAGTGACCCTCACTGTTTTTGGTTATAGCCTTACCTGCGTGCTGCTGTCAGCGGTAGGGAAAATGGTGAGATTTTCCCTTCTGTGTTGGTGTTTTCTACCCTACTGACAATAAAGGAAACTGAATATTACTGATGAATGCATAAAATTGTATGAAAAAAATCTCAAATATTAAGAAAAACAAACCATATTTCACTGCTGGCGATTTCATCAAAGAGCAGCAAAGTCATCAGGACAGCAATTTCACTTCCATTGTCCTTGTTCTCCTTCAATATTAATGAAGCTTTACAAGAAAAAAAATTGAAATAATAAGTAGAAGCTCTTTAATGTTTAGAAAACAGCTCGGTCTCACTGCATATTTTGTCTATTTTTTCAAAACATTTAAACGACAATTCACACGACTAGATTAATTTTTGCTTGCTTGTTGTCTAATGTAAAGTATTTATAAAAAGCTTTGAATTAAAACAAACAGCTATGTTTTTTTACACAGAGATTTAACAAGTGGGATTACAGAAAAATCTCAAGTAATTTAATCCTGAAGAACCGACATGGTCAAATTTAGCTGCTGAATTTATTTTTTTTATTTTTTTATTTGTTATTTTAACTTTAACTTTTTTGGCTGCTGTTAATTGCTGCTACCCAAAAAAACAAACAAAAAAATAAATGTCTAATTAACTTTAAAAGCCTTGAAGAACATTGTTGTTGGGTTCTCCAATGGTAACTGTTTCTTTGAAATTTGCAAAATAAACTCATTTAAATACATTCCATCAGATGTAGTGCAGCTAATAGCAATGCTGCTGAGGCTAGGTTCACACCACCCTCGACACGCTTAGGCTATTATATGCTTGTTTCAGGTTTTCCTGTTCAAAACTCTTTTGTTTACAAGTCGCTACGCCCATTTTCATGACTTTTCTTTCTGACACATTTTTATGACTGGACTTTATGTACAAAATATGCATCCACTGAATGTGCGCTGAAAGTTAAACCAGGTCGAACTTTGACCGATCAGGGATTCAGATTTGGTAGTGACGTATGGATGGCGTTGCTTTTAATTCATGGAAGTGCCAACCGTTTGATAAATGATCACTGAGAAGTTAATAACTGTGTTTTGTGGCTAGCCAGAATTAGATGACACCAAGTCTTTCATTTATCAGAATAGAGCTGTGAATATTTGCGATATTTGCACCGCTTCGGCATTTTACACCAAGCCTCTTCTAACTGTAGGTGGAAGACATGCCCTACGATCAAATAGAGGTGTGAACATTTTATGCTAAACACACATTCAAACTTGTGTGTCACACACCCCATGTGAATGAAGCATTAATATGATTCCATGAAGTTAGTTTGTCAAGATCTGAAGAAAGGATACATGTACAGATATAGCACACCTTTCAATGCTTTATTTTCTATTACATTAAACTAGTAATATTGAACAAATTAGTAGTAGATTCATTATCAGTAGTTTCAGCTAAAAGTCTGTTTAAAATGAGCTACAATTCTGTAACAAATAGTTAAGTTTCAACATTTATTTTCAGCTACATATAAGTATTGTTGCTAACAGCGCACTGGTGTTGAGCTGAGAGACACAGCAACAAGTTGCATCATATTATGTGTTGCTTATTAGAGTGTGAAAACATTTTTAAAAGCTATGCAGCTGTGAATGACTTAAAACCCTGCCCTGAGCACCTCGACACACTGGCGTGCAGTTGCAACTGAACGAGCTGCTTTGTGAGCGTACCCCTGAGAAGCGAGAGGAGCAGGAGGTTGCGTTGCGCCAGGCTGTGCCTTAGAGACGGATCGTCGTACACCAGTTTTCTCAAGATGCACGCACACGGCTCCAGCAGACAATCGAAGCTCTGAGTAAAACAGCAGCACACACGGCTGTGTTAGATTGCAAAGAAAAACACAAATACACATTTTGCTCATTTACCCCGGATCTGTCACATGAACACAAACGTTTTTTTTTTTTTAGCTGTCAATTCAAATCAGCTGAAGTTGAACCAAAAAACTGGTAACGAGCATTGGGGACTTGTAAAAGTAAACAACCAGCAGGCATCCCTCTGTTTCTAGTCAAGTTAAGTTTGTGCAGCCCAGATCCCCAACCTCTATGCAGCCACACATGCTGCACCCTTCCTCCCAGCATTTTCTGATTCCAGGACTGGGAATGATCAGCAGACTGCAGTTTGTGGAGGCACAAAAAAAAATCACTGCTGACCAGCGCCTGTCTGACTCTATTGACGGAAGCCATTTCATCCTCCTATCATCCATGCTTCACTGACTTTCCTCCACATGCACTCATGGAACCACATTCTGTTTAAATCAAGTGCATGTGCACAAAAACACGTTTGTGACCCTGTTATGGCGTCTCAGGGATGCTTTTATTTGCTGTTTAGCCAGATTTAATTCAGTGAGCATGCATTTATCACTCCGTCAACAGTTTTTACCTTGTTGCCGTGAACACTTTCCATTATGAAAGAGACGACTTTATCTGTTATGCTGAGACTCTTCAGCACAGGGTGCATTGTTGTGTCTGTAGGGAGGGAAGAAAATAGTTCAAGAAGCAACCGGATTTGCATAATTGTTGACTATTTTTGTTCTTCCATTTGTCTGTAACATATGGCAAATAAAAAGGCCGTAAAGCATTATCAATATGAGAAAACTGCAGTTTACTCAAGAGGAAATCCAAAAGTAAAACACATTTTTAAAGTTGCTGTTTAATTTTATGGCCTGCATAATATTTAACACCCAATTATGACTCAAATAAGCAAGAAAAAAAAGTAATTTCATCGTCACCAACTCAACTCTACAGTGGGGATCAAAAATGTGGGCACCTCAGGTAAGATGCTATATTATTGTGGAAAGATTGAAAAATCTCCTAAAGGCATCAGTTTACAAATGAGACATTCTTTAAATATGTCATAAAATTAGGCTTTATTTCCATCAGTTAACCTTTCAAAATAACAGAAAACAAAATAATGGCGTGTGCCAGAGAAAAGTCTGGGCACCCTGCAGAATTCATAGTATGCACTGCCACCTTCGGAAAAGCTTAGGCCTGACAGTGTCATGGGTTGTTCACAATCATTGTTTGCAAAGACCAGGTGATTTCAGTCTCAAAGATTTAAAACAATCTGAGTCATCTGATCTTGTCCCGACAATCAGCATCATGGGCTCTTGTCCTGAACAATGAAACTGAAAATAGTTGATGCTCACAAAGCAGGAGAAGGCTATAAGAAGATAGCAAAGAGTTTTCAGATGGTAATATCCTCTGTTTGGAATGTCATTAAGAAATTGCAATCAACAGGAACAGTGGAAGTTAAAGAAAGATCTGGAAGACCAAGAAAAATCTCAGACAGAGCAGCTCGCAGGATTGTGCGTGACAGACATCCCAGAAATCTCAAAGAACTGGAAGACTTTTGTAAAGAAGAATGGATGAAAATACCTCAAACAGGAATTGAGAGACTCTTAGCTGGCTACTAAAAGCGTTTACAAGCTGTGATACATGCCAAGAGGGGCAGTACGAGGTACTAATTCTGCGGGGTGCCCAAATTTTTGCACAAGCCATTATTTTGTTTTCTGTTATTTTGAAAGGGGAAATGATGGAAATAAAGCCTAATTTATGACATATTAAAAGAATGTCTCATCTGTAAAGTGATGCCTTTAGGAGGATCTTTCCTTGGGTTCTTTATGCACAAAAATAAAACATTTTACCTGGGGTGCCCAAACTTTCAATCCCCACTATATAGATTTATTTTTAATGACAATGCTTCACTCTTGCATTTGCTGGTTAAAAAAAGGAGTTTTGTAATGAAGCATTAGAGGTAAAAGATTGGTATTTCCTGTTAAATATTTTACTCTTTCAGTCCTTTAATCTCATGCAGAAAAATTGTCAGCAGCTCAAAATCTCACCTTGCAGCACAACAGACAGCTGTTCTGCAGCTGATCTTTTTAGCGAGATGTCAACCGTGTCTGAGGACAGGAGGCAGAACAGCTTCTCCACTGACTCCACCTAAACAACATTAAAAAAAAAAAATCAAATACACAAGCCAGTTCATTTATTGTATTTCATTTCTAAAGATTCATACCTTTAGCAAAGACTTGCTGCTGGTGTCAAGTGCGACATCTACAAGGTTTTTCCCGCAGAAAATGTTAGGAAGAGAAGCAAACACTGATTGATCCACGTCTGGTCTGGAGGTGCTTGCATCTTCACTGCTGGTCATCTGTGAAATAATCTGCTGCACTGCTGCCATTCTTACTCTATTTATCATCAAAAAAATGCTAGAAATTAGCCAAACCATGTCAAACTGACAATTCCTTTTAAAAAAATCTCATTTTATTTAACTAAATCACAGTTTTTTAATGCAGCATAAAATTTGGTATTTGAGTGCTAATTAATATTTGAAAATGTTATCAGCCGTACATGCAAACGACTTTAAAATAAATCTCTGGCAGAGCAGACAAACGTATTAGCTGCTGCCAAAACTTACAAGGGCTCTGCTGGTGTTAATTTCCATCTCTATCAATATTCATAGGCTGGGACTTGATGGGAAACACTTTTACATAGGCCTCAAAGAGCATTTAGAGGACTTAATGAGTATATTAACTGACAGATATGTACAGTTAAGGATCTTTCCATAAAATGGTCCAAGTAAATGTTTCAGGATTCAAAGGTTTCACGTAGAAAACATAAAACATGTTAATTTTTTTCGGATATTTATTAAATATAAAGTTCAGACTCACGTGGGTTTTTTAGAAAAAAGGAGTCGGAGTGCTGCTTTTAGCTTGGCCGTGTTTGAAAGCACGCCAGCATCCGACGTGTCACTTATCAGCAGGACACAGTTTCCAAGTGACTCTTCGGTGTTGGCGTAGCCCTACCACACACACACAGAATGTTTAAAGATGCACATGTAGTTCTTAGGCAGCCTTGGCAGAGAATAGAATGAACATTTGAGAATTCCAGTAAGGAAGAGCAACAGTAAATAAAATCTGCAGCACTTTGATTGGGCTGGTTTCATTTTGTTTGGTGTTGACAGGGTGGGCCCATCTCTCAATAGCCTTCTTGAATCAAATCACACTTGACAGCCTAGTCAAAGTCTAATGTTTATTCATGAAGAATTTCCTGGCTTTCTGTTGTCTGAAACCAAGCAATTAATGTAAGTTTGTTTTTTTTTTCCCCCAAAAAGGAAACAATATCAGAGGGAAAATGGAAATGAGAAAATAACTTTTTTTTGTTCTCACTGGCAGTTCAATATGCAGTCTTTGTAGTCAAGAGAGCTAATATTGTCATTTTGATAACTGCTAGCTTGGATAGCAGTGAGCTAATTTAATGCACTGAATTGGAGACATGAAGCTGCTTTAAGGGCCCTGAACTAAAAACACATTCCAGGCTCCATTATAAGAACAACACCTGTAATATGGGTATGACCGGGTGAAGTGCCTCATTGAATCTGGCCCAGGCTGATGCTGTCATCATCAATCGTCCCTTGAGCAGGAATAGCAGGATATCCTTGGCAGCTAAGCTCACCTATAGATCACAGGTATGTTATTGAATTTATAAAAGTAAAATCAATAAAACTTCAACCAGCAAATACTTTCAAAGATTTTGTCTAAACTGCAAATGTCTAAGTGCAATAAATAATTTTGGAGACAATGAGAGTCACATGAACTGACCTTATTTGAACATTTAATAAAAATCTGATTATGAAATGTATATGAAATACAAGGAGTGAAAACTGGGTTCATTTACTTTCTCTGCAGAGTCTTGAAGTCCAAAAGTGCTAATTTCATAAAGCACCCTGTGGTGAAGGAGGAAGTTAACGGCGGTGCACGCTGCCGGTTCCTGTCGTGACACATTCTGGATGCCAAGGCAGTCCTGGGGGCAAATGTAATCACACCAGAGCACATCATAAATTATTGCTGTCTTCTCACTTCTGCTTGCATTCATGACTGTCAGTTCGCTTACAACTCGAGATGATGATTGGCAAAAATGAAAGGGAAAGACTGACTTGAAATGTCAAGTGGTTCTTTTTTTTTTTTTTTTTAAAGTCTGCTGTTCAAAAACAGGACTCATTCTTTTTCATTTTCCATAATTACAAGTCCCGAAAGCAGGCCTGCGTTTTTGGCCACGTCAGGTTGCTAATATTTTAGCCGTGACCCTTTAAAACTGCAACTGCTTGTGGGATGGCTCCTTCTCACCTTGACCAGGTTTAAAGTACATTCATATGCTTCCATCTTGACAGCCAGTAAAGGATGAGACAGCATCTTCAGAAGAAGTTTCTGGCTCTCAGTCTGAAGGAATGGACTGGGTTGATCAAATCTCCACCTCATGGAGGAAAGCAGAATAATTCAAACTAGCATAAAAATGTTTTACATTGAAAAGGGAAGGCAATTTTAAACTAAAACTAAACTGGGAACGAAGGAGTAAGATTCCCAACTAACAGGTAGGAGCACATGAGCACACAGTGTTTGATGATGGGCAGGTGCAGGTGAAATGGAAGGCCGTTTGTAGCTTGATCAGCCAATTCAAGTAGCTCCAGCCAGTTCTTCTCCCCCTTAAGAATAAAATGAAAAACAGAGTGAGCTGTTTAGGACATTTCCTGATAATTTCACAATAAAAATCTTTAAAATATGACATATTCTGAGGTAATCAGGTTCCACCTCAGCTTGTGCTTCCTTGATGAAGCTGCAGGTTGATTCCATCCAGAGAGCAGCTCTGGATACCCTTCTGTAGACATCATGGTTGTCTATGTTCACCTGCTCCAAGTATGCAACAGCTGCTTCCTGCATGCTTGGTAATAAACTGCCAAATGATGTGTCCAAGCTTAAGTGGAAAATTGCAGTTGCCATGTTATCTTGAAGATTGCTGCTAGCCTGTTTAAAGGCAGAAGCAATTATTAAATAGAACACAATATGTTTATGTTATTTGGTTGAATAAAAAAATACACACACCTTTTCAGGAGGGAGAACAGTCTGTAGGAATTTAATGGTGAATACAGCAGTACCTATGTAGGCTATTCTGTGGTTAGTCTGAGAACTCTGAGGAATATCTGCTGAAGAGTTCTGATGATAGCTGAGAATATCACTCAGTAGCTCCATGCAAGTCTGCAGTGATTCTTTCTAAAGAAAACAAAAATGTAGATAGGATAAAAATAACAAAAAAAAATATTGAAATATAAACAAAGGGTACACATGCTACACAACTGACATATGTAACACACATTCATGTAACTGGCTGGAAGCCAGGAGAGAAAATGTTTATTCTGGGGGGGTTGAGGAATTGAATGTAATCAGATTTCAGGGTTATTTTGGGATGAGACACAGATCCACCATATCTCAATCTGAATAAATTGGAGCAATCTATTCCCAGACACTTTGTTCTGGCTGTTAAATCTGAGCGTGGCATGATGAACACCAGCAGGTGGCAGTACACGCCCTGTGCATAGCAAATATTTGCTGGTTCCCAGAGGAGAAACGCAGACGTCTTGCATGCAAAATCTGCTTTCCACATAAAGATGACAAAATAGATCTCGGGCTGCAGAACTTTAGGCATGTATTAAACAGCAGAGGGCCACAGGGGCCTAAGCATGATAAGTAAGTATGTCCGGATGCAAAAGAACATACTCTTTAAACTGCCAGGGAATAAAAAAAAATGTTTCTGTGCAGTTCAAAAAGAAAAGCACATCTGTTTAATACAATCTATTACGTGGGTTTTATAGTCATAATAAATGAAGACATTTTCTAGCCCAGCAGTTCTGATCAAGGATAAGCCCAGGAGTACCGACAAGAATCTTCGCCAGTGCCTGAGTGAAAGTCTTTGTATCCAACAGAAAGCCTTTTTATAACCTGATATATTTCACTCAGTTCAGTCACATGCCCACAGTTCTCCTTGACAGTTGAGTACCGTATTGTTTTGTGTCTGTAGCAAACTGTCTGGTGGCCAACCCAGCTCCCTGTTTCAGTGAAGTGTATCCATTCATCTACATAAGAGGCTGTCATGAGTTGTGTTGACTTGCCAGCTCCATCCCCACCAGGCTGTGATCGTCCCAGACCAGCTCGCACACGCTGTCCCCGAGCAGGAGGACGGCGTCGCACAGCAGCTCCAGAACATGGTGGAACATGTGCAAACCTTCTGAGAGGGAGACGGGAAAAGAGAACAAAAGCAGATGAGATTTTCTGACAAAAGCAAACAACACCGCACAGAGAACATTAGGATAGGAAACAGGAGTAGAGCTATTTAAAACAGTTCGAGTTAACTGAAACTAGTGAAAGAATAGGGACGGAAGGAAAAAAAAGGATAGTTTCTAACCTGTCTTTAGCAGAGGTATGGCGTACTGTAGTGTGGTAACAGTGAACTGAGCCAAAGTGAGCTGCTGTAACTGCAGCTCCAATGTATCTTCTGCACCCAGGTCAGGAAGCTCTAATTGGGCCACATGTTCAAGTGAATTAGATATTAGCCCAGGAGCCTGGACCGCCAATCCACCTCTCTGTGAGCTTCCACTGAAGGCATTACAGATGAGAAAAAACAAAAAGTCAATCACTGCAGCATTCTTTAAAAAGCCCATGCAGGAAACACAATAAAAGAGATTTAGGAAAGTAAAAATGCATTGACAAAGAGCAAAAGCGGACTTTAAGCACAGGCTTACAGTGTTCCCGTCTGAGTGGAAGTAAATCCTTTATACAGTTTGTTATATGGAAGCTTCGGTGGCCCTGAAGTGCAAATCACAACAACAAATCACTTGTTGCAAAAAAAACATTAGAAACCTAATCTTCTGTCGGAAGATATTTCCATGCCGAATAACTTCTGGTTGAAAAGGTGAAGAAACGTCATCGTCCAATAGATGACGTCCCATAGCACCTCCCTTTTCTGGTTTCTTATTTTGCTTCATATTTTAACATTTCATGTTGATTTCTGGAAATTACTTTTGTTTTCCGACATGTTTAATTTTATTTTGCTTTGTTTGTTTAATTACATTTAGGTTTCTGAAATTTTGCTTTGATTTCTAAAATGTAGTGTTCTTTTTTTATTATTAGTTTTGCTTTTTTAATTGTCGGTGTAGATCTTTAGAAATGTTTTTGTGTTGAGTGATTTGTTAAAGTGATTTATAAATCAGGGCTTCTAAATTTCACAAACCCCCAGCAGTTTCAGCTATAGACAAATCTTCCATAAAAAGATTACTACTACTAAAACACATCAAAAGGTTATTTTTTTAGGAGAAAGGACATAATCTAAAATAATATAATGTCTTCATTAGAAGTTAAACAGACAGACTTCCGGCTCCAAATGCCAGCTGTCAATGTGTGGCAGTGAGAGTATGGAACATCCCTAGGAACACTGTCTTAAACAATAAGAAAAGATATGCAAACAGAAAAAGATTAACATGTGCACTGTTGTAGGATTGCCTTTATCCACACACCTGTCTGAGGCTGCGTCTCCATCTTGGCCATCTCCCCTGGCTCTCTGTCCTGTGCGGCCCAACACAGAAGGTCGAGGAGAGCGCTCGGTTGCAGGCGATGACGCATGAGAACGCTGGTTCCCCTGAACCTCCTGGGTGTAAGACAAGGACGAGTTCTGCGACACAGCATCTGCACGCCCAATAAATGATAAACTTTTAGTGCAAAGCACTTTTAAAATAAGTTGGTAAGAAAAATGAAACTTTTAACGTCTTGTTGAATGTCTGGAATAAAAACATGGCTTACATGAATCAACTTTAAAGAGTTTACAATGGATTGAAATAAATACGTGAATATTCAAGCTTGTAAAATAATTGATGATGATCACTACCACGTATCAATTTTTAAAATCGCATGTAATAGGCATATTCATAAGAATTAATAAGGCATGCTACCTTGCTTTGCAGAGCAGAAGCCAGGATCTTGGTGAAAACGCAGTCTCCTCCTCAGCCCCACGCAAAGCTGCTGCAGGCAGGAAAGCACAGGCGAGTGAAGATAGTTCACCTCACCTTTACACGAACCCAGCCGCAGAAGAGACAAAAGGTTCTGAAAACAGAGGGGGAAGCTGAAGTTGTTATAGATCAACATGGTTCCATTTTTTCAAAATGCTTTAAATGGACTTAAAGTCAAGATTAAAAGAAAAATAAATAACTCATGATGCTTAATGATTTACCACAAATGAAGCCACATTGTTGCCAAATTAGACACCCACAATGCATCATTGAGGAACTCGCAGTCTGAGCTGAATAAATGTAGAAAGTACAAACTTTCTTTTTTTTCTCCCCGAAATCTGTTGTTTTTTAGGAGTTTTTCCTTACCGAGAAGGAAGATATAAGGGCATGGATGCCCAGCTTAGCTTAATCTGTTTAGTTTAATTTAGCAACCAGCTATTTATTTTTAGTTTATTTATTGCTTATATTTTATGACTGACTTTATGTTCTTCTGTACAAATACAGATGTGAAGCCCATTGAGACAACTGTATTGTGATTTTGGGCTATACAAATAAAATTGAATTGAATAACAGCTTCATGACCCACTTCAATAAAAATTGTTGAGCTGTTTTTCTTAACATGTTGTAGCATGTTTCTTATGACGGAGGACATATATTAAGAAAATTAAGCTTAAAATTGCATTTCTGAGTATTTCTTTATTCAAATAAATGTGAATCAGGAGCAGATGAAAAAAGGCTGTTGGAGAAAGATCTTATTTGTGACATTTAAAGCCACAAGGGGCCACAAGCTCTTTGCTCTGCTCCATTCTGATGCATCCACTCGCAGACAAATAGATCCATGAACCTCTTCATTTTCCTCATGCGAGCCGGCATCTGGCTCAAAAGTGTATAACTGCATTGCTCCAATATTGCTTGCTATTTTTTGTTGCACTGCTAATGTTTGCTTGGGGGTGTGAGGGGCTGTAACCTAGCAGGAGAGTGTACAAACAGAACAATGAGTGGAAGGGGAACGAGATTACTTCTGTGCTGAAAGTCCTGCCCACAACTCAATTTCTAACAAACTACTGGTGATCTGCACTAACTATGTTTTGGAAAATTACACTTTTTATTTTGCCTAAAAATGAAATAATTATAATTAAAAGACCAACCGGGACACTTTCACAATACATCAAAAGCTGAGCGGAGTGGGACTTTCAGAACTGTACACATTAGTTGTGAAAATTATTTTAACAAACAAGCAATAAAAGGCTAAAAAACATTTTTCACAAGTGTTCAGCCACATTACGTTATTTGGAAACACTGATTACCAGAAGACAGATTTTTGAGTACAGAAAATATTCTGTGAAAAATGTTCAATATCAGTAAAAGCTGCAGCATAATTGGTCTCATAGCTCAGGTAGCATAGTTCAGGTAGTGCAAACCTCCACAGAGCAATCTAGGGCAATCTAGGACAGTCATAAATTAATGTTTTGTTCAAGGACAGTTCTTGACAGCAAATACATTAGAGTGAACCTTACAAGTTGATTTTTCAAGCCCCTAAAAATTGGGTTTTGCTGCTTGGAGGTGAAGTTATAGAAATAAAAAAACACTACACAGCCAGTCAGAGGCCAGAAGAAAGCAAAGAACTCTAACATTTATCTCTAATATCTTCAAAGGAGTTTTTTTTATTCTTTTAAAGTTTTACATTTAACACAAAATGCAGTTTATAGATTATGTTTCTACTGTTGTAGAATTAATAGAAGAAAAGTCAAAGCGGGACATTGTTACAAATTTACAATAACTACCATCATTCTAATTGAAATAGAAACACAATAATACCTTCACAATTCCAGGTCTTTGGAGGAAAATATCTGCAGGAAAGTCCTGCATAATAACATCACACAGAAGTTCACATGTTGTTCGCACCAAGTTAGGATTAGTGCTCCCCAGAGAGCTGTTGAAAAAGAATGGAAGCAGACATCTTTAACATTTTGTGAATTACAGTCACATGAAAATCTCTTTTAAAAACACCCAAAAACAATGTTTTTTAGAGTATTGTCCAATAAAAACCCTGTAAATCCTATTTGTTAAAGACATTTGAAATTATGATTAACTATCTTTACAAATAAATACTATTTCAGAATCTTTGAAGCAATAAAGTTGTAGTTTGCCAAAAGTTTACTGTACATTAGAGAAAAAAAAGTTGAAAACGATTCATTTTCACACCTCTCATTAGACGAAAGTATGTGCACGTCTGTGTTTGTCAGTGCCAGCCAAGGAAACACAGAGAACTTCAGACATCTCACAGATTCGTTTACTGCACAAAAGAAAGAAAGAGAAAAAAAAACGAGTTCCCGAGTAGAAAAGCATCACCTTCAATTAAAGTGAAAACAACCGTCACCTGCTATCTTCTTGGGTGGCATTTCTATGTTGCTGGGCTTGTCCTTGTGAAAATAACCGGTTTTGGGTACGTTTTCGTTTGCTGAGACAACTGTTGATCACACAGAGGGAATAACAGCTACAGAAATAGTTACTTATATGTACTACATATCACACGATGTAGGAGCATAGAACAATAGGAGGACAACCTGCTTATCCGCAAGAATATGAAATGGCAGATTCTCAACAGAGCAAAATCTTGGGTTTAATGTGCAGCACCTGTTGGAGTTGTACAGTGAGCTCCATGTGAGTAGACAGCTGAATGACTGGGGAGTAGCTCAGGAAGCTGAAACAGCTGGTCCAGGGTTCCATCGATGACAGTTCGCAGTCTGGGCTCCAGATTAGGAGATAGCAAAGTGAGAAAGTCTACCGCCCCGACGTCTCTCAGCATCTGGGCTGCACTGGGATGCTTTGAAGATAAATAAATACTCACAAAATGCAAAGTAAAAGTATAAAAAAGGCATTCTATAATTATAGGGATCTTTTCAAAATGCAAAGCTTGAGCACTTGGCATTCCACTAGAGCAGGGGTCTGCAACCTTTATCACGAAGAGTCATATGGTCCAGCAAGAGCCGCAAAGTCACCGTTTAGGAAAATGGTAAATGGCGTATATTTGTACAGTGCTTCTCTACCTTCCTTGAAGGCCCAAAGTGCTTTTCGGTCACAGTCTTACACAGTCACACACTGATGGCAGCTCCGCTGCCAAACACTTTATATTTTCGTGGCCATTAAGCCATTCATTTATAAAATATAGCTTATAAATATTTACAATTCTCAATCTATAACAGTGTTGTATTTCTATTATTTAACTTGACAACGGCACATACAAGTTTCTTTCAAAATAAAATACCTTCTGTGTCAAATAAGATCCTTCTGCTGCAATTGCTGAAATTTTACTTTAAGAACTTTGCCTCTGGGCAGGAACAAAAAATGATATATGATTTTTAATAATAAATTATTCTGAGAATAGATAAAATATTTTACCATAATTTTGCTCTGTTATTCCTTTCTGGAGGAAAGGTAAAACTCTGCCTCTTGATTTGGTTTAATGTCAGCAGTACCCTTGGCAAAAGTAGTTTATTTAAGTGTACTACAAATATATTTTAAATCTTTTCTAAAAGTGAGCCATTAAACTTGAAGCTTTCTTTTCATATTCTATCTATATATTTTAATATTAAAATTTTCCAATTTAGTCTGAAGAGGTATATAGTTAGTATACTCCCTACAGTACATGTACATGGTCTATAGTAGACCTGCTAAACAGTAAACTCAAGTATATTTAATAAAATCAAGTGTCCTACTTTTCTTTTTTTTACTATGGGTGGTTTTAAAAAAAAAAAAAAAAGACAGTTACAATTAACTAATATAAGAGCACCTCAATTTAAACATTTTAAAAATCAAAAAATAATTGACAAAACTTAACGAACAAACCCATATTTGCTTTATACTGTCAGCATTTTCCTTCAAAGCCAAAGAGCCACATTGGAGGGATAAAGTGTGGCTCCAGGGCCTCAGGTTGCAGACCCCTATTCGAGAGCAAGTTCCCCCACACTGATGCCTCTCCTTAATATTTCTGATTACATATAGAGCATTTGAATTAAAAGGTTAGTGTAATGGTGTAATGTAAGACAGCCTATTGCAAAAAAGTTTATTTGCACACATTTTTTTTTTTTTACAAGAGCTCTTAATGAAACTTTTTGTTTGGATTTACCACCTCCATCTGTTAACAATTTAAGCCATAAATACTTACAAAAATAAAACTAATGTATTCGTATTTACCTTTGACAAAGTTAAAAGCAGCCCAAGCACTTCCTCCTTCATTGGCACCTCTGGAAAGTTGAACCATTCCAGAAGATACACAAACAGCGTCTTTTCTTGGACGATGTCATCTACGTTGATCAAAGAGTGGTCCAGTTTACATAGGATGTTCTTCAGGGCTCGAATTCGTATTTCTACCAGTGAGTGACCTGGGATTTTGTGGTTTTTTTTTTTTTTTTTTTT
>BSAI01000108.1:35810926-35890475 GCA_036245035.1 Adrianichthys oophorus
TTTTGTTTTTGTTTTTTGTTTTTTTTTCGGGGGGGGGGGGGGGGGGGTGGGGGGGGGGGTTGAGAGAAATTCAATTTTAACATTCATCTGAAACTTCTCTGCAAAGTTAGCGAACAATAATCCATAACAAATGCAAAATGTGTAAATATTGTTAGCTTTAGTGCTCTAATCCTAGCTTATCTGGTAAATAAACGATGAGAACTAACGAATATTTTACTAAAGCTAATGCTCGATAGCATGCGAAATATTTTGCAAGTTTTTAAACAAGCAACTTCGTATCACTAAGCTAGGTGAAGTGCTTACCGATCTTTTTTATCAGAGTAGATAACTCCATGGCCTCTATAGTTTTAAATACCAAGCTCGTGTTTGAAACCCGAGAGGAACAACGACATAACCTATGCTTATTTAACTGCAAAGTGCTTAGGCGTCATGTCAACAGCGGCTGCCCGGGTTTGTTTTCAATAGCCCCGCCAACGTCATTCCACTTCCTGTGGAAGTCAGGGTACGTTCAAGTCAAAAGTGTGTGGGATATCTAAGCCTCTCGGATCTTCATAAATAACTTACACAGGACTGCTAGGTAAACAAAAAAGATTTTTCCTTAAATATACCCTATATATTTTGAACAGTTGACCTAATTAAAAACAAAACAAAAAAAAAAACATACAATGATTTGTGGGAAAAAAAAAAAAACATTTTAACCTGAAGTGCACTGTTGGATATTTTTTTGATCAAAAGGCAGCAAAGGCATACTTTATTTTTTTTAATTGATGCTGACTGAAATATTACAAAGCATGAATACTAAATTAAAAATTACAAGACAATACTGACATCATAGATCAGAAGAAAAAAAATAAAACGAATTAAAAAAAAGATAAAAGTGAGCAGAGAGAAGAAAAAAAATTATATTCAATAATAATAATAACATATTTTTGATTTTTGGTTCTTTCCGAAGTTTTAGTGATTCTAGGTATAGGTTAAATTCGTTTTTTTTATATTTGTTTATTCATTTTTGTATTTGTGTATGTTAAATTTAGCAAGGCAAAGAATTACATTTTTACAGATTTCTTCTAATTAATTGTCTAATATGATACCAAATATAACTGTGTTTTATGAAAATGTTGTTGGGGGGTAGTGGGAGAATATTTTTAGCCAATTATGTAGTTCTTTCCAAAATATTTGTATTTTCGGGGGAAAAAAACACTTATTGTGTGTAGACACACACATGAAAATGTATTTGAACAAATGTCTTTTTTTTACCACAAGCTCTATTGTCTAACTAATGTATGATAAATCAGATTTTTTTTTTGTCTTGTTTCACGGTGAAAAAAATACTACTGACACCATTCAAGCATCTTTGCCTTTATATTTGGTTGTATTAAAAGAGTATTTCTTCTTTTTTAAGTCACACTTCTTTCATTTTTATTATTTTTGCAGGTTTCTTACAAAGACTTACAGAACCACACTAATTTGAAACATGTTTTTGCCAGTGAGTGCAAACCACCTCCAATTTCCATAAAGTTTTAATTTGTCAAATAACACAAGAGTCTTCCACTCACGTAAGCCCTTCTTATCTTGTTTTTGTGCGTAGCCTATATATGTTTTGCTTGTTTTGTTAGAATCTGTGCACACATTTTGACTTCTTCATTCACAAGTTATGATTTCCAAAAGTATTTAAGGATTTCAACATCAAAATCACCTATGTTCTTTGCAAAATATACTTTGAGAGATTCTTCAAAGCCACGTCCTTCTTTTTCACAGAGCAGTGTACCTGTCTTTCTAGTGATGCTCTGTGGGTTGCTTTTTCTGTAATGACTCAATCCTATTACTGACATGTTGAGTGAATCTAAACTGCACCCCTGAAGTGTTTTCAATATTACCTGATAATTAAAATCTGGGGCTGTTCCTCTAAATAATTTATAGTTCAAAATTAACATATATACAGACCATTTTAAACACAATAATTATTTTTAAGTCCATCACAAAATGAGGTTGCCTTGTGTTGCACCCTAGTTTCACAAATGTGAATTTGCACATTTTGCAGTGATTCATGCATTTAACAAGCTACATAATAAAACATAAGGAATGTGATTTTACCTGCTGACTCTATTCCAATGCATAGTTTTACATCAACTAAATGCTAATGTGGATTTTCTTCTGGGACATCCTAAGGAGGAAGAGCACATGTAATTTTAAGGAATTTTTAATACAGCATGAAGAGTAAATAAGAATATGCCCTACAAACTCTTACTGTAATGCCTTTAGTGGGTGTCCTCCTTGCTCAAATGAGGCATTATTTTCTTTGAAAAACTCCCAAAAATATTCTATGTATGGAGGTCAGTTTTACAAATAATTACAGAGCAAACAAAACTAAGTAAATGTTACTTCTCACAACCTGCTTCAGGTGTTTTCACACATCTCTGCATTTTTAGATCAACATGCTGAAAGCAGCCAGATCATCCTGTTATGTTAAAAAGCCTTTGCAAACTGAATTAAAATCAAAATCAAAGTTCACATGCACAACCTATTAACTTAAGTGTATACATTTCCATCATCATTTAAATGTATCTATTGAATGCTAATTATTTGAGAGCTCTCACTTTGACATGAAAAGAAATTGTAGGGTGATAATTAACAAAGTGTGAAAAATATAATTTGATATCATTATAATGCAGTCATGCTGCTTTTAATTCCATTGGGAGTTAGACTCAAAAAGGATCTGGGACCATAGGAGATGTTTGACATTTACACATTAGTTCTTATAAGAGTTTAAATGAATGGACAGATTATGGTCAGCGAAGCTTTTCCTGTTCCTTCCTTAGAGTTGGTAATATTTCTTTCATCGTTTCAGAGTATTTTTTCTTAATGCCTTTGTAAATGGCTAAATGCAAACTAAGTATAAGTACTATTTATTGCAGAGATCTATTTCCATAATAGGCTAGTAAATCAACATGATAAATGTTTTTACATTTCTCTTTTTTCTGTTTTATCTACTTTGGCAGACTGTTTTCATACATTATTGCACACCATTTGAAAAAAACATTTGTTTCATATGAGCTGAATCTAAAAATGTAAAATAAACATTCGTATTTTGGAACAGAGTTTGTCTGTGCTGAATGAGGCTGGATGATGAACCTGCCAAAGGGTTCACTTATGCTCGGGATTTTAAAAAATGTACAGTAGCTTCCCACAGATTTTAGAAGAACAGAGTAGAAGGGTTTTTGATTTTTTTTTGACATTTTTCAGATGTAGAGTAAAGACACATTGTGAGTTCTCACATCCAGAAAACATCCCCCAAGGTCAGGATGGGAGTTCTCGGTTTCTATTGAGTCTTTTCTGAAGAGCATGTCACATCACTGTCTGACAACACCATCTGCGCACAGAAGGCAAAGCTACATTTTTAATAAATAAGGACATCCAGTGAAATGCATGTTCGTCTGCTTCTAGTTTTGTGAATCTATGCTGCAAAGTTATTTACCTTGCAGGTTTTCTTTTATGACACATTCATTAGCTTAATTTTCTGAGTTTTAGACAACAAAAGTCATAAATAGCTATTTGAGATAAGCATTCCTTTTATTTTATTTTTAACAGGTAAACAAATGAAAACAAAACAAGAACCTGCAGCTTGTGCAACTGGGGAAACTACATTTTATGCTTCATAAAACAGGATATAAATACAATTGACCTAACAATAAATAAAGATGATCTTGATTGATTATCATCAGGTACCTGAAAAAAATGAACATGGCTGGTTCTAATAGAGAAAAGCTGCAGGTCTGGGTAGTTCTATGAAGGATTTATGCATGAAATGCAACATTCGTAGGTTTGTTTGGAGTTATGTCCACATAAAATGGGTTGTTAAACAGGATTACTCGGTCAAACTCAAACTTTATTTATTTGTACAGTGCCTTTCCTTCTTGTGAAAACTCAAGGCGCTTTTCATAAAGAAAAAAAAAAATAATAATTATAAAATGAAATAAAAATATAATAATAAGATATATAAAAAAAAATAATACAATTACAATGACAACCACCATTCCCTCCCCAGCTCCTCCTTCCATCCACCCAGCTCCCACAATACATGACACCCCCCACAGAAAAACTGAACAAAGACTAAAAAAAAAAAAAAAAAAAAACTGCAGCTCAAATGAAAATGTCTGGCTCAGTACTGCTGTTGAGAAACGATATTACAGGGATCCGTTTATTCCAAGGTCCAGTCCAACCACAGGGGTCATCACCGCAGTGCCCACCCAACACAGGGCAGACCAGAGCCCCTTCTACATGGAGGTACCCCAGCTGCCCCAATGAGAATGAGCACCGCAGCACCAGCTCACCCATAGGCAGGGAGTCCACACTAAAGTCATTTTCGCACAAAGTCGATTGTGTATGGGAAGACTGAAACCTTATCTTAGCTCTGGTGTGGGAAAAAAGTGAATTCTGGTCAAGCTAAAATTAAGGGTTTTAATTTATTTGTAGAGGATCTCTTGTGTGGTTCAGTGACAATGTGAATACAATAAACACAATTTGCCTGTCAAAAGGAGCAAAAGTAAACCAAAGTGACACAAGTACCGTGCATCTATTTAAAAAAAAAGCCTACAGAGAAGAAGTTATTGTGGTTTCTAAATATGATATTCATTATTTATTTTTTAAGCTTTTATTTTGTCCTTGGCAATATTTGTTTTGAGGAACACTTGGTTCACTTTTAAAGTGGTGGTGTGAAAGCAAACGGAACCAAATAAAAGTTTGCTGGATTTCTCTAAGCTTGATACAATCTTAAATCAACTTTCTATTGACATTATAGTTGCTGTCATATATCTTTAACCAACAACTACTGTTTGGTGTTTTGGAATTTTTTTTTTTTTTTTTACTTGTGAATGCTAAATTCTGTCGAAAAGACCCAAAATTGGCCACGTCAAATGGCTAAAGTGCAGTGAAATGAAAGATTACATCACTCGTGGCATTCCATTATACAATCTTTAAAGACCCAGTCCAGTGAAAATTGTGTTTTTTATGTTTTTAACGTGCTCTGCTGGATAGCTCCAATGTTGCTTACCATTGTTGTTGCACTGGTTATGTTATAAGCTAGTAGGCGAGAGTGTAAACAGATGGGTGAGGGGAAGGGCCGGCATGGTTGCCCACAATTGAAAAGCAAATTCTAATGAACTACTTCTGCTCTACAGAAACTATGTCCTAGAAAACAAAACAGGTCTTTTGATTTTCCCTAAAAACAGCATAATCATAATTAAAAGACCACTGGGATCACTTTTTAATAGATCAAAAGAAGATAGGAGTGGGGCTTTAATGGTAATATGCTGCACACATAACTGTTGAACCATGTTATTTTACATTTTTCATAAGGAATTGACATCTGCCATTTATTTTTGGTTTATTTTTGCTTTTTTTTGTCTAGACACGTTTGGAAACTGCAGCATTGTTGAACATCATACTTTAAATTATGAAGTATTCCCTCTCCAAATACATTAGCTCTGCATGAAAGCAATTCCCAGCATTCCCTCTGGTTCTGATCGTACTGGATATGCCGTGGGTTCTAGCTTTTCCTTTTGCTCCAACTAAGGAAATGGAGGTGGATAGCTCCTTTGCAGCAGTAACACCACCCTTAGCCAAACTAAAGACACACTGTGCAAAAAATGTATGGCTGATGCAGCGTTCATTTGAAATTAAGATGAAACATAAGGATCTTACCCTCATAAAGTGGTATCTTATTAAACAGTAAGGCCCTCTCCATGTTATGTTCCATCTTGACTTGCCATTTAGTAATTTTAGTCATGCTTATACATAAATTCAAATTCTTTCTGAAATATTGATCTTGAGAGTAGAGAGAGCTGATCCGGAGACCCTCATACTGTTTGCTCTGTTCGGCTTGATAACACTATGCAGACACACAATTCCCATCAAATTATTAGAGCAAGATTTCAGTTCACAAACTCTAAATAGCTAAGCAATTAGTAAATATCTGAAATGTTTAATCTGTCATGATAAAACAGTCTAGGTTATTCCCACAGCTGCATATTTTTGCTGTCTGATATATATTTTTTTTTTTTGTCAAGCCTAATTTGGCTTGGAGAAACATTGGATCTATGCCTCTCAGTGTCCTTGGTGTCATTTCTACAAGCTTCCTCCCCCCGCTTCCTCTCCCCTCCTGTGCTAACACATCAAGAGAAGGCAAGCTTGATCAACCCTAATAGGGCCTGGTAATTAGAGACTTTGCACTGAGCCTTCCCTCTCGCAGCTGCTAAGCAGGTTAGGGGAGGACTGCCATACACTTGACAGAGTGGAAAAAAACAATGTTATGTTCAGTATTTGGACCAAATTAGCCTTGCAGTAGTAAACACATTCCACTTTAAAACAATAGTGACACCAATTAGCCAACCAATGTTTCATTGTGGAGTTCAAGTTTCAGTTGCTCCTTGAAATACTTGCTAACAGTTCAGGGAGCAACTTGATGAAAGCAATTAAAAAACAATCTTGACCACTTTTTTTACACACATAATATGGATTTTTTACAGTTAGCCAAAGGGAGTCAATAAAAATGTAAATTTCATTATTGCTGAATGAAAAACATGCTCTTTCCTTAGTAACATTGATGCACAGTTTGTTCTGCACTCATAATAACTGGATCTTGAAACTAGTTGGCCGGCACAAAGGTGAGAATATTATTTTCACCCATTTCTGTAAAACTGATCTTGAAAATTTTCTGCAAGTAAAAGTGATTTGGCTGAGATGAGATTATGCCTTTGTTGTCCCATGGGAAGGAAATTCATAACAGAAGGACAGCACAACTTGGATAATAAAAAGATATTAAAAGATAAAATGATTTTTTTCATGTAATTTAGAAACATGTTGGTTTAATTTTTGTCTCTATTCAATGAAGTGATGGGAAACTTTTTGCGATTTGTTGACCAAGTTTGTTGTTTCTTTCTTACTTTACTCCGCCTTTTCAGTGTGGTTTAGCATTTACCCAAATGAGCATAATGAAAGACAATTATTTGCCTTTTTCTGGTTTGCGTTGACATCTGCTGTTTAAGCTCTTATAATAAACTGGACCAGGCTGAATACAATCGAAAGTTTATATTGTTTCACTTAAACTCCAGGCACAAGGTTTCTTAAAATTCCCTTGTGTTTCTAGACAAGTAATCACATTTTTAGGAAAAAAAAACAAAACAAAAAAAACCAAACATGAATAAAAAGCTACATATTTTCAATCAGGCCTCTGTTCAGTTCAAATAAATACACAATAAACATATAACCATCTGCATCTCTGTGGGAGGCAATTAACTAAAAAAGATGCAACAGATTTGTGAAAAAAAAGTTTTTTAAAAATAAGAGAAGTAAAATGACACAAAAATGACAATGTCACTAGAGGATTAAATTGTCAAAATGACCATCACGGCTATATGTTTTTTTTCATAATGCTTTGGATGAAACAAAACTTTGCCTCATTATTGTATGAGTGTTCAGCATGTGAAAATGATTTGTAATGGTCTTATTGTGCTTCACCTGATCGACTCCATGGGTGCTCTTTCATTTTATTTGTATTTTAAATTAAGTTAGTTTAAATTAAACACACGCTGACTGTGCAATAAAACTTTGAAGTCTACACAACTTGTTCATCTGATTACGTAAGACAAATCCTAAAAAGTCCAAGTCGCTCACCATTTATTATGTCAGAAGTAGTCATATTTGGCAATTGGGCTGATTGGAATCATTTTAAATGTGACCAAAAAAAAACCTTAGGGCTTAAAATCTGAGAGTTCTGCTGTAGACTGACCAATTGAATGATTAGATTGGGTATGGCTAACGAGAATATTTAGATTCTTTCAGCTAATACACACAAGGACTGTTGGTGCTCTCTGAAGAAAATCTGCACTAAGAGCTGAATTTAGTCATTTGAAGCTCCTTTGAGAATTCTTGTTATAAATCTTCTAGAACCACATTTAGTTCACTTTAGGGATGGCTGATCATTTTTTTCACTCCATTTTGTTTTTTTTCTAAGAATGTAAAAGAAGCACCAAAAAAAAGTTTTCTTCTCTTTCTGTTCCCTTTCATTTCCCAGGAATAAGAACTTGAGTAAAATATTTTGTTTTTTTACGAAAATTAAAAAATATATAAAGAACAAGGGCTGACTAATAGAACATATTAAAAGACAAATCACCCATGTCATCATCATTATTCTGACCCTTAATTAGTTTGAGTTTGACTTTAGGTAAGCTTTGTGTAGACAGTAATGAAACTTTGTAATGACACTTAATTTAGCTGTATATCCGAAACATATATCTATTTAATGATATCATGAAATCACCCTGCCTTCGTCCAACTGTGAGCAGGACAGGCTCCAGCAACCTTGTGACCCAAAAAGAGATATAGCGAGTTAAGAATATGGATGGACATTATCAAATCAGATTTTTTTTTCTTCTGTAATTTTTCTCCATATTCTTTTAAAAAATGACTGACTTAGTCATTTCAGGGTCAAGAATACAATATTTTTAGTAGATGCTTTTATCCATGAATTATTATTATTACTATCATTGTAACAATAATAATTTATCTTTATCACCGAAAAGTGCATGTGGTTCACTTTGAAAACAATGATATGTGCTACTTGCTAGAAAATCTGAGGTTAATCTCAGATTAAGAACCAATCTTCTGAAATCTAAAATAGAATATTGCCCTTTTGGAATGATAAAAATACAAACAAACAAATATGAATACTTCACAAAAAACATGTACAATATTACACATTTTTATTAGAAGCCATAACGCTGTTTTAGTCAGCAAAATACATTTATTATTTATAAGTTAAATAAATATTTTGAAGGGTAAAAAAAAAAACATGTTTTGATCTTTTTTTTTTTTTTTTATTTCAGATGTAGTTCTTTTTGGCTAAAACAGCCTATTCTGTGTTCCGATCATGTTAATCATTGGTGACTGGCAGGGCAGCCTGCACAGCTTGTGCCTTTGGGATGTAAAAGCTTCCTTACTGCTCTGTGTGTCTGACTCCCTGCATGCGAACGCACCGACTCTGCTCCCATAATTCAACAGGCAACAAAGGAAGAAAGAAACAGGCCGCGAGCTACAAAGGCTCAGCCTACCTAGGCTAGAAGACATTACGTTAGGGTGTTTTTTTTTCCTCCCGTCGCGTTACTTCTGTGAGTAAAAGCAAATGTCCTAACTGCATATAGTAACGCATTGTGTGTTTGTTTCGTTTCGGATGTGGACTTAACGAAAGTAATGCTAATGTTTTCGATTTAAAACGCTAGCAAAGCTAGCTGATATAGGTAACAAGCTAGCATTAGCCTAGCTAGCGTTGGCTAACAGTTGCCAAGAAGAAAATAATTCACATTTTTTCCCCTACCTTTTTTACAACACAATTAGAACTATATTAAACGCACCCAGGTAAGAAATTGTTTTGTACATTCTTGCATGCGTCATTTTGGTAAAGCCTCTTAAAATTAGGTCTGCTAAAAGCACTTTCATGCTAGCAATAAATGCTACTCTAACATTTTCAACAGATTAACGTGATTTGACATATTTGTCTTTTAACGTGTAATACGTTAAAGCAACATTTTATTTGGAGTATTTAATAAAATTGTCGTTAAATGAGGAAACGCATACATCCCGAAGGTAAACTCTCTTGGAAGCATGCTGTTGTCCTTAGGCCTTTCTTTGCAAGTCAGGACATCACTAACTTTGTATCACAGTTTTAAGTAGTGTTGTTTCTTCTAACACTTGTTTTTGTGTGTTAAATTTACACATTTATTTTTGCTTCAATGAACAGGCGTTGTTTTTACATTGCAGGATAAAAGAAGGTGATGGAGGTGGAACTTGACCCAGCCAACTGAGTCACCATTTCCCCGCAGATAATGGTGAGTAATCACATTGCAGCTGTCTTGATTAACTAGCAGCTTTGTTTAATCGCTTTAAGTTGCAAATGCCTACAAAATATTGCATGCAATAATCAGTTTGCTAGTGTGAGGAAGAAAAAAGCTAGGATAAATATTTATTTAATGTAAACTTTTCTGTAACTAGAATGTTTTGAGAATCACATATTGCAACTCAAAGGTGCGAGCAGATGTCTATAGATTTCTTAGTACATGGTTCCAAACTTAATCTTGAAGTTTTGTCCTTAAAGACCCACTCTGATGAAAATTGTGCTTTTTTTTTGTTTTTAAACGTGTTCCTGTAGCATTTTTCTGATGATGAAAACCCTACTTTAAAGAAAATTAAACTTAAAATCGCATTTCTTGGTATTTATGTTTTCAAATAGTTGTGAATGAAGAGCAGACGAAAAAAAATGCAGTTTAATTGTAGTTGTTAAGAATAAATTCACAGGACTAGCCACGATTTCCCTGCTCTGCTCCATTCTGATGTTTTTAGACAAATTGATCCATTACAGGGCTCTAGACTAAATTTTTGCACTGGTTGCACCAGTACACCTAACTTTCTTTCTTAGATGCACCAGCACGAAAGTTTGGTGCACCCACCTTCTCAACCACATTGCATTTAACTCAGCAGTTTTTACATGGTCACTTTCCTTTTTAATTGCTGTCATTATTGGCATTAAGGACTTGAAAATTATTAACTTACAAACTGGTAAACATAAAGCCCTTTATTTGAAACACAATTCTACAATAATGATAAATTACTTAAAAGTTGGTATTTAAAGACCCACTCTAATGAAAATTGTGTTTTTGCTATTTTAGCATATTCTTGTAGCATTTTTCTCATGTAGGAGGACTTGTATAAAAGAATTCAAGACTAAAACTGCAGTTCTGAGTTTTTCTTTATTCAAATCGGAGCAAATAAAAACATGCCATTTAAAAAAGCTCAAATTTGTGATGGTAAGTGAAATGGGTGAACCGAAGTCTCCCTGCTTTGCCTCATTCTGATGCATCCACTTGCAGACAAATCATAGACAAAAGAAAAAGCAATAGACGAATCGAGGTTTGACGTCACCCATGGATAATGCCTGATCTTTCGCCAAATGAAGCCAAATCTGTCACCATTGCTTCCTGATATGTGCGCCGTCATTTTGAAACCACACGATAGCAATTGGTCCGCGTCAGCCTGAGTCACGTTTTTAGGGAAACTACCATCGCCAATCATGAGTGAGCTTGTTCGAAATCCACACCCTTTCAACTGAAAGCGGGAGAGAATGTAAACAAAGATTTTACTGTATATTAGAGGAGGGTTACTTCCATGCCAACAGTCCCACTAACAACTCAGAGGTTAATTTCTAGTGAAACAACTCAGGTTTTTTTATTTAGGTGAAAAACAGCATAATCATAATATAAAAGACCACTTGGAACACTGAACATAGATTAAAGATTATTTAAGTGGTACTTCAAAGTGCTTCACTGAGCTGAAGTGTAAACTAAAAAAAGAAACTAGTAAAACCTTATTGCATTATTACAGAGCATACACAGTATCACTTCATAGGTGTGTTCTGAATTAAAATATTCTTTGACAGCAGCAGTTATGTTTGAGTTTACATTTAATATTTTTGGTTTAAGGCAGTTCATGTCAAATAACTATCTGTTAAAGTGAACAAATGTCATCATCCAATCAGCAGTGTCCCATAATGTCTACCTTTTCCAGTTTCTTTTGCTTCTTTTTTTAACATTTCATTTTAATTTCTTGAAATTGCCTTTATTTTCTGAAATGTTTCTTTTTTTTTAAATAAATGTTTTTGTTTTGGTTTGTGGATTTGATTTCTAAATTTGTATTATTTGTTTTGTTTTCTTGATTGACGTTTTGATCTTTATGTTTTTGAGTGATTTGTTGATATGGTTTGAACTTCAGGGCCACCATAGTTAATTTTTTAACACCAATAATGTCTTTTCTTTCTGGTTTTGCATCGATATACAACATATTAGAGTGCTGCGGCGCAAAGCCTCTTTTCTCCACGGCAGAATCTGCTGATAGACGTTGATTACGTAAACACTGATACGAGCTGGCATCTGGTTCAAAACTATATGACTGAATAGCTTCAATATTGCTTGCCATGTTTGTTGTTTGCGGGTAGTGTTGGATTGGTAGTGCGGCGGGCTATAAGTTAGTGGTTGAGAGAATAAACAAATAGCTCAGTGATGGGAAGGGGCTGTGGGAATGCTCTGTGGCAGCAGTCCCACCCATAACTAACTCCGAGGTATATTTCTAATGAACTACTGCTGTTTTGCAGAAATTATGTCCCAGAAAAAGAGAGGTTTTGTTTATTTTGTCTGAAAAATTAGCATATTCACAAGTAAAAGTCTACTAGGAACACCTTTAAAATTGCTCAAAAAGATGATTGGAGTGGGGCTATGAAACCACTTTAATGTAAACAAGAAAATAGTCTAATCATCTGTAAAAACAAAAAAAAACAAAAAAACCAGCCACTCTTAAACTTAAAGAAACACATCTGTGAATACATGTTTTTCTGTATAAAAAATACATTTCTCATGAGTAGGTAGAGTTGTTTAATTATTTGTTGATTTTGTGTAAGGAGTATATGTGCTTTGTTTTTAGTTTTATTTTAGGTTTGTTTGTAACTAATAAAATCAGAAGAACTATGAAAGGAAAATCAATAACAATATAAAAATGTTTTGTTAATGAAAGTTATTTTGTGTTTTACAGGATGCAGTCGTTCCTCTTTGTGCATGACTTATTTCATGTGGCCTGATGGGAGGACACAGTGGATAGTACTGTCGTCAGGATACCAGGAGAGCCATCCCATGCCCCCGCTTTGGAGGGGCTAACAGAATGAAGAAAATAAGCCTTAAGACCATCCGCAAGACCCTCAATATAAAGGGCAAAGATGAAGGTGACTTTGTTATGCTCCAACAGCCTTCAGTGACTGCAGAGTTTTCTAAGGAGGAGTCAATATTTGGGGGATGCTACACCAAAGAACTTTCCGGATGTGATCTTGTTGGTGAAGATGAGAAAGGAAGCCAAACCAAGAATCGTTCTAAAAATGAAAGCTTGATGGGATCACTGAAGAGAAGGCTATCCACAAAGCAGAAGGCAAAAGTAAAAGGAGGATCATCTGCCGTAGGTTCAGTGGATGACGACGACACCCTCTCATCATCTTCTGTGCCCATAAGCTGCAATGAGCTAAAAGCTCAAAGACCTCTTAGATCTCCATCTTTATGGAGTCAGCATTATAGCCCCTCACCATGGCCTCTGCGCTCAGTCAACTCTGATGATGCATGTATTAAGATGGAGGTAAAGGTCAAAGCCATGGTTCATTCTCCATGCCCAAGTCCAAACCTAAACGGTGTCAGAAAAGACTTTAAAAACTACCATATGGAAGGGCTCTTTCAGGATCCGGCTGAGTCCTTAAAGAATCTCCAGCAACCACAAAATGGTGAGCTGCATCTAAACATTGATGAAAATGATGTGCCTGTGGTGCTTGGGCTGACCCCCAAGCACTATATCCCATACACAATGCCTTTAGATGAGGGAATGTACCCAGAAGGGTCCCACTCCTTCTGCCTGGACACCTCCACTCCCATGGAGGTGGGGACAGAGGCAGAAAGCGAGTCCATCCACACACACCAGGGATCAGAAGAACACGAACTGGTTAGTGGGATGCACCCGGACCTCTTCATGGAAACTTCAGTTAATAGTATTCTTATTAGTTCTGCTGGTATGGTGCTCCAGAGCTCTCGAGTAGAGGTCCCACCTCCGCTCTCGCCACTCCTGTCACCCATGACAAATAATGGACACATTCCTAGGACTTTTTCAGGCTTCAGTACCTCTGACAGCCAGGTAGCTGAGAGGGTAAGACATCACCTCAACTTTGACCCAAATTCAGCCCCAGGAGTGAGTCGGGTTTATGACTCCGTCCAGAGCAGTGGGCCCATGGTGGTGACCAGTCTGACAGAAGAGCTGAAGAAGCTTGCAAGACAGGGCTGGTACTGGGGTCCCATCACAAGATGGGAAGCCGAGGAAAAGCTCTTCAACTTGGTGGATGGTTCATTCTTAGTCAGAGACAGTTCTGATGACAGGTACCTACTCAGCTTGAGCTTCAGGTCGCAGAGCAAAACTCTCCACACCCGTATTGAACACTCCAACGGACGCTTCAGCTTTTATGAACAGCCTGATGTGGAGGGACACACATCGATTGTTGATTTAATTGAACACTCCATCAAAGATTCAGAAAATGGAGCTTTTTGTTATTCCAGGTCTCGCCTTCCAGGTTCTGCAACTTATCCTGTCAGACTAACTAACCCAGTATCTCGGTTTATGCAAGTGCGCTCCCTGCAGTATCTTTGCCGCTTTGTCATTAGGCAATACACAAGAATAGACCTGATCCAAAAATTGCCCTTACCTAACAAAATGAAAGACTATCTGCAGGAGAAACACTACTGAGGACACCGAAACACATCAGTTTGCACATTTGTGCTCAGGCAAGAGATTGAAACAAGGTTTACAGACAGCCGCAGTTTTAAGACTATTGGTTCAGGTAGCTCTTGATTTGTTTCTCAGTGACTTTGCCGCTGTTAAGTCCTCCATTCTATTGTTCTGCTGTTTTTCCACTGGGTTTCAGAACTCTCTACTTCCAGTCATTTAGGCCAGCAAATAATTTACTGCAAAAATATAGTAGAGGTGTTCTGCCAAGTAGTTCAGCTAATTGAGCGTAGGCATTAGGCATTCATGTGGTTATGTATGCTACCCAGCTGCGCACATAGAAATGGTTTTAAAAGTAGAGTGAGTTGAGCCAACTGGAAAAAATAAAATTTAATGCTGAACTTGTAAGTCCTGTTTTTTTTCCCAATCAAGATGTAAATGTTAGGAATAATTTCAAGATGTAACCTATTTTTAATAAATTACTTTTCAAAATGTGGACATCATCAGCACAATCAGACTCCAATGTAGAACATTGTAGTATTAGAACATACAGACTTCTGTGTGACAATATTAGGTCTTTTTTCTGCCTAACCTCATATTTGACTAATATCTAAACACTTCTGATCTTCAATTAGAATGGTGCTGCTTTTATTTTGTTTTTGTTTTTTTCCCCCGTGGCTGTACTGGTTTTCAAGCATTCAATGTAAAAAAAAAAAAAAAAAAAAAAAATCTATTGGGTCAGAAGTTCTTACACTAACCAAAGAGCTATGTAACATTTTTTGAGCTAAGAAATATTATTAGTAACATTGTGCATCAGAAGATGTAAACTTTTTCCAGGCTTTTTAAAGTGTACAGCAATTTGGTCAAAGATGTAGCTTTCTATTTGGCTGCATCTACTCCTTATGCATCATTTTTGCCTAAAGGTACTCTTAATGCTGGATTTTAATGTGCTGTTTGTAAAAAAAAAAGAAAAAAATGGCGCGAGAAGTTGAAACCTTTCTAAAACGTTCATATTTCTCCTGCATTTAGAATCTTAAAAGCTGCACTTGAGCTCAGGTGTAACAACGTTTTCAGTGTATGTAATGCTTGTATCATGTTGTAACGGCTTTAAGACTGTCATTTAGGGCCGCTGTTGCATTGTTCTGTATGTCACAGTGAATAGGGGAAAGATGGATTGGTGATGCCCCACGTAAGATTTCCAGTTCATTTGGGGTTAGCTACTAATAAATGTTAGAAATAAATCGAACAAAGCTTAAGACTGCAAGTTGAAAAGATTGGGGAAAGCTTGCATGTCCTTTAGTCTTAGATTGATGTCGGGGTCACAGGACATGCCTAAGTTTTGCTCATTGGCTGGGCTGTTATCTCTAAATACATATTCCTTAAAATCAATTATTTTTCCATCTCTTTTCCCATCTGAGTTCTCACAAAGCTGCACTATTCTACACAAAATCTCTCTACTGGGCCATTTGTGCTAAAGTAAAGGGAACAGCACACAGTATGCTACGCAAGTGCTTTATATGGATACTTGACAGGGAATCATTTTAACATTATGAATGAAAATCCATTCTGACATCAGTGTCCTTAAAAGTATTAGGAAAAAGGTCTTGGACAATTTGAGCGATTTTTATTTTATTTTTTAAAGAGCATAGCTGTCATTAGCTTAAACCGTTGGGAGTCTGAGGAAGTTACAGTGAATCTAGCACAGCAGAAGTAGATAGGAACTTTGAATGGTGTTGCATGTTTAAAGACTTTTAAAGCTTTGAGTTGTATAGGAATGAAGGATTTAAGTTGACTGTCTAGACGGATGTTCTTTTTATGTCAAAATGTGGGCTGGACATTCTATTTACAAGAAATGTGTTTTTCTATTTGAAATTCTAGTCATCGTTTTTGTTTAGTGTTCTGACATTTTCCGTCTGGGGGATGGGGCTGTACAAAAGGAATGTACGCTTGTTTGAGGTATCCATTTTATCTGCCTGCCTACCAGTTTCAGAAAGCACCGCAATGGGGGAGTGGGGGCATAAAAACTACAATGACACATTATTTGCACTTAAACATTTTTGACATGCTTGGATCCTCTTCTGCCTTGAGTTTGCCCCTCAGATGGTCTGTAAAAAGAAAGACATGCATTCACCCTGATGTATTCATATAACTGAGAGTAATAGTTTTGCTTTTTGTTTTTTTTTGTCATATCTGTGGGACTTAAAGGGTATTGCGCCGCCATCCTGTTAAAGCCTCGGCTAATGCCAATTAGCTGTCAAAGGTTGGGGATGGCAGCGAGAATGTGTATGTAAATTTTCTCGTACCCTTTTGTTTTGTTTTGTGAGTGGATGTGTTTCTGTTGAAATGTGAACATAAAATGTAAGTCTTTTTAAGTACAATGTTCTTTTCGTTGTATTTCTGATTTGATACTTTTCATCCGAAGCTGGTTTCACATAGTTGTTATGCTGCTGAAAGTTCTCTGGCTCCTTGTTAGACATCATTTCCTCCAACGTTTGATTCCAGAGGTTGATGCTTGTTCACACCGCTGATGATTTACCAGCACTTGACAAGTTTTAACTGAATTCCTTGCGTATCTGTGAGTGAAGGTAATCGTTTACACCCCAACTTTTGGACATGGCCTTTTTTTAACATTTTTTTTTAGGTTTTACCCTTTCTCACATGAACACCTTGGTACAATTAGAATTTCTTTACTTTGATGTGTTTTACACATTTGTGCTGCTTATGGATATGATTGCCTTTCTTGTATTTAACAGTTGGGAAATGGAATGTCACCAATGCAGATGTATGTACACACAGGGACTTTGGGTAACATCTTGGGAGAGCAGAGCAGATTTGCGATGTGTTAACGACTGCAGTCGGTTAAAAAAGAAATCGCAGCGATTAGTGGAAACCTTTGTAGAATTACCAATTCACTCCAGTTTACATTGGTGTTAACTTTCCAAAGTAGATGGTCTTTTTTTGTATTTTCTTTTGGAGAAAAAAAAATCAGCAGTGATTTATTGCACATTTTGGATACAGTTCCAGAGTTTTTTTTGTATCTGCCAATTATAAATTATAAATAAAATTATATTCTAAAAAAATGTGTTTTTTTTAAATGCAAAAATTGTCTGTACACAGCTTGTATAAAATCTGCACATAAACAGGTAGATCTTAGATTAATGGATAAAATCAGCGAGTCTAAAGAGATTCCACAGCGAGCACAAATTGGCAGCAAGTCCCAGAGCTCTGCTTGCCTAATTTACAAAGACAATCTGGGTGGTCTTTAAATACAGAGAGTGAAGCGCAGGCTCATGGGAAAGATTATTCATGAAGCTACCATGCTTGGCTTTAAGTTGACTGGAGAAATGCTGAATGACTTATGTTGTAGTAGAGAATGGAATGGGGTAATGGTGTCAGATTTGGATTCACTGAAACACATTTTGCATGATGATGAGGAGGCAAGACTTTGTCAACTTCTTTTGTTGTCAGGCCTCTCCAGACATCTGAGGTGAAGATGCACAACTGCTTGCGCTCTGCCCCGTTTGGTATGATTTATTCATGGCACACTTTGGTGGCTGCGTGTCATATTGAGAACCCTCCATCACTATGGAACTCTGTTTTTGCTGTTCACTCTTTTTTTTTTATATACTAATTTTTCTACTTTCCAAACTTGTGTTTGGTTTTAACAAGAGTTTTTACTTCTCTGAGAGTTCACAGTGGTATGAGGTGACATGCCATCTCTGCTTTTTTGGATTTGTCTGCAAATGCAAAATTGTTGCCGCAGTCACCTTGTTGCAGGAAATCTTGCTAATCTTCCTAAATCTTCCTATTCAGAAAGCTTTAAAAACAGACACCATCTCTCTCCTTCTGCACATATTTAAATACCAGAAAAAGAAATCAGATCATGGTAAAATAGTTTTAAATAGTTTTTTTTTTTTTTTTTTAAATAGCTTACATTTTTTGCACAAACTTGTCCCTACTTAAGTCTCTAGTATGTGTTGATTAAAAAAAAAAAGATTTTAGTATGAGATCGACCTACTATTTTTTAATATCACAATAAGAGATATGGGAAAAACTATCACCTGTAACCAGTAGTTACAGAATTATGTTACAGGAGATGAACAGCCAAACTGGGCTGGCTTTATTTTAATGTTGTCTATTTCAAATGTAAAATGATTTATTTTTCTCACGATGGACGGTTAACCACAGACATGTCCAAAGTCTGGTCCTCAGACTCCTGTCATAAAATCAATCATATGTGCCTCCCCCCTCCAAAAAGAACTGTTTGTTCGATTTTTTTGTATTCCGATTGGCTAAATTATATGATAAGCCACTGTAAACCTGAGGCTCTGGGTACTTGACCCTTTAGAGCCGTATGGGCCGTTTGGGCCAAACACGTGTGTTTTTGTAATCAAAACCACAATGCTTTTGTACTTCTGAATAAGATAACTTTTTGTGTTATTTTCCTGGTCACATGTGTTACATTTAGAAGTTTACAGTGAACATTTAATCATAAATAATATACAACATTTCATATGAACCAAGAATTATTGTTGACAAAAGATTTTTTTTAACTTCATATTATTTCTGGTCTTCAAATTCGAAATTTACAGAAATCTTAAAATGTGTTTATACGCATTTCTGTTTTATTTGAATTATTTAAAAATATCCCACTGCAAAAAAAAAAAAAATAGTTTCATTAAACAGTTCATTAGCATTTGATAAGGGTTCAAAGAATGCAGGCGGAATGGCTGACCCTCACAAAAGCCGGCCCTCTTTGCAAAAAGTCTGGTTTGAGATGTTTAAGATTTTTTTTAAGTAATGTCATCAATGTAATTTAAGAGTATTCATAATTCTGTATCCTAAGTATTTTTCTACATTTCTGTATTCGTGTGGGAGATCTGCATCAAGCTCAATGCTACAATTTCAAACAAAAGTGCTTCTGCGTTTCTTATAGTGCACGATGTTAAAACCAAAGTGCTAATTTATGATCAAATGTCCTCACAGTGTGGTTCTTAGTTTGAAACAGTTTACTCCGGGGAATCCATCCATCACATGTCTGCTGTCTCAGACTGATGATCCATTCCTGCCATCTGGTGCACTGCGTGGTGCAGCCATTTTTCACCTATAAACAGGGGTGATGTTGACAGCTAGAATTAGCCTGCAAACACATATATTGCTTTAAATTGGTGTGCCAGGAAAACACTGGTGGCTCTTGCAATAATAATAAAGGCAGAGTTACCTACTGGCAGATGTAATTCTGTCCAGAGTGTGAGCTTCAGATCCACTGATGTCGTGCCAGCAGACCCAAAATCACAGAGACCCTCTCCATATATCATTCCATTCGATTCTTCTGGTCCCCAATTAGCCCCGTTAGACAGAGGAGTGCCTTCATCATTAGCGCAGTGGCGGCAGCTCGTTGTGGTTCCTATTGTGATGTTGCTTCACGATTTCTCACGTATTCATAGAGAGAGCGTGTTTGCTGAAAGTTCTTGGCAGCTTCACTTTTGCATTGCACACACGCTGCTGTGCTGCATCCCTCCAGATCAAAACGCCTTTCATCACCGTGAATCTCTGAAAGTCGCATCTCTTCGACAAGTGAAGACAGAATTTAGAAAACAAAGTGCTGCACACTTTATTTACTTTGAAAGAGCAAAAACTTGTTCTAGTCTTAAAGAGCAGAAAATGGACAGTCCAGATGGCCACAACTTTAGGGCGTAAGGAAGTGGCACCTTCTCATTTGACAAATAAGTTGTCAAATAAGGCTTCAGAATTGAGCAGGATTGAAATATAAATCTCAAAAACATGCTTCTGTTATCAGGACGATGTCTTAATTACAAAAGGAGAACGTGCACAGGCATTTAATTTAAATTAAATGCGGCAAATGTGTGTGTATTTGCAAGGATTTACTGGTGTGCACAGCTTCCAGTGCAGACTGAAGGGCAAAGAGAGTCACAAGACAGTCATAATAATGTCATTAAAAAGAATGACATCTGGAACTCGGGGCCATTGAGTAACACCAAATCCCCACCCCTTCCCCATCTTTGCCCCCCAGTGGCACCAAAAATCCATGCTGATTTTCTCCAACAATCTGCCCATCCTTTAACAGAGAGGCGGTGTGTGTGTGTGTGTGTGTGTGTGTGTGTGTGTGTGTGTGTGTGTGTGTGTGTGTGTGAGGGCTGTGAAGTCGCCATGGTGAGGACGAAGGGAGGGAGGCAGCGATGAACAGGTGGCAGTCATCAGGAAAAAGATAAGGAGAGATTTTGAATGGGAAACTTGTCTCTTCTCCTCAACAGATACCTGGGTGTCTGCCCTTCTCCAGCGGTCCAAGAGGCACGGCGAGGATGCAAGAAATGAAATGAGAACAGGTGGCAGCTTGTTGTTTAAAAAGGAACAGAGTTCCCCTGTAGGTCTGCAAAAACACAGCCTGAAAGACAACACGGACCGCACTTTCACATCCCCGTCCCTGCAGTTCGCAGGTCTCAGTTGGACTTAGTGTTCAAAACAAGATCATTCTTTTAAATAAAGCTAAAAACACTGATTTAAAATAATCTGAAAGTAGTAAATACTGAATTTACCAAAGCCAAAATGAACAATCGGTAATTAATGACATACCTGCCTTCAATCTGCTTTTGGTCAGGGGCCAGGCTGCTATCATTTTCTTTTTGATTGAATTACAGTCACACTCCTCACTCTTTGAACTGTCCCAGTCCCACAAGAGCTTGACACTTTCCCTCATTGGCAATGTTGCCGTTTTAGTCCTTTTATTTTTTTCTTTTGACCCTAATCTGTTGCCAACAGAAGCTCAGGGCCTTTCAGACCTCTGATACTCCAGTGAGCTCAGTCTACCCCAACTCTGGCACATCGCTGCAGCTTTAAATCTGCAAATTCATTTATCTTTTACTTTATTACTTTTATTTGTTTTGAAAACTTTTACATAATTTAACTCAAGTTTTATTTAACTTCCAATGCTGTCTTAACTTAATCACTTTAAACTCTAAATAAATTGGGAATAAAGGTGGTTTTCTTTGGGATCCTTGTGAGCGAATATTCTTTGTGGCAGGAAACATTTCTTTTGTTAGTCATGATCTCTCTGCAGGCAGTTTCCAACAGAAAGCAGGTTTATATAAATGGTGATACCATGAGATGATTCTGAAACAGGGTGATGCATATCTACACAGGATCTCTGGTCTCTTTGGGCACACCTTTGTGCTGTTTGCATAATGCTTCCAACAGATTTTGACAGATCTGGACAACATATCACAATCCGAGCAGAAATTTCCATAACCTAATCTAAAAGTCTGTGGAAATGTAAACAGAATTTTTTCTATTATGAAAGGTGAGAGGAAGAAGGTAGCTTCCGTTAATTTTGAGGCTTTAAATTTGACAATCTTGAAAAATTCTAGCTGCGGGCCCTCTTTTCACATATAAGATGAGAGATTGGGCATGTTTCAAAAATCTATGCAGCAGCAGAAGTAGCAGCTTTAAAGGTGGAGGAACTTAGAAGTTCTGGTTCTTTTAGGAAATTCATGTGTGCAACTGTTTAATTTTCATTTGTTAACAGCCATTTGTGTTGCAGTTTTATAGACAGTCCAACAAATTCCAGTCAAATGGGTGCAAAAATTACCATCTAGGTTTACTCTGATACTTTGATTTACTTTGACACCATACCTCTCAAAACCCCAATTGTCTGTAAGCATAGTGCAGTTCCAGCAATTGTCCATGTGGGGGTGGGACTTCTGAAATCTTAGACAAACAGGTGTCTGAAATTTGTGCTCTGCATTTGCCCCATTCCCAGGGACAAGGTGAGCTGCATACACAGGACCTATTTGGTGGTTTAACCCGCCAGAACAACCCCCTATTGCTGAATGTCAAGCAGGGAGGCTTTGGGTCCCATTTTTTGGTCAATGGTTTGACTCCACCATGGATATGAACCCACGACATACTGGGCTCAGGATGGACACTGTGGACACTAAGTTAGTCTATCAGCCTCTGAAAACTCTCAGACTCTGAAGAGCCAAATTATTGGCTAAAGTGCACCACTATAGCCTCCCTATTCAAGAACTGTCTGAAATTGGACCTTTTGGGCAAGACAGAATAATGACAGAATAATGTCAGAGTTTTGTGGAGTTTACCTTTCTTTTGTGGAGTTAACCGCACATAAAAGAAAACATACACATTATTTGGACAAATATGAACTTTAAAAAGACTAAAATAACTTATATACAAATAGTTAAATAGTTCAACCACCCAGCCACAAATGAAACACAGCAATTTAGGTCAAATACGCTCTTAAAATCATGCTACAGATATGTTTTTTTTCTCCATGTGTGGTGTAAAGTGGAACTTTTAAAGACACACTGCTGAAAATTGTGTTTTGTGTGTTCTAGTGGCAATTTTCTCTCCACAAAGGATGTATATGAGGAAAATTAAGCTTAAAATTGCACAAAGGGATGATGGGAAATGAGGGCAGGCTTAAACACCGAATTTGATTTGCGCGGCGGAGGTGGCCAGTTTTAATGTAAAGTCAGTAATAACAGAGGACTGAGGTTCGGAAATTTCCAATGGACTCTTGACGCCATACAGAAACCATGTCCAAGAAAATAACGCAGGATTTTTTTTAATTTTGCCTAAAAATGTCATAAACTTAATTAAAAGACCACTGGGAATGATTTTAATATAGATCAAAAGATGATTGGGGTGGGACTTTAAAGGTCATTCACTCCATCACAGTAGTAATGAATGAAACTTTCCAATTCATGTCAAATAAGTTCATAACACCAGGCTATAAATATATATATTTTTTCCTCTTTTGGTTGAACAAGTTAAACTTTTTAAGATAATGGAAAATAGCTTAATTTTAAAAGTGTTTAGTGGCCATTTTGAATTCAGAAAAGGAATGTGAAACCTTTCCTGAAACAAGCTATGACCAGAGGGCCAAAAAAAGAGAAAAAATTAAATGTTCACAGTTTTTTTCATTTAACCTCTTCAAATGCATGAATAATTTACTTATTTTCTTTAGTTTGCTGGTAGTGTGTTTGAAATGCAGATTGAGGTGATTTGCTGCAGGGTTCACTTTTTTGACAAACAGTTCATAATTTTCTTTAACCTTTTAAATTACAGCTTGCAACTTAAAAATAACTGCACCCACTTTTTGTTGTGTAAGCGACTTTCTCACGACCATCGCACACTTTGGGTAGATGTGATAGCATGTCCTAATCAGTGGAGTTTGGAGAAGGGCTATATAAAGTTAACCGAAACCCCCAAAAAAATTCACAATCTTAGTTGGAGATTCACTTCTGTTCAGACTCCAGATCCAAACAGGAAACAAGGGAAGTGGCAAAGTTTTTACTTGCACATTTACGTCCAAAATGGTGTTGGAAATAAAATACTCATTCATAATTCAGTGTTACGTTTTTAATAGGCAACTCCCAGTCTTGTAGTACAGTGCTTCCTAAATTGTTTCCAGTTTGTAAATAATGTGATGCATTGTTGATGAGTAAAAGTGGCCATGGGCCATGCAATAGTAATGAATGAAGGGAGCAGGCTCAAGCACAACTGAAATAATTCTGTTTGAGGAGTGCTGTTAAATATCCACAGCCGTCATTAGGTGGATCTACAATGAAGTAGTCGTTTGGGGATAAAAAAAAAGAACGTTTCTTTATTTATTCATCTCACAAACCGTCAAGTTCTCTAAAGACTTGGCAGTTTGCTTTAAGTCAAGTTGCAGATGAAGAGAATGATGGAAATGTCTTTTATGGAAAAATCAGCAGTTATTAGAAGTCATGGGGTAATTTTTATAATAAAAAGTGTCCAAAACTGAAGAATAATTAAAATGATAAAATTATGATCAAATTAAAATTCTCTGTGTGGCTTTGGAAAACATTTTATTATTTGCAGTAAAACACATGTAAGGATTCCTAAATACCAAAGAATGTAAAATATGTTGAGTGTTTCATTAAAGCCCAAAATAAATCTAGTTCACACTCAAACGTATTGTTCTAAAGCTCTTCATCTTTTGTCATGTGGGTCGTAAAGGTCAAAATAACCTCTCAAATCAAAATCAAAACTACTACTTGCACTGATTGAGCGTGATGAAAAAAAACTGTTTCTGAAAGGGATGTCTTTGTGTCTCCGGTTTGAGTGGAAACATCAAGTGTATTTTTTTAGAGTGAGATTTAATTTCCAAAAGAAAACAAAAAAACTCACAAAAAAGTCATTCATCTGCGTCCTCAAATATATCCCTGAGAGAAGCAAACAATGACGCTGGTGCTGTGTTTACTGAACTTAATTCCATGAGTGACATCAAAGATGTCTTCTTTTTTTTTTTTCCATTTCTTTTGTCGTTTTTGTTAAGTAGCTCCAGCCCAGGCATGTCTGCTCCTCCTGCTGAAGTGTGTCACTTAAAAAAAATCCCTTTAAATACCCAGGAGAAGAACAACAGCTGAAGTACTATGATGGCTTCCTGCTTTCTGTGCTTTAGTGTGTTCATTGCTGGTGAGACACTGACTATTCGGATGTCAGAATTACAATTACTAGGTTTATTAAGACTTCTTTTTTTTTGCACAATTCAATTGGCTGAATGCATTTCAAATACTGGAACTGTTCATATCCTATGAGCATTGCTCTCTCTCACACTCAAAATCACGAATGTATACACACTCATGCACATGAATATGAGGTTCATAGTGGTAAATATGAATGCTTTATGTGTTTCTCTGACCAAAACACTACTAATTCATTTCAATATTAATCCACTGTTATGCTTTTGTTATTTAAAAAAACCTTTTACTGGACCTTTTTATCAATTTTAATGCAAGGTGTTCCATAAGATCATAAAAAAAGAAAAGAATCCACGTACGCTCGAGTAGTGTAGTAAATTGTTGACTCCTTTTTTTTTTTTTTTTTTAAATCATTGCAATGCATTTTTTAGATAACATAAAATAAAAAAAAAATTGTTCCAACCTTTGTATAAGTGTAAGGGTAGTCATGGTGCAGAGGTAGAGCGGTTGACCACTGATTGGAAGATCATAAGCTCGATTCTCGTCCTGCCTATCCATGTGACGATGTGCCCTTGGGTAAGACACTAAACCCCTCATTACTCCTTGTGGTTATAGGTTTGCACCAGTGTTCAGCAGCAGAGCCGCCGTCAGTGTGTGAATGTGTGTGTGAATGGTTGAATGGGATTGTGACTGTGAAGTGCTTTGGGCCTTCTAAGAAGGCAGTAAAGCGCTGTAGTATAAGCATATGCCATGTACCAATAAACGTTTTGAATATGATAATATTTAAAAATTGTCCAAGATGTGTATGTAGAGTTTATTTTCCTCCAAAACAAGACTTTTTTTTGTGTAAGTTTTTCTTTAGTAAATGTAGTAAACTTTTTTTGCGCAAGTCTACGTTTGTTTGAGTCTGACAAGTGCTTGTTGCCTCAGGAGCTTATTAATTGGTTAATTGGTTCACAGTTTTGAACCCTTTAACAATAGAGCTTTAGCTCCAGTGTTGACATTCTTTTGACTACTGCAACTCTTCAACCGTTTACGCCAGGGGTGTCAAACTCCACGCCTCTGGGGCCAGAGTCCTTTATGTTTTTCAACCAACCTGCCGTTGAAGCTCTTTTTTGGCTAAACACACCTGATCCAGGCAATCAGCAGCAAATTCAGCAGGATTTCTGGAAAACCAGCAGGAGGCTGGCCCTTGAGGACTTGAATTTGGCACCCCTGGTTTATGCAATTATGTAATTCCAGCGGATTCTGTTATTTTGTGCTGTTTCTGTCTGACCCATAGATGTCCTTGTTTAGCAAGTGTTTCTGTTCCCATTTTCTCTAAAAATAAGTTACCTCAGATTTCAAGCCCACAGAGAAAATAATATCTTCACTTTCTTCAAAAAGAGAATGCACTGACATATCATTGTTTGGAAGTGCGAAACACAACCTTCATGTGTCTGTTGTGTCTCGGCTCTAAAGTTTTTTTTTCCATGTGACTATGGATCAATGTGATTTGTGAGCCCTTGGTAAAACTCAACTTAAACTTCACAGCCTCCCTTTTTCTGCATTGGGTTTATTTCACGCAGGTCTAAATAAAGATGGGTTGCAGAAGGAAACGCTTTGGAGGCTGCGCTGCAGATTCTCTAGTTGATTTAGGAGCACGTGTTACTCTGATCCACACGTTGAAAAAAAAAAAGCAAAAATATGCTCAGTCAGAATCACGTTTTTAAAATGAATCAGACTTGCAGCATATTTAGCTTTAGGACGTGATTAGTAATCACAATTATTCATCATTTTAACTGTAGCTGGGCATATTTCCCTGAATTTTCTCTTTTTTAACCTGCCATGCTCAGCCAAAATCTGTTGATACTGTGCTTGAAATCTGTCACTCCTTGTTAGCTTCTTCCCCCCCAAAAATGGCCTTGGATTGTTCATTAGGGACAAGCTTTAGCTGTCAAATGCAAATGAGCTTTCTGTAACCTTATCGGATGGCTGATCCTCCTTTATTGTTTGAACAGTTAACCCTTAACTATAACTTCTTGTTTATGGAAGATTTCAGGCATAATTCTGCACCTTCCAAAATGCAAATTTTATGTACAAATCATTTGAAATTCCTGTCAAACAACATTAGGAGGGGGTAAAATGCACTCTGCTATGCTTTTGAATCTATGAATCACAAAGCAAAAAAAAGACTGTCAGCACAGCTACTGCGGTGCCGAGATCTTAACGAGTAAAAAGAGACAAGAGGAATGTGGAGCAGACGTGGGCGGTATTTAAAACTACATATAAATAAATAAAAGGTGTAAATAAATAAATAAATCCTACCTACATCACAGCGTTGATAGTTAGAGCTTGTGAGATGAATCAAACCAGCAACTGGGGGACAAGCGGCTTAATTTTGCTGC
The DNA here is from genome assembly GCA_036245035.1 of Adrianichthys oophorus. Classification (NCBI taxonomy): domain Eukaryota; kingdom Metazoa; phylum Chordata; class Actinopteri; order Beloniformes; family Adrianichthyidae; genus Adrianichthys; species Adrianichthys oophorus. Next base: position 35,838,141 of record BSAI01000108.1, read on the forward strand.
TTCAGTCTTAAATCTGTGTATGCTTCAACACGGAACAGATCTCCTTATATTCCATTCACGTGTATGCATTTTTAATCTTTACTTTATTATGAATCAGATCGCAATTGTGTGGAAACCATATGTTTATGGTAGAAATGCTTTCCCCTTAATGAATGATTTTAGAGGTTTTCAGCTGCATCACCTTCACTGACATTTCGGTTCCTTTTTCACAGTCACTTTGGAAAATGGATATGATTAATGCCAGCTTTGAAAGAACCTTTTCGGAGCTTTTTATTCAAATTGAGCTTTCAAAAATATAAAAGAACCCAAAAGTATAGAGTATCAAAGCTGCCATCACCTGTCACTCCTACAAGAACAGGAAAGAGTCTTTTCTTTGTTCCTTTTTCAAAAGTTACAGAGACTTTCTTCCTTTGATGTGGATAACATGAGCGAATGTTCACCTGCTGCAGCTGATTGAAGAATACCTGCAAATGAGAACAGATGTCAGCTTGGCACCAACCAGCATGAACCACCAAATTACATTTGTACTTTTGCACCAGATCAAACCTAAATGTCCAGAACCCCAAAGACAATCACATTTGCAGTGGGGCTTTTAATTTGAAAGTGGATTTTAATAAACAAAGTCAACTAAAGAACATGGAGAAAATGGCGGCAGAAAAATTGAGAAGCTATCAAAAAGTCACTACATGTAAGACAATTTCATGTAATGATTGTGTCTATGAAGAGGTAGCACAGAAACATAAAAAATATATAACTTTTCAAACACTGACAGGATGACAGTATGTTTTGTTAAAAAATTCTCAGTTACATTTGTGAAGACTAAGCTTGAGGATTTTGTTGAGAAGTAACAAGGTAACAAAAGTGTCAGAAGAACTTTTGGCAAAAAGATCTCACATGGGCTTTGGGAGGGGTGCATCCGCTTTACTAAATATTAGCTAGACTGGTGTACTTGTTCATATTTAGAGTGGCTGTACAGTCTTTCCTAAAAAGAAAAAGCTATGAATAAGTGATTTCAATTTTTCTCTTTAACAATTTCCTCCATTAAACATCTGACAGTCTATCACACTTTTTTAGAAACTAAAATAAGCCTTTTTAAAATTCATCAAGCAACAATAAAGTCAAGATTATTTTGAAAAGTCATAGTTTAGGTGGGTACATTTTTTGATTAAAGTTTTTTAGTTTGCCCTCATCCTTCATTTTAAATAAAAGCACACACACCTCCACTTTTATTTTGATTGACTGATTTCCTTCTATTTTCAAATACAAAATAAAATAAGAAACATGATGAACAGAAATTGATAGTGCTCAAAAAAGGAATGGGTAGAAAAAAATAACACATCAATTCTCACCTCCAATTTGCCTGTATTTTCTGCATACATTTTACATATTAAACATACAAAAAGGAAAGAAAAAAATGTTTCCAAAATGTTCAGCTTGAGTTGAAGTACTCTCATCCAGTTTTAGATACTGGTACCAACCTTACTACATCAGCTTTATTTGATGCTTTTAATGTAGTAATTTATTCTGTTGCATTTTGTAAACCATATTTAATTTAAATGTATTTGTCAAAATTCAATGATATTTTTAAAAATCCCATCAGGAAAACCTGAAAAAGAAATTGTGTACAAGTTTATTTTTTTTAGTCTGACTGTGAAACTGGCTTGCATGCTCTAGAAGAAAGCAAGCATGTAAAATATTGATCAAACCAGCATCCTTCATTCTTGAATGGTCAAACTGACAGTGTTACAATCACCCATTGGCCTCACATCTCCCAGGGGAAACCTTTTTTTTTGGCTGCTCACATCCTAACAGCAGGTCAGGGTGAAGTGTGAGTAGCAGAACAGTACCCATGGAGCTGGTGCAGAATCAAAGCATGGTCCAGGACACTTCAAAAGCTGGTGGACCTCACCAGTCTGCCAAAGTTGACCACCCAAAGGAAAAGGCAACCTGCTTCAACTGCAAACATATCTGGTTTAATTGGAGGCACATTCACAGCTATATCCTCACTTTTATCCACCTGAAACTGTTTTACAGGAACAATAGAACTTTAAATGACTTGGATTTCATGCTCAATGCTTTCATATTGTTGTTACACAGTAGATGCATGTTACTTGAACGTCAAAGATGTACAATATTTTTTATTTGGTTCAAACTAGTGGAAGTTATCAAAGGTTTTATAGGTGGGGAGATGGAAATATTTGAGTCCTCACTGCATTAATTTGAAAAGGAAATATAGTATGGTTGAGCTGAGTAGGAACATACACGTTTATATTGAGGAGCAGAAAAAGGTGAAAATGTACACAGATGTGTAGCAAGCCCATAGTAAAACTAACAAATGTGGATAAGAAATCTTTTCAGAGTAAAAGAGGGCATTAGTCTTCATTAACCTGAATAAAGAATTCTAAAAACATAAAATATAAACAGTGACCATTAAGTGACCACTAACCACTAAATTTGTTTTGTTTTGTTTGTTGCCATGTTTTTTCTTACGTTATTGAATTCTTTTGCATACAGTTTAAGATGTGTAAAAAAGGCTAATGCCCACAAATTGATGATGATACACAATATTTTATTTTGACATAAAATGAAAAAAAAAAAACCTTTTATTTGATTTACATGTCAACTGTTTTATTGTCACTTGAATAATTTTTGACAGGGGAGAAAAATGTTCACAACAAAGAGCAAATAGCTTAAAGTCCCTCTCCAATCATCTTTTGATCTAATTAAAGTGTTCCCAGTTGTCTTTTAATTATTATTATGCCGTTTTTAGCCAAAATTAAAAAGGAAAAAAGTGCAATTTTCTAGGTCACAGTTTCTGCAGAGCAGCAAGAGTAAAAAAGTTGCCCATTAGTTGTTCGCGGGATTGTTGGCATGGAGTAAGCCCAACCCCTTCCCATCATCCATCTGTTTTCGTGCTCTCCCGCTAGCTTACAGCCTGTCACAACCCCAACCTGGCGGTGCAACAAAAATGGTGAGCAATATTGGAGCTAGCCAGCTGTTCAGTTTGGATCCAGATGGCAGCTGGACTGAGGGAAACGAAGATGTATATGGATCTATTTGTCTACAAGTGGATGCATCATAATGCATCCGAATGGAGCGGAGCAGGGATCTTGTGGCTTGCTGTAGAAACGTGTGTTGTAAATTCCACACTTTCAAACTTTTTCAAAAGACATTTTTTTGTCTGCTCCTGATTCACAATGACTTGAATGAAGAAATACTCAGAGAGCTTAATTTTCTTCATGTGTGTCCTCCATCATGAGTTAATTGCCACAATAACATGTTGAAAATACCAAAAACACGATTTTCATTGGAGTGAATCTTTAAAACTTCAAGAGCAAAAGGGTTTTTACTTCAATTGATGTCTTCAAAGGTAAATTCATCATCCATACTTAGGTTTATTCTCTTCATTTTTAAAATTCAAAGTTGATGCTTGTCGGTTTAAAACAAGAATGATTAAGCCAGTCCTTTTCCTAAATCTGAAAGCTTTGTACAGCTTCTCTCATCTTTATGTTTAACATAAAAATCGAGATATAGGTATTTAAAATGATAAATTATTCACTTTTATCATATGATCAAGGAATGCAAAGGTAAATTAGTCTTACTTGTGATAAGATTTTTGATTTAGGCATTCCCTTTTTGTGGAATTAATTCTATGGTTCATTTTCTAAGATATCTTAAGCTTTTTTCCTTTCTAATCACTTTGAAAAGGACATGTACACATTTCAGAGACTCTATTTTGAAGAATCTGTTTGTCTACTGTCGCTTTTCTTCTTATTCATTGACCTAGTTTCCTCTGTCTTTTAATGAGATTTTTCTTTGTCTCTTCCTCTTTGTTTCTCTGTCTCTCCCAGGCTTTAGACTTCTTACTGTGCCCCTTACTGCGTTCCTATCGTGTCACTTCAGTTACCGTACCTGGTGTCAGGCTCTTGCCTTCTTTTCCCCTTTGTTAATTGCAAGTAAACAACATAACTATCTTGGGATTTTGCCTGATATAGGGATATATTTTTACCACCACCCCCCGAAAAAAAAAAAAAAAAAAAAGAACAGAAAGAAGATAAAAGAACAATCATGTCAGGGTTGACGTGTGAACACAGATGCAGACGACACTCGTAAATACAAAGTCTCTCGTTTAATTGAGAAAGGTTCACAAGAAACTGAACACAAACTCATGAAGGTACAAAAGACCATCCGACAACCAGTGCAGGGGAGACGAAGACTTATAACAGGAGGAGGGGATGAGGTAAATGGAAACAGGTGTGCCAATAAGGAGGGAGAGAACACAGGAAGTAACAACCAGCAACAAAATAAAACAGGAAGTGGAACCCAACAAAAAAAACAAAACAAATGTCCTGGGTCCATAACCCCACAAATCAACAGAAACAACAGTGCATGATTAAGGATGATTACTGTCACACTTGTGTCAAAGCCATAAACAGTGCTTAGATTTTTTAGTGACAGGTCACAGCAACACACGCAGTTAATTGATGCTTCTGCAGAGTTTTGTTGCATCAGTAATGTCTGCTGCTTATCTGTATAAGCCAAACATTTTTGCTGGTTCAGTGCACGATGTTCTTTATTTAATCTAAAAACAGTTTTCGTTTTCATGAAACTAATTGTTACAGTATTTTCCTCACTGTAGGGCACACCGGATTAAAAGGCGCACTGTCAATGAACGGTCTATTCTAGAACTTGTTCACAGTCAGTGTGTCCCCTCAGGGGTCGCCACAGCAACTCAGCTTTCACTTATACGCATATTTGGTTTGGCAGTTTTTTGCTGATGCCCTTCCTGACACAACCCTGTATTTTACCGGGCTGGGGACCGGTACAGGGAGACTCAGACCTGACCCCCATGTTGCTGCATAGGGAGGCATAAGGACCTACGCTTGATTCAGCTGGGAAACAAATCCCAGTTTGCCACGGGCCAGTCCTGCTCACAACCAACTGAGTAGGTGAACACCCTACCTTGTTAGTAACACCTAAATAACAGTCCTACACTGTACACTGGTACATGTTGGCAGTTGATCCACGTTGTCCGGACCAACGGGCTTTTCCGGTTTGAAAACATCCTAAAGGAAAAACCAATGATTACGATTTTTTGTATTCATAATGTCAAAGGAAATTTGCCAAAATTGCAGTTCATTCATACCTACCATGAATTGTTCAATTAAAATACCTAATCCCAAAATTAATATTTGTCTTCCAGGCAAAATCCTACAACACACCCTTCACTCGCAGCTGTGTGTGTGTGTTTTGCATGAGTCCTTTCAGCTGATTAAATATGTGAATATTTAAAAATAACAATTCTCGGCACAGCTGCACGTAGTCATCAGGTCTTCTCCTGAGGGAACCGCCAAGCTGTTTGTCCTGCTTTCAGTACCACACGCCGCACTACAAGAGGAGACTCCAGCGCCATTGGAGGGGACTCCATGTCATTTGTAGAATTTGATTTTGCCCTATAAATACAGAGCACTCAGCATGCTCCATGCTCAAAAAACACGAGCCCAAAGGGCTTTGGAGTGGTTGACTCTCAATTAGATAGCCCTCACTGTCCCCGCCTCCACCATTTGCGACTGTGTAATTATGGCGATTGTGACGAGGCAGCTATGCTGGGATCTGAAAAAGGAACACTGATGACACTTGTTTCTGCATACAAACATGTTGTATTGATGAAATCTGTTCAGCTTTTGGCACAAGCTGGTTCAGCGTTAGAGCATGTTCAGGTAACTTACATTCCTATAAATCTGATGATCAAAATACAGTGAAGCTTGTGTGCTTTGATTTTTATTTCCTATTTTCCCTTTTTCCAATTATTGTAAATAAGAGCACAAGTACAGAACAAGCAGGCTTTTGCTGTCACAGACTATTACTAGTTGGAAAGACTGAGACCTTGCCCAGAGCACTTCATTTGTTTCTCTGAAGACAGAAACAGGACAGATGTCATTTACATTGCCACAATTATGAAAAAAAGCCTTACAATATGCAAGGCCAAATCTTCCACTTCTCTGAACTAAAGTTATGCCCACTGTAATTAAAAAAGTGATATGAGGTGCAAATTAAAAATCATTTCACAAACAATGGTGTAGCTATGTCCACAATAATACATTTAGTAGAAAAGGTTTTTCATCAAAGGATAGACATTACTCATGAAATCTCCTTTTTTGAGAGTTTAAAAAATGCAGAAAAATTAAAATTGGTTATCAAAAATTCAAATTTGCAACGTGTAACAATCTTTTAAAAATTATATTTGTGGATTCAAAACAATAATAGAAATAATGAAAAAAAATAGTCTTCATCTACATGCGCATTAAGAGATAAAAGCATATGACTGTAGATTTGTTGCTAAAGTATTGTGTGTCTGTCAAAAAGTTTTGTACTTGTAGGAAGAGATTTGTGTGTCTGTACAAAGAATTGTCTGTCCGGAAAAATGCTTTGTGTGTGTCAAGGGTCATCGCGCGCATACAAGCACGTGTTGATCTACAGTGACAAAACCAAAGTTACAATTACAATTTTTTTGCTTCTCAACAAATCAACCAATCAGCAGCCTTTTACCCAATCGATGCGATGCTTGGACCTGTCGATTAGATGGATAATATTCAAAAGCAAAACAAAGAAAACTACAAAAGAAGTTTCTTTACACAACACAAAGATCCATCCATCCATCCATCCATTTTCAACTCATCCAAGGACCGGGAACAGTCTAATCAAAGATTCCCAGACTTCCTTTTCTTAGCCACTTCCTCGAGCTCTTTTGGGGGTGGAGTCCAAGATGTTCTCAGGGCAGCTTAGGCACATTGCCTCTCTAGTGTGTCTTGGATCTTCCCCGGAGTCTCCGCTCGGTGGGACATGCCAGGAACATCTCCCAAGGCAAGTGTTCAGAAGGCATCCAGACCAGATACCTGAGCCACTGTAACTGATTTTTCTCGATGTAGAGGAGCAGCGTCTCTACTCCGAGCTCTCTCTGGATGACTGAGCTGCTCACTCTATCTCTAAGGGAGCGGACAGCCACCCTACAGAGGAAGCTCATTTTTGGCTGCTTGTATTCGGGACCACGTTCTATCGGTCATGACTGTGAACTCGAGTACTGGAGCTAAGATTGACCTCTTAATTGAGAGCTTCATTCCATGACTCAGCTTTCTCTTCACCACAATGGACAATCTGTCTGTTGATCTCAGGCTTTGGTCTCCCCTCACATGTGAACAAGACCCCAAAATACTTGAACTTCTCCACCTAAGGCAGGAGCACTCTGCCCACACATTGAGGAAAAGCTACCTGTTTCCAGTCAAGAACTTTGACCTCAGACTTGGTGGTACTGACCCTCATCCCAGCTGCTTCACACTCAGCTGCAGACAGCCCCAATGCATGCTGGAGGTCCTGGCTCGGTGAAACCAACAGGACAACATCATCTGCAAAGAGCAAAGGAAAAATCCTGTAGTACCAAAACCAGACCCCGTCCTGCCGCTTGTTGTGCCTAAAAAATGTGTCCATGAAGGCTTGATAAAACCAGTGATAGAAGGTAGCCCTGTCAGAGTCCAACCTCCACTGGGAACAGGTCCATCTTACTGTAAGCCTCCCTTACAGTGAAATGCTTTCTCCAAATTTGCAAAACACATATTGACTGCATGAGCGAACTCCCATGAACTCTCGAGCACCCTATGAAGAATGTAGTGCTGGTCCACTGTTTCACAACAAGGACAGAAACCACACAGCCAAACTCTCCTCTTAAGTACCTAGGAATAGACTTTCCTAGTGAGGCTGAGGAAACAAAGATTGATCTGCAAATTTAGCACTTTGCTGTCTGGCTCAGCTCACTTTTACCACAACAGATCTGCACAACTGCATGACAGCAGGCGCTGCACTGATCTGCCTATCAGCCTTTCCTCACCTGTGAGCAAGGCCCCACAATACTTAAAACTTCTCCATTTGGGGCAGAAGCACTCCACCCACCCAGAGAGTGATGCCTCCAACTGGACCCCTAGTGTTTAAAGTGATATTTAATTTTTTTTAATCAATACAGTGATGGCTGTTTGACCTAAACTCAGATGAATAGCAAACCCACATTTGTAAGGCTGACGTGTTTGTTGATACAGAGTTGGGGGCGTGGCTAACCTTTTAAAGATGTAATGGATGGCAGTGGCCACATTAGCATATTTTCCAAATGTGAAAATACAACATTTTGATTTAAGATTTAGATTATATTTTTAGAATTAATAATGTGATTTTACATTTAGATTTAGCATTTGCATTTGGAATTAACAGTTAGATTGAGAATTAACATTATGATTTAACATTTACATATATATTTAGGGTTCATTTTTAACATTTCTGTTTTGTTTTATATTTAGCTTGTAAATCATCATGATTTAAATGGCAAAAATGGCATGTTTGCTTGCAGTAAATTTTGACATAAATGTAATAAAAGTGTTCGAAAAGTTGGCTAAAATTTAAAAAGTTTTAAGCCAATTTTCACATTTGGTGCCTCTTGCCGTGCTGAAGGTGCTGAAAAACAATAGACACTAACTTTTGGAGATATTAGTGATGGAAACAGTAGTGCAAAAGTAGAGATGTAACAGCAGTGGAGATTCAAGCCATTGGAACAGAAAACGTCTGTTTCAAACAACCTCACTCACAATACTGAAATATTTCTTTCCATTTCTGTTCCTCCTCCAGAGCTGGAGGCAGAAGGGTGCTGCTTAAAAAGGTCAGAATGGAGTAACGTGTTTGGCAGGTCATGTCACTGTTAAAAAATAATGTTTGTCAAATGTTATGGACATTTATTGAGTTAATTTTCTGGCTAGTTTTTCTTTCAAGAATTAAAATGTGTTGGGATCATTGTGGCTGAGATAACGCTCAGAAATGTGTCTGTATTATAATATAAGTCTTATAATATTAATATAAGTTTCCAGAAATATAGCTCAAATACAAGCACCCACAGCCTCTTTGTCAGTTATCATTGATGTCAAATGAGGAATGTTTTTCCATTTTACCTCTTACTCGTCACTGGCTTTCACTACATGGAGTCTCATCAGTTACACGCCTTTTTGTTCTCTAATAGGGTAACATTTTATAAATGGGTACCCAAGGGCAGGTTTTTTTCAACTGGGGTGTGAAGATAGAACAACCACAGCTGCGTCTGTATTGTGCCACGTCAGCATGAAATAGGCTTAAGATAGCACCAGTTATTCACCAAAGTTTATTTGTGAAATGCATCCTGATTTTTCCAGCTACCTTTGAGGCTTACTGGAGCTGCGCCTCCGAGTTCTGATCTCTCCTACCGCACACACACTCCCCGCTGAGCCCATCTGCAAGCTCAGCCAATAATCCACACCCATATGCCTCCCCAGCCTCCCCTCCTCGAGTCAAGCGTGCTCCTGAATTGTACACCGCACTCTCTTCTCGAGTGTATCTGTACCCCCAGTAACACTTCAGACCCGCACATCTGCACTGCTGCACTCACAGGTGAGAGATGGGAGAAGAGGGATGTCGGTGTCTTCTCAAACACAAAGAACCTCTTGATGAGTACTGACACGTTTACACTGCACTCAATTACTTGTTTTTTATTACTGGTGGCTCTAGTGATTTGCTTGTTCAGTTACTCTCAGTAGACAAATAACCTAAAAAAATGTTGCTTCCAGCTCTTTATTTCTGTATTTGTCAGGGGTTGTCTCCTTACTTTGACTTTTTTCAACATTTTATTATTAAACTAAATGTTTTTCTTTCTCCAGCCTGCAGTCTTTTTATCCTCTTTTTTTACTCTTCCTTCTCATTTGTCGTATCTGACATCTAATCTAGTACAAGCTAAAAAAGCTAAAAAAGAAAAGCATTTCTCCCAGTTTGCTAAAGCAGTTCTTAATTTTTTTGCACCTGTTAGGGTGCTTCTTTTAAGCAAGGCAAAAAGCTGTACCTATAAACCCTATAAACCCTATATGCACAGTATTTAATTATGCCGCTTCGTATGCTTTTAATCTTTAAGTATTCCCAGGTGAGCAATACTGCAGAATTAGATTTTTGATTCAGTGCAAAAATAATTACAGACCAAAATTACCCCAAACACCTAAACCAAATGTTTTGACCTTTTTGAACATCAGTTTATGTACTTTGGTTGGGAAAACATTGTATCACATTACATAAAGGTGAATGTATCACAAAAAAATTGGACTACATTTTTGTGTTTATTAAATAAAGTTGTAACTTTTTTGAAATTGTTACCTTTTACACAGATCAGACATAGTTAGGAGGAAATTAGACTATTACATATGATTTAATTCAATAGTACAGTATTTTCTGCACTCAAGGGCACACCAGACTATGAGGCATACCCCAAGCTGAATAAATGGTCTGTTTTCGTAATGATGTCATATAGAAGGTTCACTGAACTTTAAGGTGCATTTAGCAAAACAAAAGTCACAAATCAGTCAGACTTTTTTAACTGCATTCACAATAACTCAACTTGTTTGTAACACGCTACACGTTAGCAGTGTTAGCATTTTTAATTCACAGCAAGCCTCTTCCAGCCGTGAGCACACGCGCCAGTATTGGGTAGCGATAGTTCAGTGTAAAAAAACATATTTTGCAAGCCTGTTTAGAATATACTGAATGTGCTTTTTAAAAAAAAAGAACGTGCTGAATGCACGTTCTTGAAGGCGCATCAGACATGGTGTGTGAAGCATTAGCAGCATCATTGTATTTATAATACCAGTAACTCCCAACCTTGTTTGCAGCATGTGAAAAAACAGACTGCTACTGCAAAAACACACATTTCTGTGACTATACTAACTCCCAACCTTGTTAGTAACACACAAAAAAACAGTCTGACACCAGTAAGTTTGCTGCATTAGCGTACTCATAAAAACACCCAACCAAACATTTTGACAGAGCGCCATGTGCCTCTCAACTTCTCTTCAACATCAGTAAACTCAATCCAAATTAGTCCATCTATACAGTAAAACTGTGATCACACAAACCCAATTTGAGCAGGAGAGGCGGCCAGTTTCAATGTTCGGTCAATGGTAAAGACGTGATCTGAGGTCCTGCAGCGGACACGGCACGAAAGTCTGGCAGCAGCGTGATTTGATCGATAATTTTTGCCCTCTCAGGTTAATGCAGGACAGCAAGCCTTCAAACTGGATCAAAGAGAGACGGAAAGACTGCGGCAGCGGCCCTGCAGATGCAGCTCACACATCGAGAGTGAAGCTCACTGTAATGGGAGAACCTCTAAATGATCTCATGAACCCAAACATGGAGATGTGATTACAGATATATTTGAAGAGCTCTTCAAAATAAATAAACCTGATCTCTCAACATCATCTGTGTCTTCCATGCATTGTGAATAAAATAAACACAAACACCGCTTCATGTAGCAACCAGGCTAAAAGCATTAGCTGGTAGCTACTCCACACGTGTCAGAGGCGTATGGTTCTGGAACACATTTATGGCCATGTGGCAAGAAGAGAATTTGCCACCTGGCCGAGGAGAGGTGGCGTTCAGTCTGAATGCAGCTTTAGACACTCGCTTTCTGAAAAAAATTAGACTTTTAAGTGCTCCTTAGTGTAGAAATGTGGTAGTTGAGGAGTGGAAGGTAAATGCCTCGAATTAGAGTTATTTTAGCAATAAGTCAAACAACTATTTCTAAATCGTATTTCTTACAAAATTTGAAGTTACACATTTTACACACGTGAAATAAACATTATTTAAATTCGTTTTGACATTAAATTATTTTTTAATTACAAGAGTTAATGGGCAGGTGCTCTATATCGTTTTCCTAGCTTTACTTTAGAGGTCATATTTACCCCATTGAAAGGTTTCTGATCCCTGTCTCTATTTTTTGCTCAGTTGAACATTCTTTTGCTGCACTTTTTCTTTTTTCTGGTTGTGCTTGTTTTTTAATCACAGCAGTGAGGAGCTTAGGCACTCATCATAGTTAAAGGGTTTTCATTAAAATATATAAAAATGTTTCTGTTTACCTTCTGAGGACATCCGAGTCAGAGTTTGGTCTAAATTCTATGGAAACATGAAACTGAATAACAACAAAAAAGGGGCTTGAGTAGAATTTCAAGTATCAGTTCTATTATTCCAGTTTTGATCAAGCTGACAACATCAAAAAGAAGCAGCAACATTCAATTTATTTAATGTACAAAATTTTGCCATACAGCAAATTTAAGCGATCTTTCTACAAATAATCAGTGAAAAGTGTGATAAAAAATTGAGTTAAAGTTTTTTAGTTAGAACAACACTATGGAGCTTCATCTTTGTTAAAGATGATGATGCTTTATCAGCTGAATGGGTTGTAAGTTCTGTCAGGAATGTATGGTTCAAACTAAATTTACACAAAATGACTGCAAGGCTTCTCAGTAAATTATTACAATTATTCCTTGACATTCACTCCTCCTCCTTTTTAAGAGATGGCACATGACAGCAAGAAAATTGTGCTATCCATCACATCAGAATGATTAAACTATCACAGCAGATTTTTTTGTTTTTCCAAATAATTTGTAAAACAATTTTTTTATAAAACATATGTATTTAAATTAGGTTACGTGAAACAACTTTAGACATTTTCCTTGGCCTTATGTATGGGTGCATGTACCTATTTCATGTTCTTCAAGTATCTGTTGAAGGTGTCTTTGAACTGTCTACAGGGCATCTAGATAATCAGGGTTGTTGTATTGGAGTTGCTAGAGGTGATGGGGGGATGGCATGTACTTTTTTTGTTCCTTGGGTCAATGGGAAAAAAAATCATAATGCAAAAAGATTAAGTGCCTCTGGATGCACAAGTGTTAGAAGAATTGAAGGTCCTAGCCCTGCTTGCTTACTAACTAACCTTTGTACAGAAATGCGGTTGAGTATAGGAGGATAGCACACACACTTCTCTCTTCTTGCCTTGTTTGTCCAGATTACAATATTTGCTGGCCACACAGGAGATCTTATCTTCAATATCAACCTTTCCCTAAATTATCAATGGGAGCATCAATACCAAGGTGTAAAAAGGCAGATACCCGTACAACACCAATTAAGGTATCTATTAAAGCATCGATTACTAATTAATAAATGAGAAAAATAAAAGTGTATTGATTTATTTCGGTCTTTGGTTTTTGGGTAAGATTCTTCAGATTTTTTTTGTCTAAACACCCCCCAGCCCACACCATAGTGAACTGCTCCATCAGTCACATGACCAGAGGAGATGCGAGTTGTTCGTGTTACCCTTAGCAACAACGCAGCACAGCATGAGTAGGTGCTTTTAGATTAAAAACTTTTAGATTTTTAACCTTGCACATTAGGGTTGTTATCTGGCCAGTTTTTAATGGTATTTGTTTTTACGATAACAAATAATGTGGTTGGGAATAGAAAAATTCATCTATAAGAAATGACTGGTAATCAGTTTTTGGTATCAAATATTTTATGCAAAAAGTAATCGGTATTGTATAAAATATTAAAAGCATAGACCATCACTATTCTAATTTCCTGCAAAAACTGCACCTTATATCATATTTTCCTGATCATTCAAAACAAAAGCTTTTTAATTTCTATTTTTTGTCAGAGTTTTTGCACAATTTCAGACAGTTGTGTATTAGCCCTTTAGAAATGACCATTAGCTTTATGCATAGCCTCGTTCAAACAGTTTTGACAAACACTAAAGATTATTACTTGCAAGAGCAAGCCGTTTAGTATGAGACGTTTTTATTAGACTGCATTTGTTTTTGTGACACTTATGAGTAATTGCTGTCATTGCGTCTGGATTATTCCTCACACTGGCAGTTTGAGCTTTTTTCCACTGAGAGTTTTATGTTCGCATTGATAAAAGATTATTAATTTATGTGCATAGTTGACACATTCGGTGTTTAATATTCCCTTAAAGAACTGTACTTAATTAAACTTATTAATAAAAATGGAAAAACCCAAACCTCTTTCACTTTGTCAACAAAAAAGGTTGACTAATGCACAAATATAATAACACATGAAAGTGGTTGCTCTTAAAACATTTGTATTTTGTAAAGGTATAATAGAATTTCTCTCTTACATTTAGAAGATTTTTATTTTATTGTGTATTTATATTTTAAACTATTTTAACTGCCGCCGTTTCTCATTGGAAAGTCATTGAGCATTGTTTAAATAACCAAATAATGTCCACATTTCTGAAACACAGTTGCGCTTATGCAAATGAATATTTAAATCTTCATCATGTCAAACCACATTTTACTTTTTTGACCGTGACAATGACAATGAAACATCCATCACTATTACAAGAAGACTCCTCATTTTAAATGAAGTGATAACAAAAAAACAATAAATTTGAAACAACACCATTTTTTATATCAAAGAGTTGAAATAAAATGATTGACAGCCTTATTTAAATACACGTTTAATTCAAATTGGAACCCAGAGGCTAATTCAGAGCTATCCTGCAAATTCCATCCGTCCTAATATGCTAAAAGTTAAGGGAAAAGTGTAAAACTTGCTCATGAATTATAATCTAGTTGACAGCTGCACGGTAACACAGACAGCCCTATGAATCTGCCAAGTTCTATAAAAACACTAACTTTATTACAGAGGCTGTAGATGGCCATTTGTGGCCTGTGCTTTATTAAAATCTCACAAAACTGCAATAAAAAAGCATGCATATATTCTGATGTGGACATTGTTAGCAAATCAAAATATTTGTATTGACACTTATTGTTTTGTTTTCATTCTTTTGTGAAGAAGTGTAATAATTTCAGATTCTGAGGATTGTTAAGAAAAAAGTTTTCCTTCAACTCCACGAGGAGCAAAGTTCACTTTGTTAGCTTCAAGCCCAGCTGAGATCACCTCTGATTGGGTGTGGCGCTAAGACAACATAGTCTTGTGACGTGGGGAGAGCTGAAGGTAGGAAAAGAGCTGTTATCATACATTGCATGCCTGACAAAGCAGGCATCCAGAGGCTTGCACCCCCATTTTTTCCACCCTCTCTATGCCTTTGTGTCTGTCATACTGTCGTTTGCTTTCTCAGCTCTGAACCCCCGTCTTGCTTCGCTTTCCTCCTTCTCGTATCGTCACCTGCCTTCACCACCTACACAGCAGTCAGGTGTACGTAGCAACTTTAAGATAACACTGCAGCCCAGACAGTCGGTCACCTCATTTATCATGCACTATTTTCACCATGCATCCACTGCAATCCAGCAGCAAAGTTGTTTGCATAAATTATAAATAAGTAGACTCTGTCATTACAACTTTTGGGGGGAATATAGGTTAGATGATTTAAATTATCAAGAGATCTGTATGTTTTATGGAAAAGAAAGATTTGCTCTTGTTTGAAGCTCTTCACACATCTGAGTGCATCATGTCCGTATCCTTTTTTTTAAACTTCATTTTTGATTTTCTGATTAATAAATTACCAGTGTTGAAATGTGATGCAATTTCTGCTTCCAACAATCTCTTGATATTCAAATAAAGCTGGTTGTTTGTAATTATGGACGATAGGAGAGTGGGAGTGTAGTGTTCTCCATCACTATGCAAATCTTTCATTTTAAAACACCTATGTTCATTATAGTGGCCTTTTATGTAAAGAGGGTTATTTGGATAAAGAACCGCCAGTGGTTTCAGATATTGCTTTTGTCTGTGGGATAATGAAGTTAGGAGCCTGCGTGATTGCAGCCAATAATATGTATGGAACAAGAGTGTGTGGTTCAGATCAACTTCTCTAACCTTTTCAGGGTGAATGCATGCCAGACTACATTTGTCTCTTTTGATAAGCTGAATTCCTTTGTCAGGATCTTTTTATTAAAGCAAACAATTTCACTTTATACCCTTTTTTTGTTACTTTTTACTTTTTGACAAACAAATTTCTTTCTTTGGAATCTTAGATTCGGAGCCTTCATGGGAATTCGAGTAGGAAATGGGATGGTATATGAAATTATTTGAAGAATCAGCTTTTAGCATTTGTAAATGGCAACATCCATAGTGCCATTTTCCACAAGAATACTTTCTTTGGAATACTCTGTTCATTTGGCTATTATGTTTATCTGTCTATCATCTGTTTGTTTCAAATAAACATTATTTTAATTTCCATGTTCTACATTACAGACACCACCAAAGAGTAAAGTTTGAAAAGTAAAGAGTAAAAGTATTTTCAGAAACTACAAGTTTGAAAACAAATGACCTGAAAAGTTTGTGATTTGCATTATGTTTTCTTGGTTCACATCATGCTCTTTTTTGAGTTTTCCATCATAGTCTCACCAGGATTAGGTTGCTAATTATCCACAGATGTCTTCAGTTAAAGTAATCATCCCCAATACATTCAAGTGTCTAGTTTTTAGTTATTTTTTTTTCCAGGTCCTCTGCTGTCACACTTTTTGTTCACGATTTTGACATGCATCGGGTTTATTTTTAAACTTCAACAAAAGTTGATTTAAAAAAAAATGCTGCACCATTATTTAAAGAAAAGAGTTTTATGACCAATAATTCTGACTTATTTTTTTTCCTCAAGTTTTTAATTTTATATCTGTGGACAAAAAAAATCCAAATGTCTTTTTGTATTTTATTAATAAACATTATAGTTTAAATATAAGGCAAACATGTAAAACAAAATAGGTTTTCACAATAAAGTGTTAAGTACATACCAGAGTTAATTTCTCAAACATGAAAAAAAATAATTTAAGGCTTCTATAATTTCATCTCCAGCAGAGTTGCTGCACATAATCACAGATGCAAAACAAAAAGCTAGTTAGCAGACTTGTACTACTATTTGATAACCTAACTGGCAATTTTCTTGAATTATCAAAACCCAGGACCTTGGCAAATGCATTATTGACATGCTCTGTATTTAATATCAGGTGTGGAGAGATTAATAATTATTAATTTGTGTTGCAATGTAGCTGCAAATGATTATTCTCTATTGTTGATTGTTAAGTTTTTGAATAAAATTACAATTTGTGACAATAAAAGCCCAAAAGTGAAAATGGAAACCAAAGAAAAATTGAATACAAATTTTAGTAATAAAAAAAGCACACCTTCTCAAATGGTTTAAAGTCTCACTCCAATCATCTTTGATAGAATATGACAGATATGAAGACGCTAATGGATCTATTTATCTGCAAGTGGATTGTCAGAATGGAGTGGAGCGAGCGACACTTTGGCCTGCTCTTTCCACTTGCTGCGTCACAACTGAGAGCTTTTAAAGCTACATGTTTTCCTCTGCTCCTGATTCATCGGGATTTGAAAAAAAAGAGAAAAAGTATACAAGAACATCTTAAAACCACCATTTTTATTGAAGTGGGTCTTGTTTTGTTTGAACAAATATTTTCAAACTTCAACATTGTTGTGCTGGAACTTCTTAGCTCCTTTTTTCCCCAGCCTAGCTTCACTTTGAATCTAATGTTTATGTGGGGTATCAGTGTTAAAGCCAGCCACCTGCTGGCTCGTCACAAATAAACCACTGTATATTCAGTCTTATTTGTTGGTTGACAGATAGGTTCAGCTAGATGGGTGTGCACCTGCCACAGACTCACAGTCTGATTCTGCATGCCAACACCCTCAGTCGTGTCGGTCGACTTCTCCCGCATTCTGGTCCCGCCCTCTGCTCCACCGTCTGGCCCATCCATCCATCTGATTGACAGGTTATGAGCCAATCTCTGCATAAATGACTCTGACACACCAGGAAACCAGACCAGCTGGGTTCAATCAATCTCACTTAAAGTATTCTCCATTGCGACCACGCCTTCTAATACTGAGACAGCAGAGAGGGAAGTTCTGCCGTAATGTAATAAGATACCTCCTGAAGGGCTAAGGTGATCACTCTCCAGCAGATTACAGGGGAGGACGGTACCAAAGAATTTGTATATGAAAGGTAAAGAGGGTAAAAAAATGGTAGATATGCTTTTGATTTTTGTTTCCTCGTCATGATAAAAAAACAATCGTAAAAGAAATGGATGCAGTGTGCTGTGAGAACACAATTCTAACAGTTGCATCACTTCCTTTTTAAAATGGAGAATAAAACAGAATGGGATAGAGCCTTTTGTGTTTGGGTGGGGCTAAAGGAGATTCAAAAAACCAAGAGTACAAAACCAGGTTAAAAAACCAGCTGGTCATAGATGTACACACATATCTCTATATCTTAATATATATATATATATATATATATATATATATATGTGTATAGGCTATTTATGACCATTCAGACCACACTGACACTGCGTCCTCTGTTGAGGGTTCCCTTCCTTTATTTCAAGCCTGGTGTCACGGGGAGAGTAAGTTTACCCAGAAACCCTCAGTGGTGAATGACTGAACTTTCATTATTGCAGAGTTGAGTCGACCCACAAATAACTTCACTCAAGAGACAGAATGATTGATACTCTTCATCATCTCTGCCTCCCTCCCCAAACCCCCTAATTCAATTCCAAATAACTGCAAAGCTGTGTCCCCCATACCAAGGAACTCGCCAATGGAGCGACGTTATTGATCCACGAACACCAGGAAAGTGTATGCATTTTCCGAAATCCTCCAAAATAATAACAACAAGAAGAAAAACAGCAGACATCCAAAAATGCAACATTTACTTAATGCTCAGGAAAGGAGATATGGATGGCTGATGCATGGGATTACAGGGATGAATAAGTAGGTAAAAAAAGCTGGTGGGGTTCAGAATTCAGCGTCATTCTATACAAATACTCCTAATTTAGCTCTTTCATTATAATAAACCTGACTTTCTGAACACTGCACCCACATACTCATACTCCTGCACTTCCTAGCCTTCATTTCACTGTCCTTTCCCTGAGGTTATAACCAGTCAGCATCCTTCTTCTCTCCAAGTCATCATTTTTCGAGCCACAGAGGTATAATCGGCCCCGATCAGGAATGAAGCACTTTTATGCAGAAACGCCCAACAACTTCAATCTCATCTGTTATCAGCATGGAAACAGGGAGGGGGTGAGCCACACAAGCAAATAGGACAACACTGTGGCTGCTTGCTTTTAGACCCTCAAATTTGTTTGCATTTGAAAAAGGCTTCAAATTGGAGAAAAAGTAGAAACGTATTCACAAATCTGTTCAGAGAAATGATGCACAGACTACGAGAAAAGGAATAAAGATGATTTTAATGTTCAAATTGCAAAATTATTTCTTTGTTGCGTTTTTTTTAAGAAAACAAAAAAACTTTTGAGTGATTTAGTTTCCAATTCTGTGTGTTGACCACCTTATTTCATTCACTGCACAGCACAGATGACAGTTCCTACATTACATTGGTCAAACAGCTTAGCTCAGCACCCAGAAAAAACCTAGTCAGAACTCCAAATGTACACCCAGGAATATAACATCTGGCTTAAACTCAGTTTCCTTATCTACCCTATTGCATTCATCCACACCCATCCCACAATTTGGACCCGTTTTTGTCTCTCCTGACTACAGTCCATAAACTGAGTTTGTAGTGGAGTGATTTAACGTTACCTGATGACATAATGCATTTAACAATCCACCCGAGTCAGTATTATCAGTGAAGAATGACTCATAAAGTGTCATCAGTCTGCGATGGGGATGCACAAGTGTGAGATTACGTGACGTCAGAAATGAGTAACTGACCTGATTAGACCACCTTGATAAACATGGAGGCTTGTCTCTCACACTCACCTCTTCTCTCTCCTGCTCACGTTAGTCGCCTCAACAGGGCAGCGTGAGAGCATTTGCTTATTTTTGAAATCCTCCCCACCTTCACACACACTGAATTAGTGCCAGAAGAAGAAAAGCTCGGGAAAAACAACAGATGCGCTGTGTTTTCCTGCAGTCTCCCCAGATTCATCAACCTCAGTCTTTGTGAATCCCACCATCTCATAATACCAAAAACATACCAATGGATTAAGGAGGATGTAAATGAAAAATACATTTCTTGTATCTACCCAAAGAAATCTGAAAGGCTTTTTACTGTGCCAGGATGTTTCATTTTTTTACAGAAAGATTAGGTTCTTTTTTTTTTATTGATTTCTTCCTTTTTTTTTTTTAGCTTGGGTGGTAATTTTTGCAACTATATTTCACCAGGATCCATTTTTCATGCCAAGTCTCACACTCGATGAACGGGAAGTCAATAATTTTTTTCTCTTTTTCTTCTAAATTGCATAATTTAGCGAGTATTAGCCATCCTTCTCCTCCAAATGTGATTCAGTACTCAGCTAAGAAATGTCTCGTAATGACTTTACGTGTTGATTTGTGTGCTTGATCCAAAAGGTTGTGTTGAAACCAAGAACAGAAAGAAATGCTGATCAATTACTCCACAGCTTCACAACATTTATTCTTGCATCGTACCTGCAGCTTTGGCTCGCTGCTTCACTACTTCACAGAAAAGGCATCCAGACACTCTGCAACAAGCAGCGAAAATTTGCTTTCTGATTCCGCACGCCTAACTCCCTCCTTGTGTCTTAAAGTAAGACTGGAAAATAAATTGCGCTCATTTTCAAAGCCATCTTAGATGGGATGGGAGGAGGATCTGGCAATCTCTCTGTCATGTTTCAATATTACCACGATTCATAGAAAAGCACCTCTGGAAATGCATGTAAATTATTATGCAGCCACTCTGTCACATGGTGGTGTTTCAACAGAACGAGCAATTGCTTTATTCCTCCAGGGAACAGAGGCTGTTGGTGATGCTGGGTCAAAGGCAAAGCAAAACTCCAAAAGGTCAAAGAAGATTGAACCCTTCCATAAATGTATTACCTGCAATTAATCAGCCCAAGACTGACAGCATCCACATAAAACTACACCTTCTAGTTCATCAACAGCTCGTATTCCTCATTGAATCTTTATTAAAAAAATATAAAATGATTTTGAACAGAGGTGTTAAATGTCTGTTTACTAAATCTTCTAAAGCAGAACAGGTCAATAGCATCTATAAGTCTGAGATGGAACTTGAAAAAGACCTGAATGACAGTACCCCATGGGTCAAATGTGCAATTTATTTATTTTTTTAATTTCACAATTACAATGTGTAAACTTGAACTCTGAACGCACCACACTCTTCAGCTTCAGTGAAAAGTCTCCATAAACGTAATCGTGCGTTTCCATGCCCAGTCCAATGGACAGTCTGAGAGACAGCATTAACAACTGGAGAATATGCTGAAAACGCTCACAACCCCTATCTGTCCTCTGCTACTGGACTGTCACAGTTTAAATAGGTCTACAGTTACCTGCTGCCGGTCATCTCATGCCTGTTTGACTTTTTTTGTTTTTTTTCTCCTGAAAACATGGATTTCTGTCAATAACGCATATCTGAGCATCTTCTGCATGATGCTTTCACCCCAGGCAGAACATAAACCTTGCCATTTTGGTGGTCACAACCGCCACTCTGATGACCTTCCTGACACATACCGATCATGACCCTTTGGTTGGCCAGCTGCATCTCGCTTCTGGTCTCTTATTTTGTGCTTCTTTCTCCAGGGTACCTCTCCTGGTTATCCCATGTTTCTACAAACCTGAATGGCAACCATTCCTGCACACAGCTGTATGTTATTTTTTTGTCATGTATAAGTGAATCCAGTAATTTTTCATGCAGGAAAAACATTTTTAAAAAACAAAACAAACAAGGTAATTTGAATACAATAAAATACCATCCAAGCAAACATAGTCCATGCATGATGCACATACCACAAAACGCCTCTTTCAAGTTATTTATTTTGATTGGAGGACATGATATTGTCTTTTTTTAAAATTTGCATTTTACCACAGTGGACATGCACAGGGATGGTATGAAGCATGCATTTTTCCCACACAGTGTTCAAGATGTCCTCCAGTCAATTACGAATAAATTGGCTGAGCCATTGATTTGATCCGATCGCATCTTGTGCTGGTATTTCAACAATATTTACACAAGTGGAGAGTCTGCACAAGTCTATCAAACATCCATGCATGCAGCAAATACTAACTCCATCAAGATACATTTAACATTGCGATATATTTGTAGGGTTAAATGTCAAAAATAAGTTTAAGTGGCAAATTACAGCAACACTAAAGCCTCTGATAAGCTTGGAAGCTTGGAAGATATAAACTGATCTTTTGTCTCATATTAGGGTGTTCCAGTCTTTCCTACATGCATTGTTGTGGCAATTTATATGAGATTAAAATGCCACAGTCAGTCGTAAAATGTAAATTACTCTGCAATTTGAAAAGATATTTCTCTAAAACAAACCTCCTTGAAGGAAATGTCCACTAAATATACAAGCATCAGGATTGAGCAAAAAATGCCCATGCTTTCAAAAATATTTTAGTTTGTTGAAGTGGCAAACCTCTAAAAGCAGTTTCAGTACTCACAAATATAAGTTATTGAGGCAGTTTGTTCAAAAACAACTTTTTAAAATTCACCATTTATTTGTGGTATTTTTTAAAGGATTATTTCTAGAATTATGCTATTTATGAGGACAAGGACGCATTACTTACAAATAGTTCTGGGCTCAAAAAACAGTTACATGGTCAAACTATTGTGAAAAGAAAAATATCTAATTGCCTGAAATTGAAGAAAAGCTTTGAAGCAATCCAGACACACAGCTCAGTCTGATTCATCTTGTTAGAGCAGACCTTGTAGGATCTTACATCTGTTTCATTAATAGGCTTAAGGAAGAAAGACCTTGCCTCAACCATATCCACCCACCCTCCTCCACTAACCTCAGGTGTTTTGTGCATATCAGTGTGTCTGCCACGACAACGATCTGCTTCCTTAATCAGAGGCTAATCTTATTTTCAATAATTAGCTGACAGACAAAAAGGAGAGAAACCTCATTTTCCTACGAGACCCACAGCCCCCTGCAAGATCAATAATGAACGTCTAGCAGCAAACATGTTTGGCTCCACTAGGAAGAGGTTAACACAGAATTAAAAACACGTCAGACCTATCACACGTTCATGCACCCTCTTGCATGAATCCATATTGGCTGTCAGGATTTTTACTAATAAACATCCACCATGGGATTGGTGAGTGCAATAAACAATTCAGAAGAAGTCTTATGTTTACTTCATAAAATTACAAGAAATACAGATTTTGCCAATGTCAAGGAATTCATTTTTTTTTCCGTGAGCTTGGTGAAATGTAAAAACTTCAAAATCTTCTGATTTCCTTTCAGTTTTATTTGCTTCTCTTATTCTCACAGTAGTTACCTGACTCTTCATTGAGTTTGACTCTCCAGTATCCCCGGAACCCCCTAATATTCCCACTCGTTGTAGCCCACAATGAACTGGTGTAAAAACCATACGAAGACAGAAACTTGTGTGTTAGACAGATTGTAAATGCTCACTTCTGATAAATGTAGCCTTCTTACTGACAGAAGAGTGGGAATGACATCCCGGAAAAGCAACCATAATAAAGAACTAATTGAAGATGGTAAAGGGTTGATAAGATTTTATGGATCTGTCAGTAATTGGGCACATGAGAAAAAAAAAAAAACTGGCAGGGTGCAGAATCCACCGCTGCTCTACCTTATTAGGTGCTGATGTGAAAGTTAATGTATTTCAAGCTGGTGCCTGAGCGCACAGAGGAGAGCTGAGGAATGGCATCCTATATGCCCCTTACTGTGTGGAATCTCTACAACACTGCTAAACAGCTGTACGCAAAAGGTAAAAACAAGGACAACATGGTATCCATTGACATATATTTAAAATTTAATAAAACGTCTGCTGTAAAATGTTGTTTTGTCATTTTTTGGAACAATTGGATGACTTAGTAAATTGTAGGGGTGTTCATGCATGTCATAATTTGTGGTGGACCATATGATTCATAGTCAATTCATTTTGAACGATCCGATTCACTGACCTAAAATCGATCCCGGACATCTTTAGCCAAAAATTCAACTAGTTTGACTCAGAAATAAATACCTGGGTTCTGAACAGTGCAGGTGAAGTTTTTCAGATTCCTTCTAGCTCATGCAAGATAATCGAGTGTTAATTAAATATGTGTACGAAGAAACAAGTAAACAAGAATGAATGTCAAATACATTCACATGTTAGTTAGTTTCAAGGTTGAGCCCACTGTTGTTTTTCATCAAAATAATACAATGGAGCATTATGAGAGCATTACGCCAAATATATTGCCCGCTCACCTGGTCACCGTAAAAAAATAACTTTTTTTTTAAACTTTGGCGGCCACTGCGCGGCATGTCAACCACATTGACGATAGAGTCACAAAATAGGATCTATTTGTCCCCAATGTTAGCTAAATCCCCAGGTATGTTGCTAAAACTCTCCTTCAGTTGGGAGTTGAAGTATGGGCTGATCTGCCTCACTACATATTTTGACCCACCAAATCTGCTCAACACTGTTTGCCAGCTCATCACCAGAATGATCCATGGATAGCTCCCCTCTTAACTAGAGCATATGGCTACAAGGTCAATGACACAACTGTTAAATCGATCCATGAAATGCTGATAAGAGTGCCAAGGCAGAGACAGTTGCTGCTATTCATCCCTCTCAGGTTTCAGTGTCTGCTTTTGTGAGCATTTAGCAAGTCACCAGCAGAACAACATAAAGTAAAAGGAAGCGCCTTCATTGTCTGCAACTACCCTCTCATGTACTTCTAACAACTGTAGCTCTAAAGTGGGGTGCTGTATGTCCACTATGGTTCTTTGCTGCTTCTGTGAATGCTTATTACACAGCTCCATTACTTTTGGCCCATTTAAGGTTGAACTGCTCATTCTTAGTGTGAAAAGCTCTGTTAGTTTTGGAGTAATCCCAGCTCAACTTGCTGCTGATTACTTGGGATCAGGCGTTTTAGTCAATCAGAAGCTGGGTAGACACCCACGAACAACAATGATTTTCTTTTCTCAAAAAGTAAAAGATTTTCGACCTTCTTTCCAGTAATAGTTTTTGTAATTTGATCCATCCATCCATCCATCTATCCATCTTTCTTACTTATTTCATCCCTTATGGATTCACTGGGCTGCTGGAGCCTAACTCGGCCACTGTTGGGCGAAGGCTGGGTACACCCTGGAAAGGTCGCCTGTCTGTCGCAAGGTGTAATTTAATCCACTTTTTTTCATTCTCTAAGATAGGATTAATTTGACTTTTTTCAACAGTTTTCTGTATAAGGGTTTTGGACAAGATGTGTTATAAACCTTTGCTAATAAGAGAAAGTTAAGTGAAGTGATTGCATTTAGTTAATGAGTCTGTCAGCCATCCCCTCTCCCACTGTGTCATTTAAAGAATAATAATGCAGACGTGATAAGGAAATTAAACTACAGTTAAGAAAGGAGCTACTGTATATGTAGAAAATGCACCACCATTAAACCCTGGTTATGAGCCAAAATTCTACCAATAGGAAAAAATCTTGAATACAAAAATAAGCAGAAGGGTCACAGCACTTTAAATTCACAGCACAACTCACAACATGTGAAAAAATGAACTCACAACACAAAAAAATCAACTCACAGCATGAAAAAAATCAACTCAAAACACAGAGGGTCACAACACTACACCCTAAATTCACAACACAACACAATTAGTCACAACGCAAAAAACTCAACTCACAATACGAAGAAAAAAAATCAACTCACAACACAAAGAAAAAAATCAACTCACAACACACAGGGTCACAACACAACACTTCAAATCCACAATAGATTGCAATTAGTCACAACATGAAAAAAATCAACTCACAATGCAAAAAAATAAAAATCAACTAACTACACATTATGTCAAAACGGACGTTGCACGGCTTTTATTCTGAAATTTTCATCGGGCTAAGTTGTTGACAGAAAGTTACGTCACAGTTGGTGAGCTGTGTCACGTATCTGTATGTGGAACTCTGTGTTTCACCGCTCACTCCGCATGCGCGAACCATACGTCACTTCCTTTATTTCCCTACTTTGCGGCATTATCATTTCACAACAGTAACTCTGTGATCACAAGAATTTATGTTCTTCTAACAACAAAGAGCTTCTCCCAATTGGATTACAGCGCCGAAAAATAAAAGAACGCTGCCGAAATGCAACACTGTTTAATCGGATATTGTTTTTATCACAGACAACGGAAAATTTCAACAACACGTGATAGATTGACAGCCACACGGCTTGGAGTCATTCTATCTGATCGTTTTTATTTTTCATATGTTGGCGACGGGAAGATAGGAGAAGTGAGCGCTTTTTCCTTTGAGGAGATGTCAGGGACTGCAGCACCCACTTTAGTCGTTAATAACCTTTCTGTGTTAATGGAATTAATAAAGTGTCAGTAGGTGGTGCTGTATCCTCCTATCTTGGAGAGTAAACTGGCTATCATACAAAGAAGAAGAAAACAGTTGTAGTCAGTTTTTAGTCCAGTGCAAGATCATGCAGTCCTGATCCTCAACATTTGTATTTTCTTTCATTTTTTTAAACATTAAAGTAACCATCATCAATCTGATAAACATTGTCAGTGTTATAATATAAGGAACTGACACCAGTAAGAAGAGCAGGAAACAAAGCTGCTGTGTTCACCAAGGAGACAGTTAACAAACAGGACACAGCTAAAGGTGTAAACAGAAACCAGCTGTCAAGACTTCATAAAGCAGGATTATGTGAATTTAACATACAAAAAAAAAGTTCAACATTTTTAAAGGAAAAATCTTGATCAAGGAAAACAATGGTAAAAAAATACTTTTTTCAACCAAGTCCATCCAGACAAGGTACTTAAAAAAGTTTTGTGAATACATAAAGTTCATTAACTCAAGTAATTCAATATCTTCAAATCATAAAAATCTTCTTCTTTGGATAACAACTGACATTTCTTCTTTATGAGTTGAGATACATACATTGTACCGCTCTAAGGGAGTACAGCTATTTCTATCTTCTGCAGGGTTTAGGTGCAGATGTGAAGATTTAAAGCTACAATGTTCCTCTTCCTTTATTCCCATTATCAGGTGAACTAAAGTACAGGTGATGGGAATACAGTGACTTCATGTGGTGCTACCAACCACACAGTCGTCGCTCTTATCTCAAAGAATTCCCATTGGGAAAGACAGACGCGAATAGGCTTCGTGTGCGGGATCTGCACTGCATTCCGAAAGTACGGCGACTGTGGTAGAACTGTAGCTGATTGAAATTCATCACTGATAGCAGAAATATGAGCATCGCACTGCAGCAATATGAAAGCCCCTAATATAAAACTATTGCCTAATTAACTGTGTTGCCTGAATTAATGAAGTTGGTAAAAATGTGTTTAAAGGGGCCTTCACATCACTCTGGCTTAAAAATTATACTGTGTGTGATTGTTTTTTTTACCCCAACCTATATTATTCTTTAATAACAATCAGTGTTGTTCTACACAAAGGTTTAAGGAATGTTTAGGACTTGTGTTTAAACCTGTACAACAAAGCTTCTAGTTAAAAAGAAAAGGAAAATCTAGCTTAATGCTATTTTTAAAACACTTTCAGTCTAACTAAAGCTCAGACAATTAAGGCTTAGGGTTTTTCTTGACATACCAAGAAGTCTTATTAGCTCCCACTGATTTTTGCCTCTTGAGGCTTTCGGTGTTTTTTTTCCTTTACAGAGACACACACACAGTGAGTTTTTAAAGTTCCAGCACATCCATTTGTTGTATAATCACTCCTGGAGGAGACAGGTGTCAGCCTGCATTTGATCAGGTCCTGCAAATAAATAATAATGAAATTGGTGGTTGGACCTTGTAAAGGTCACACAAACACACCTTTTTACAAAATCAAACTGAATTAAGGAGGGTAATTTCTCTGGATGCTTTTACTTATTGTAGTGCCGTGTTGCTCTCCTTAAAGACTCACTGATGAAAATTGGGTTTTTATCGTGTCTTTGTAGCAATTTTCTGATGATGGAGAACATACACTATTTAAGAAAATTAAGCTCAAAATTGCATTTATTTAAAAAAGACGGAAAGAAAGCCGTTTGAAATATAGGGTATTTGTGACGTAGAAAATACTCTGGGTGCGCCACAAGCTCCATTCTGATGCATCCACTTGTAGACGACTTCATTTTCTTCGTCTGAGCTGGAATCTGGCTCAAAACTGGACGGCTGGGTAACTCCATTATTGCTCGCCCTTTGTGTTGCACCGGTAATGTTAGGTTGGGGTGTGAGCGCTAAACATAGAGATTTCTGCAACATGGAGGAGAAGGGGCACGGGGTCAACAGTCCCACTTCTCATAAGTGAATTTCTAATGAACTGCTGCCATTCTGCAGAACTATGTCTTAGAAAACCACACAGGTTTTCTAATTTTGGCCAATAACGGCAAAATGATTAGCAAATGACCACCACAGAAGTTGATCGGAGTGCATCTTTGAGCCTTTTGTTTTTCTGTGTAACGCTGTACCCTTGCACTCGCTGGACTCTTCCTTTCTCAACAGATTCTCTAACATTGCAACTTTTAAACACACTGAAGGCATTTTTTTTTGTTTCTATAAGCCATTTCCACTGATATTCTGCCTGTTTCCCAGCTGAGACTAATAAAATCATCTCAATAAAGCTAGACATGATCTTGGAAGGGAATGCACAATGAAATGAAAGGATTTTTGTATACAGTGCAACAAAAGATAACAATAAAACATACCAGCAAAATTGGACATGATTAGATTCTACCTTGCAAATGTGTTTTCAGAACGGGGAAGGATATTGAAGGCTCCAATATCAGCAAGAACTCAGCAAAGCTTTAACTGCTATGTGGGAAAACTGCAGATGGGTAAAGAACAAAGGTAGAAAACAGCTTTGAGGAGGTTGAGAGGGCTTGAAAGCACAAACATTTCTCCTTCCTACCCAGATTTTTCCTTTTAATGTGTCCTATAGGTAGCAAAGCAGACTTTGGAGGTGAGAGAAACGGATAGTGAACATGCTAAGGTGGTTGTAGCAGAAAGACTCGCAGTTCAGCGTGTGTCGAATTTCCCTGCGGACCAAAATTAAAGACATTTATATCTGAGCATAGCGTGAGCTTTTTTTTTCATAGCATGTGGTCGCCATGCTCCACAGATCAGAAGTTTGCAGCCAAGCCCAGGCATGAGGACAGAGGATAGCCTGGAGGCCATGCCACCCTCAAACTCTTTGTTAGATGGGACTATGACACTGTTTTTTTCAGCTGCTATCCACCATGCACAGTGAATGTATGCTGTCACACAGATGATAATTTTAACTGAAAAGTGGAGGATATCCACTTGAAGGTTTTTTCACTCAGTGTTTAGAAAAAAGAGGAAAGAAAAACAGAGTCTTACAATTCTAAAGAGTTGAATCATCCAGCCGATATTCTGGGATTTCACCTGGGGGGGTCCTCTGCCGTTGTGTTTTGCGCTACTGACTCACAGAGTGTGTATGGAACACTGCTAAGTTTAGACTTGTGTATGTTTTCTCCGCAAATCTACTTTGTAATTGGCAGATGCAAGGGGTGAAATATTGACTGGATTGGTGTGTGTGTGAGTGCGCAAATGCGTATGAATCTGAGTGTCTTTTGTGTTTTGTTTGTTTCTCTTTTTTTTTTTTTTTTGGCTGCCGTCCTGGTTTCATCTCAGTGTGCTACCAGGGAGACATAAGCCACTTTCATCTGCATTAGATTCCAAGTTTCTTTGTACTCAGAGTAGGCAATAGGAAATCGTGCTTAAATCAAATTGTCAGTCACTGCATCAGACCCTTAATTGAAGATAAAGAAAATACAGGAAAGCATAATCTCCGTTTTACTAAGTGACAAATCATGAAAAGTATTCATTGCTCAATTGACTTTATAGTGATAAATATTCCACATGGGTTTTTGTGTGGGACATCTTTCTGTTGCTGACATGATTGTTTCATGTCATGGATTGATGCTAAAACATCTTCCTCTGTGCTGATATTTTCCTTTCCCACAGGGCACAAGATGCCTATTAGACAACTAAAATACATCTATTGTAGATGTCTACTGGACATCTAAGAAAGCTAACTCCTTTTGTTATTCTGTTAAACTACCTTCATGCTGGGCACCAGATGCGCATACCTGCAGGTGGAAGAGGCTTGGTGTGAATTGTCGAAGTGGTGCAAATCTCTCCACGCAGGCGTTTTCCTTCAAAGCTCTGTTCCGATACATGAAAGACTCGGTGCAATAGAATTCCAGCTGGACACTAACCACAATCATTCATTTTTCTTCCTTGATCAGTTTTCAAATGGTTGGCACTCATAATAATGAAAGTGACGCCATCCGCATGTCACTACCAAATCTGAGTCCTGATTCGCCAAAGTTCAACTGGTTTGACTTTCAACTCGTTAAATAGCCTTGCATTGTGTTCGTAGAGCCCAAAATCTGACTTAAAAATGTGTGTAGCGATACATGAACCTGAGCGTTTTGAACCTGAAAGCTCGTAAATGCATGCATGTAGAGTTTTCACTGAAAGTGAAACACGTTTTGTTGAGGGTGGTGTGAAAATAGCTTTAAAGGTCTACTAATGGTGTTCTGAAAGAAATCTACATAAAGACATCTGCTACACATCTTCTTGCTGCCATCTAAACTTTGAATGTTCTTAGATTACTATTTTAAACATTTACAACATATAAAATAAACACTGCAAGTTCTCATTTAGTTTTATTTGGAATTCTTTAAATTTTTATGTTTAAACACATAAAATGTCCTACAATACCAGAGCAAATGGCAACACGAAAAGATGACAAATGTTAAAAGTTTAATGCCAAAGGATCTGTTTACAGCTTTTGGGCTTTCGTTGATAAAATTTGTAAACCCTGACAGAACGGTGACTTTATGATATGTGGCGGCATCAGTGTTCAGCAGCAGAGCCACCATCAGTATGTTGACTGTAAAGTGCTTTGGGCCTTCAACGAAGGTAGCGAAAGCGCTTTACAAGTATACACAATTCTAATAATTCCTATAGATATAAAGTAGTGAGCAAAAGTGACCCAATAAGCCTTCAGGGAATGGATCTGAAATTGAGCGGCCCTGTCCAGTGTCTTGTCAAGCAGTGCTATCCTCTCAAATCTTAGAGATTATTTTTTCCTCCTGCATTTTACAGAAATTTAAGTCAGTCCACAGTCATTAATGTAACCTTTTAAATTGTCTGCTGGCAGTATATATAAAGTTGTTGATAAAAAAAATTCCATTCATTCAATTGAGGTCGTCTTGGTTGTATGTGTGTTTCAGGGACAACCAGCATCACAGATGACAAGGTCCTGTGGACACTCCCAACTAAACATAAATAATCAAGGATTAAATGACCAGAAAAACTTTGCATTGTTTTTATTAGCATTTTTTTAAATATAGTATTAATACAGCAAAACTCTTTATTAAAATAAAAAAATATATCTTTGTGCATGCTCTCATGTGGATCATAAAAAAGGAATTTAGAATCTGCAAAATACATATTTCAAAGACCTGGAAAAATAAACCTGGCAAGAAACTTCAGAATGGTGCTTCTGTGGTCTAATGACAGTGCAATTATAAAACAAAAAAAGTTTATTTAATTTTGAAAAGTCCAATAATTCATATTTAGCATTCCACACAGAATAAAGGCTGAGACAAAACCTTGTTTGAGGAATAGAATATATGTTGCTGTCAAAATAAAGGAGCAGTGCAGAATCTGGCACACACAGTTACCGTATGTTACTTACCTTTGTGATTCCAGGGTTGAAGATCTTGGCCAGTGTTCATTGAACAGACCCTTTAATTAAAACAGATTTCTGACAGCATGCCTGTCCACTGGGAATAAAATAAGCATAAACATTTATTATTTAGCACAAACATCAGAGGGGAGGCTTAAGGCATTCCAGGGCTATTTGTTGCACTAATAAATATTTTGAGAGTCAAAGTGATTGACAGGTAGAGTTTTGGATCCTGCTAGAGGTCTGTATTTATAGAAATACTTGGCTGAGTGTTTCTTGGCATGGTTTGGAATGGAAACTATGGTACAAACTGACTGTGGGGAACAAAATAAAACAACAACAACAAAAAAGAAAGACTAATTGAAGTTAAGTTCATCTCAGGCATGGCCTGTAGCATTTTTGGAAATGTCCCCAACCTGCTGTATATTTGGTTGGACAGAAATTGAAAATAAAGATCCAAAATCCCTCAAAAGTGCTAACACACAGGTGTGTTGTTGTTGGAAAACTCCCCTGAAAAAAGAACAGCAATACAGCCAAACTGAGCCAATAAATTCTGTTGTTCCCAGGAGGTTACTGCTATCTTGCTTGATAGTTGCAGTGGAGCTGAGCCATGTGACGATCAAATAAACAGTCACAAGGATTTTAAAGATTTATATTAAAATGTGTATTTTATGCAAGGTGATGTGGTCATTTTTATATTAAAAGCTCTTTATTAAAATGTCATTTATTAGACATTGGGGCACATTTTAAGGACCCACTCTGATCACCTTCTTTTTTTAAAAGCATTCCCAGTGTTCTTTTAGTTAATTATTAATTATTCTTAAGCTGTTTTTAGCCAAGATTTTTAAAAAAGCTGTCTTTTTTTGGACATAGTTTCTGCAGAGCGGCAGTAGTTCATTAGGAATTCACCTCTGAGTTGTGGGTGGGACTGTTAGTGCAGAGCAACTCCATTCCCCCATTCCTGTCACCCATTACCGAGCTATGTTTACACATTCTCCTGCTAGCTTACAGCCCCTTACAACCCCAACCTAACATTGTCAGTGCAATTAAAATAGTGAGCAACATTGGAGCTAGCTTGGATAAGGAAAGCATAGCTGCACATGGATCAAGTGCTCTATCATCAGAATGTAGCGTAGCAGGGAGCCTGTGGCTCGCCCAGGGGATTTTCTTAGTCATAAATAAGATTTTTTTTTCCAACTGCATTTTTTTCGTCTGCTCCTGATTCACAATGATTTGAATAAAGAAATACTCAGAAATGAAATTTTAAGCTTAATTGTCATTGTACATGTCCTCCAAGATCATAAAAATCCTGCAAAGAACATGCTTAAAAACACCATTTTCATTGGAGTGGGTCTTTAAAGCAAGAATTTAAAAAATTACAAACATTGATTTTAGTTGGGTAAGTTGTACAATTTTTGTCTACATTTGATTTGTTCATCTTTTCTTAATTGTCATGACAATTTGTTCACAACTTAATAAAACAATGTCAATACTCAGAACTGAATGTGTCTTAAATACGTGCTTCTGATTATTGGTGACTGAATAAACTGAATGTTGAAAAGAACTGCATGTCGGTGCTGTTACAGAAGATTAAATGGGGCTTGGCATATTGCCATTTGAAAAGTTGTTTTTTTCTCCTTATGTGGCATGATTCAGGCTGACCAGATGTGATCTGACAGACTTTTGTGTACTGGAAGGAATTTTATTGTGTCTGTTCTGCCTGTAGGGTGCTGGTGTCTTACATTTTTTCACATGACAATGAGGAATCTTTCTGTCTTGTGCTGAAAACAAAACTAAAGAATCAGATCAGTTAGCCAAATATCCACCTTTCTGGCTCTCCGATTAAAAAGAAAATGGCAGCCCAATGCTATGCACACACCGAGCATGTGTGACACGTTCAAGAATATGCTGAATGTGGGTCTTAGCATATGGTGTACACACTGGACTGTTATACCTGATACTAGCACATGCACTCAAAGTTGGAAGAAGCTTAGAGAAAAATGTCTAAGCAGCGCATATCTTGAAAATCTTGCTCCAGGCTTTTTCTTTCACAGCTTTATTCTGATATGTATAAGATTTGATGTCACGTAATTCCAACTGGGCACAAGCCAATGGTTGTCACTTCCGTGAATTAGAAAGGACGCTACTCATACGTCACTACTAAATCCCTGATTGGTGGTTTAACTTTTGACGTGGGCTCAATTGCCGTGCGTTTTGTACGTATAGAGCCCACTAACGGACTTAAAAACTTGCATGGCGACACATGAACACAAGAGTTTTGAACGCGGAAGCCCAAAACGCATATTTACACACGTTTACATAGACTTTTCATGGAAAAGTTGCGTTTCCGAGCCCAATGTGAACGTAGCATTATACGTGTCACTGCTATCAGTCATTAACAAACTCTAAATTCCACTCTGAAAAACTGGCTTAACCGTTGCATGTGATATGAATCAGCTTAAGTTGCTTTTCTAACACTAACAAAAATAAAAAACAATTGGGAAGATCGAATAGATAAGAAACATTAGACTTTACAATTTAGCATAGTTAATGCCATTATGGGGGAGTAGCTTTATCACAGATCCCATAACACCGCAGGGAGTGTTTCCATGTTTTAAACAGGTGCTAAGTGGCTGCAGCTCAACAGTGCATGACTGTACCTGAAAAGAGGCTTGGCTGCCGTCTAATGAGGAATCACATTTAGCTCTGCCTCCAAGTGTGAATATCAAACACCTCTCATCTCTCTATTTTTCTTCTCATCACATCTCCCTTCTTTAAGCCTGAAGGTTTTCATTTTTGATGATGATTCCACAAAGACAGACAAGGATGGAGACCAGTGAACAGCTGGTGCGTGCTGCTGTGGACGAGTTCGTCAGCATCTTCAGTAGGATCAGTTAGGCTGACAATCGAGTACAAATAGGTTGTTTTGTAAGTTTTAGATTTCAGTTAACAGAAGTGGTCTGGTATACAGTACAAGGTAAGGTGTGTTGATGCCACACCCAAAATGAGGTCTGTAACATGAGGACAAACCACCAATTCCCCACCACCAAAGTTGTAATATATTGTGCTAAAACAAAGAACCTTTGGGTGTGTCACGGTGAATCAGGATCAAACAGGTCAATTTTGTCTCCCCAAACCACATTGATCCTATTTACAAATCATCCTTAAAACATTTGTTTCCAGGTGATTTTTGATTGTAACCGTGGTAACGCTTTATAATAAGTGTCCTTAATAAACTACTTAAAATACATTAACAAGCACTAGTAAAGCATTACCACAACCATTTATAATTTAGGAATTCACTAATATTTGGAGAAATAGTTTTCTTTTTATTGAAGAAATTCTTATGAATATGCTTGTGCACATTTGAAAAAAAGACTAGGTTGTATAAAAAAATTCCATTTAACAGTGTAAAAACGTTTTTAATGTAAATGTAAATCTGTTGAAGTTATAAAATATTTTTAGCACAGTGATTATTTTTGGATTGCAGAGAATATAAAGTTACATGGACTTGACATTTATATAAAATAAGCATTAAAAAAATCAAACAAAATACTAAACTTACAAGTTCAATTCTTGTTTTTGAAGCTCCACAGCCAACACAACAAAGGCTTTAACTGAAAAAAGTGAGATTTGCATAACTGTCTGAAAATGTTAAAATGCTTTCTGCTTAATTGCAGAACTTGTCCTAAATACAACAAAAAAATTCAAAGAGTTTCTGAAGAACTATAGTGGTCAGAAATAATTTTAAAATCACACATTTCTCCCAGTATTCAAACCTAAGCTTTGCTTCATTGTCATTCTTGGTAAGAAGAAACTAATGTTTTTTCTTATTTTGTTGTCATGATGTTTAACAATTACCACATTTGCCCAGGTTTTATGTGTCTTTGTGTTCTTTTACACCTAAAGTCACAGATACCTTTGCAGGTTTCTGATAACCTTTGCTAAGCAGCAGTTTGTTCACTAATAATGATGTCAAGACAGCAACCTCTGCTGAAATGCAGACCAGATGGCTGGCCAAGTTGCGGCCTTCAGATCCCCACTGTGCTCGATGAGGGATGGTGATAGCCTCTGTGTGTCCATGTGTGTGCGAGTCTCCAAGTACATCTGCACGTATGTTTACTTTCCTAACACGTCACACGAAGAAGGAATAAGAAATCCCATCACGTTTTAGCAGGTGTTTGCATCATTTGTTATTATTCATTCATGAACTTAATGAACAAAACAGGTAATAATCAGCACTCGCTCTCTGTCTATCTGTCCTACTTTGCAAGTACTTAAGGTTTCAGAGAACAAACTAATAAAGTTGAGAATTTTGCTGTTTAAGTTTTATGCTCTAAGTTGGTAGATTTTGATTGTAACCTTGGACAGTGACATGAAATTATTTTATTCTTGCACAAAAGACAAATGGTGGACAAATTCACCGTGACACATGTATGTTACAATTTATGTGATTGCACATATGTTGTATGACACAATAGTACGATGAGAAGTAAACAGCAAATAAACAAGAAAAAAAAAGAAAAACACTCATCCATCCAAAAGGGATTCAAAAACCACTGAATGCTTTTTGGGTAATTGGGTTGCTGGAGCTAACCCAGCTACTGTTGGGTGAAGGCGGGGTAAACCCTGGACAGGTTGCCAGTCTGTTGCACGGTCACACACTCATATGCACACCATGGGACAATTTAAAGACACCTATCAACTTTTGAAGTGTGCTTTAGGGCCAAAGTGCTCAGAGAAAACCCACGCACTCACAGCGAAAACATGTAAACTCCATACAAAAAGGTCCTCTCACTGTGAGTTTTTTTTTGATTAAATGTTTGGACAAACATTGGATTCCTGTGTTCATTTTATTCCTCAATTAATAATTAATGTGGAAAGCTTTTTGTTTTTTAGTACAGATGGGCAGGATAGGTCCACTTACTTGGAGTCGATTGCTAATTCCCTGTAATCTGCTGTAAAGGTGAGTTTACATGTATTTTTAATAATGCCAAAAGGCCTTAAGGCCAAAAGATTAAAAGGCCAAAAGATTCAGTTATAATAAATAAGGAAGTGGTCAGAAAGCTAATCCTGTCTTTTTGCCCTTCTGAACACAAACCGATAATGCAACATTCCACATCAATCATAGACATGGCAGTAGTCACCCCACAGAGAATGAAAGGCTTTGTCTTTCTGCATGGTTGTGCAGGGCACATGAAGAAAGTGGTTCAATAAAATATGGCTGTCTTGTGACTGAGTGAATGGAAAAAAATTTAATCTACTAAATCGTGATGCTTGGAGACACTAGAACCTTGAGGGCCATACTTCTATGTGTTCCATTCTCATTAGTGTCTGATACCTGACTCCCTTCTTTGCAGCCCTGAAACATCCTGTTGGAACATTCATAATTGATTCTGATTAGAGTCCCTCATTACCAACAAGTGACTCTATATTTCTGTGTGCACGGTAATCTCCAGAGGGTCAGATCTTTAAAGTGTAGCTTCTAGTTTCCACTTACACAATCTACTATGCACTACGCACTCTGTGACAGAAAAGCAAAGTTGATTTCCTGCACAGTAGAGTAGATCATGACAGCATAATCTGTTTTTTTTTTAACCTGATCATGCAGAATTGCCCCCCTCATGAACTGCCACCGGCTGCACGGTGGCGCAGTGGTTAGCGCTCCTGCCTCACAGCACGAAGGTCCCCGGCTCAAGTCCTGGCTGGGGGACCTTTCTGTGTGGAGTTTGCATGTTCTCCCCGTGCATGCGTGGGTTTTCTCCGGGTACTCCGGCTTCCTCCCACCGTCCAAAAACATGCTTCACAGGTTAATTGGTTACTCCAAATTGTCCCTAGGTGTGAATGTGAGTGTGCATGGGTGTGTGATTGTGGCCCCTGCGACAGACTGGCGACCAGTCCAGGGGTGTCCCCTGCCTTCGCCCATGAGTAGCCGGGTTAGGCTCCGGCAACCCCGTGACCCCGAAAGGGATAAAGCGGATTGGAAAATGAATGAATGAATGAATGAACTGCCACCTTATTGTGGTGGGACAACTTGAGAGCTTGAGGGTCTATGTTGTTTGCAAATCTCTCTGGTAGGGTCTTGTGTGGCAGACAGGTCCTGGGTGCTGAACCTGACTGAGAGCAGTTCAAATACGCTTTATGATAAAATGAAAATATTGTTTTTTCCGTTGTTGTACGTCTCCGCGGCCTTTCCTTGGCAAGGCTCACGGTTGGGGCTTGCTTGATGGCCAGGCCTCTTTCCATTGGATGTGGCCAGGCTCAACTCAAAGACAATGTAGAATTGCCTTCCCATGTACCTACCACCCTGCTTTCTTTGAGTATCTAGGAGTTGTACTATAGAGTGATCTGACTAAGGACTCCATTGTGCTCCATAGGAACTCCTGAAATCTGATTTGTTGCTGGACTGGGGAGGTTTGTCTCTTGGCCAGCGTTGGAGTGATTTGGGGTTCTCACAGCAGAACTGGAGAAATTTTCTGTGAAGAAAAAGGTCTGGTCAAGCATATCTGCTGAGACTGACACCGCCACAGTATTTCTTTGAATACATGAAATAATATGGGAGGCATACAGAACTGTATTATTTTTCTTTTTTTTCTAATGACCACTATTAGCATTTAGAAAACTGTACGGCTGCAAATCTTTTCCAAAATGTTCTCAGTGGGGGGTCAACTTAAACTCCACACAGGCTGATTCAGGATTTTACATCTTTTTTAAGTGATGGTCAATCACAATGTTTTAATGCCCGCATTTAATCTTCAGGCATGAATGTTTTGCTCTCCTCCACCAAGTTCTTAACAATTAACTTTAAGTTAGGTTTTTTTTTTTTTAATTATTTGGTATTTTCAGAAAATTTTCTTTGATTTTCTTTTTTTTTCTTTTTTCTTTTTTTGCTTGGTTCAATCCAGGTGTTTATCTTTTGGATAGATATTGTTTATCAAAGTGTGAAGAATTTTTTATTGCATTTCTTTTTCTATTTTCTTTGCTAAATTAGACCTAGCAGCAGATTTCTACTGATTTGTATTTGTGTAAGCTTTTCTTTTAAATGCATTCACTGAAACAATACTGCTGTAAGATTCATAACCAGCTGAGATGAAATCTGCAACCTCCACGTTAACTGGGTCTAATCCTAAGATACCTGTTTCAAAGGAACAACTCACTTAAACAAACTGCAGAATAATATCTCTTTACAATTTTACTTTAAAATGTTTTGAATGCATTGTAAATTGCTCTTGTTACATGCTGAACCACTATGATGCTCCCATTTTGCAGTGTAAATTAGTTCTTCTTTCTTTAGTCTGTCTTCTTTCCTATGTTGCACATGTTGACAATAACCCCTGCAAACATCCTCCTCTGCACACATACACACACCTGTCTGTTATTGAGTTGCTTTTTTATCTTTTTTTTTCTGCACCTCACACAAAGCAAAAACAGCAGGATGGTCTGTTTTGCAGATGGAGGCAAAACGGTAATGATATGGAAACAGCCAGAGTGACTTACAGGAGCATTTGTTCCCCTTTGCAGCCACAGAAACACACACACATACAAAGAAACATGCTAACAGAAGATAAAAGAATTGAACAATGTATTCAGCGCATTACATTTTCCTGCAAAAATTATACTTCTATTAGTGAGTTCTTGCTTGTCAAGAAGTTGGAGGAAACACACTGAAAACTTGACATCTATGTGAAGTGCCGTGACCTTGACCTTGTCTAATTGAACCATCATTTTTACCAAATGGTATTTGGAGCAACCACACCCACTGAGTTGAGATAGATAAATTGACAACAAAGCAATCAGATACAGAAGTGTGTTTTTAGATGGTTTATTGTGACTGAAACTTGTTCACGATGTTAAATAAGATAGATTTCATGACTGACACAAGCTCTGGTCAGAGTCACAGGCATCTTCAGCACTTTGCTCTGCTGTCTGATCTGAAAAAAGTATTCATATTAAAGATCAAATGTAAAAAAAACAATACAATGTTAATTTTTCCTTCATTTTCTTTAGATAAAAGGTAAATGTGTTTCTGTGAAACTCCAACAGCAAGAAAGCTGTCGCAGGAGGGTAGGAGGCAATCAAAATTCTGAAGGAATACAGCTGAATGGTCCCTCATGGGCTGCCCTCTTGGAGGACGACCTGAAAATGGCTCCTGGTCTTGTCAAACATGGTAATACAGTGCAAGGCACTGAAGAGATAAATACTGGGCTGACAAATAAATGTGTGGTAAAGGGGGGCATTAATCGCCAGCTTTGTGAGACGTGTGTCCTTATGACGAAGGAGGGAGACATTTGTCAGTCTGTACCACAGATGGCCCTGCTGAGGCCTTGATCAATTACTGCCACCTTGCTTTAACTGGCCACAGAGGCAGAGGTTCCACGGATGCTTAATCTGCAGCCGTCTGGTGTCCAATCTACTTTGGAGAAAAGCAAAAAACAGACACAAGTTGAGCCCAAAATATTTTTGCTTTCATTTTTGCCTTCAAACTGAATAGTGTGGATTTGGTTTCATAGAGACATGCACAGAATGCAATTGTTCCTGGACAATTTCGATAATTATGGGAGAAAAAGAAAAAAGTTTTCCAAACTCATATTTTTTTATTGAACTTGTAATAATTTCCTTGAAAAAGATCCTAACTTAACAGTTTTTTTTCCCAGTTTTACCAAGAAGCTGCTTTGCTTGTTGCACACTCTTGAATTATGATATTTCAGGCGTACATGAGTTTTTAAAAAAATATCTCTGCGCTTTATATTCTAAATATCGCATTAGGTCTGTATTCCCCTTCACTTGTCAAAGTGACGAAGATGTTAAAAAGACATCTGAGAGGTTCAGAGAAAGATGAGAAAGAGAGACTTTTCCAAGGCTTTGAGGTGCCATTGAACCACTGAGAGATGGTTATGCACAAAGATAGAAAACATAAAGTCAAAACAAGGCCAAGAGTGGCCAGCCAACAAAATAAAAAATGACCCAACAGCAATTTATTTTGTAGTTATAGAAGCAGCAAAGCAACATTAAAAGAAATGTAAAGTTTGGGCTTTTGTTCAGGTCTCAATGATGAGAGAAGCTGCAGAAAAATCAAACAAACAAAATATGATAGAACGTGTCAAAAAGATAAACTTGTATAAAAAGTGTGAGACTAACTGCATCCAAATTAGAACCAACAAAACATTTAATAAAAACTACATTAGCAAACAAAAGCAGATAAAAAGTTTGCTTCTTTCAGATAGATAGATAGATAGATAGATAGATAGATAGATAGATAGATAGATAGATAGATAGATAGATAGATAGATAGATAGATAGATAGATAGATAGATAGATAGACTCATTGTAAAATGAGTGAATAAACAGCTAAACATGGAGCATGGAGCCACAAAATGTTATATAAATATTATAAAATATACAATATTTTTTAATTATTGTATGCTTTTTCCTTAGAAACAGAGACATTTGTGACTATTTCCTTTACTCAGACAGAACAACTGCACCCTAAAAAAGAAAAAAGTCACATATGTGTCACACCTGAGCAAGTTGCACCCCTGGCCAAACTATGCAAAAAAAAAAAACATGACTTATACTCTGAAAAATACAGTACTTTGCAGTTGCAATTAAGGTTGCTTCTTAAAAATAGCTAGAAAACCTATTAACTGAATAATTTTAACAAAATGATCAGGAAAAATGTAGTAATGGGTAAATAGATGTAATTAAATCTAAAAAGAAAGCAATGCAG
Source organism: Adrianichthys oophorus (assembly GCA_036245035.1). NCBI lineage: Eukaryota > Metazoa > Chordata > Actinopteri > Beloniformes > Adrianichthyidae > Adrianichthys > Adrianichthys oophorus. The sequence goes on from BSAI01000108.1 coordinate 35,879,363, forward strand.
TGTACTGGATCTGAAGCTATTCAGAGCTTTCCATCTATATGCTTTTAGCACATCATATATCTGAGAAGTCTCTTCTGCCTGTCTCTACTTATTCTTTATAACATAGCTCATGACTCCACCTGAAGGTGATGTCACATATCGTGACAGACCGAGAAAGTGAACTGATCACTCTCGCCAAGCGGAGTGACCCTGACTCTCCTAATTGGCCACGCAGTTCACAGTGGATATGATTAATCACAGGCCAATTAGCCACTGGCACCTGTGCCAAAGCTGGCTGCAAGTGTGAGTTACTCAAGTAAGACTCAGTAGCACTTTGCATACTAGTTCTCTCAAACTGTTTTAATGACTTTCCCACTTTGTGTTTTATTTTTATTTCTCCACTGCTCAGCGTATACTGCAAAGGACTCCCTGCGAGCAAAAATGATCAATTATGCATCCCATTAAATATGTATATCTCAGCCTTTGTTTGTTCTATTGCTGTACACTAATGTCTCTTTTTCCCCTCCCAATGATTTCCAAAAAAAAAAAAATTAAAAAAGCTCATTTTTTTCTGTGCTTCATGCAATTAAGCTTTAACTGCCAGTGATGAAAATGACCCGCAAATGACTTCCTGTGTGACATAACTTCAAATCCCCTCTCTGCTTCTGCCAATCAATACTGTCTCCCTCCTCCCACCAGGCTTACAGGGACACTTCCCTTGGCACCTCAGAGTATCTAAATCCTTTTACAGTGAAGCCTTCTGGCCATGTCACACTTGACTGATGATCCTGTATTACACACTGAACTGACAAAGAGAATAGACATTCGGTGGAAATCCGCCATTCAGAGAGGGAGAAAAAAAAACAGAAGTGTCTAAATGCTTGCATGGGACGGATGTCTATACTGCTCATGACTCAAAGACATGTGTTGAGACTGGAGTGTGGAAGGATTAGAGTGCATAATAGATTTCAGAGCAAGGGAGAGCGGATGCAGTCCTAGTTCAAACACTCCCTGAGGCCTGTAAGCTTGCCTTACAAAGGATCACAAGCAAAATAATGTTCAGTAGCTTCTGCTGGTGAAAAGGTGCTAATAGAGTCTTGGGAAAATCCTAGACTTCAACAATACAGCCAAGATGTGGTGACCTTGTATGGGGGTTTCCTAGTCTTTGGTATTATATGAGAAAAGACACTGACGCAACAAACACACCAGGCATGTGATACGTGTTCAAGAACACTCTGAGCGGGCTCCTGGATGTGCTTTTAGAATACGGTGTTCACGCTGGACTGTCACTGTACTCACAGTGAATGCTTGGTGCAAAATGTCGAGGCGCCGAATTATCCCCACGCCCCTACATTTAGCCTTCCAAACGGAGAGATATGGAAAAATAATGTTTTCGAATTCGGACGGCAACAAACAGGCACTACCCCTCCATCGTTCATGTACATTAGTGCGTAGCTGCCAACGCTCAGAAAATACATAAGGTCGGCTTTATAACTTTAAAATTCATGCTAAAAAACATGTCACTGCTTACATTTAAAAGTTAACTTCTGTGCTTCAGAACACACCCACGTACAGAAATGTGTTTCTCCTCCGCGACAAAGCGCGATGCGTCTCTCCTTACCAGTGGAGGGACACAGAACCCGAGGTTCCTTTGTTCTACCCTTAAAAAATTATTTCAGACAACCCTCCATTTCAAATGCCCCCACAATTGGAGGGGTAGGGAGAAGCAGGAGGAGTATGGGAAGAATTCAGGTTTAGCCGTGGTGTCATATAGTTCCATGTGTGCACAGAAAACAAATTTCTCCTCCGTGATCAATTTTGAAACTGTTGGCACTTCAGTGAATTATAATCCCTTCATAACTACCTAATACCAAGTCCTTAATTGGTCAAAGTTCATTTGGTTTACATAGTCGTTTGCATAGACTTTTCATTGGAAGCGGTTGCTTGAATGTGAGTTGCTGAACCCTGTGTGAATGTAGAGATTCTGAGCTTTGAAATAAAATAAAAGTTGGGTAAAAAAAAGCTTAACTCCTACTTCTGTTAATGATGCAAATTAGAAGGATAACAGTGTTGTTGCTCTTGTCTGTTTGAAGACTGTTTGTTTATCTCAATGCTGACAATGTGCGGCGCCTTAATGTGATGTGAGCAGAAAGATTAGGCCCTGACCACTGACCCTAAACACCACTAAGCCACATGGAGACAGATAGGGCTATTAAAGTACCCTAATGGAGGGTGAAAAGTGACACCAATTAGATTGAATGTGCACGATATTCTCCAGGCTTTTTTCCTGTTCTAATTTCTCCTGGCAGAGTACCTGAGAGCAACTCAGACTGAATAACAAAAGGTAATGATCCTTTTACAATACACACTTCTCGTTTGGACAGAACCTCAGAGAGGAAGTTGCATCTACTCTGACTGACCCACACGTGCCGACAAATAAGCTGGTCAAACAGCCTCCTCAGCAGAGCGTTCTGTCTAATTTCTGAGTGAGTATGAATTTGAAAGCTAGTCAGACTATCTGAGGAAAGCCAGCATGCTAAAGCTTGTAGTCCTTGAATTATTAATATCTTAAAATTTCCCCAATCCCCAAAAGTTCCTTCAGCGATAATTAAAGAAGTTCTGCTGGAGAGGCCATGCAGCATTCCCCTTGATGAAGACCATCAAGGTCCAACTGTTACATTGCACTCTGGGGAACATTTAAACCAGATCTTTTTATTTTCTTTACCCTTGAATATAAACCAAAGAGACATAAGAAGGACTGACTTCTCCATTAAACAGTTTCAATGCAGAACAGTTGCTGGGATGGACATTGCATAATAAAACCACACCTGTAGATGTCTTTGAAACAAAATTACATATATGGTGATGTTGTGGTAGTTTTGGTGTTGGTTTCAGGTTGTGGTCTTCAGCAGACAGCAGATAGGTTTTAACAAAGAAATGTTTTATGTCAAAGTCTGAAGCCATGATAAAAAGTTAAATCTTTTTGAGTTGGTTATGGACAACTATTACAAATCGAAGAGCATTTTGGGTTTTGTCCAAAACACAAATACTATTAGATTTATTTGTTACTATTAGATTTTTATTCAGAATGTGTTATTAATCATGTGTTCAAATGTATGTAAATAGGGAAGATTCCTGTTGCTGCCACACAAGTCATTTAATTGAATTGAACTTAATTGATCATACAGAGGAGAAATTCACCTGTCATGACAGCTCAAATGGAAAATAAGTAACAATACAAATCACAAACCAATCCCAATAAGACTAAAAAACAAACAAACAAACAAATACATTAATTAATCATATGTGATGACCTTGTCATACAGAGGAGTTGTGCAGTCTCATGGTTACACTGAGGAGGGAGGGGGAGTCTGAAAATATGAATTTGTTATTTATATTATAAAATGACTGAGTCAACCCCAAAGCAAAAAAAAAAAAAAAAAAAATGCTATAAGTTGGACGAAAAAATTTATTTGCACCAAATACCTGTTTTGGTTTACTGCCTAATTTGTTTTATTTAGCTCTGTCAACCCCATTCATTCTTCCTATGTTTCCATAGATGCGTCCTGTAGGTCAAATTTACAACCTCCAAAATGGGATCAGCACCAGAGTTCATTTTCTTTGAGAATCAGCTCTGTTTTTTTAAATGGATGAAAGCTCTCCTGAACTTAAAAAGGAAAAATCTGCGGAAAAAAGGATCAACAATGTACTTCCATCCATTCATCCATCTTGTCCATTGTCAGTGGGGGCACTGAAACCTATCCCAGCTAACTCAAGGTAAAGGTAGGGTACATTAAGGATAACTCACCATGCAAGACCGCACAAACTCACACATGCGATAGTTTAGTCACCATTCAACCTTTGAAGCTTGTTTTTGGATTTAGGAAGAAAGCCAGAGAGCCCGGAGGAAACCATAGGTGCACGCAGAAAGGTCCCAGTTGGGACACCAACCAAAACCATCTTGCTGTGAGGCAACAGCACTAAGCACCACAACACAACCCCAACTTCAAAAATGTTGGTTTTAAAAGCCCCAAAGACTACACTGCACTAGACTAGTAGTAAAAAAAAAAAGATTTATGTCCAGATATGGGTCCATTCTGATTTTATTAGAGATTGCAGCTTATAGCTTTGGCCAAATTGCCATACGGGGTATTCTGATTTAGCAAATGGCCTAAATGGAGTGCAAAAAGGTGAAAAACAAATGAAACAAAAAAAAAAAAAAACACGGACAGATGCTCAATGTGTTTATGATTGGGGAGTTTTAGTTTCTTCAACTGAGTTGGAATGAGGTCTACAAAGAATTGACGTCTGGTACAGGTGGTTATTGGTCCGCTGTTCATCTGCTGCTTCTTCCTCCATTCTTACTTAGGCAACAAGTCATTGAGAAACACTAAAAAAATCTCCTAACCCTTTAACACCAGAGCCTTTGTTGCAGTGTTGACATTCTTTCGGCTACCGCAACTTTTCAACTGTTTACAAAATTCCAGCAGATTCTGGAGCACAGAAAATGAGTCTTGTGCTGCTTTGCAACCTTTTAAAGAAGTGAAGTATGTATGCAATCATCGTAGATCAGCTAAGTCTGTTGTGGAGAAAACTGGCTTTGTTATGGCTATGCAAAATTTTTCATTCAAACTATGTTGCATGTTGGTGCAAAGTAGAAATGAAAAGCAGTTTTTGCCCAGAATCGGCTGATTCACAATGAACGTGTAAACGATCAAAGAGTTACTGTATGTCAAAGAGCATGCGTTATTTAGGTATCGCAGACAACAACACTGATGTCAATGGATCAAATATCAAAAGGAGTTTTCTTAGAGATGTTGTTATTTGGCAGAATTTTGTCAGATTTTTTTTCTTAATTAAGCCACATATGTCAAGCCTTCTTTTCTGTTTGTCCAACTAGTACCTTAGGTCCCTGCTTTGTAAAATGGGCTATTTCTGTTCTCTTTGGCATAAAATCCAATAAAATCCAATCGCAATAAAAGCCCACCAAGACAATCATCCCCATTTTGCCTGACAAAGTGTATGAGATGTAACTTCTTTTCAAAGTTCTGCTTAGAAAAGACAAATGTTGAACTTCCTCATTTAGCCACTGCCCTCCAACGTCTGTGTTCTCTGCCCTCCAAACTTGGAACAGTGCAGACTTTGAAGCAGATGCCACAAGTTAAAAGCAGACGTCATGAGTCACATTTAGTCTGATGAGTTACTAGGGCGCTGCGGTCCATCTGCTCTCACAAGACTTTGGCGCTCTGGGTTGCCAGCCTCCTACCACTCTGACTGTACTCTGCTGCAGAGCTGTCTAGGATGTACACATTGGGGTTGAAGAGGAGCACATACAAATCAGTTTGTAAGGATGAAAATCATTTATTTTCTTCCAACAAACTCAGTTTAGACATTTCCTGCAACTGTCATTTTATTTTTTACTGTAGATGGCACAGATTTTTAAATATTGTCAAGAAAGGGAATTAATCTACCAAAAATATTATTCTCACAAGAAGGATTTAGGATGTAGATGAAAAAAATGGACAATAAATTATCTTTTGCTTGTCTTACTTTCTGATTATCTATTTGATAAAAGAACAAACAGATAAAATCTAAATACCAGAAAAAAAACATTTTGGTTGGGGTATAAATCTGCAACACTAATTAATGAAAGAACTACTAAAACATGCGAATGTTTGGTGGATGATGCCCCTTTTTATACAAGAATGCAGACACGTGATCATATCTCCCCAATTATATATTTATTACTCTGGCTACCCTTTTTTTTTTTGCTTCTTAAATCATTCCATTTGTTGACACCTGTCTAACTCTTCGAGCTGCTGCAGCCTCATGTTAGCCCTCATAGGTCAGCTGATCAGCAACTTCTTAAAACACTGAAGAGAAAATGCAAGCAAGCGGGGACAGTGTCTTTGCTGCAGCAGCGTCAAAAGTTTGGAATGTACTTCCATTCATGTTATGCTACATTCATACCAGGCATATGTCGCACATTCAAGAACACGCTGAGCACAATTTATGGAACATGCTTTTAGCATATGGTATTCATGCTGCACTGTCACTACCCCATACTAGTGCAAGTGGCAACAGTTGGAAGATGCTTGGTGCAGCACTTCTGGTCTGCAAAGACAAGTTAAAGACCTATTCCAATAAATATTGTGTTTTTGGTGTTTTTAACATGTTCCTGTAGCATTTTTCCCATGATGGAGGACACATATATAAAATGATTTAAGATTTCATTTGAGTTTCTTAGTATTTCTTTATTCAGATTGTGATAAATCAGGAGCAGACAAAAACCCGTGATTTGAAAAAACTCGAGTTTGTGATGCAACAACTACCATAGATGGGCAAAAATCTTTGTTATTCACTATAATCCTAAATCCTCCACTTAAACACAAATAGATCTATAAACATCTTGATTTTCCTCGTCTGAGTTGGTAGCTGGCTCAAAACTCTACGTCTGCATTGCTCCAATATTGCTCTTTTTTTTTTTTTTGCTTTGCTAACTTTAACCTGGGGTTGTGAGGAGCTTTAAGCTAATGGGGGAGCGTGTAAAAAAAGGAATGCTGGGATATCGACGTAAGGTTACTTCTGCGCCAACGGTCCCACCCACAACGCTGCTATTGGAAAATTGGCAATGTATTTTAAGAAAAGTGAGTTTCCTTTTGCATATCATTGTAATTAATAACACATAGAAACAAGTCAAATTGGAAGCAGTAAAACTTTATTCACTTAAAAACATCCAGCTGTAAATCTTTGACCATTAGTTCTACACATTAAAAGTCCTTTGTTGGTCTGCCCCCTTTAGAATGACCGACACCAGGGCACTAATCAAAAGCTAAAATCTGAATCTAAAATGAATCCATCATTGCTAATACTTTTGCTATGAGGTGCAGGCACTCTAAAATTGGCATCTCCGGTGCTCAACGGTACTGTTCATTTTAACGTCACGTCTCGCACAAGAGCAGCTGTCCACGCAAAACACAAAGGGCTGACTTTGACTGACACTACAGCAGGGGGGGGGGGGGGGGGACACAAATGCAAGGCCTCATATCTTTCATTGGTTCACTTTTGAAAATGCTGTCCAATCACACAAAGTGGTGCTATAATTACCAAGTCACAGTTTCGGTCTTTGCCTCAGACTCGCTCCCTCTCCCAACCCACCTTTTCTTCTTTTCTTTGATGCTCGCTTCTCTTTTTCTTTCACACTGCCTTCAGAGTGGCACTGGGAAAAGAAAGAGGGCTAAGTGCAATGCTGCCGTTGGTGTTCACGCTTCAACTTCATGCTAATCACGGCAGAGGAAAAATAATGGTTGGGGGGAAAAAAAATCAGTTTTTGACCTAATCTTGTGACTTGCTCCGTCAGCTCTTGTGTGAGTTATTGTGCCTCAAGGTCAGATCTGGCTCCCACTTTTTCCATTTCGTTCATCTCCATCACAGTCCACAGTGTATTTGTTCAATGTTGAGTGTAAGTGCATGTTTTTTTTTGTAGGAGTTGAGGTTTTCTCTTGTGATCACATTGACTTCATCTCATACTTTTACATGTCTATTCATTCAAGTTTGGGCTTTATTTTAAAATTCTTCATTCGAGAGTAAATTATAGCAAATGTTCTTACAAGACTGGAGTCGCATTCTTGTTTGGATTGAAGGTCAAAAGCAAATGATGGCCTTGGCAGCCATAAAAAGATATTTCTCTATCAACAAAAAATGTGAGATATTCATTTTAAAAGTTAAAAAGTCCTGAATGCTAAACCCAAGTATTTATAAATATACTTTCTTGCTGTCATTGCCACAGGGAAGAGGAACTTTCAAGGAAAAAAAAAGTATGTCTTCTTGTCTGGCATTTAAAGTGTTTTTTTTAAATCCTAGTATGTAGTTCAAGTATACTTAGTATATCCTAAAAGTGAGGTAATATGCTCAAAGCTTACTTTCTATTTACTATATAAATAAAAAAATGTTGTTGTTCCAATTTAGCCTGAAAAAGTATTCAGTTAGTGTACCTTCCTACATTACAGGTACATGGTCCATAGAATACTTGCTATGCTTATACCCAAGTACATTGAATAAAATTAATTTAATTTTTAACATTTTTGCTTTGTGTAGCTATATTTATATAAAAGAAGGCTCAAAAATCCCTGGTGCTTCAGTTTTTTAGTCTATATTTAATTTACTTTTCTTAACTGTACTTATTTTTTTTTTCATTTCATGTCATTTCGTTTTTTTTTTTTATTGTAAATCTTGGTATTTAATGTTAGGAATAGGAACGTTTGTGAAACTCTCAATCTTACGGTGGCCCTGAAGTGCAAATCACTCAATGCCAAAGCATTTTTTAAAATCATAATGATGATTAAAGAAAAAGCTAAACAAATATGGGAAAAACTGCATCATATTTTCGAAACAAAAAACAAAATTCCAGAAGCAAAAAAGTAAAAAAAAAATTCGATAAACAAAAGTCAGTTCCTTATTGTTTCCTTTTTTTAACAATTCAATTTGATGTCTGTAAATTACTTTTGCATTCCAAAATGTTTTTTTTTTTTTTCCTGTTTTATGGTAATCTAAAAAAAAGGTCGGTACTATGGGAAATAACTGATTGAATGATGGCATTAGTCTATCAACTGAAAGCTATTTGGCATGAAGCAATACTAGATATCATCACTTTTTTATTTGTCTTTTGGAAATTATTTTAGTTTTCTAAAAAAAAAAAAATGTTTTGTTTTTTTTACGTTTTGGTTTCTGGAATTTTACAATTTGTTTTGCTTTTCTAATTGTAAATTATGATCTTTAAAATGTTTTTGCGTGATTTGTTAATGTGATTTGCACTTCAGGGCCACCGTACAAACAAAATATGATGGATAAAATTTAGACGTTAAAGAAATAACTGAGAATTTGGACATGACCAGTCAACAGAAGTAAAGACAAGCGAATCTGACAGTGACAAAGTGAAAACTATCAAGTGACATCAAAACAGGTGAATAATTGGAGACTTGCTCTTTTGCCTGGGAGAAAGAAAACAACGCTAAACATGTCTAAATTTGAAAGGCACTAATTCCTACAAATCTGGTTTATTGTCTTTGTAAATTACGTGTACATTTTTAACAAAACATTTTTCATGCTATGTTTAATAGTTTATTTTTCTTGCATTGTGCTGGTGTTTTGAACAGCATAGCTCATTTGAAGTGCCAGGAGTCTTTTCTTGGTTCTTTTAATTAATCATCTTGTTGTTTTTATTGAGGTAATTATTTTCATTTAATATGCATGTGTTGTAAGTGCCCAGTGTTATTATTGTGTGAATGTTAAACTCCTATTTTGTTTTAAAAGGTAATCTGTATAAAATAGTACAGCATCCATTACTTTTATGTTAGTTATCCACATTTCTCAGTTTTGTTTTGTTTTTTGGGGGGGTTGAGTGCTTTTATCTCTTAGAGCCAAACCCAAAACAGAAAAAAGTGGCACTTTGCCTTCAGAATTAGGCCTTCACTTTAAAGCCAAAAACCAGGTAAAATAGAGTGAAAGCCTATGGCCATGAAGTGTTACTTGCATAATAGAAAGTAAAAATGAAAAAAAGAAAATCTCTTTTCAATGCTGAGGACCTCTATGAATTTTCTGAATGATGCCTGAAAAAAAATCAAATTCCTACAATCCTTCCAATGTGGATGACCATAATGAGGGAGGCAGAATTGGAAAGCCATCAAATCCTCTGGAGTGCATTGATAAGGTGCTGACTTTGTGTTTGAGCATATTAAGGGTTTTGCAGGTGAATGCACTCAAGTTTAATGTGTAATCAGAATGGTATGGGGTAGGAGAGTTCAGGAATCCCATTACGTAGTGATTAAAATGCTATAGAAAAAAAAAAAAAAACTCTCATAGGATTGGTAACATGTCAGATTGACCCAAACTGTTTAATCCCAACTGAAATGCAGTGACACATATGTATAAATGAACATTTCCTGCCCCCCAACATGTAAAGGGCTTGACATTAATGGCATTAAAGTGCTTTGATTGATTTCAGAAGGACATACCATAATATTTCCACTACTAAGAAACAGGTCTTAATGTTACAAAATAGAAAAGTACTTATTTATGTAAGATATGAAGAAATTGAAGTTTAACAAAGATAACCCTTAGTAAATAAAAAAATAAATGCAATTTAAAAACTGAAATTTAGTTTTTGAGACATAGAAATACAAATGTTGTTATTTTGGGGGGGATTTTCTTTTAACAATAAATGTTTTAGCATGAAATTATTCAAGCCTGCAGAGATCAGCTCATTCACTTCATTCAAACACATCAATATTTTACTCCACTATTATTTTTTTTTTTTAATTTTCTTTGTATTTATTAGTAAACTGCAGGTAAATACAACATGCTTTCCATATTCTCTGTAAATGGAACATTCTAAATACCCATTAAAACAAGGATAGCATGAGAACAGCAAAACAGAAACTGTGAGGATTACACGGTTTAGTTTGGGTTTGGTTCTGTTTGGTCGTGTTCTTAGTTGCCCTTGTCAGTCATATCAGTTTCAGGTTTAATTATCCACAGCTGTCCTCGTTTAGTTAATCAACCTCAGTGCATTGAAGTGTCTGGTTTTCAGTTTACCACTGTCAGGTCATCTGCTTCGTTCTGTCACCGGTTTGGTCACGTTATTAAATGTTCTGGTTCTGTCAAAAGCCTGGTCTCCTGCATTTAGCGTCCTCCACCACTCCTTGAGTATCGCAGCAGTCTCACTGTGCTGATAGGGTTAGCAACAAATCACAATAGAATGAGCCAAAAAGTCTCCCATGTTATTTCATTTGTTGTCAACTCAGACCACCAGCTTGTCCACTGTGTCCTCTGCAGCATGTGTGTTGATTCAGCCTTCTTTCTTCCTGTTCTTCCTTCGTAAAACATAATCCTTCCAAATTTTGCAGCTTCTGGCATTTGCCAACCAGAAGCCCACCCTCAAGAGACGATCAAAATAAAAAGATAAATATGCTTTTAAAAAGGAATTTGGTTCCTTTTTGTTTGTCTTTTCCGCATTAGCATCATAAATAAATATCTCAGTGAAAAACATTAAAATAATTAAAAATAGAACAGTTTTGCTGTTTTGCTTTTCACTCCCCAGTGGGCCCACCACCTGCAGGAGAGCTCAGAAGGGGCC